>CM067170.1:108015751-108208251 GCA_034093135.1 Erigeron breviscapus
TCAGTTGATGCTTAGTTGAGATGCAGTTTAGAGTGAGGATGGGTAGAAGATACAGCTGAAGGCTTTTACCTAGACTGCCTCATTTATTCAAACTCGTTTATTATATTTCGTTGACCGTTATCGTTATTTGACGTTTATGGGTTTCATTTGATTATGGTTAGATCCGACGAGTAACACCGTCATTTAAGTTGAACATTTTTAATTTGGAAATGTAATAATTGATGGAAACTTCCGCAATACTCTGTGTTTTTAAAAAAATTTTGAAATCCATATTTTTATATAGTTCGGTGTTACAAGTTGGTATCAGAGACCGAGTTTAAGTGAACCATATTCTATGAGGCATAGGATTGGACTTAAACCTTTTAGTAGACTGCTTTTAGGACGGGTTGGGTTGAGTGAGAGTGTAGGTTTTGGCCTATTTGAATTGTTGCTTATAGTTGATATTGTCGATAGATAGGACCATAATCTTTCTCTCTATATCCGTCTTAAACGTTCGTTGTTTATTTTTAGAAAAATGGTTTCTACTCGAGGTAATCCTAATGGTACTGGTGATGAGATCATATTAGCTTTGAAATGGTTTGTGAGATAGCTTTTATTTTTAGTCGGGACTACTCGGGATTTGGTACCGATATCCCGGTCCCGTCTCGGTACGGTACCGGTACCAGTTCAAATGGGACCGGGATCGGTACCACGTTTTGGTCATTTTCGGGATCGGTACTGGGACCGGTACGGGACGGTACCAGTCCCAAGCCCATCCCTACTAATTACTGATAAAAATAGAAATACAAAAATGAAAAGACAAAAACGAAAACTAACCTAAACTAATAAAAGAAAAATATTTTTGGATTTTTTAATTTTTCAAATTTTTATGGTTTTTTATAATAATGAAAATAAAAATGACACCTAAACTAGATTAACTAAAATGAAAATAAACTAATCCTAAAAAGACTAAGACTAACTCTTCCGTGTAAACACGAAAAAGTTCGAATTACCCTAACCTAACTAAATTCCTAAGCTAATAGTCCCCGGCAGCGACGCCAAAAACTTGATGTGCAGATTAGTTAACTATATTTCCTACCAAGTTTTAAATTTATAATTTCAAGGTTAACTTCTCTACTACACTCACTCACGGGCAGTGGACCCGTTCGTTCATATTATAGTAAATAGGTAAGACCAGGATCGTTCGCATGGACTATGTCTAAGAAAGTAGCTAGGTGTAATTCTAGGATTTGGGGGTTGTCACGATTAAAACTAATAAAAATAAAAGACAAGAATCCGGTATTACCGGCGCAGGCTGTTTCTGAAGAAACAACGAAAAGATAATAAAAGTAAATTAATGCAAGACAATAAGAAAAGTAAAATACTTGTTTGGCATCTCCGATCTCATGGTACGACCAAATACTATCCTACCCATTTGCTAGACTGTTGGAAAACTTAATCACGGCTCAGATTCTCGTTAGATTCACTTTGCCTAAGTAACTAGTGTTGTCCCTAGACTCACACTACTTTTTAAACAAATTCTCGTTAGATTCATTGTTTAAGCATTGATCACCTAAGTTTGTGTTACTAACCCATCTTTTAGTTACCCGGCTCTTAAGCCATGACCAGATAATAATTCCCTCCCGTGACCACAGTGCTCGTTTCCAAGTCACTGGATCGCGTCTGACATTGTTAAGCATCATGTTCAACTTATTCTAATTACTATGGTTCTGGATCCCTCGGTTACAAGTGAATCACCTTTTACATCTAGTTATAGACCGACTAGTGTTTTCCATCTTAGCATATTAGTCCTAGTGTATGATCATAGACAACCATCAGAATTAAACTAATATATTCAAATATGGAACCTATAATAATATATGAAGAACTCATTAACCATGGATCTACGACAAACAGTAAACACAATCCAACATAACTAACAAATAAAGTAAAACAATAAGCGTTTACATGATCACATCGATCCAAACAAGTATAAGCGTTTAGCTACTCATCGAGTAGTTCAGATCCACACAAAAGACATAAGAATAATTCATGTTTGAATGTATGTAAAAGAACTAGAAAGATAAAGAAAGAATCAACCGGATGATGTAGGATCACACAGATGATTAGCTGATGTTATGAGCCTTTAGATCTGCTTGGAAAACCCTAGATATGCTCCAAAGTCGACCTGGAAGTGATAGGGTGCGGCTCCTGTTCGTTCGTTATGTTTTTGAGGGTTTTAGGTTGGTATTTATAGGTTTCGGACGCAAACCCTAGCTGACGGCACTCCCAATGGCGGTGGCAAAAGTCCCAGCGGCGCTAGCTGGCTCCCAGCTCTGCTCTTGAAGTCCCAGCTCCGCTGGTGAACTCCCAGAGGCGCTCAAGATGGTCCCAGCGCGCTAGTGTGAAATGAGCGGCGCTGGAGGCTTCAGGTTCAACACGAAAGTTGTAGATCTTTCTCTTGCCTTTCCGTGGATAGCTTACTCGTCAGAAACGAAGTCCGTATGAAGAAGTTATGCCTGAAATACTAACACATGGTCGTATGCTTCATGTTGGCCTCAAATTCTTCATGTTCCGCTTGCTAGTCTTCGTCCAAGAGTCTTGTGGCTTCGTGTTAAGCTGAGTAGAGACGTTTGCCTTCACTTGCACGCCTTGTGAACCTATCATAACATGTCATCCCATTAAGTACCAAAAGTTCACATTTCTTGACTCATTTAGACATCAAAACACGACCTAAAGATATATGAAATAATCACAAAATGGACGTTCATCAAAGCCCAAGCACAAGCATCAATCAACCATCACATCTTGGATTTACTTGATTACCTGAAAAGTGTACTAAACAAAGTCAACACTAGGTTAGTGAGTTCGTAGTAATAGATCACAAGGAACCATCGTCACAATCACAATATGTATAAGGAAAAGTAAGTAATGACTTACAGGTAGCCTTTACAAGGCACAAGGTCAAGCAAGATAGGTAAACCGATAGTAAACCTCCCTACATAACAAGCCAATAGTGTATCAACAATGATGAGGAATGCGTGCCACAATTATGCATAAGTAATATCAACATCAATGAGTATGCGAAACAATAAGGATGCATAAAGTATATGTGCATGCGACATGATCAAGCAATGCATGAGTGTATATCATGTGTCTCTCAACAATCATCAAAAGTGCACAAGTTCCCCGGGAAGAGAACGGACTCGCACACGTTTCCGATACAAAAGGGGTGCGTACGTTCCCGCTCACGTTTCCCATAGCTTGGGGGTGCGTGCGTCTCATCAATAACCATATCATTACATATGCGTGTTTAATTCCCCGGGGAGCGAATGGTCTCGCACACGTTTCCCATACAAAAGGGGTGCGTACGTTCCCGCTCACGTTTCTCATAGTTTGGGGGTGCATGCGTCTCATTCACAAGTCCATCAACCATCAAACCATTCAAACCAACCAAAATGGTACGTACATACACTTAGGAGGATTTTACTTTCAATGAGTTCTCGATGCTTATATATAAGGTCACCCGCAGCCTTCCCACCACATCTCAAACCCTTTGAAGGTATAATCGACTTCCATTTATGTACAACTATCCTAAATATAACCATACATATCACAATCATGTACCTAATCAACCAACGTGTCAATCAATCCATCATTCAATCAATCAAGACCATCTATCGATCAAACAATCAATCAAGACTATCCATCAATCAAACAATCAATCAAAACTATCCATCAATCAATCAAACAATAAGTCGTCAATCAAATTAACCAAGCAATCAAACAAGCACGTATGTGTACACTTTTCAGCCCGAATCTCAATTGAGTAGGGAGCTACAGAACTCACATGTTGGGTGGTGTGCAGAGTTTCGCCTGCAAACTTGTCTTGATAACACTCGTGTAGCATAATCGTCTTAATCTGACAACAAACCAACGCTAATAAGTATCCTTGCATTTCACTTGTATTCTGTACTTACTAGTGTTCTAGAAATGTCGTTATATAGTGTCGTTTATGTATATGGTTACTTTATTACACCATTTGTTTAATCGTTGTTTATTCACATTAACACTCGCGTTTCATACTAAATTAAACTATAATATTACGTGTGTTATGTCCGATATCACAATCGTTTTCTAATTAATTACCTTGTCAAAAGGCACGCTTATGACCCGAGAAAACAACAACGCCTAGTGAACCTCCAAGGAAACCACTCGAACCCACGACCACCTTTACACGGTTCGGTTCACACACACACACAAATCTGGCCAAAACAGGAAGGATGAACAAGATAGCGGAGAATCGAGAAAGATGAACAAAATCTGGTCAATGATGGTCAAACAGCCCCTCCAAACACCCAAATCTGTCCACACACCTACATGAATCCACACCCAATAAACACAAATCTGTCCACAAACATATACGAATCCACATACACACGCGGATCTGATCGAAATGAAGGAAAGAAAAGGAAGAATTTGAAAAGGAGGCTGGTCAATCGAAAATCAACACAAACTCGTGACCTAAAATACGATTTTGATGAACACCGAACCCCAGATCGAGTTTCGGACCAGAATGAAGAAGAAGAAAATGTTTTCCGACCAAAACCAAAACCATACAAGCATAAACGGTCGGATCTTGCACAAACCCAACCCGATTTGGTGATTTTAATATATATATTTCGATTTCATCACAAAATCGTGAAACCCATTTGATTTTTCTTGATATTCGGCCGATTATAACCACATACATATAAATTTCGTGATTTTCGGTTTGATTTACCATTTATGTGTTTAGATCTATTGATTTCTTGCCTAGATTTGAAGAAACAAGTTGAGATTTGGTGGATGATGATGATGGCCGAAAATAGAGAGAGAAAGAGAGAGAAATCGGTGAGAGAGAGGGGGAGGTAGAGAGAGAAAGTGATTGTGAAGAATGAGAGGAGAGGATGAGGGAAACTAGGGTTTTGGGCTCCCTCAAGCCCTTTTTGACCTCCTTTGACTTCTGTTGACCGTCTTTGACCATCCAATTACGAGAACTCGGAATTTACTTGCAACTCTTCGTCGACACAATTGATTAGATTTTTCGATTACCTTTCAAACGACTATAAATATAATTATATTTATTCATAATTTACTTTGTTCAATTTTAAATATTTTATAATTAATTTGGCATTTCTATTGGACACTAGCTACCTTGCATTCTCGAATCGTCTTTGCTTTCATGATAACCGACAATCAAAATCATTAAAATGCTCTCGGTTTCACAACTACTAATCCCGATAGGTTGACCGGTCAAAATGACGGATGTTACAATAGCGCCACAACACGCGAGTACCTTTCTCTCGTAGATATTAACAAATTAGAATACATTAAAGAAAATATAACACTTAAACTCTACGGAGTGGGGCGGGCCATTTCGCCCAAATCTTGCCACCTACACTATAATACCCCGAATTTCTAAATAAAATATTAATAAGTAAATAAGTTTTATGTTTAAATAAAATAGAAATATAAATGATAATAATGATATCCTTAATTCTAGCTAGGAATTTAAGTTGATGGACTTAGTATATAAATGATTTTTATCTGTGTTTTAGCCTAATAAAAAAATAAAATAAAATGTTTTGTATATATAAAAACTAGATTATTACCCGCGTAATACGCGGGAAACATATATAACTAATGACATGTTAAATTTTTATAATATCATAAGTTGACAAATATTTAACCAGGTAAGAATTAAACCACTAAAAAAACATGAAGTTACATTAGTGGTCGTTTAGATTCAGGTTAACAGTGACCAAACAGTGGAAAAATTGATACATCATCTATCAGAGGTCTCGCTAAGTAAGGTTTTTTTCTTTGGATGTCTTTCATTCATCCGGATATGTCTGCATTGTCATTGTACTTGTGCTTTAACGTTTTGCTCGAATAATTTAGTTATACACTAAAATTACTAAGTAATTCAGTTATCAATTTACATATCACATGTTGTGTTAATCTAAGTTAAAATTGTGCATAATATCATTGAAATTTTCATACAATTAATTTTCTGATATATAATTGTGATACCTTACTATAGACTCCATATTTGTTTTTTAGTGTTTTATTAAGAAGACCGGTTTGACATCTGGTCCGGTTTTCAAAACATCGATTTAACAAAAACCTCTTACTATAGACTCCATATTTGTTTTTTACTGTTTTATTAAGAAGACCGGTTTGACATCTAGTCCGATTTTCAAAACATTGATTTAATAAAAACGTTATATGATAAAAATCTTATACAAAAATCCTTATAGCCATATTTTATTCATTATATATAAAAATCCTATACAAAAATTGTAACATCCCAAACTTTTTATTTAACGGTTGACTTGGGTCGTTAAGTCAACATTACGTGTCCGTTAAGCCTATAAATGATTTAATGACTATATGTGTTTAATGTGTTATATATGTAAGGCATTAGTGCCTTAATGATTGATGTGCTAAAGTGTTTAAGATATGTTTTATATGCCTTTTGATGTGCTTGAAGTGTTTAATGTGTTGTAAGTATTCCCCATAGGTGTTTTGAACTAAATATGAGCCATAAGGAAGTCTAGGGACTAGTTTTGATATAGCTGGAAACAAAAAAACGGGTTAAGGGTCTAATAATCTGTCATTAGACTCATAAATCAGAGAATATACATTTCCTTTGAAGCCCTAGTCGTTCCCTTTGTTCCATAGCATCCTATTGTTCGATTTCATCGTTATTCGGTTGATTCGAGAGTGTTTTGATCAAGTTTTTGCATCCTCTTTGTAATCTCCAGGTATTCAAGGTATAATAACATTGATCTTGTATCACTTAAATCATATAATCAGATCCATAACTGATTTAGGTCATTAGATGATCAATTGATGTCTTAAACGTTGATTCGTTGACCTAAAATGTTTAATTATGTGATGCAAATCAAGGAAGGATTAATCAATGATTTCATTGCATCATTATGGTCTTAAAATGGTGAATTTTGAGGTACAAAAGTCGTTCATAAGGTTTGGGGTCGTTTGGGGTGTGTTTGGTTAAGTTTTGGAGGTTAAATAATGAGTTTTGTGCAGAATCGGGGCTAGTTGCGGCGCAACTACTTAGTTGCGGCGCAACAAAAATACAGTGACATTTAGTTGCGACGCAATTTGCTCATTGCGACGCAATAGCGACAGAATTTTCAAATGGCCATAACTTTTGAACCGTAACTCCGTTTTTAACAAATAAGCTATCCACGGAATCGTAAGAGAGTCTACTTTCTAATGGTAATGTTTTTAAGGGATGATTGTGATGTCAAGTTTCCAGAAAGGTTAATTTAGTGAGTGAATGTCGAGTTTCGTCGAGTTATGTAAGCTCTAATGTATTAATCGAATGTCCGATGTATCAAGCATTGTCATGGGTCATGTTTATAGATACTTAGGCTTGATTCATGAACAAAAGTAAGTAGGTACTTGTTTAGCTCATTATGTCGTTTAATGATTATAGGTAGTCGGGAATACTTGCAAAGCTCGGTAACTTACGTTATCATTTTGTACGCTTCTACGAGGTAAGATACACTACTTTGACACGCTGAGGGTTCAACAAAAGCATGGTTTTTATAATTAAACTTCCCTAACGATATCTTGTTGCTTATGGGTATTCGGGATTATACGGGAGGTTACATGGGCTAAGTAATTGACCATTAAGACCTGAAATGCAGTCCCAATGATATGTGATGTAATGTTATGTTATGAAATGATATGCAATGTCTTATGATGCATTGAAATGTGATATATGTTGATGACTAATGAAATGTGCATGATTGTATGGCTTGTTCATCTAGTTCACTAGACTCATTAAGTTGCCATGTCACGTGCACGTTTAAGGGCACAAACGTAAAAGATGAATATGTGTTATGTTTAGGTAATGTGGATACCTGAACTATATGATATGTAGATCGAGCTCGTATATAATATGAAAGTGTTAAGCTTAACCCGTAGTTGCCCTTGCCCGGTGAGTGCGTATATGTAGTTGCTTGGGTGGCTCCTTGCAACGTAATTACGTGGTTTGAGTATCTCCGGGTGGAGTGATTACCCACCAATGTCTTTGAACATACGGACTACTCCTGGATTGGCTTGCCATTCCTTAACGACATTGATGGACCGCTGAAAGGCTTATCCATCCAGTCGGGTGTGAGGTTCTCGTTAGGTCTTATGACCGCCTACACACAAACTTACACCTTATATGATATGCGTGACTTAAGTCACACCTGAAATGATGTTATACGTGATGATGAAAAGATGATTAGGCACAACTAAGACGAATGATCCTATATGAATGATGTTTATGGCTATATGAGATGCTTTTTGATGATGTGTGCCTTAATGATGAAATACAACTTTTATTATGTTTTAATTGGACAAATGTTTTCATAATCTTGTGTTATCTTACTTAGCTAATTCGTTAGCTAACACTTGTTTCTTGAAATGTGTTGTTCCCTCAGGTTTAGCAAGCTTTGAATGTTGATGAATAAAGAGCGAGGCATGGGTAGATTGCTTGAAGATGATCATAGTTTACCCATAGTGGTTGCTCCTTTAGACCTTTGAATTATGTTAAGACGTTTATGAATTGTAATGACTTGTGATCGGTTGTTTTATGTTCGATGGATTTTCATTTAAACTCGTTTCAATGATAAGACAAGTAACACCATTTTTGATGAATAAACCAAACTGAAATTATTGGTTTGGACTTTTAAATGTTTGTTCCGCTTTTTTTGACACCGTTAGGTGAAAAATTTTGGAAATCCTTGTTTTTAAATGATGGGTGTTACAAGTTGGTATCAGAGAAATGGTTTAAGTGAACCAATGACTATATGACCATAGGATTTGGACTTAAACCGTAAGGTGAGACATGTTAGGTTTAAGTTGTAGTGTTTTAGCCTTGAGATGAAATGCCTTAGGATGGGTTTGGGATGAGTGAGAGTGTAAGATTAAGGCTATAAGATAATTATTTTGTTGATATGTGAATATGTCTTTTAGCCTTTATTCTCATGTTTCTCGCTTCTCCGTCGCTAGATTATTCAGTTGCTACGATAGACGGTCCCCGAGGTGATGTGCTATTTCCCTAACTAAATTTGATGAACGTGCACTGTAAAGTATGTGTGAAGTAATTGAAATGAAAGAAAGTTGGGGATTAGGTGAAATGGTATTCCATTAATGTCCAAACCACGGGGTTTGTGACAAGAATCGTAAAGGAAATGAGATGTTGTATGCGTGAAGAAGGTCGCGTGAATGGATTTGGTGAAAAGAAGGCGATACACAAATATGGTAGCGAACACGCGTGTGAAAGGATACAATTACAATTATGGTCCGGAACATAATTGCAAGTGTATCACGACGCGAGCGTGTTTGTGTGGCCATGCTTGTGTTGACCGTTGTTCAAGGTAACGAAGTTGGAGATATTTCTATGTATTGTATCTTTATGTGTTGAGAGTAAACACCGTGTTATAACTCTAGTGACTTAGATGCCTCAGATGTGTGGAATTGTTTACTCACGGCGATGAAAGGCGTATTTGTTGTTTCATTTTACGTGTTATATGTGAATACCCTATAGATGATGTCAAAGGTGTGATGAAAGTGTCATATATAAGTTAAGATATGATGGTAGTGGAATGTATTTATCGCATGAATCTTATGAAAAGGAAATGAAAGTAATGTTCGTTGAGTATGTATGCAAGATCTCCTTACATGGAGAATTTGATGCTAAGATGGTTAACTAGTAATGATAATGTTGCATTAAGTTCGTGAAGGATACTTCGGTTACTTCCCCAAGATTGAAGTTGGATCCTCCCTATTAATTCCATTTGCCTTCTACGCTAGGATGAATGAATTGAAGCTGACAATGGAGTAATTGAAAGGTGTTGATGTTGTTTGATGTTCTTATCAAATCGTGCGTTTATGTGGAAGATGGTTTTATCTCAATTGACACTTAATAAAGTATTGTAGAAAGCTCATTTCCTTGACAACGATTCTCAAGTTTATTCTATCGATGAAATGTTATTTTCTCGCCTGTGTGATTGAATTCACCTTTCGTTTCTAGTGTTGATATCGTTCATATATTATGACGTGTTTCCCGAGGATATCCTTGATATTCCTCCCGACCGTGAGCTCACTTTTCAGATTGATCTTGTACCCGGTGCTACTCCTGTTGCAAAAGCACCATATCGTTTAGCTCCTACAGAAATGAAGGAGTTAATGTCTCAGCTTCAAGAGCTACTTGACAAAGGTTTCATACAACCAAGTTCCTCGTCTTGGGGAGCTCCGGTTCTCTTTGTCAAAAAGAAAGATGGCTCTATGCGCATGTGCATAGACTACCGTGAGCTGAATAAGCGAACGGTTAAGAATAAGTATCCTCTCCCGCGCATTGATGATCTATTTGATTAGCTCCATGGTGCTTCCTACTTCTCTAAGATCGATTTACGGTCTGGTTATCATCAATTAAAGGTCAAAAAGGAAGATGTAGCCAAGACAGCTTTCCGTACACGATATGGGCATTATGAGTTTCTTGTCGTGCCATTTGGGTTGACAAATGCTCCTGCCGCTTTTATGGATTTAATGAATCGGGTATGTCGCCCATTCTTAGATCATTTTTGTAAAGTCCCTCACACGATGGTTTAACCCACAAGTGTAAAATACAACAAGCCAAGTATGAACTAGAACAGGACTAGTATTGTTTTAAATGTAAATACAAGAATATAAATAAAGCAATAAAGACTTTAAGCAATAAATAAGTAAAGAAGTATATAAATGGTGGAACACAAATGTAGTTTTCAAGTGTATTTTATTTATGATGATAAACAAAATACAAGGTTGTTGCGGAACCTAGATAATACAAATGTAAGTATCTAAACAACCTATGAATTACAAGTGATCTATACTTGCTAAATAATCTCCTTGGATCGATATACTTAAAGGTGTGAAGTATAACTGTTAAGATCGAGAGTATTTTAGCAAGTTCACCAAATTGCAAAAAGTAATTTGAACGAGAGAAATGACTTTGATATTTATAGGCAAAAAGAATTAATATTAATTCTTTTTGCCATACAAATATGGTTGGGTGCATTTAAGGAACTAAAGTAGTTTCTTTAAATGCATTGAATAAAGTACAAGGATAAAATCACTTTGATGTGACTTGTCATCCTTTCAACCAACCACCTTTACACACGTATTATATCTTTTACAAGGGACAATTTAGATATCCGGGTAAAAGCGTGTAAAGGCATAAAGTCAATACCTCGTAATCAGTGTTCAGACTTGTAAGGTCTAGAACACTGTCAAGTCTCCAGTCGGGAGATCTGGTAAGACTGTCAGTAGGCTCCACTGCTTGTCAGTCTTCTTTCTTCAAACTTCAGTTTTTGACTTCAGTGAGAATGTCTTCAGTAGAAACGATCTGGACTGGAGTGAAGTCCAGTGAGCCAATCTGGTGGATTCCAGATTTCCTGTACAAGTAAATAGCTCACTGGTCTTCACATAATTTCTGGACAAATCTTCAGAGGGCTCCAGTCTTCAAGTCTGGAGCGAGTCCAGTAAAACTGGACCTAACAAATTCCCCCTATTTGTTTAGAAATTATGCAAGGGTTTTCAAGCTTCTATCTATACATTTGTATGCTTGAAAAACCCTTAAATTTGATTAAGTCTAAAATTTTAAGTAACTGGAAATCACTTTATAGATCATCAGTGTTCCAGTTTTCATCTTTTAATTCTAACTTAAACTTAATCTGATCACTTACTTTGTGAATCAAAAATTGCAACTATATTTACAGCCATCAACAAAAATATGTTACAATTTTGATAAATAAATACAAGTACAAGTAAGTAAAATAAAAGATTCAGGCCCTTCTTTTTGATGATTGTCCAGGTGCATCTTCAGTGGCCTTTCTCTTTTGTGTAGGTGAAGTAGGAGTAGAATATGAGGTGCGTAAACCCAAAACATTTTCCATTTGTTGTTTCCTCATCCAGACCTTCTCGATCCTTTTCAAAAATGCTTTAACATCTGGGGACAGATCAGTCTTCCCCCTGAATGTTAAGCCAATCTCCTTTAGTTCAGTCCACCCAAAGGCTTGGACTGAAGCACTCATCATTTCATCAGTAAAGTTACCCTCCCTGGTCAACTTTATATTAAACTTGGTCATACCTTCATGATTCTCAGCAAGTTTAATTTCGGCAGCAATGATTTTTCTGACATCAGCCCTGAACACCCTCATTTCTTCATACTTGGCCTTTTGTCTTGCCATCTGGACCATGTATTCAGTTTCCTTGGATGCCTTCTTTTGATCCAAGGCAGACTGGATTTCTTCACGATTAATTCTTTGTGAGGTATCCAAGGGAATGAAAGTGCTCAGATCTGCATCTTTGAGTGCCTTCATTTGTTTGGCAGTTAGTTTGGGTAAGCCCTTAATTTTCTTTCTGTACTCAATCTCCAGGGCTGCAGCATTCTTCCTGATCTTTTTCTGGAGGTCCACCAGTTCCTCCTTTCTTTGTCTGATCTGTTCAACAACACTGACACCATACGTTACTACATCATACGTTTGTTCTTCTAATGAGTACCTGGAGCGAAGATAAACGTCATCCAGTGTATCCAGACATTGATGAACTCTGGGGTCTTCCTTCATCTTTTTAAATACGTCAATATGTATGCCCAACCTGCCAGCATTATAGGAATCCAGAGTACCCATGTTTGCCATCTCCCTTTTGTGGGCCAGCAGTTCATCCCTTTGTCTTTTCTTGAAAATTTCTATCATTAGGCACTCTTGCTCCAATCTCTTTGAAGTATCATCAGCAGCAGAAGGAAATTCTGATGAACCTTCAGTTGTTTCGATTTCCCCTCCAGATATCACATGCTTCTTTCTTTTTGTTGACTTCAAAGTAGTTGTGATATCTGGAAAGGCTTCAAACTGTGGCTCACTGACATCGATACCAGCAGCCTCTTCTTCTTGCACAATTGTTTCTTGTGTACTGGCATCAGTACCAGACACTTGTTTTTCTGGTACATTCGCTTCAGTACCAAGGACCTTTTTCAGCACAACTTCCTTCTTCAATGCATTACCAGATTTTTCCCCCTTGGAAGCATCTCCAGTTTGGGACTGAAGATGATTCCAAATCAGTTCAAGAGTATGTCGTTCAGACGACCCAAATGTTCTACCAGCCACTGGAGTTGTGATGTTGACAGTCTGCCTGAGTTGTTGCACTTCATTCTTGATGATTTCAATTTCTGAAGGGAAGTGTTTTGGCAATTGATTATCAATCATTTTCACAACTTGGGGCAAAAATACATCTTGTAAACTTCTGTTTACAGATCCAGAGATTTCTTCAGTGATTTCCTTCAACATATCACTTCTAAACCTTCGAATACATGCTTCACTTATGTCGGTGACAACAGCAGTCTGGTCAAGAGTTGGCCTACTCTCCAAGTGACTGATTCTGGTTGTCAACTTCTGAAGTTCCTCTGTTAGACTTGTCAGTGGTTGAGTTACCTCAGATTTCACTGCAGTCTGAACAGAGTTCACCAGTTTTCCTTCCAAACCCTGGACTGCCACTTTAATATTTTCTGAGTTTTTGTTTGTGGCCAGTACCAGGTCGTTTAACTTCTCGAATACCATCTTCTCATTTTCAACAAATAAATTCATTTCAGATGCAAGATTATTTGTTAAAATAGATTTAAAATCAGAAACAACCTGAGAAGATGAATGGAGTGATCTCTCCAGGTCCGCCACTTTACTTAAAAGGCCTTGGACCTCGGTTGAAGATGAAGTGGAGAGACCACCTGGAGGAGTAAGATCAGAAACCAATCTGGTTGTCAAGGGAACTTGTGTCTGGACTACTTCAGTGGAAGTTACGGATGTGACAACAGTCGAGTCCAGGACACGAGGGAAGTCCAATGGTTCTTCAGGTGGTGGTGGTTGAACGGATGCAAGTCGAATGGAAGTAGGTTGAAGATAAGGAGTATCTTGTGGAAATGAAGGAGGTGGTGGTGGTGCATTTGTCGATTCTGGTGGAGGTGGTATTTCAGAATCTGGTGGTGGTACATTTGTTTCTGGTGGTGGAGATGGAATATTTGGAAATTCTGGAGGTGGAGGCATATCTGTTGTTTGCTCCACTTCCATATTTACTTCATCGCCCAAAAAATTTAAATTTGTATCAAAATCATTACCTTCAGACATTGGGGAATCAACCTCATCCCAATCTGGAACCATCCCAACTGTCTGATCACCAGACTGATTACCAACTTCAATATTTAAATCAAGTTGAGCCTCCTGCTCAACATTCTGGACCTGCACATCAACTTGTGCAACATCTTCCTGTTCAACAATGAGAGTGCCATCTGCAGCCATTGTATCACCAGCAACTCTGGTTTCTTCACCAGTTCCTTCTTCAACATTTTCTCTGGAAATATCTCCAGATTCCTGGTGTGAGGATTCTGGAGGAACAGTTTATGTTCTAATGTGACCAATTGCTACACCTACCAGCCTAAGACGTCTGCCACTTCTTGGGCGTCTAGAGGGGTTCTCTGGTACATTTTCATGTTGTTGTTGGTCTGGAGCCACTTGGGTTATTGGTTGCACAATTTCAGCATCTAGGTCTCCAGCGGGCTCTTCATTAACTTGAACCCCACCTGGAGCCTCTTCCAGATCAATTCTTTCCACATCATCCCTCTCCACTACTTCCCTTTGGAAACTTGCGATCATGGCCTGAGGGATATCTACCTCAGTGGGAGAAGATTTGAGATTGGCCAGATCACGCATGTACTCACTTACAGAAAAGTGAGTGGTTTCAAAGTCGTATTGGTTGCCCAGAGCTCTTTTAAAAAGAAGTGAAAGGAAACGAATATAAGGTACAAATGCTTTTCTACCTTTCACTTTAAGACGCTCTACCAGATCATCAAAGAATATCTTGGCAAAATCCACTCTATAACCAAACCAAAGGCAGTAAGCAATCTGGAGATGAGTTTGGTTGATCTGATCAAGTCCTCCAGAGATGCCTCCTAAACACTCAACTATGTGAGTGAAGAAATATCTCCATGAGTCTGTTAATTTACTCATGTAGATAGTTCCCTTTCTGGATAGCTGGCCATGCTCATCCAAAATATCTGCGTGCCCCATCAGTCTGCACACTTCCCTTGCATTTATGCCAGAGGGAAAATCAACAGGCATCTCATTTTCAGTGAAATAATTTAATTGAAGAACTGTTCGAAGAGTGTCAGCAGTGAAAGAAAAGGATCTGGTCCCTTGCTTTAGAGTATAAGAGATTGAGGAGGTTGTCTCAACATATTCTGCTGTGTACCAAAATTCACATAAATAATCATGGTACATTCTGCCTGGATTTAGGGTTAAGGCACCATAAAGAGGACAATAAAGGAAGAAACTGTTTAATCTTCCGATGATGGATTGGGCCTCATGAACACTGGCAAGGGAGAGTCTGGCCATCCAGTTGTTCATGTTTATACGAATGGCATCTGCATTAAGAGAGATAATTTCCGCCCTTTTAACGGCGGCGACCGGAGCATTGGAGCAGATAAAAGATTTTTCGGTGAGTTTGATTGTCTTGGTGCCATTGTATATATGGTAGATATGAGAAAGAAACTGAAAATATAGGGTTTATGAAGATTTGATGATTTGATGATGATTGGAAATTGAATGTAGAAGAAGTAAATGAAGGAATTTAGGGAGTAAATGATTTTCGAGATGAAAAATGAAAGTGAAAGTAAATGTGAGTATTTATAGGAGAGAGAAGGTGGAGTTTCAAAAATTAAATTTGAATTTTAAAAATTGTAATTTTGATCGGTTTTTGAAATCCGCATTTAATGCTCCCATCACACATAAATGTGTGACGGTTGACAGCCCACTCATGTAACTGTACAACTGTTGATAGCCCACTAAAAAACCACTTGCACTTTTTATCTTCCCAAGGTAAATTACTATCATTTAGTTTTAAAATATCTTTGCCACGTGGCAGCATCATGACCAAGTATTAAAATATTATGACTGACACACCATGACTCATTTCAGTGCATCTGGAGGTTGACTGGACACTCCAGTATCACTGGTGGATTAGTCCAGTGAGGGTATGCACTGATGGTACACTGGAGGGACACTCCAGTAAAGTACCAATTTTAAAACCATACTGGTGACCTCAAACATGCACATCAACTGGTGCAGACAAAAGAGAGGGACACATTTACAAGGCGACTGAAGTCACCTCAAACACGCACTTCAACCTGTCCAAATACCAGTGAGAGGGACATATCTACAAGGTACCAGAAATATTTTCCATAAAATTTGTCCAGTGAGAAAATAAATTAATAAATTCCCCCTGAAATTAAAAACATTTTAAGGACAAAAATATTTGGTCTGAGTCTTCCCCCTGGAATGTTGATCCATAAATCTAATAAAGTAAAGATAGTACACAAAGGCGTTCAATATCTAAGCTTTTATAAATTTATAAATCTTTAAATCAAGGATCCCTGATAGTACACAAAGGCGTTCAATACCAAGGTTCCAGATTTAAGGGTTTAACATTCCCAACTCACCAACAAGATATTCAAATGTTTTAACATCCAGTGGTTTAGTAAAAATGTCAGCGAGTTGTTTGTCAGTGGGAATAAAATGGAGTTCAATGTTTCCTTTCATAATATTATCACGAATGAAATGATACCTGAGATCAATGTGTTTTGTTTTGGAGTGCATGACTGGATTGTTTGAGATAGCAATGGCACTGGTATTATCACAAAATATGGGAGTCTTTGAATATTTAATACCATAATCAAGCAACTGGTTCTTCATCCAGAGTATCTGAGCACAACAACTGGCTGCAGACACGTATTCAGCTTCAGCAGTGGACAATGAAACTGAAGTTTGCTTCTTACTGGTCCAGCTGACCAGTTTTCCACCAAGAAAATGACATCCACCAGTAGTGGATTTCCTGTCTATCTTACAACCTGCATGATCTGAATCTGAATAACCCATTAAATACATGCCTGAACCTTTGGGATACCAAAGGCCCAGACTGGGGACACCCTTAAGGTACTTCAGTATGCGCTTTACAGCAAGCATATGAGATTCTTTTGGATTAGACTGATATCTGGCACATAGACATGTTGAAAACATAATATCTGGTCTACTGGCCGTTAAATACATCAGTGAACCAATCATGCCTCTATAGACAGTGATGTTCACTGGTTTTCCATCAGGATCTGAGTCTATTGTCAGTGGTGCAGAAATTGGAGTGGGTTTAGATGGTGAAGAGTTCATATCATATTTCTTTAAAAGATCTCGAACATATTTTTCCTGATTAATAAAGATACCATCTTTGTTTTGTTTAATCTGGAGTCCTAGAAAATATGTTAATTCACCCATTAAACTCATTTCATATTCTTTAGACATGATTTTAGAAAATTTCTTGCACATGTTTTCATCAGTAGGCCCAAAAATTATGTCATCAACATAAATTTGTACCAACAGAATATTACCTTTTTCACGAAGAATAAATAAGGTACTGTCAATTGCACCTCTTTGAAAATCATGTTTCAATAAGTGTTTAGTCAGAGTATCATACCAGGCACGTGGAGCTTGTCTGAGACCATAAAGGGCTTTGTCCAGATGATATACCCAGTGGGGATGTTTCTCATCAATGAAACCTGGTGGTTGTTTGACATACACTTCTTCTTCTAATTTTCCATTCAAAAATGCACTCTTTACGTCTATCTGGTAGACCTTGAACTGATGATGAGCAGCAAATGCTAAGAAAATTCTGATCGCTTCAAGTCTAGCCACTGGAGCAAATGATTCATCAAAATCAACATCTGACTGGCAGTACCCTTGTGCTACCAATCTGGCCTTATTTCTGATTACGTGGCCATCTTCATCTACCTTGTTCCTGAAGACCCATCTGGTTCCAATTGGCTCTTTCTTGCCAACTGGAAAAGGGACCAGGTACCAAACCTTGTTCTTTCCAAACTGGTGTAGCTCTTCTTGCATAGCGATCACCCAGCATGGATCTTCCATAGCCTCGTCAATCTTCTTCGGTTCTACCAGTGATAAGAAGCTGACATACAAACATTGTTCACTGGAGGCTCTTCTGGTCTGAACCCCTCTACTGGAGTCACCTATGATCTGATCAATAGGGTGAGCTTTTGTCCATTTAGTGTAATGACCAGGACTATTACTGACAACAATATCAGTGCAAGAGTTTAGTTGAGTCTCTTCTGGAGTAGCTTCAGGAGGAGGATCTGCCAGACTATTTCAACATCTTCATCTGAATCATTTAAATCACGATTTGCATCATGAAATTCTTCATTTGAAGGCATTTCTTGAAGTACTGGTTCAGATTGAAATTTTTCATGTGAAAAGATTTCTGGTATAACTTCAACTGATACTGATACTGGAGAAGTAGTACGAACATCTGATCCAATAATAAGTTCAGAGGGTAGTTTGAAACTTATTAAAGGATAGAAGGGTGTACTACTGGGGTTTTCTTCTTTTGGACTGGTTCCAAGTCTGAATGACTGGAAACATTTTCAGATGAATCTTTATTGTAGTTGATAGGATCAGATTCACAGAAAATAATAGGATTTTCTGGGGGAGAATCAAGGACTGGCTTTTTATTGATTGCATTGTTTGATTCATCGAATGTGACATGTATTGACTCCTGGACCTTCTCCAGTCTCTTGTTGTAGACTCTGAAGGCTTTGCGAATGGCTGAATATCCTAAGAAATATCCTTCATCAGCTTTGGCATCGAATTTGCCTAACTGACTGGAGTCGTTCAGGATGTAAACTGGACATCCAAAAAAGTGAAAATAACCAATATTTGGTTTTCTATTTCTTAATACTTCATAGGATGTCTTCTTGTGTCTTTTGATATAAACTGACCTGTTCTGGGTGTGGCAAGCAGTATCAATTGCTTCAGCCCAGAAACTGGTAGGAAGACCAGATTCAGCCAGCATACTCCTGGCAGCTTCTATCAGCGTTCGATTCTTTCTTTCTACAACTCCATTCTGCTCTGGAGTTCTTGCTGAAGAGAAGTTCTGGGAAATGCCAGTGTCAGTACAGAATGACTCCAGAGTTGCATTCTGTAATTCTGTTCCATTGTCACTTCTTAACTGACACACCTTTCGCTTATGTTTGAGTTCAATCTGCTTGATAAGAGTGATGATTTCAGCAGCAGCTTCATTTTTAGACCTGAGAAAGATCACCCAACAATATCTGGAGAATTCATCTACGATCACCAAGGTGTATCTTTTACCAGCACGAGTCTGAACGTTCACTGGACCAAAGAGATCCATATGGAGCATATGAAGTGGTTCAGTTATGCTGAAATTCTGTTTGGTCTTGAAACTGGCACGTTTCTGCTTACCCATCTCATATCCTGGACATGGCCTTTCCTTTTTGAAGGAAACTGAAGGTATCCCATCTGCCAGTTGTTTTCTAGACAACTTATTAATATTTTTGAAATTTAAATGGGATAACCTTTTATGCCATAACCAGTTTGTGTCTTCATCAGCTTGAGTATAGAAACACTGCTCTGAAGGAGAGCTTTCCATATCCATTACATACACATTCCCTTTTCTTGGAGCAATCAATACCACCTTCCAGTCATTGTTAAATACGATGCCATGAACAATATTGAACAAAACTTGATAGCCATCATCACACAGTTGACTGACACTGATCAGGTTATATTTCAAACCATTCACATATGCAACTCGTCTGAATTTGACTTGTCTATTGTTCAGAACACCATACCCCTCAGTCTTTCCACAACCATCATTTCCAAAAGTAATGGAGGGTCCATCAGAAATTATGAACTCCTCCAGCAGGGTCTTACATCCGGTCATTGTCCTGCCAGCTGCGCTGTCAAGATACCAAGTATGTTTCTTTCGATCGCCCTGCACACCCACCAGATTGATTAGTTAGATTTGGGAACCCATCGATTGATGGGTTCACTGGACCCTCCCTTATAGGTCCCTGGAGGTATCTGGTTAAGTTCACTTTCTTCTACTGTTGACTTTTCAGAGAAGACAATTGGAGTTGACAGTTTTGAAACCTTTTTCTTTTTCTCAACTGAAGGAATATTTTTCTCTTTCTTTGAAAAAGGTTTTGTATTTTGTTTATGCCAGAAGAAGTACCCTCAAAATTGTTTAATCTTGCATTACAACTTTGAACTTGACGAGCAGTAGTTGAAACTGACTCTCTATCCTTAACAAAATACTTTCATCAGATGACACCTTAGCCTATCCAGATGACTGGACATTTGGCTTAGGAAGGGAACTGGTCTTTTTCTTTTGAACCTGGGGTTCTTTTGAAGAAGACTAAGGCAAAGGTTTATTTTGCTTGACCTTTTTAACTGGAGCAGTCATCTGGGATGCTCCAGTCTTAACCTCAGAAAGTGGAACTGGTGGAATAATACAAGCTTTGGGGGTCTTTAGTTCATCATAAATGGTACTGGGTTTGACCTCATCTGGTAAACGGTCAATGACTGGAATTAATGCAGCAACATGGGTATTTCCATCCAGATAAGCGCGTTTTTGGGATGGAAATTGATTAATTCCAGCATCATATGGCTTTCTTGTTTCTAGCCATGATTTAATGACCTGTTTTTCTTTTTCCAAAATTATTTCAAGGTGATGTTTTTCCTGTACCAGTTGTTCAGTGACCAAAACTTGTGCTTTAAAAGTCAGTTCAATATCTTGGAGTTCTTTTAATTTAGATTGTAAAATTGATATTTCAGAGAAATCTGTTTCAAAACCTTTTGTCATTTCAGATCTAACAGTTTCAACATAAATTAAATCAGAATTAAGAACTTCAGCAATGTCCAATTTTAGTTCAGGATCGGTCTCAAGATCATATAAACTAACCTTTTTTATTACAATGTCCACCCATCTGCCAGATGTGACATCATCCTTCACCAGATGCTCTTCATCAGCCAGAGCCATAAAACAACAATCTCTTTCCTCTTCTTCATCAACTGATGAATCATCAGAGGGAACCCATGCTTCTTCAGTGGTTGCAATCATGCATTTATTATGATTATTCTCTATTTGTTGAGACGTGAGAGCAATTTGAGCCTTAAGCTTTTTATATTTGGATTTATAGCTATCATCAGGCTTGTTATAAGAAACAGATGGACCAGACTGGGAAACAAACTGACTGGACCTACACTCTTTCATGAAATGACCTTTTCTGCCACACTTAAAGCATGTCAGATTGGTCTTATCAGTAGAAGAACTGGGTGCATTTTGTCCAGTGGGCCTATTTGCTCTTGCTTTAAAACGGTTAAACGTTTTAGCAATCATTGCAACCAGGTCATCACTGTCAGTTTCATCACAGTCTGGAGATATATTATTAGTGACTCCAGAATCTATTAGTTCAGACATCATCTTCTTCATAGAAAATACATTCTCAGAAGATATTAATGCCGCACAAGGTGGTTCAGTAGGACTGACCACTATGGAACTACTGGAAGCATGATTTAAAGCATCTTTTTCTACCTCAATCCTCTGGGCTTGATTTTCTTCAGTGAATCTGAAGGCTCCATACAATGTTGATAAAGTATGGGAGTGCAAGGTTTTACCTTGTCTCAAGACCAGAATCATGTGAGACCATTTAGTTGGAAGAATATCACAAAATTTCTCCAAAAGTATATCCTTGTCTTTGCTTCAAGAGAAAGATTCATTAATTAAGGGGAAGTGTGACAAAGTTAAGATTGTCAAGAAGAGGCTTTCATGTTCAAATCTAAAGAGCCAAGATCAAGTTTCCGCAATGCTCATACTCTGAGAAGTTCAAGACTTAAAGATACATCCTTAAGGTAAGTGTGAAGATTAAAGACGTAAAGCCAAGGTTGATGGAAGATCTTGAAGACAATGAGAAAGCTTCGAAGACCTTCATCAACAAATTCGTATTTATAGATGATGTCGTGCATGAATTACATTTCAACACCAAGGGGAAGAATGTTAGAAATCTAAAATGGTGTTAAAATGTAATTATTTTAATAATGGAAGAGATTACATCCATTTATGCCAATACAAGTCAATACAAGTACAATCGTTCAAAGTGTGGACCCCAAAATACGGATACAAGTCATCCTCGTTTGGAACTGGGCCCACTGAATACAAGTTCAATAAATTGGACAGTCAAATACAACTAAAGCCAAAAGCATGAGAGTCCTCAATGTCTGATGCTAATTGTACGTCCAAAGTCAAAAGATTGGCCCCATTATGCCAAATACGATTTCCACGACTTACTGATGGTCACCTGAAAAGCATGAAATTTGAGAGGATCAACTATCGAAATAGTTGGTGAGTTTACAGTGTGTTTGACTAAAAGATCAATCGTCGTTTATTGTAGTTAATTAAGACAGGACGGTCCAGACCGAAGTCCGACCATAATACGAAGACAAGACGGTCCAGACCTAAATCTGACCTCCATATTAAGACAAGACAGTCGGGATCAATATCCGACAATAAGACTAATTTCCCTCGCACAGGTCTCCCGTCAACAATGGGGTGCGGACCAGTATACCTCGCACAGGTCTCCCGTCTATAATGGGGTGCGGACCAAAATACCTCGCACAGGTCTCCCGTCTATAATGGGGTACGGACCAAAATACCTCGCACAGGTCTCCCGTCTATAATGGGGTGCGGACCAAAATACCTCGCACAGGTCTCCCGTCTACAAAGGGGTGCGGACCAGAACAAAGACAGTCAGGCACAAAATCTGACAAGACAACCATTTGGATCTCAAAATGGTAATAACTACATAAGGGGGATCATTTTAGTTCGTCAAACACGAAGAACAATTTAGTCAGCCGACAACATGGCAAGTCAAAGTCATTTAGTTCAATATTTCATAACACATGTATACACATTTTCAGACAGCCGTCAACATGGCAAGACATAAGACAAATGATTTAATTTACCAAATCTCATGGCATAGACAAAGACAAATCATTTATAAAGTAGTCGTGTATACAGTACATGTTTTTCAGGCCCAAAGTAAAAGGAAAAAGGGCGCCATAAACTCACCTTAGCGATCACAGAGCTATAAGTATGAGCAGTCTGAGAATAAGAGCAGTCTAGTCTCCACGTCTATCCAAAACCTAGGATATGAGCACGAATGGTGAGAATCAATTCTCACGACGACAAGTACCCTACGTACAACTACTTAGCTATCAATCCTAGAATGCCTTGACCGAGAATGTGATTCAATGTTCAATATTATTTAACTTTAGTTGGCAATATCAATGAAATTGTCATTATAAGGTAGTCTAAAGTACCATTCAATATTCACCAAGTCCAAACGTTCAAGTTGTCCAAAAACTAGAAATGTCAAATATTTCCGCAACATACCACTGCGCCGCAGTGAGCCATAGTCAAGCTCACTGCGCCGCAGTGAGCTAACCACGATCAAACAGCCCCTAGCCACTGCGCCGCAGTGGGGCTAACTCATGCCACTGCGCCGCAGTGGCCAAGTTCTGGACCAAAAGGCAGTAGCTGCAGTTTTATGCAGAAAACCAAACAAAAACCCTTCAAACTCGACCCAATTCAACCCGAAACGATTTGTAAGAGCTTGTAACCCATTATGAAGCATAACTAAACATTATAAACCATAAATACACATAACCCCGCCCATAATTTCGTCCATAACATCGTTAAATCTTCCGAAATGATCAAATTAATCCAAAACCCTATTTAAACCTTAATTCCATTTTAAGTTGTTTTAGGCCTTGTAAGAACTCGAAATGACTAGAAAAGAGTAAGTAAACATAAATAGGTGCAAAAGGGGTGATTTAGACTTACCAAAACTTATGTTCTTGAATAATTGATGAAGATGGGGATTGATGATGCAAATACCAATTTATAGCTTTAAAATCCCTAAATCTTTCCTTTGCAAAACTGATGTAGAAGAAGACTAGAGAGATTGAGAGTATTTGGGTGATTTGTGTGTTTTGTGTGGTGTGTGTGTGTTGGTGTTGATCAAAAGGAGACAGAGAGATAGGGGGGGGGGGCTTGGTGTTTCCCTCCCTGCCTTTCATTTACAATTTTGGTCCATGTGGCCAAAATTAGATTTATACCTTACCCCTAATTTGGTAAAATGCTTACGATTAAATACCGTTTGACTAATAGATTAAAATGTAAAGTAATGGTATTTTCCTTCGTGTCATTTTAATTAAGACAAGTCAATAAAGTTTCGTCAAAGTGAACTTTACAATATTAAGTCTAGATAGTCTTTTTATTTCGTACAGGACATAACCTTTAAATATAAATTTAAAGTTATTTTAAAGACTCGGCATTCGTCTAGATAGCTAATAGTCTACGTCAACAAGATACGTCTACTTTGACTAAGTCAAAAGTCCAAAAGTCTAATAAGTTCCACGTCAAATGACTGTCTAATTGAGATTAGGACTAACCCGATGTTAATTAATTATGAGTTGTCACAAATCTTGCTTATTTAGATCTGATGAAACTACTTAAACGGCACAACCACTAGAGAGCCAATTATTGTTGTGGATCTGGAAAATATGTATTGTCCAGCAAACGAAGTAGAGCCACAAAATATAAGGCTGGCACTCGAAAAAGAGATCGTACTACTTACCGATTTATGGTAACCAAAATATTTTTATCAAAAAAAAAAAATCCATCAAAGTTTCAAACATCCTTTGTGGAAATAAGGGGCGGGGGTGAAATGAGGAGGCGGGAGGTTTTTAATTTGGGGAAAATATGGAGCGGGATAGTTTGAATGTTTTAATTTGGAATAATAAGGTGTGTGGTGGAATGAAAATTTCGACTAAAATAATTTAAACTTGGAGGAAAATAGATAGGGAATGTAATCCTCCTAATTTATTAGCTTAAAAATACTTATAATTTATTGGATGATAACATGTGAAAAATCAAGTGGGAGATTAAGAAAGAGATTAAGTGGTATACACTTGTAACATTCATAAAGTTAGGTTTTAGAAGAATTTATAGGCTAATGTTTAGAATGATTAATCATTTTCCAAATATATAATAACTAAATTTTGACCCATATCATCTATACGAAAAGTTTATAAATAAACTACTCGTATAAAATATATGCAACCAAAAAAATCTTGTAATTCAAAAATATATTTAAAAAAACAAATTAATAAAATTAAATATAAATAATTTAAGTAAAATCAAATTTAAAAAATTCTAATTCTGAAACATTGAAACACGTACATTATTTCATCTTCTATAATATTTATTTGTAAACCATATTTGTTGTAATATTTTTTGATATGTTATCTTTGTTGAAATATTTTAAATAAATATTAGTTTTAAGATTTATTTGTAGATTTTTTAAGTTTTTTAATAGTAAATTTAAGTAATGTCAATTATGACAAAAAACAAATCATAATATAGATTTATTTAATTGTCTACGTAAACATTTGTGTATAAGTATTAGCATCGTACCCGCGCAATGCAGCGGTGGTGGTAAGGGCGACCACGTCGAGTGGTGTAGATAATTGATGTGTGTGCAAATATTTTAAAAGGTGATAGGTAACAATATTACATACTCTTTCAACACTTTCAAAAATAAAATATTTTTTTTTATAAAATAATATAGATAATACTTTCTTGATTGAAGTTATAACTTATAAACCCTATAGATGTATTAAATTAACATGAGAAAACATTATAAAAAACATAGACAACATTGTTATTCGATTCAACTAACTTTGTTTAGTTAATTAACACTATATTTTAAAATAACTGTTATGTTTAGCATGAACAGTAATTCAAAAAATTAAAATTTTGATTAATATATATTTATTTGTATATTTATCAAAACTTTTAATAGTAAATTCATTAATAAACATTATGACATAGGTAAATTATAATTTGGTAAAATTTGATTCGTTAATAATAATTCATTAGAGTAACCTTCTTTTAAAATACATAAAGAAAAAATAAAGATAAAGATAAAATTTATTCTATTTAATATATATATAAGCTATTAGTTTTAATTTATTAGATTGAAATTATTAGTTAAAAAGTAAATTAATGATAAAAAACGTAAATTAAAATCAAATTGAAAACAAATTTCTTAAATATAAATACATATTTGGATACACTTAAGTTACATTAAACTATAAATATATAGGTTATTTTTTTAATATATTTAATGTAAAACAGTAAAAATTGTAAACTTGAAAAATTAAAAATTTTAAAAAATACTACACTGTTTTATAATATGTGAATTTTGTTAATAAAATTTAGACTTGATATCAAGTAGTTAATATCCTTATCTCTAAAGACTATGATCATGAATCCGAACCTTACTCCATATAGGATCGGAGGTTCTATTCTACCTTAAGTAGAATTGAGAAGCAACTCTTTATCTTGGATAGAGCTAAGGCCCCGTGAAAAACGGTATTAAGAGTAATTAAAAATTTGTATTTTTTGAACGACGACTTAGTTGTTAGGTGACTCGAGAATCCATAGTGACATCCAAATGAACGACAAACAAACCTCGAACCCACACTACACTCGTTACCATCTCCGAGAGACCTTTGGGTTACCGTGAGTAGAAAGATTTCTTGAAGCGTGACTTGAACCAAAATAATGTAACATCCGAGAATTTTGACCCGTTGACTTACGTGTAATATGACTAACAAATTAAATTAATAAAATTATTTGGGTCATTTTGGTGTTTAATTGGTAATGTGATAGTCGTTGGGTCGTTTAGTTGATTTCATGTCTATGTGTTGATTCGGGTCGATAATACGTTTCGTTTGGCGTTTAAATGTGTTTTGATAAGTAAATTTGCTTGAAAGGTGAAATGGGTCGACCCATGGGTCGTACCCGACCCGGCAGTCCATTTGGACCTTATCCTTTCCCCCTTTCTTTCTATCTATCTATCTTACTCTCATTTCTCTCAAGTAAAAAGGCAAAAAGAACCCATTTCATTTCTACTCCCATCTATCATCAATTGGTGTTTTGGAACTAGTATAACACTAGAATCATAGTCTTCTATACCACATTGTCGTCATATTGAAGAATCAAAGGTGGAAGTCTTGCATTTTACCCATTTTGACCTAATTTCGGGTTCTAGCTCAAGGAGGAGTTTCGGTAAGTCTAATTCATCTCATTTGTACCTACTCATGTTTGTTTATGCATTTCAAGTCATCTTGAAAGTTTGCAAGTCCTAAATCGGCTTAAATCTTGATTTGGGTCAAACTAGGGTTTAATTAGGGTTGGAAGGATTTGGATGTGATTTTGATGTTTTGAATCGAAACTAAGATAGGGGTTATGTTTATTTATGTTGAAATATGTTTGTATAAGCTTCAAAATGAGTCTTGAAACATCACTAGTCGATTTGGTGACTAAAAATGGAGTTTGGGTTAAGTTTGGTTCGGGTTTGAAGGGTTTTGGAACTGATCTGGGCGCAGGTGCGCCGCACCTCCTCTTTGGTGCGCCGCACCAAAGCTTGAACTGGGTTCCCTGGTTGATTTGTGCGCCGCACCTCCTCTTTGGTGCGCCGCACCAGAGCTTGGACTGGGTTCCCTGGTTGATTTGTGCGCCGCACCTCCTCTTTGGTGCGCCGCACCTGGCTTGGTGCGCCGCACCTCATCAATGGTGCGCCGCACCTGGTGCGCCGCACCTTTCCTCCAGTGCAGCAAAAACTGTTTTAGTTTGAAAGGTCGTAACTTTTGATCCGTAAGTCCAAACAAGTCGTATGACCTATCGTTGGAATCGTAAGAGAGTCTAGTTTCTAGTGGTAACCCTCTTTTTGTATGAATCCTTTCTCATTTCTAAAAAGGTCGAGTCGAATGTGTATTGTTTCCTACTCGTTTAAGTTGGAAAGGCGTTTAGGGTTTGTGACTTGACCTAATTGTGCTAAACTAACTTGTTTGAGATTGTTGAGTTGACCTTATGTTATTATGATGAATATATATAGGTTGTGGACGTGTGGATCCCATTACTCGTTTGTAATCCTTTACTAGCTTCTTTGCCAATCAAGGTGAGTTTCGTATCTCCCTACCCGCTTGGGATTCGGGCTGAAAAGTGTAAACCTGGCGTGTTTACTTGTATCTATTGATTGTTGGACATGATTGTTGGATTGATGTGACGTGTCTTTTCGTTTGTTTGACTTGGATTGTGTTTTCGTTAAGTATTACTTATACATTAGGATAGACGTACATACATGGAAGTCGGTTATGCCTTCATTGGGTTTTAGATGTGGTGGGAAGGCTGCGGGTGACCCTATACATAAGCATCTGGGACTTGAAGAAAGTAGAATCCTCTGAAGTATATGTACGTATAGTTGGTTTATATTGTGATTAGTGGCTTATGTTTTGTTGATTATTGATCGTTGGCTTTTGGTTATCGTACATTGATTGCTGGGTTATGTTTGAGGATTATTGATTGTTGGCTCAGGTTATCGTATGTTGGTTGTTGGCTTATGAAGTATGCATTTACATTTGTTTGTAAGCATTGCATACATTACTGTTGGACCCTCGGCAGGGGATTTGCCGGCATCCTGGTGCATAGATGTATGCACCCATTTTGGATGTAGTTCCTGACCCCGAGTATATAGACATATATATCTCGATGATTTTGAGATACAGCCCTGTCCATGGCGATGGCAGAGGGTATCGTTGCATACGTGATTGAAGGTCACGCTTGGGATAGGCATATTTGCTTATTCATTCATTCGGCATTTGCATTGATACATACATCATTTGTGCATCCTCATTACACTCTCATTTCTTTTGTGTAATCTTGTTGTTGGATGATATTGCGTTGCTTAGAGGCTCGCTGTAAGTCATGCCTAGCCTCTATTCGTATATTGTGATTATTGTTGATGGTTCTTTATGGACCATTTCTACGAACTCACCAACCTTGTGTTGACTATGCTTAGTACACTTTTCAGGTAATCAGGTTCTCCCCGGACGTGGTGTTTAGTTGATTGCTTGCTGTCTAACCCGGACTTGGACCTCATGGATCAAGGATTCATTGACCCTCCTTTTGCATTATACTTAGGATCGCTTGCCATCTTTGGATGTGTTATGTGAACATTGATGGATATTTGCTCCTGTTGTATTTTGCTACTTGTTTTGCTATGTTTTGGATTCACCGAATCATTAATTGCATTTAGTTTGTTCTATTGTAATTCCACCGGGTGCTGTATGATTTCCGTGACATTTTGAGCTCCGGCTTGGGGTGTTACAGAATGGTGGCCCATGCGTGGTCGTAGAGAATTAGGCGGTTTGACCTAGACTACGGCTTAAGTTAAAACTCTTCATATAGCATGCATGGTTAGGAAATTCGTGTGCAATATGAATTTTGTGAATCCCCGTGTGAGTTCGTAGTTAAGACCAATTGTGTGATAGCTTGATTTCAACGTGATGAATATGGTTACTATGATTTGTTGTTGCTAATTGTTGGAACTAATGTGATGATTTAGGGCAAAATGATGGGATGCCATTAACTTAGTATAATATTGTGGCAACCCTAAAAGAACCCGATCAACTCTTTTATGGTTACCTGATACTATAGCAAGTTCATGACATCGTGGATTGCGCACGTGTGGCTTAAAGTATAATAAGGAACCGATATGCTTAATGGAAGTTGATTGGGTGGAAGGTTAGCCATTGGTACACCTTGTATACATACCCGGTTGATAACTAGAGAGCATATCGAATTCGGATTATACTTTGAATCATTCGTGTTAGTTGTTGGATTACATGATGAAATGAACATGAGTACTTAATTTAATGATAAAATATGGCAATAAATGCAACGTGATGATATGATATGTGAAAACCCCTTATGATCCTAACGCTATTGCCTTAGCATAATGTTATGAAATGAGTATGTGGTATCGGTATGAGGGCATGACTACTTGTGTGACTAACATGTGAGCATTTGAGACTAACTCTCGGGTCAACGTGTCACTTGTTTTATAGAAATGGAAAGACCAAGAAGGGTCCGAACAAACTATAGGACTGAAGAAGAAGAGCCTCAACCGGAAGTACAAGGTGGTAGAGGCCGTGGTAGAGGCCGTGGTAGGGGCCGTGGTAGGGGTCGTGGTGGAGCTCCTGAGCCGAACTTGGCTGAGGTAATCGCTCAAACGGTTGCCGGCATCATGCCAACCATTATTGCTCAAGTCACGGCAAGTCTTGGGCAAAATAATGTGGCTCAGAACAATGAAGCCCCAGAAAATGAAAATAACGAAGATGCTCAACATTATGCCGAAGATAATGAAGAAGAGGAACCCGTGGGAGTTGGTGTCGGTATGCCTATGAATAATCAATATGGTGGGTACCGTCAAGGTTGTATATTCAAAGATTTTAAAAGTTGTGGGGCACCGGAGTTTGATGGGAAAGGTGGTCCCACGGAATGTATAAGATGGTTTGAGGCGATTGAGGCGGTGATTGAAAGGAGTCATTGCACCTATGATGACCGGATTCCCTATGCATCCGGCATGTTTAGGCATGACGCCTTAAGTTGGTGGAACCAAGAAGTAACATTGGGGCGGACTCAAAATTTGGAGTGGGTTGACTTCGTAAATAAAGTAAAAGCAAAGTTCTGTCCCCCCTACGAACTACAAAATTTAACCATAGAATTTGCAAACCTCAGTATGGAAGGAGCCGATTACAAGGGCTATGTGAGACGATTCCAAGAGTTGTCTACTCTCATTCCTCACTTAGTGGGTACCGAGTCCCAGGCCATCCAGAAGTTCGTATTGGGCTTGAATCCTCAAGTCCGATCATATGTAAACTCAAACATGCCTACTTCTTTGGCTAATGCGGTTAACCAAGCCGGGAGTGTGACGGAAGATTTGTTGAGGAGTGGTGTTTTGAGCAAGTCCTCATCAAACAAGAGGAAGGAAGTGGGTGAGTCTAGCGGAGTAAAGAAAGCGGGAAGGTTTGATCCCAAGAATGCTTATAGGGGTAGGGTGATGGCGGCGGTAGAACCGGCTAGGAGGCCTTATACCGGGCCTCATCCTTTCTGTGGGAGGTGCAACAGGCACCATCCCGCCACCACTCCATGTGGAGCATGCTACAATTGCCACCAAGTTGGGCACGCATCCAAGAATTGTAGGGCTCCAAGAACGGGCCCAATGAATGCGGCTCCTATTCGGGCCGTTCCTCCTCAAGGTAACCAAAGAAGGGGCGAGTGTTTTGAATGTGGTAGCCGTGACCACTACCGTAATGATTGTCCTCGATGGGTGGGACAACAAGTCCAAGTAGCCGTCCACCCCAATCAACTCCAAATGGTTGGGCCTAATCAGAACCGGGGACAACAAGGCCACCAAGTGCAACCCCGCGGCCGAGCCTTTGCGGCAATGTAAATGAAGCCCGCAATGATCCTAACGTGGTCGCAGGTACTTTTCTCCTAAATGGTCTCTATGCAACCGTCTTATTTGATTCCGGGGCCGATTATAGCCTCGTGTCTACTAACTTTGTGCCTTTGATTGATGTGCATCCTTGTGCTCTAAACTGTGTGCTTGACATTGAAATGGTAAACGGGTCACTAACTAGAATTAGCCAAATACTCCGTGATTGTGTCTTGACTTTAGAGGACGTCGACTTCTTCATCGATCTTATGCCTTTAGACATTGGTAGTTTTGATATTATAGTGGGTATGGATTGGCTAACGGCGGTTAATGCGACGATTGATTGTGGTGAGAGAGTTGTTAAGATACCTTTGGCCAACGGTAAAATTCTTAGGGTTCAAGGCGAAACCTCCGATTCCCCAAATTCTAAAGTCTTTAGTGCTACCACCACCAAGGTAGAATTGAAGACCGTTCCTATTGTTTGTGATTTCCCCGATGTTTTTCCGGATGACTTGCCGGGGTTGCCTCCGCCCCGTGAACTTGATTTTCGTATCAATCTTATTCCCGAAGCCGCGCCCATAGCAAAAGCTCCTTATAGACTAGCTCTAACCGAAATGCAAGAGCTACAAACTCAACTCAAGGAACTCCAAGAGAAGGGTTTCATTCGCCCTAGTCAATCTCCTTGGGGTGCTCCTGTTCTATTCGTTAAAAAGAAAGATGGATCCTTCAGGATGTGTATCGACTACCGGGAATTAAACAAGCTCACCGTGAAGAACCGATATCCTCTCCCTAGAATTGATGACTTGTTTGATCAACTTCAAGGAGCTATGCACTTCTCAAAAATCGATCTTCGCTCGGGTTATCATCAACTCCGGGTACATGAAGATGACATCCCCAAAACGGCTTTTCGCACAAGGTATGGCCATTTTGAATTCACTGTAATGCCTTTTGGGTTGACTAATGCACCGGCGGTGTTCATGGACTTGATGAACCGGGTGTGTCAACCATACTTAGACAAGTCTGTCATTGTGTTCATTGATGACATACTTGTATACTCGAAGACAAAAGAGGAGCATGTTAAGCACTTGCGCGAAGTGCTTGAATTACTAAGGAAGGAGAAGTTGTACGCGAAATTTTCCAAGTGTGAGTTTTGGTTGGAAGAGGTCCACTTCCTTGGTCACGTAGTGAGCAAGGATGGTATTCATGTGGACCCAAGCAAGATTGAAGCGGTTAAGAATTGGAGAAGACCCGAAACACCATCCGAGATCCGCCAATTCCTTGGATTGGCGGGTTACTATAGAAGGTTTATTGAAAATTTCTCCCGTATCGCACAACCACTCACCCTTTTGACTCAAAAAGATAGAAATTTTGAATGGGGCGAAAGACAAGAGAACGCCTTCCAAACTCTTAAGGATATGTTATGTGATGCTCCTATTTTGACGCTACCGGATGGGATAGAAGATTTTGTGGTTTATTGTGATGCTTCGGGGCAAGGGTTGGGTTGCGTTCTTATGCAAAGGGGTAAAGTCATCGCTTATGCCTCTCGGCAATTGAAGGTGCATGAGAAGAACTACCCGACTCATGATTTGGAATTGGGAGCGGTTGTGTTTGCCTTGAAGTGTTGGAGACATTATCTCTATGGCACCAAATGTGTGATTTATACCGATCACAAAAGTCTCCAACACATCTTCAACCAAAGTGAATTGAACATGAGGCAAAGGCGTTGGTTAGAGCTATTCAGTGATTATGATTGTGACATCCGTTATCACCCGGGCAAGGCAAATGTAGTAGCCGATGCCTTAAGCCGAAAGGAGAGAAGTGAAACCAAGACGGGCTCGAGCTATGAGCCTCACGGTAGGGCCAAGTATTCGTGATCGGATTATTGAAGCCCAAATTCAAGCGACCCTACCGGAAAACTTTGGAAACGAAAACCTAGACGGCATGGAACAACTATTTGACCGAAAGAATGATAACGGGCTTTACATGGTGGAAAGACTTTGGATTCCTATATTCGGCGATTTAAGAACGCTTATTATGAATGAAGCCCACCTATCACCTTATTCGGTCCATCCCGGATCGGATAAGATGTACTTTGACTTGAAGGAATTGTATTGGTGGCCGGGCATGAAGCGTGATGTGGCTAAGTATGTGAGTGAGTGCCTTACTTGCTTACAAGTTAAGGCCGATCACAAGAAGCCACCCGGATTGTTGGTACAACCGGTGATGCCCGAATGGAAGTGGGAGCATATTTCAATGGACTTCATCACTAAACTACCGAAGACGAGAAGCGGCCGAGACACGATTTGGGTGATAGTTGATCGGTTAACGAAATCGGCTCACTTTTTAGCCATTCGTGAAACCGATAAATTTGACACTTTAGCTCGTTTGTACATCAAGGAGATAATATCTAAGCATGGAGTGCCGGTTTCTATCATTTCGGATAGGGATGCCCGTTTTAAATCAAAATTTTGGGAAGCCTTTCAAAAAGCCATGGGTACTCGACTTGACATGAGCACGGCGTTTCACCCTCAAACGGATGGACAAACCGAGAGAACCATTCAAACACTTGAAGATATGTTGAGGGCGTGTGCAATTGATTTTGGTGGAAGTTGGGAAGACCATTTGCCGTTAGTTGAGTTTTCATACAACAATAGCTACCACGCTACTATTCAAATGGCACCCTTTAAAGCATTGTATGGTAGGGTGTGCCGTTCTCCTTTAGCTTGGGCGGAAATTGGAGAGAGTCAACTTATCGGGCCGGAAATTGTGATTGAAACCACCAAGGTAATATCTCAAATTAAGGAGAAGTTGCAATTGGCCCGTGAACGTCAAAAGAAGTATGCCGATGTGAGACGAAGACCGTTGGAGTTTGAAGTTGGTGAATTTGTGCTTTTGAAAGTGTCGCCTTGGAAAGGCGTTGTACGATTTGTGAAGCGGGGAAAACTTGCCCCAAGGTATGTTGGTCCTTTCAAGATTCTTGAACGGGTTGGGAAAGTTGCTTATCGGCTAGAATTGCCTCAAGAGCTTAGCGGCGTGCATGATGTGTTTCATATTTGTAATTTGCGCAAGTGTTTGGCGGATCCTACACATCATGTGCCTATGGACGAAATTAGGGTTAATTCGAATTTGAATTTTGTTGAAGAGCCGGTAGAGATTTTGGATCGCGTGGAAAAGAAGCTCAAGAAAAAGCGCTACACGATTGTGAAGGTTAGATGGACCGGTAGACGTGGAGCCGAATACACTTGGGAGCTCGAGGATCACATGAAGACTAAATATCCTCATTTATTTGTAAATTAGGGTTTTCGTGAATTTCGGGACGAAATTCTTTCAACGGGGGAATAATGTAACATCCGAGAATTTTGACCCGTTGACTTACGTGTAATATGACTAACAAATTAAATTAATAAAATTATTTGGGTCATTTTGGTGTTTAATTGGTAATGTGATAGTCGTTGGGTCGTTTAGTTGATTTCATGTCTATGTGTTGATTCGGGTCGATAATACGTTTCGTTGGCGTTTAAATGTGTTTTGATAAGTAAATTTGCTTGAAAGGTGAAATGGGTCGACCCATGGGTCGTACCCGACCCGGCAGTCCATTTGGACCTTATCCTTTCCCCCTTTCTTTCTATCTATCTATCTTACTCCCTTTTCTCTCTATTCTCTCTAGCAAAGAAACCCCCCATCTAGTTTGGTGCCCGCACCTCCTCTTTGGTGCGCCGCACCTCCTCTTTGGTGCGCCGCACCCTCTGGTGCGCCGCACCTCTCAATTTGGTGCGCCGCACCTCCTCTTTGGTGCGCCGCACCTCTGGACTTGGTGCCCGCACCTCTTTGGTGCGCCGCACCTCCTCTTTGGTGCGCCGCACCTCCTCTTTGGTGCGCCGCACCTCCTCTTGGTGCGCCGCACCTCCTCTTTGGTGCGCCGCACCTCCTCTTTGGTGCGCCGCACTCGTTTTGTGCGCCGCACTTCCTCTTTGGTGCGCCGCACTTGGCTTGGTGCGCCGCACCTCCCTCAATGGTGCGCCGCACCTCCTCTTTGGTGCGCCGCACCTCCTCTTTGGTGCGCCGCACCTCCTCTTTGGTGCGCCGCACCTCCTCTTTGGTGCGCCGCACCTCCTTGGTGCGCCGCACCTCCTCTTTGGTGCGCCGCACCTCCTCTTTGGTGCGCCGCACCTCCTCTTTGGTGCGCCGCACCTCCTCTTGGTGCGCCGCACCTCCTCTTTGGTGCGCCGCACCTCCTCTTTGGTGCGCCGCACCTCCTCTTTGGTGCCCGATCGTTTTGTGCGCCGCACTTCCTCTTTGGTGCGCCGCACTTGGCTTGGTGCGCCGCACCTCCTCTTTGGTGCGCCGCACCAAAAGTCTGGACTAGTTTCCCTGATCGTTTTGTGCGCCGCACTTCCTCTTTGGTGCGCCGCACTTGGCTTGGTGCGCCGCACCCCCTCAATGGTGCGCCGCATCTTTTTGTGCGCCGCACTTCCTCTTTGGTGCGCCGCACTTGGCTTGGTGCGCCGCACCTCCTCAATGGTGCGCCGCATCTTTGTGCGCCGCACCTCCTCTTTGGTGCGCCGCACCTCCTCTGGTGCGCCGCACCTCCTCTTTGGTGCGCCGCACCTCCTCTTTGGTGCGCCGCACTCTCTTTGGTGCGCCGCACTTCCTCTTTGGTGCGCCGCACTCTCTTTGGTGCGCCGCACCTCCTCTTTGGTGCGCCGCACCTCCTCTTTGGTGCGCCGCACCTCCTCAATTGGTGCGCCGCACCTCCTCTTTGGTGCGCCGCACCTCCTCTTTGGTGCGCCGCACCTCCTCTTTGTGCGCCGCACTTCCTCTTTGGTGCGCCGCACTTGGCTTGGTGCGCCGCACCTCCTCTGGTGCGCCGCATCTTTTGTGCGCCGCACCTCCTCTTTGGTGCGCCGCACCTCCTGGACTTGGTGCGCCGCACCTCTCTTTGGTGCGCCGCACCTCCTCTTTGGTGCGCCGCACCTCCTCTGGTGCGCCGCACCTCCTCTTTGGTGCGCCGCACCTCCTCTTTGGTGCGCCGCATCGTTTTGTGCGCCGCACTTCCTCTTTGGTGCGCCGCACTTGGCTTGGTGCGCCGCACCTCCTCTTGGTGCGCCGCATCTGGACTTTGTGCCCGATCTCTTTGTGCGCCGCACTTCCTCTTTGGTGCGCCGCACTTGGCTTGGTGCGCCGCACCTCCCTCAATGGTGCGCCGCACCTCTCTTTGGTGCGCCGCACCTCCTCTTTGGTGCGCCGCACCTCCTCTTTGGTGCGCCGCACCTCCTCTTTGGTGCGCCGCACCTCCTCTTTGGTGCGCCGCACCTCCTCTTTGGTGCGCCGCACCTCCTCTTTGGTGCGCCGCACCTCCTCTTTGGTGCGCCGCACCTCGTTTTGTGCGCCGCACTCCTCTTTGGTGCGCCGCACCTCTGGACTTGGTGCGCCGATCTCTTTGTGCGCCGCACCTTCCTCTTTGGTGCGCCGCACTTCTTTGGTGCGCCGCACCTCCTCTTTGGTGCGCCGCATCTCTTTGTGCGCCGCACTTCCTCTTTGGTGCGCCGCACTTCTTGGTGCGCCGCACCTCCTCAATGGTGCGCCGCATTCTTTGTGCGCCGCACCTCCTCTTTGGTGCGCCGCACCTGGCCTTTGGTGCGCCGCACCTCCTCTTTGGTGCGCCGCACCTCCTCTTTGGTGCGCCGCACCTCCTCTTTGGTGCGCCGCACCTCCTCTTTGGTGCGCCGCACCTCCTCTTTGGTGCGCCGCACCTCCTCTTTGTGCGCCGCACCTCTCTTTGTGCGCCGCACTTCCTCTTTGGTGCGCCGCACTTCTTGGTGCGCCGCACCTCCCTCAATGGTGCGCCGCATCCTCTTTGGTGCGCCGCACCTCCTCTTTGGTGCGCCGCACCTCCTGGACTGGGTTCCCGATCTTTTGTGCGCCGCACCTCCTCTTTGGTGCGCCGCACCTGTACTTGGTGCGCCGCACCTCCTCAATTGGTGCGCCGCACCTCCTCTGGTGCGCCGCACCTCTTTTGGTGCGCCGCACCTCCTCTTTGGTGCGCCGCACCTCCTCTTTGGTGCCCTGATCGTTTTGTGCGCCGCACTTCCTCTTTGGTGCGCCGCACTTGGCTTGGTGCGCCGCACCTCCTCAATTGGTGCGCCGCATCCTCTTGGTGCGCCGCACCTCCTCTTTGGTGCGCCGCACCTCCTCTTTGGTGCGCCGCACCTCCTCAATTTGGTGCGCCGCACCTCCTCTTTGGTGCGCCGCACCTCCTCTTGGTGCGCCGCACCTCCTCTTTGGTGCGCCGCACCTCCTCTTTGGTGCGCCGCACCTCCTCTTTGGTGCGCCGCACCTCCTCTTTGGTGCGCCGCACCTCCTCCTTGGTGCGCCGCACCTCCTGGACTTGGTGCGCCGCACCTCCTCTTTGGTGCGCCGCACCTCCTCTTTGGTGCGCCGCACTCTTTTGTGCGCCGCACTTCCTCTTTGGTGCGCCGCACTCTCTTGGTGCGCCGCACCTCCTCTTTGGTGCGCCGCACTTCCTCTTTGGTGCGCCGCACTTCTTGGTGCGCCGCACCTCCTCAATGGTGCGCCGCATTCTTTGTGCGCCGCACCTCCTCTTTGGTGCGCCGCACCTCCTCTTGGTGCGCCGCACCTCCTCTTTGGTGCGCCGCACCTCCTCTTTGGTGCGCCGCATCGTTTTGTGCGCCGCACTTCCTCTTTGGTGCGCCGCACTTGGCTTGGTGCGCCGCACCTCCTCAATGGTGCGCCGCACCTCCTCTTTGGTGCGCCGCACCTCCTCTTTGGTGCGCCGCACCTCCTCTTTGGTGCGCCGCACCTCCTCTTTGGTGCGCCGCACCTCCTCTTTGGTGCGCCGCACCTCCTCTTTGGTGCGCCGCACCTCCTCTTGGTGCGCCGCACCTCCTCTTTGTGCGCCGCACCTCCTCTTTGGTGCGCCGCACCTCCTCTTTGGTGCGCCGCACCTTGGACTTTGGTGCGCCGCACTCCTCTTTGGTGCGCCGCACTCCTCTTTGGTGCGCCGCACTTGGCAGGTGCGCCGCACCTCCTCTTTGGTGCGCCGCACCAAAGCTTGAACTGGGTTCCCTGGTTGATTTGTGCGCCGCACCTCCTCTTTGGTGCGCCGCACCTCCTCTTTGGTGCGCCGCACCAGAGCTTGGACTGGGTTCCCTGGTTGATTTGTGCGTCGCACCTCCTCTTTGGTGCGCCGCACCTCCTTTGGTGCGCCGCACCTCCTCTTGGTGCGCCGCACCTCATTGGTGCGCCGCACCTTTCCTCCAGTGCAGCAAAAACTGTTTTAGTTTGAAAGGTCGTAACTTTTGATCCGTAAGTCCAAACAAGTCGTATGACCTATCGTTGGAATCGTAAGAGAGTCTAGTTTCTAGTGGTAACCCTCTTTTTGTATGAATCCTTTCTCATTTCTAAAAAGGTCGAGTCGAATGTGTATTGTTTCCTACTCGTTTAAGTTGGAAAGGCGTTTAGGGTTTGTGACTTGACCTAATTGTGCTAAACTAACTTGTTTGAGATTGTTGAGTTGACCTTATGTTATTATGATGAATATATATAGGTTGTGGACGTGTGGATCCCATTACTCGTTTGTAATCCTTTACTAGCTTCTTTGCCAATCAAGGTGAGTTTCGTATCTCCCTACCCGCTTGGGATTTGGGCTGAAAAGTGTAAACCTGGCGTGTTTACTTGTATCTATTGATTGTTTGACATGATTGTTGGATTGATGTGACGTGCTTTTCGTTTGTTTGACTTGGATTGTGTTTTCGTTAAGTATTACTTATACATTAGGATAGACGTACATACATGGAAGTCGGTTATGCCTTCATTGGGTTTTAGATGTGGTGGGAAGGCTGCGGGTGACCCTATACATAAGCATCTGGGACTTGAAGAAAGTAGAATCCTCTGAAGTATATGTACGTATAGTTGGTTTATATTGTGATTAGTGGCTTATGTTTTGTTGATTATTGATCGTTGGCTTTTGGTTATCGTACATTGATTGCTGGGTTATGTTTGAGGATTATTGATTGTTGGCTCAGGTTATCGTATGTTGGTTGTTGGCTTATGAAGTATGCATTTACATTTGTTTGTAAGCATTGCATACATTACTGTTGGACCCTCGGCAGGGGATTTGCCGGCATCCTGGTGCATAGATGTATGCACCCATTTTGGATGTAGTTCCTGACCCCGAGTATATAGACATATATATCTCGATGATTTTGAGATACAGCCCTGTCCATGGCGATGGCAGAGGGGTATCGTTGCATACGTGATTGAAGGTCACGCTTGGGATAGGCATATTTGCTTATTCATTCATTCGGCATTTGCATTGATACATACATCATTTGTGCATCCTCATTACACTCTCATTTCTTTTGTGTAATCTTGTTGTTGGATGATATTGCGTTGCTTAGAGGCTCGCTGTAAGTCATGCCTAGCCTCTATTCGTATATTGTGATTATTGTTGATGGTTCTTTATGGACCATTTCTACGAACTCACCAACCTTGTGTTGACTATGCTTAGTACACTTTTCAGGTAATCAGGTTCTCCCCGGACGTGGTGTTTAGTTGATTGCTTGCTGTCTAACCCGGACTTGGACCTCATGGATCAAGGATTCATTGACCCTCCTTTTGCATTATACTTAGGATCGCTTGTGCCATCTTTGGATGTGTTATGTGAACATTGATGGATATTTGCTCCTGTTGTATTTTGCTACTTGTTTTGCTATGTTTTGGATTCACCGAATCATTAATTGCATTTAGTTTGTTCTATTGTAATTCCACCGGGTGCTGTATGATTTCCGTGACATTTTGAGCTCCGGCTTGGGGTGTTACAAAATATATCATTACTCATATATGAAATAAAACAACCCTCCCCAATATTATCAAATTATATGTCCAGGGTACTTAAAATGTCATCACCATTAAAAATTTACCTCATTACATACATGATTTACCAAGAATACTCTTAATGAAATAATCTATAGGTTTTAGGTAAAATAAAACAAATAAAACAATAGTTTCTCTTTATTAAAAATCACCGTGTATCATGAAAATCATCGTGCATGAATATATATACATGTGTTTCATGAATCTTCGTGCGTCAACTTTGTTATAATCTAAGGGTCAATATCTTGTCCTACTTGTTTTACTTTAATACTTGTTATAAATAACCAACCTCATAATCTATAACATACATCTCTCAATTTCTGTAACAATTAAGCAACCTTCTTTTACATCAATTATTTTTACATCAATAATTAATCTACACTACTAGCCGCTCTCGCCGTCGCGGTCCTTATCTATACTCCTTTATAATAATTATCAACCCCCTATTTTTAGAAAGTGTTAGAAAATGGTTAGATGCAAAAGTACTAAATTACCCTTAATAAATACCCACTATGGAAAAAGTTTTTATAAATTACCAAATTTGCCCTTAATGAATTAATTTACACTCTAAACCCTTATTTTAATAATTAATACTTTAAGCCCTTATCTTCTAAAATATTCCACTATCACCTTTACATCAACCTACACCACTTGACACCGCCACCACCAATAATACCGTCACCGACACCACTAAACCGTCGTCCCCACCACCGCCACCGCATTGCGCGGGTACCATGCTTGTCATCACGGAAATAAATTTGCAGATGAAAAGATTTTGTTACCTCCCAAATTTCCCCCCAAGTCCCGCCATATGACCAAAATATTTTATTAACCTAATCCCTCTTTAATTTTCTCAATCTAATTGAAATTCTTTCTCCATCTATCATCCCCGTCCCCCTTTTGCCTCCCTTTCTCATTGATATTTGGCAGGAGAGATTTCTCATGAAAACAGTAGATGTTACTTGTTCTTAAGCTATATTCATAAAGGTAGTTTCTTATAATTCTTGCATCTTTGATTTTTTCTCCTCATTTAATTTTGTAGTTTTTAACTATAGGGTTAGTGCCATTTGTGTGTTTCACTTGATTTTAATCAAATTTATCAAGACTGTGTTTCTCATATTTCATTTATGTGTGTGAATTTTTAAATGATTGTTAACTATAATCAAACGGGTTGTAGGTGTGATAGTGTTTGGATGTGGATTGCCTCTTAAGGTCATTAGAAAAATATGATCAATTCTCTGATAAATTGATCAAGTAAGGATTTTTTTTTAAATAATGAGGTTGTTGTCTTTTGGGATGGGAGTACACGTTTCTCAATTCTTCAAAATTTTGTTGTATACTACAAAGTCTGCTAGCATCTCGTTTTTTGTCATGTTTTCACAGCATTTGTGCAGCCGAACAACATTTGGAATACCACTTTGTGGAACACAATTCACATGCTTTTGTTAGCTCATATATGGTTGGTATTTTTCTTGAAGAGAATGTTATAGTGGATTTATTGGAATATTAAACTCAATAATATGCAATATATATATATATATATAGGGGTTGTATTGTAAAACAAGTATTAAAGTAAAACAAATAGACAAGATCTTGACACTTAGATCATGGTTAAATTGATGCACGAAGATTCACGAAGCAATTGATGCACGATGATTTTCATGATGCACGGTGATTTTCAGTGAACAAAAACCTATTGTTTTATTTGTTTTACTTTAATAGTTGTTTTATTTTACCTAAAACCTATATATATATATAATTATATTATAATTATATTTTTCAGTTGAAGTTTATTCCAATATGTTATTCGTAATAAGCTTGTTGGTCATAGCGATATGACATATTTTTGTTGGTCAAAACAATGTTTTGGCTTTTGAGAGTTTGTGTAGTTTCTTGTAACAACTATATTACTTGATGGAATCATTGCTCAATAGTACTAGCTGTAGTTACTTATCGCAGGATTTGACTGATGTTTCTTGTTGAAAATACTCTGTCGTCAAATGCCAAATCAAGTATTTGACTGATGTTTCTTGTTGAAAATACTCTGTCGTCAAATGCCAAATCAAGAATTTGACTGATGTTTCTTGTTGAAAATACTCTGCTATCTTGCAGTTAATTGGGTCATATATAGGCAGGGATAGGATCTATGGCATAGATATCAGCTTGAACGATGGCGACACTTGGATGTTTGCTGGGGATGAGGTGAATATCATTGAAACCTCTGGCCACGCTAATGGATTTGCGTCTGTTACTTGTTTGGTAATTATACATATATATTAAATAGGGGATCCTTTCAAAATGAAAATTTAGGCACATAGTAATATTTAAACTTTGATCATCTGTATGGGTTCATCTAAGCTACTCCATGTATTTGGAGTTTTTGAAAATATATCATATTCTTTTAAACCTAGTTAACTCATTCAAAGATGTGCGTTCTGTGGTTCCTTTTCTCTAAAGTTTTACTAGTTTATTTAATGAAGCCAATTGTTTTTCAACCCTGTTGTGACTTTGAACTCTGCAAGTTTCTAATCATGAATATGCTAAGCAGTAACTTTAAAATTGCTTACTTTTCTTGTTAACATTATTACAGAACTATCAACTTGGATGTGTGATGCAAATTGTTGTATAGTAGCCTAACATTTTGATCTATATTTGACTATCTTTACATGTGCAGGTAGATTCAGCTGCAAAATGTGATACGACTGCCACACCATGACCATGGCTACGGTTAATGGGAAATTTTCAGGTCCGCGGATTGTTGCAAGGGAAGGTGACCGCTTGCTTATTAGTTTTGAAAATCAAACCTCGAATTTGACAAGTGTTCATGTAGATTTTTTATTATTCAACATACCTGGATTTGACTGAAGTAATTAAATGTGATACTAATTTGGTTATTTTGATTATATTTATTAAAATTATTCACAACAATTTAAATCATTCTAACAAAATAGAATAGAAGTATCTTTATCATATTAGGTTATGTTATAATAAAACTATAACGGAAAAACGTTTTATAAAACTGATTTTTAAAACTTAAATATGAAGTGTCCTATTAAAGTGTATTATTCTAATACCACAATGAATCAGCGTCCTATAAAGATTAAAATTATAAGACCTAAGTGTCAAGTGTCCTATTAAGTTATGTTATAATACGATTCTAACTAATAAGGGTCTGATAACACTTATCTTTTATGACACAAAGTAATCCATTAGATTATGATATGACAGTCGATGATCAAGTATCCTATTACATTACCATATAATGAGACACCTCCATTAGATTATGATATTAATTTTTTGTCTTAAACAGTCTCTCTTTCTATGAGTGATTGAATTTCAGTCACTCATTTTCTATATCAAAGTTGTCACTTATTTGAGATTGAAATTCAGTCACTATCAAAATACCATCTAAAACTATTTACTTTGTATTTTGCAGACATTTTTGTAACTAAACTGTTGTCTTAAATATGTTGCATATGTTTTAGAGATTTAATTGGGATTGAAATTTAGTCACCTAAAAATTTCTCTCCAGAACTTTTATCGTGCATATGTATTTGTAACTGAATTTTAGTCCTAAATATGTTACCAATGTATTAGAGGTTTTGTTGAGACTGAAATGAAGTCACTTGACAAGTTTTCTTACAAAACTTTTTTTATTGTACAAATATATTTGTAACTGAAATCTAGTCTTTGCTAGGATGTTCATGTATTAATGACTAAATTGTGATTGAAATTCAACCGCTAACAAATTTTCCTCTAAACCTTTTTATTGTGTAGACATATTTGTAACTGAAAATTTAGTCTTAGCTATGATGTCCATTTATTAGGGACTGAATGGTGACAGAAGTTCAACCACAGATAGATTTTTCTCCAAAACTTTTAATTGCATATACATATTTGTAACTGAAAATTAGTCTTCGCTACGATGTCCATGTATTAAAGACTGAACTGTGACTGAAGTTCAATCACTAACAAATTTCCCTTCAAACCTATTTATTATCTATACATATTTGTAACTGAAATTTAGTCTGAGATGTGTTGTCTATGTATTAGCGGTATACTTGGGACTGAAATTCAGTCACCAACAAATTTCCCTCTAAAACTTTTTATTGTGTAAACAAATCTGTAACTGAAATTCAGTCTTAGATATGATGTCGATAAATTAGGGACTGATTTTTAGTCACCACAATTAGTCAATAAAAAGTTAGTCCTTAAAAGTATCAGTAACTGATTTTTCAGTTACTGATACTATGTATTTGAGACTGATATATCAGTCCCTAAAAATTCAGTCCCAACATACCACTTTTTTTTGTAGTGAAAGGCTTATCCATCCAGTCGGGTGTGAGGTTCCCGTTAGGTCTTATGACCGCCTACACACAAACTTACACCTTATATGATATGCGTGACTTAAGTCACACCTGAAATGATGTTATACGTGATGATGAAAAGATGATTAGGCACAACTAAGACGAATGATCCTATATGAATGATGTTTATGGCTATATGAGATGCTTTTTGATGATGTGTGCCTTAATGATGAAATACAACTTTTATTATGTTTTAATTGGACAAATGTTTTCATAATCTTGTGTTATCTTACTTAGCTAATTCGTTAGCTAACACTTGTTTCTTGAAATGTGTTGTTCCCTCAGGTTTAGCAAGCTTTGAATGTTGATGAATAAAGAGCGAGGCATGGGTAGATTGCCTGAAGATGATCATAGTTTACCCATAGTGGTTGCTCCTTTAGACCTTTGAATTATGTTAAGACGTTTATGAATTGTAATGACTTGTGATCGGTTGTTTTATGTTCGATGGATTTTCATTTAAACTCGTTTCAATGATAAGACAAGTAACACCATTTTGATGAATAAACCAAACTGAAATTATTGGTTTGGACTTTTAAATGTTTGTTCCGCTTTTTTTAACACCGTTAGGTGAAATTTTTTGGAAATCCTTGTTTTTAAATGATGGGTGTTACAAAAATATAATTAAATTAAAACGTATTACATTAAAAAAGAAATTTTTATTGTTAAAAAATTAAAAATTAATTTTAAAGAAAAAAAATGATGTAAAATATAAAAATATTAGTTTCCGTAATTATATCATTAAAAACATTAATTATTATTGTCTACAAATTTAAATAAGGAAATAATATGAATTTAAAATTATTAACATAAAATTAAATCTAAAAAAGCTAAATGAGGTATATGACATCATCATTTGATCTAATGTTTCTAATTGAAAGTTGAACTTCATCTAAGAGTCCATATTTATCCAATTATGAATTAAGGTTTCTCTTTTATATATATTTGGAGATGATACGTATCTATCTTTATTAAAAATGGATGGATTGGAGATTTTTAATAAGTTAAAGATCAGGTTCTAAATAATTAAAGGATAAACATTAGAAGTTAAGTTATCTAAAGAAAACCAAGTTGTATTATCAAACCAATAGAAATCCCATAATTCTCGGTTGATTTATGCCTAGCTACCTCCGCTATATAAACGGATAAGACACTTTAGATGTTCATTCATTCATTCACGTTACATTAAATTCTCTCATTATGCAAAACACCGTATGTACCATTCTTTAAATCGTTAACCATAAATCCATCAATCAAAAGTAAGAAACATGAGGTGGTGATCGGGAGTAAACAAGTGAGTTTATAGTTAGATCAGTTTCGGGTTTTAGCTATTTGTGGTGCGATCGTCATGGAAGGAAGCTTCAATTCTAGTTCGTACGATATTCTTTCGAGTTGGTTTGAGTTCATTAAGAATTTGCGGAGGTATACTTTGATTAATCCATTTGAATATAAATCCTCTAATTGTTCTTTTAGGTACTTTTGGTTCATTATAACTTCTGTTAAATAGAGATGATGTCAAAGCGGTTTCTTTTCGAGTCTTAATATGAGTACGATATTAGCACGATCAGATTTTATAATCACTTGTACTATGTATTTTTGGAACCAAGTATAAATGTAACTCAGTAAAATATATATTAAGGCAAAATATGCAAAAATCGTTTTCGAAAACCTGCTCATGAACATGTGCAGGGGAATGCATGTCTTCATGAGAATTTTTACAAGTTTTTTTTGATCAGTAAATTTTTATAGTTCAAAGTTAACTTTTTGTTATGAGATTTAATTCATGGGTTAGATATAAATCGTCTTTAATGGCTAATCTTTTTAGAAATTGTTAGTAATCTTTTTCTTAAGTCTATAGTGTAAGTAAATATTTAGTAAGGGTGTAAAAGTTATCAACGAGAGATATATAGACCGTGAACGTAGTTAAATTCTTGAGTGTAGATCTATGGTCAACTAGAGTGATGGATCTTTTGGACATTGTTAGCTTTAGAGCTCTGCTAAGGTACGGATTCTGATTTTAAACTTCGTTTATTATATAATAGTACGGATTCCTATTTTAAACTATGTTCGTTATATAATAATACGGATTTCTGTTTTAAACTTGTACGTATACATATATATCAAACTATGATTTGAATTCCGTTTGTTCATTCTGCGTTACTCTGCTGTTAAAGTGATTTTGATATGTCTTTTAAGGCCTCAAAACTATTTTGTTCGTATATGCTATATGTTAGTTATGATCTGAAGGTTTTAAATAAATTCTGATTTTTGAAATATATGTACGAAAGATCTTTGAATATGTTGAAATTTGATTCGAAATAAGAAAGCTTTTGAAACATTGTACGATAAGATTATTTTTGAAAAGTTAATTATAAATTTGTTTTGATATATGGAAATTTGATATGAAAACCCGAGCTAACCACCTATGGGGGTACCATAGGCGCATCATTTGGGGGCACCGATGGTGTGACACTACCGTGACAGTGTGATGCGTTCACGGCGTCTCCGCTTGTAGGATTGCTATCGAAGCATTGCGCATTTTTGTTAGGAGGCGTATGAGTCGACACACCATTGTACATATGTCTGACATTTGTTTTATCGATTCGATATGCAAATGTATGCGTTTTTGTTGTAGGAGCTCGGTTGGCTTTGAAAATATGAAACTTTGAAATGTAGGCTGTTGGATATGAAAGTAGGAAGCTTGTTCGGCTTTTTGATAATGTTGGATATTGAAATGTTCTTTTGGTAATACTAAAATATGGATTTGATGATATGACTATATTTGTTTCGGATTAATATTATCTATTTAAAATGTGTCTTTAGTTCGTTAAGAATACCTTTTAAATCGTTGTATGAGTTAAATGATTTTTGTTGAAAAAGATCTTCTCTATTTTAATATTATTATATGTATTCCTATATCCGCGCACTGAGCAATTGGCTCAGCCGCAGTTTTTCTTTCCCTGCGGCAGGTATTAAGAAAGAGTAGAGAAATGGACTTTTAGCTAGCTTCCGCGCATAATGGATTTGTTGAAGATCAAGGTTGAGGATTACATTAGACTATAAGAGAATTGTAAAACTATTAAGAGAAATTATTGGTATAACATTCCTGTATTATTGTTTTAAGTTCGAAAATAACACTTCATATTCTAGTTTATAAGTGGGGTGTTACATACACCACCCCCTTTAGCCGATTAAGCCCCAAAACCAAAAGTGGCGGAATATTTCTATCGCCCAACACTCTCCCTCTCTTGCACTCTATAACATCACTTTAATATCACCCCAACCAATCAATAAATGCCACATGTCCAAAGTCCCCCCACCCTCAAAAGTTGCCTCACTCCCCCATTTTCCTAACAAAACCTTCTTGCTTACATGGCGAATATCCCCACCCTCAAAGTTGCCCAACTCCTTTTAGCCTTATACTAAAGCAATTACTTACTTAATAAAGATGATAATAAAAAACCAGAAATATAAAAAAATGCTAGATCTTACAAACAATCTACAAACAAATGATTACAAACACATGTGTCATGTGGTGTAGACCAATCAACAAAGAGTCAAAAAAGAAAGAGAAAAAATGACTTGATTTGATTGGTTGAAGATTTGTTTGTAAACTTTTGTTTGTAAATTATTTGTCAACCTAGCATTTCTCAAAATATATAATCCTATAACTAAAAGAGAAGGTTGGATATACACTTGGGCACTACTAAGAGCTCTTTTTAGGTCTAAAACTCCCTCCTAATTACTCTAGGTGCTCTCTCCTTTTTTAGATTTTTTTCATTTTTTTGCTTATTAAATAGATAATTATATATATAAAATATATTTATATATATATTATTCTATATTATTCCTCTCCTTATATATATATATATATATATATATATATATATATATATATATATATATAGAGATATATATATATATATATATATATATATATATATATATATATATATATATATATATATATATATATATATATATATATATATATATATATATATATATATATATATATATATATATATATATATATATATATATATATATATATATATATATATATATATATATATATATATATATATATATATATATATATATATATATATATATATATATATATATATATATATATATATATATATATATATATATATATATATATATATATATATATATATATATATATATATATATATATATATATATATATATATATATATATATATATATATATATATATATATATATATATATATATATATATATATATATATATATATATATATATATATATATATATATATATATATATATATATATATATATATATATATATATATATATATATATATATATATATATATATATATATATATATATATATATATATATATATATATATATATATATATATATATATATATATATATATATATATATATATATATATATATATATATATATATATATATATATATATATATATATATATATATATATATATATATATATATATATATATATATATATATATATATATATATATATATATATATATATATATATATATATATATATATATATATATATATATATATATATATATATATATATATATATATATATATATATATATATATATATATATATATATATATATATATATATATATATATATATATATATATATATATATATATATATATATATATATATATATATATATATATATATATATATATATATATATATATATATATATATATATATATATATATATATATTTATCCGGAATGTTTCACTATAGTAACCAAATACGAGTGTGTATATTCACGCAAAAGATATATATATATATATATAGTGATATATATATATATATATATATATATATATATATAACCTAAATTTTTATTAATCATTCTCATTAATTAAAAAAAATCAGTATAAATTTCTCAACAAAAAAAAATATGGTTTTTTTATATCACTTTAATTTTATTTTTGTTTTTTAATCAGATGAATACTGAGTTCGGAATTGAACCTGAGATGGAGCACTATGCTTGTGTGGTTGACCTTCTTGGGAGGGCTGGGCTTTTTCATGAAGCAAGTGAAGTTGCTAGACAAATGCCGATAGAACCCAATGTATGTGTGTGGGGTGCCCTTTTAAACTCGAGTAGAATGCACAAGAATACAGATTGGGATGAAAGGTCGGTTTCTACGATACTTGGTACTAGTTCTGCAACTGGCAATTATATGTTACTGTCAAATATATATGCTCAAAGTGGGCAGTGGGAGGACTCTGCAAAAGTCAGGGTGTCGGCTAGGGTACGAGGTTTAACCAAAGCCCCGGGTCAGAGCTGGATTGAATTGAATAAAAGGGTGCATATGTTCACAGCAGGGAATCTTATTCAAAGTGAGATGATGGAAGTTCAGACACTGCTCAAGACATTGAGTTTTCAAATGAAGATGAAGGGGTACGGTCTCTGTTCACCATCATAAAGACATAGAGGTGGCGAACTGGGTGCATTGAGCAGATTGGCCTATGTGTATGTAATGCTGTAGATAAAATGATATAACATGATTTATGCATTTGAAAGACACTTGGGGCAACTCTGGCCCTATTGACCCATACGAAATAAAACATGAACTCGAGTAGCCCCCAGTTAGTAAGTAATTGGGTCGAGTTCTCCACTTCTAGCAAGCTTTGCCTAGAAAACATAGATGAATTACTTGTGTCAAAAGCAGCTTTAAAGGGTGAATGCCGTCCTACTGGGTTCAATTACGGTACAGAGTTGAGGAAACAGTACATATCAAAGAAAGCTATAACATGGAAGCAAGTCAGCAAGAACATTTGTAATCTTTCAATCTCAATGTCGTTGCTGTCTGTTTAGGTATGTCAAAAGTAGCATTCTTTGATTTGTTATTCCTTTTCATTGTGTTGTTGGCAGGGAAAATTCTCTACTTAATCTGTTTTATGATGACCTTTAATAAATAGAGTATCATCAACGAAACCAATGAAGAAAGATAATGTTCATATACTTTAATCAATAAAATTTGTTAATTAAAAACTTGTTTTATGTTGTTACAAGTTTGATTTCATTTTTATCTGAAGCATGCCATATTTGGAATTAAGGCTTGACAATCAGGTCACGACAACCAGAAGTTCCTTGGGTTGATATTCATTTCGATTATGGCTCGTGTTTCGTCAAAAGCTTAAAACTCAAGACAGATTGAAGCCATGGGGTTTATACAACCTAAACCTCACGTGTTGCCCTATGTGTCAACATGGTCAGGACTCCCGGCCATAACAATCTGTTTTTTTGCATGTATTGATTTACTCGTTTCAGGTTTGGAATGAAGTGAAAGTTTTGGCCGGATTACAACATCTTTCAGCGAAATGGGAATATATATAGTTGCTTGTTTGACCCCTCACCCCTGTACCCAAGCAAATCAATATTAATACCCTGCTCCATTGCATTAGTTGCACAGCCTAATTTCCTCCTGTCCTGTAAACTTTATGCATATTCATAATGTTCATATTTGATCTTAACTTTGATGTTTGGCATGTGATGATGATAAGGGGTTTGTGTTGGGAAGGTAGTCTACGCATGAGAAGAAGCTAATTAAACAATTATTTCTGGAAATTGACATATCTAACTAAATATCATCAGCTTAATAATGTCTTTCAACCAATTGTTGGTCACAGAGGCGGATCTAGGATTTTGTGTAAGTTGGGGCCAAAATTTTTACTTGATAACGGATGCGAAACAAGTTCCAAACAGCAGTTACATAATTTGTCATTTACTGAAAACAACAGCCAAAACATATTAAAAAAACCAACATATCAACAATAAACTTCCAAGTAGACAATTTACGCAAAACACATCACATATAGTAGCAAAAAAGTACAAAAAACAACAAGAAGACATACAACAATAATATCACTAGGCGGTAATGAAGATGGTTCTTTGTTAGGGTAATTTCTCTTTAAAGTTTCTTGACCAATATTGGGCATGTTTGGCAGAAGTTTTTAAAGGAGCTTTAGCTTTTATTTTTAAACGAAAAGCTCCTATGACTTTAAAAGCTTTGTTTGAAAAAATTAGATGCAGCTTTTATTTTGGCACCGAAAGCTCTTAAACAAAACGTTGGGGGAAGCAACGTTTCATTTGTGACTATTGTGGTAGGAAGATGGTTCTTTTTTTCCCCCCAATATATCTTTCTTTTTATCTGAAAACATAATAACAAAATCATCTATATAATATAAACAAACTAAAACAAATAGAAATAATAAAATCACAGAGAGAAAATATATTATGAAATCCAAAACTAATATACTAATTTTTGCTAGGACCACTAATTATAACCACTATATATTCATCAAAACTAATATAGTATAGTAATATGATACAGCCAACATAACTAAGATGAAGCTTTGAAGGCAATGATCTCTGCCTAATTGCTGATTACTTTTTTATAATTTGTTATTATTAGTTTTAATAAAATTGTAAGTTAAATTAAGATTAGGATTTTTGATTACCTTATTTAGATTCAAGTTTGTATAAAAACAAGGTTGCATAATGGAAATCAAACAAGCTGCACAAGAATTTAGCAAGAAAGGAGAAGTAGAGAAGAGGATCGGTTGTTTTTATTATAAGTGAAATAATGATGTTTTCAATTTTCATGTTCCGTAATAGAGTTTGGAATGGAAGGGCTGAGGGCATTCAAAAATTAGAGTGAGGGCACTTTAATGATTTTTGGGCTTTGATAAGAAAAACTTGCGTTAAATTACATTGGTCTTTGGCAGCCCATAGGGGGCATTACCCCCCATTGATTGTTAACTGCATCCGCCCCTGGTTGGTCACGGGTTCAAAACCTATGAAATGCATATTGGGAAGTCCTTCCCAATGAGGTGGGGCATGAGAGTTTTCTCTAGCATTTAGTTGGTTTTCTCCAGAACGGTAGTGGAACTTCCACCGCCAGTCATGCCCTCGAATTGACTGTGATGGTGAAGTGGTCGATCTTTATCGGACAATGAGGAGGTAATGTCACTGAGTCCAATCACCACTATTGTTAAAAAAATGTACAGATTTGTTAATTACAAAAAAAAAAGAATAGAAAAAGATACTCAAGCAAAGGTAGGCGTATATAAATATGAGACACGCCATGAAACCTTTCTATCTTAAACCGTTAAACGCGTATCACATACCACCAAACCATTTTATTTTAACAAGATTCATCAAATACCGCAACATAAGAAAGAAAGAAAAAAATGAAAAAGAACTAAACACATCCATGCATGGCACGCAGAGTCGGCTCAAATAGCATAGTGGGCTAGGCAACCACCTAGAGCCCCCACAAAGCTTGGGCCCCCAACTTTATATTGGTTAAAAAGGTTCCCATAAGCCATAACATAAATAATTATATAAAATGAAGAGGGAAAGCAGGAGGGAGATGATAGATGAAGCAATGAATGACTTGCATATTTGTAAACAATATATTTCTCTTTTCTTTTTTTCTCTGTAATTTTTTTTTTTGTTAAACTGTTTTACTTTTTCCTCTTTCTTTCCATTTCCCTGCCTTCTTTTTGACAAAAAAAATAATAATAATAATAATAATAATAATAATAATAATAATAATAATAATAATAATAATAATAATAATATAATAGATAATAATATATTAATAATAATAATAATAATAATAATAATAATAATAATAATAATAATAATAATAATAATAATAATAATAATAATAATAATAATAATAATAATAATAATAATAATAATAATAATAATAATAATAATAATAATAATAATAATAATAATAATAATAATAATAATAATAATAATAATAATAATAATAATAATAATAATAATAATAATAATAATAATAATAATAATAATAATAATAATAATAATAATAATAATAATAATAATAATAATAATAATAATAATAATAATAATAATAATAATAATAATAATAATAATAATAATAATAATAATAATAATAATAATAATAATAATAATAATAATAATAATAATAATAATAATAATAATAATAATAATAATAATAATAATAATAATAATAATAATAATAATAATAATAATAATAATAATAATAATAATAATAATAATAATAATAATAATAATAATAATAATAATAATAATAATAATAATAATAATAATAATAATAATAATAATAATAATAATAATAATAATAATAATAATAATAATAATAATAATAATAATAATAATAATAATAATAATAATAATAATAATAATAATAATAATAATAATAATAATAATAATAATAATAATAATAATAATAATAATAATAATAATAATAATAATAATAATAATAATAATAATAATAATAATAATAATAATAATAATAATAATAATAATAATAATAATAATAATAATAATAATAATAATAATAATAATAATAATAATAATAATAATAATAATAATAATAATAATAATAATAATAATAATAATAATAATAATAATAATAATAATAATAATAATAATAATAATAATAATAATAATAATAATAATAATAATAATAATAATAATAATAATAATAATAATAATAATAATAATAATAATAATAATAATAATAATAATAATAATAATAATAATAATAATAATAATAATAATAATAATAATAATAATAATAATAATAATAATAATAATAATAATAATAATAATAATAATAATAATAATAATAATAATAATAATAATAATAATAATAATAATAATAATAATAATAATAATAATAATAATAATAATAATAATAATAATAATAATAATAATAATAATAATAATAATAATAATAATAATAATAATAATAATAATAATAATAATAATAATAATAATAATAATAATAATAATAATAATAATAATAATAATAATAATAATAATAATAATAATAATAATAATAATAATAATAATAATAATAATAATAATAATAATAATAATAATAATAATAATAATAATAATAATAATAATAATAATAATAATAATAATAATAATAATAATAATAATAATAATAATAATAATAATAATAATAATAATAATAATAATAATAATAATAATAATAATAATAATAATAATAATAATAATAATAATAATAATAATAATAATAATAATAATAATAATAATAATAATAATAATAATAATAATAATAATAATAATAATAATAATAATAATAATAATAATAATAATAATAATAATAATAATAATAATAATAATAATAATAATAATAATAATAATAATAATAATAATAATAATACGAATTAATAATAATAATAATAATAATAATAATAATAATAATAATAATAATAATAATAATAATAATAATAATAATAATAATAATAATGATAATAATAATAATAATACATATTATGAAGTTTCATAAAATTAAATAACAATAGTAATAATAATGATGATGCACCTTTTTTAGGGATTTTCTCCGGGTTGAATCATCATCACCATGAGTCTCTGAAATTCTTTTATCCGTTGCTCTATCCGACATTTTTTTGTTATGCTTCAATCAATCAATCAATCGTTAATACACAAATACTAATCAGATTCTCAAAACCTCCTTGTGAATTTGATAGATTAATTAGATTCAACCAAAACTCTTTCTGAAAAAATATTTAAATAAATTAAACCTTTAGCAATCAATTGGGATTAATTCAAGTAATTAAGAAAATATAAAATAAACTAATGCACCTTGGTTTGTTGGTGAACAAGAGAAAGCAATCGTCGTGTAGCGTGAGGGTGGGTTCGATTTTCCAACCTAGAGTTAATTTCATAAAAGTGGTTGTGACGTTTATTTATTTATTTTTTAATGCATGTGTTTTTTTCTTTTCTTTATATCATCATCTGCAGATCGCATAGCATTCGTCAAAACCCTAACGTGCATACCACGTGAGGTTGTCTTCATCCTTTTCCCTTCTTCGCCTAGATAATTATCATAAATCAGTTTCTTAGACGGACAGAGTGAGCATGTCAGATACTGAAGGAGGAGGAGGAGGAGTTTAAGGTGACGCTTGTTTGTTCGGACGGGGTGTCCATCGATGCCAAGTCCTTTGCCAAGGAGTCGATAACTGTGCGTGACGCTTACGAGTATCATTTCCACAAGTTGGAATTCGAAGGCCAAAGCGACATCATTTATAAGGTTCGTGAATATTGCGAGGAACGTGCAAAGATCAGAAACGTTCCTGCCAGTAGTGATGATACTATCGTCCGACAGAAGTTGAATGCTTTCAATTCCGAATTTCTCAAACGCTATCACACCGATGCTATTCATCTTATCATTGTACGCCCCCCTTTTTTTCTTTGTATCGTATATCATTATGTCTATTATTTGCAGGTTATTATTTTGCAATACCAGGGTAATTTTAAAGGGTTATTATTTTATGGATAATTGATTAATAATTATTTTGGTTCAAATTTTGCTTTACTTTCAGGCTGCTTGTTATTTGGACATAGAGAGCCTCATGGACCTGCTCATGGAAGAGGTTGTTGACATGCTCACCAAGATGACTGCTGATGAAATTTACGGCATCTTCCACGTAAATTTGAGAAAGTATAATTTTTATAAATTTGAAGCCCTGGTATATTGCCTCGATGATTTCGGCCAGGTTTTTGATTGAATAAATCATCAACAAATTAAGGAGGTTTATTGTTCTTGTTGCTGTTGCCGCCCGTTGTCTTAATTGCGATGTCTGTAACCCTTTGAATATTTTCATTTTCGATATAGTTATAACATAAGCAGTACCAAAAGAAATTCTCAGACCGGGGCAAAATTCAAATTTCAAGGGGCGCATTAGCCTCCCTTGTCCCCGCTTTGGTACGCCCATGGTTATATATGTAACATCCGTGAATTTTGATATATATATATATATATATATATATATATATATATATATATATATATATATATATATATATATATATATATATATATATATATATATATATATATATATATATATATATATATATATATATATATATATATATATATATATATATATATATATATATATATATATATATATATATATATATATATATATATATATATATATATATATATATATATATATATATATATATATATATATATATATATATATATATATATATATATATATATATATATATATATATATATATATATATATATATATATATATATATATATATATATATATATATATATATATATATATATATATATATATATATATATATATATATATATATATATATATATATATATATATATATATATATATATATATATATATATATATATATATATATATATATATATATATATATATATATATATATATATATATATATATATATATATATATATATATATATATATATATATATATATATATATATATATATATATATATATATATATATATATATATATATATATATATATATATATATATATATATATATATATATATATATATATATATATATATATATATATATATATATATATATATATATATATATATATATATATATATATATATATATATATATATATATATATATATATATATATATATATATATATATATATATATATATATATATATATATATATATATATATATATATATATATATATATATATATATATATATATATATATATATATATATATATATATATATATATATATATATATATATATATATATATATATATATATATATATATATATATATATATATATATATATATATATATATATATATATATATATATATATATATATATATATATATATATATATATATATATATATATATATATATATATATATATATATATATATATATATATATATATATATATATATATATATATATATATATATATATATATATATATATATATATATATATATATATATATATATATATATATATATATATATATATATATATATATATATATATATATATATATATATATATATATATATATATATATATATATATATATATATATATATATATATATATATATATATATATATATATATATATATATATATATATATATATATATATATATATATATATATATATATATATATATATATATATATATATATATATATATATATATATATATATATATATATATATATATATATATATATATATATATATATATATATATATATATATATATATATATATATATATATATATATATATATATATATATATATATATATATATATATATATATATATATATATATATATATATATATATATATATATATATATATATATATATATATATATATATATATATATATATATATATATATATATATATATATATATATATATATATATATATATATATATATATATATATATATATATATATATATATATATATATATATATATATATATATATATATATATATATATATATATATATATATATATATATATATATATATATATATATATATATATATATATATATATATATATATATATATATATATATATATATATATATATATATATATATATATATATATATATATATATATATATATATATATATATATATATATATATATATATATATATATATATATATATATATATATATATATATATATATATATATATATATATATATATATATATATATATATATATATATATATATATATATATATATATATATATATATATATATATATATATATATATATATATATATATATATATATATATATATATATATATATATTTGTTTTATTTTAATACTTGTTTTATTTTACCTAAAATCTATATATATATATATATATATATATATATATATATATATATATATATGTGTAACAGGCACCTATTATGTTTTTTCATATATATATAATAGTAAAATTTTATGTACACACTTGTGAGTTGTGTGACTTGTGTAAACTTCATATAGGCTATAGTACTTTGCTAGAACTAGAAAAATGAAGAAAAAAACTAGGTACGGTTAAAAATTACTATGAACAATTCAATAGCACACAAGTGGGACCAAGTGATAGTGTAAGTCTATTATCTACATACCTTTAACCTTTGACCGTTTCTTTGACATACCACTATTTATATCAGTAATATACTACGAGTAATATATATCACCTGCTTTCCTCATCGTCTTCAATGGAAAAAGAAATCGCCACCACCGCCGTGGAAATATAAGAACTTAGTCCCCACCACCATCATCATCCACATCCACAGTTTTCATTGTCTTTATAACTTGTCAGCCTTTCAAGATCCACATTCAGATCCATTGGCCTTTCAGATCTACCACTGCCCTTTAGATCCACCTTCCACCAGCCATTCGATCTGGTTTTCCGACAAATACTTCATATATTTGACCATTTGACCGGTTTGAAACGGTTTAGAAGCGGTCCGATTCGTTCCGGTTCACACGATTCATCCCGGTTTGGTCCGGTCCACTTTCATAGATTCAACCGGGAGCTTTCAAACCGGATTTCTTAAAATTTCCGGTCGAATCGGTCCGACCGGACGGTTTAAAAACATTGGTCTTCAGGGCCAACACCCATACAAGTTCTTTAGGTACAACCATACAAGTCACAGGTCCATAAAATATGATTCCCATAAACTATATTCTGTTATCAATGCTATATTTGAGTACTCTTTCTCAATGAAAAAGAGATCAAACAGATAACGAAACACCAATGCCATTTATGAATTATGATGAGAATAACTCAATAAAGTAGAATTTTTTTTTGAAACGGACGTTTTTGGAGGGTGTTTTGTCAAACAAGTTTTGGCAAAAAAAATTTTATGAAACCGGGTAAACCGGTAATGACATTACCGGGTTCAAAAAAGGCACCCGAAACTGGTACTGGCAATACCGGGTTCAAGTTCGAATATCGAAACCGGTATTGCTATTACCGGTTTCGCAGAGAATCTGACACTTTTTCGGTGACGTGACATGCTATAGTTGAAATCCATATTTTTATAAAGTTCGGTGTTATAATTAAATACGCACTTGTTTTTCCATTTCATGCAGTCCACTTATTGAATTTAATTTGGTCCAGTGGTGGGGTCATATAAGAAACTACTAATATATCAGTAATATACTACGAGTAATATATATCACCTGCTTTCCTCATCGTCTTCAATGGAAAAAGAAATCGCCACCACCGCCGTGGAAATATAAGAACTTAGTCCCCACCACCATCATCATCCACATCCACAGTTTTCATTGTCTTTATAACTTGTCAGCCTTTCAAGATCCACATTCAGATCCATTGGCCTTTCAGATCTACCACTGCCCTTTAGATCCACCTTCCACCAGCCATTCGATCTGGTTTTCCGACAAATACTTCATATATTTGACCATTTGACCGGTTTGAAACGGTTTAGAAGCGGTCCGATTCGTTCCGGTTCACACGATTCATCCCGGTTTGGTCCGGTCCACTTTCATAGATTCAACCGGGAGCTTTCAAACCGGATTTCTTAAAATTTCCGGTCGAATCGGTCCGACCGGACGGTTTAAAAACATTGGTCTTCAGGGCCAACACCCATACAAGTTCTTTAGGTACAACCATACAAGTCACAGGTCCATAAAATATGATTCCCATAAACTATATTCTGTTATCAATGCTATATTTGAGTACTCTTTCTCAATGAAAAAGAGATCAAACAGATAACGAAACACCAATGCCATTTATGAATTATGATGAGAATAACTCAATAAAGTAGAATTTTTTTTTGCCAAAACTTGTTTGACAAAACACCCTAAAAACGTCCGTTTCAATAAAGTATAAAGGACTAAGGGAGCAAGACTGGTGATGATACCAACCTAACCTTAGATCTCTGACCATTTGTATCGGCATGTCTAGACCTTGTTCGAATCTCAAAATTTATGAACTCAAACAACCATCAGTTGTTTTCAATCAAGTTGCTTTATTGTGGTTAGTGATGTCATGTTATGTGATGTCAAAACCATAAGCATCAAAGAAACCAAGCGTGTAGCTCAATACGTAATGGTGGAGGCATCTTTGGCACAGATAGCACAAGGTATCGGAATCGAGCCAGACTCCCCAAGCCACCATAGGTATGTGAGTTGGGTATGACCTACATTACGGATAAGACTATCTTCTTAAAATTTGGGTGTATTACACAATGTAACTTTTTTTTTTAAAAGTATTTCACGATGTAAACTAATAAAGACTGGGAACATACAACCAAATTAATCTTTTTTTTTTTAGACTGGTTCCAGATTAGTTTCTTGGCTGTTACTTGCCAGGTCAACTCGTCTACCTTGAATATTTTTAAATTATACGAGTATCTTTTTAAGACTTAAAAGGGTTACTGCCCATGCTGCAAGACTTAAAAGAATTATACCAACCAAACATAGATTCTTGCAACACCCCCAAAAAAATCATTAAGAATTTTACAACAAAATAGAATATAGTTATGGTGGATTTAAAACACATCAACACCTTTGAAGAACTCCGGCCAGCCACCACCTCTGCCGCCGGAGTACCGTCCAATCTGCCACCACCAGAGACTAGACCACCTCCACGCTGCTACATGACCACCGAACCCACCTTAGATCTCCCTTATTAAGTTTACCGACCACCATCGCCGGAGCAACCCACGACCACCATTAACAGAGATCTCCTTCCACCGCCGGAGCTACGTGTTGTGGTGATCCACCGCCGCCATCATCATTCTCGTATGTTATACCTATCTATATCTATCTCTATGTATATCAAAACATCAAAAGTAACAACCTCAAAATCTAATCACAAGAATAGATCTAGTACTTAATAAAGCAAGAGTGATGGTGGCGACGTTTTTTTTTTTAATAGGGTAGTAATGAAAAATTTTTCTCTAAATAAAGAGAGGTATAAGTAGTAGATAAGTTTCAATAACATAACATATATATTTATTTAAATCGACAGTTAGGGTTTTCTTTTTCTTACCCAAATCAAAATCAAAATCAAATTAAAGTTTCTTAGACGGACAGACGGGGCGAGCATGTCAGATAGCACGTCAAGGAAGGAGGAGGGAGAGAAAGAGTTTAAGATCATGCTTCGATGTTCAGACGGGGTGTGCATCGACGCCAAGCCCTTTGCGGGGGAGGCTAAAACGATACGTAACACTTACGCGCTTCGACTGTTCGACGAGTTAAAACTCGAAGGCCAAAGCGACATCGTTTATAAGGTTCGTGAATTTTGTGAGGAACGTGCGAAGATCCGTAACGATCCCGCCAATGATGAAATCCTCGTCCAACAGAAGTTGAATGCTTTCAATTCTGAATTTCTCGAACGCTATCACACCGATGCCATTCATCTTATCATTGTACGCAGCCTTTTTTTTATTCTATAATTATATTCATTTTTTTCAAAAAAGAAAAAAAAAAAAAAAAAAAAAAAAAAAAAAAAAAAAAAAAAAAAAAAAAAAAAAAAAAATAATGTATTAAAAAAAAACGAGAGGGGCGAAACTTAGTAATATGACATACCCCAAGGGTATGTAATGAAATTTTCTCTAAATAAAGAGAGGTATAAGTAGTAGATAAGTTTCAATAACATAACATATATATTTATTTAAATCGACAGTTAGGGTTTTCTTTTTCTTACCCAAATCAAAATCAAAATCAAATTAAAGTTTCTTAGACGGACAGACGGGGCGAGCATGTCAGATAGCACGTCAAGGAAGGAGGAGGGAGAGAAAGAGTTTAAGATCATGCTTCGATGTTCAGACGGGGTGTGCATCGACGCCAAGCCCTTTGCGGGGGAGGCTAAAACGATACGTAACACTTACGCGCTTCGACTGTTCGACGAGTTAAAACTCGAAGGCCAAAGCGACATCGTTTATAAGGTTCGTGAATTTTGTGAGGAACGTGCGAAGATCCGTAACGATCCCGCCAATGATGAAATCCTCGTCCAACAGAAGTTGAATGCTTTCAATTCTGAATTTCTCGAACGCTATCACACCGATGCCATTCATCTTATCATTGTACGCAGCCTTTTTTTTATTCTATAATTATATTCATTTTTTTCAAAAAAGAAAAAAAAAATGATTTCTCTTCCAATACCCCAAAGGGTAATCTATTGATTATTATATGTTTAATAAATTATTTTGATTCTTCTGCAGGCTGCTTTTTATTTGGACATAGAGAGCCTCATGGACCTGCTCATGGAAGAGGTTGTTGACATGCTCACCAAGATGACTGCTGATGAAATTTACGGCATCTTCCACGTAAATTTGAGAAAGTATAATTATTATAAATTTGAAGCCATGGTACATTTCCTCGATGATTATGGGAGGGATTTTGAATAAAAGGGCCTATTGTTGTCCTGATTTGAATATTGTTTGTCTTGCATTGTGACTAGCATAATTAAGCTGCCTTTATATTATTGTGTTTTTCAGTATTATCTTCAATTCAGTATCGTTAATCTTAATTGTGTTCCTCATTATTCAAGTTTGGTTTGGGTTTGGCCTGTACGGGCAAATAGGAAGAAATAGAATATGAAATGAATTACAAGTTACAAATGTTCCTAATTTAACACTTGACCAGTTGTAGATAAAACATAACCCAAATTGACGTTTGTGGCCACACATCAGTAAATCGGCTGAATTAATATGCTACCTTTTATATGTTGGTTGATGGTTCATGAACTTTAGTGCCTCACTGGAACTCAGCCCATTCTGTCAGGCGTTTTGGCCTTTAGGTCATTTAAGATATAAGGGGAGGGAGGTACATGGGTATGTTGTAACGGCTGGTTTTGATACTAATTCTTTGCTAAAAACTCGCTTTTGTGCGTGTATGGGAAACATGGAGTTTTTGAACCTGCTGAAAAGCTTGTTTCCAAGATTAAAATGAAGAGTTTGGTGACTTGGCATGGTTTGATTTCGTCGTATGTTCAAGTTGGTATGTGTGACGAGGCTTACTCTGCAATTTTTATGTTGAAGTCAGAAAAAGATCTTAAGCCTAATGTGATAAGTTGGAAGTGCAGTTTTTAGTTGGTTTGCTTCACATGGTAGATCAAATGAATCTTTGAAGCTCTTTAGGAAAATACTGCTTCCAAATTAAAGTGCCCCCAAATGTTGTAACAATGTCTAGTCTCTTGTCAGTTTGTGCAGATTTATCAGTCATATTTGGTAAGGAAGTTATATTATTAGAAACTAAATTGATGATAATCTTCTGGTTTGCAATGGATTGTATGCTAAATGTGGTAACCTTAAGGAAGGGCATACAGTATTCAAAGGATACAGGATGCACTGACATGGTGCATATAAACACGACGGTCTTACTTTGATTTCATTATACAGGGCTTGTTAAGCAAGACCCTCAGATGAAAACTGAGTTTGAATTTGAACTCGAGATGGAGCACTATGCTTGTATGACTGGTTGACTTTCCTGGTTCTTCGTCAATTAATAAATTAATCCCAATTGATTGAAGGAAGTTTAAGAGTTCTATTCTTATTAACAACTTGATTGGTTGATTGTAGCATATAAACAAATAGCAGCGACCGATGATGATGATGATGATGATGATGATGATGTTCCATATAAATCAGACTACTTGCAAAGAGGTGTGCATAATTTTTCTCTCTTCTTCAATGAAACCCAATTATTAGTTAATTGATTGATTGTAGCAAAAGAAGCGCCTAATTGGGATCCTGAGTTATTCAGAGTGTGAACGAATGATTTCAAACAACTTCCGTGAGCGAGTTTACTACTACTCTACCCTTTTACTACTATTTTTATTACATTATTACATTACATATAAACTCTGCCTGCCTAAGACGACAATGGGTAACAGCACATTTTCTTTAAAGAAATCGGTGAGTATTCTTTCTTTCTTTCTGTTATTGTATCATCTTGTAATCCTGTGTTTGATACAATAATAGTTCAATCATTAACTAAGAAAAATTTTCTTTTAAAATACTTTACTTTTTAGTAAAGAGATTAAAATATAAATGTATTTTAACAAATTAGACGTATGCCCGCGCGATGCAGTGTGTATAAAAGAAAATTTTTCTTTTAAAATACTTTACTTCTTATAGCTGTTAATGTTAATCATAAATAAATCTACATATCCTATAAATGTCTTCTCAAAAAGTGTTAGTTATTGCCTATGTGGCACATCTTAAAATTAAATATTTGCCAAAACTACTAAAATATACGATGTAAACTCTACGGAATAGTTATTTGGATAAGCAGTTACCTGAGCAGTTTCCTGAGCCTCCAATCTCCTGAGCAGTTTCCTGAGCCTCCAATCTTCTCACATACGAGTATACGACCCCTTCAAGGCTTCATCCATATATTTTTCACTCTATATTTTTCTTACCCCTGTCTCTTTCTCTTTCCCTAATAATTCGTCTTCTCTGTCAACAATCCCCTTCTCTCTTTCTCTGGCATTTTGAGTGACAAGGATGATTCCAAGGTATTTTTTTTGTTATTATTAATTATGGTAATTATTTTTGGTTATTGGTAAAGTAGCGGTAATGAGAGTGGTCCATGAATTGATATGTGAAACTTAAGGAACGGTTGTTCACAATAAGCCCTCTTTTTAGTCCAGAAACTACAACATCAACAAGAAACTATTGTTGTTGAATTAGATTTCTTATTGTGAATAAGACCTCTTTGTTGTTGTTGCAGAAACTAATTCATTGAATTAGATTTCTTATTTTCCCATTTTTCTCATAATCAAAATCATTGGAATATTTGATTTCCTTTGTGTTTTAACTCCAACTGTTAATTAATTTCCGCCTGGTTTGTTCTATCTAAGGGTAAGTTTGTATATATATATATATATATATATATATGTTGTAGTATATATATGTGAATGCGTAGAGTTGATATATATATATATAATGTTATGAGTTTATATATATATATATGTTTCAGCGAGTATGATTTTTAAGAGATTAATGAAAGAGCATTATAAGAGGTCTTTCAAGCTATTTAGATTATGTTTGTTTGATGAAACGCTACATATAGGATGCAATTCTTTGCTATGTATCCGCCATTTCGTTTAAGTCTTATTTGGAATATGAGGTGTTTTATTCTGTCCAAATTGATCTATTAAGATTCTTATAGATGCATTTGTATCTATAACATTATTATTGATAGTAAAATAAATTGCAAGTGAAGATAACTAGACAGGGACTCTGCACTCCATGAACTTGGAGTTTGATGATTTGTCTTTGGGAACTTATCTGATGCTTTTTTATATTTTTATTTTTATTGTAATCTTTACATCTTATAAATGTCTATTCCAGTTATCTCTTTTTCTGCCTACGTGGCAAGAATTAAAATAGAGTATCTGCCAAAAATGTTGGAGTGTTAAGTTTTTACAAACTCTACGGATTAGTCATTTGGCTGAGCAGTTACAGGAATCTATATTCAATCTTCTCACAACTACCCTTCTCCCAAACCGCTTCATAATTTTCTCTCTCTCCTATTTTCTCCAAAATAATCCGTCTACTCCAAATTATTATGGATTCTGTTGTGGTATTATAAAAGAGCATCAAAAACGAATTAGTTTTTGCATTTGAGTGACATAGATGATGACTCAAGGTAATTTTTTTGCTATTATTATTTTTGCGGTGATTACTTTAATTGAGATTTTGGTGATTACCTTTTGGGCATATCAAACTGTGCTTTGTTGTTGTTAATTGCTTACAAACTCCAGATATTAGATGAAGAATTATTTGTGTTATCTTGCCTAAGTTTACTATTATTTATGCTTTAAGATCAAACTTTTTTTTAATGTTAACCGATAATCTAAGTTCAAGACGATTTAGTTTATTATAATAAATCATTATCTTATTCTACATCTATTGTTTCCAATTTTTTTCTCAGTTTAATGTCACATCATACTTAATCTTTCATATAGTTGGTTCAAGTTGAGGTTCTTTATCAACAACTGATTTTTTCCCCCACGAACATCAAGTGTTGATATAATTTCTCAACCAGTTATTTGTTGCATTTGGCCTGATGCACTTCAGTATATGTTTTAGTAGTGCTTCTTATAAAACGGTGCCACTATTCAATGACATTAGCCAATCAAAACCGAAGTTTTTTTATTGTGCCAGTACTTTTTGGTGAGGGTAGGAGTGTCTGAATGTAAGAGTATGGGGCTAATCAACACAAACCTGGGTTGCGAAAAGGGCTTGTAAAATTAATTGTTGTATTTGCCCTTCTATTAGTCAGAGAGCTTAGCAAGCTGCTTAGGTTATCGTTGCTTAATTAAATGGCTTTGATGACCATACGTTCTTTCTTATATATTCATTCTCGAAAGTGTTTTATTTTCTTATAATTATTTGTTTTCCTTTCAGCCTGTTCAAGAGCCTGAGACAGAAATAATTGTTAAAGCGCTAGAAACGACTGGATAAAGGGGTATTATCAACAAAGGCTGGAGTGGTCTTGGCAACTGTAAGTTTTTTTGTTCCTGTATTTTTGGATGCATCTTTGACTTCATATGTTTCTTACTAATTACTATTTTAGTTTTTCTTTGTAATATTCTTCTATTATCTATTTTTAGTTATTAATGAGGAACTACATCAATTTTATCGTCTAGACGTCTCCCCTCAATCAAACTAATTTGGTGAACCTTTTTTTTTTTACTCCAGTGACAGACCAAAGATTATATATACTTATTGGACAAAATTCCTCATGACTGGCTTTTGTTGCAATGTGCATCTGTGGTGAGGTTTCATAGTGCACATTTTAGATATCTATGCTTCCTACTTATTTTCATTTAAGGTTCAGAGTTTTGACACAATAACATAGTATAGTTGCATGTTTAACGTTTTGTCTTGAACTATCAAACCTTTATGACCCATTTTACCTGCATTTTAATAGCTTAATTTTTCGTTTTGCCTATTTGGCACATTGCCAACAATATGCAAGCCCAATTGACCTATCCTTATATAAGAATGGGTAGAAAAGGCCACCTCTAAGATCTATATTAGGGCCACTTTTGGTTGGGGAAGCTTCTTTGTTCCCGTAGTTAAAGAAGACGACAAGTATGGTTGGAAAGTTGGAAACAATAAGGAATACTTCACAACTATATTATAACCACAACCAATTCAGGATCAGTCACGTATTTTGGAGAAAAGAGCCTTCCTATGTAGTGGTGTTTTCATTAGTAGGACTTATTTTGAAATCAGTGCCCCCTTAGTCCATAACTTTTTTTTTTAATGTATCGAGGTCTACCATGGATGTGTTGGAACAGCTGCGGCTCTTAAAGCTGCGGTAATGATCTGTGAAAGCTCATTGCACCTTTTCTTTCTCTGATTATTTGATTTCGAAGTTTCGCTATTATCGCAATTAAGTGCCCAACTACGGTCATACATTTCTTTGGATATCAACCCTTTTTGGGGAGAACGAATTCATGTCAGAGGCGTGGGACCTCCACCAATACCAGTTGATGAATTTACGCTTCCCAAGTTGATCGATGCAATTAAGTTCATGCTAGATCCCAAGGTAATCAATGTTAGTTATTTGAATTTGCTCTAATTCTGTTGTCCTTGGTACCAGTTTGAAGTTTTGCTTTATCTTCCATGTTTAACTTTTATATGGGTCGGGTTGTCCCATATGATTATGTGCGATGTCTTAAAAACTATTTTTTAGAGGAGATCGTTCCATCTGATTAATATGAAAACAGGGATGGACGGTTTGTTACATCCTTGAATTTCTCTTGATCTGATTTCTCACATCAATGTCCAATTTCTCACTCTTTTCATGGCTTTGTGTCTGCACGTGTTTACAGAACAGTGGATATTACCCATAAAATAACTCACCTGTGATTTTAGCAGTTTAAACGATGCAATTGATGGTGTATGTATCTAGAAATAAATGAATGTCTGGTGTAATTATGTTTTATATAAGAATGGGTAGAAAAGGCCACCTCTAAGATCTATATTAGGGCCACTTTTGGTTGGGGAAGCTTCTTTGTTCCCGTAGTTAAAGAAGACGACAAGTATGGTTGGAAAGTTGGAAACAATAAGGAATACTTCACAACTATATTATAACCACAACCAATTCAGGATCAGTCACGTATTTTGGAGAAAAGAGCCTTCCTATGTAGTGGTGTTTTCATTAGTAGGACTTATTTTGAAATCAGTGCCCCCTTAGTCCATAACTTTTTTTTTTAATGTATCGAGGTCTACCATGGATGTGTTGGAACAGCTGCGGCTCTTAAAGCTGCGGTAATGATCTGTGAAAGCTCATTGCACCTTTTCTTTCTCTGATTATTTGATTTCGAAGTTTCGCTATTATCGCAATTAAGTGCCCAACTACGGTCATACATTTCTTTGGATATCAACCCTTTTTGGGGAGAACGAATTCATGTCAGAGGCGTGGGACCTCCACCAATACCAGTTGATGAATTTACGCTTCCCAAGTTGATCGATGCAATTAAGTTCATGCTAGATCCCAAGGTAATCAATGTTAGTTATTTGAATTTGCTCTAATTCTGTTGTCCTTGGTACCAGTTTGAAGTTTTGCTTTATCTTCCATGTTTAACTTTTATATGGGTCGGGTTGTCCCATATGATTATGTGCGATGTCTTAAAAACTATTTTTTAGAGGAGATCGTTCCATCTGATTAATATGAAAACAGGGATGGACGGTTTGTTACATCCTTGAATTTCTCTTGATCTGATTTCTCACATCAATGTCCAATTTCTCACTCTTTTCATGGCTTTGTGTCTGCACGTGTTTACAGAACAGTGGATATTACCCATAAAATAACTCACCTGTGATTTTAGCAGTTTAAACGATGCAATTGATGGTGTATGTATCTAGAAATAAATGAATGTCTGGTGTAATTATGTTCGTTGAACAAGTATTTTGTGTCACGTAGTTCCTAATATGATTTCCGAGTTTTAGATTGTTTTCTAAATATCTTAAAATGAAGTAAATTCCAGGAGGCTTCTGAGGCTGTCTTTGTTATTTTTGTCTTTCCTTCAGCTACTGGACTGGGTTTGTTAGCTTTAACCGAGGTTAGGATTTCAAACCTGTCCTTACATTAATTTTTATTTCTTCATATTGGATATCATGGATATATTACATATTAGTGTAAAATGTTGTTGTGTTTGAATTGGAGTGGGGAAAAATAATATATTTTTGTAAGGGGAATAGGTATATAGTATATGGAAATCAATCTCTTATTTTTCTTTAGTGCTACACAATCTTTTTACTTCGATTGTCAATCAATCTGCTATCGATTTTAAAGTATACATAGAGGTTGCGGGTCTATTTGCACTGGAGATTGCTTATGCTGAATACATTTGTATAGAATGATAAGTTGAAGCTTTTGAAACCGGGTTTCCTTCAACAACTTGGAGAAAATATGTTTGGCTCTGTGCTTCATACTGTTGAGTGTCGTCTCAGCTATCTAATGGCAAAGCAGTAGCAAACTAGCAATTAATGTAGAAGTGGTGGTGATGCTGCCATATATTTTTGACGTTTTCGTATGTTTACCATTCTATAGTCTTAATTACTGTTTATAGACTTGAGAACAACGTAACTGAAGTTTACTTTGTGCGGGGTAATATTGATTGTTTCTATTGAAATATTTTTTATTTTTAAAACAATATTTATGATATTGCATCTGCCAAGATCTCATTCTCTTTATGCCCTTTGAGAATTCATGCATATGCCAAGGTCCCACTCCCTTTATGCCCTTTTAGAATTCATGAGCATCACCTCAGATGGTATGTAAACATTATTGGTGCTTAAATATTGTTTCATAGGAAATAAATTAGTTTTGAAGTCTCGAGATGCAAGAAGCAAATTCCATCTCAATTATGGATGACCATAATACCTATAGGTTCTCTGTTATAAGTTTTCAGGACGAAGCAGGAATTCTTTTACAACAATGCCGTATACAGAGAGTTTTAATTTCTTATATGCTGGTGTGAGCTCATTGGATGTTGAAAATAGAGGTTCCTAAATTTCAGGTAACCAAGTTATTTCCAAAAGAATATTTGAATCTCCAAGGTTTCATTATATTGGAGGTGACAACTGGACATACTAAGCGGGTTGGATAACAGCTCCAAATGGGTCCTTTGTTAGCATTTGAAGAATAAGCTTAAATCCTCACATTTAGAAGTGTGAGGAATAAATTAAAATTCTCTACACTTTGAGGTGGGAAGAAATACACAAAAATCATTGCACTAAAATTTGGTTTGTAATAATCGTTTACATTCTTTATACACAGGACTTAAATATGATAATTATCTTTTTTTTGAAAAGTAAAATTTCATTCACACTCACCCCGGCAAATAACCGGCGGTGTATATATGATAATTTCTCTCCAGAAGGACCTGCATCGTGGGGATACGGTTCAGAACCGCTCTCCACATAAACAAGTTACACTTTCCTGGTACCCATTTGCACCAGTCAAACACGAAGGCATCATTACTGAACCTATCGCTTATAAGAAAGTCCTTCGCACTTTTCACAGTGAGCGTATTGTCTTTCCCTCCTAACCATACCCATTTATCCTTTCCACTTCCGCTTGTCACCTCCTCCATCTCACTGGTTAGCATCTCAAGCTCCCTAATTTCTTCATGTGATTCAGGATGGCGCATCCAATTCCAATTTAGCCGTCCTTCATTAATGTCAAAACAGATTTTATCCTTGATGAGGGATTTTTTATCTTTATCAATCTTAAAAAGCAGTGGGTATGTCTTCATTAGCGGCCCATCACCCCACCAATTGTCAATCCAAAACTTAATTTCCTTGCCATCACCAATTACTCCTTTAATCAGGTTATTAATACCCCTGTTTCCCACCTTCGCCCCCTCAATGCTTTTCACAATATTAGACCACGTACCAGGGATATATTTATTGTACGGAATGTGATGCCAACCTCTCTTAGTGTCGTGAATTGCACTAATAATTTTCCTCCATAGGTTGTCCGTCTCGGTCTTATATCTCCACACCCATTTACTGAGTAAAGCCACGTTAATGTCTTTTAACCTACTGATCCCCAAACCCCCCTTGTCCCTTGGTGAGGCAACTTTCTCCCACGAGACCCAATGCACTTTCCTTCCAGAATCCGAGCTTCTCCAAAGAAACTTCCTCATAATTTTTTCCAGACCTTCGATTACCCCCATCGGTGCTTTGAACAAAGAAAATACATATGTGGGGATGCACTCCATCACCGATTTAATGATGGTAACTCTACCGACCATCGATAAACAAACAGCTCTCCATTTCGCTAGTCTCGACTCGAAGATATCGAATAGAAAACTCCAATTGTTCAATCTGTTCATATTGGCACCAATCGTCACTTCGAGATATTTGAAAGGAAAACTTCCAGCCGAACAATGCACAATTCTCGCCATCTCCTCCACCTCATTATTATTTACTCCAATACCAAAAAGATTGGACTTCCCCAGATGTATCTTTAAACCCGAGCATAAATTAAACACCCTAAGAAGCTTTGCCACATTTTTCAGATTATCTTCTTCCCATTCACCCATAATCATACAATCATCGGCGTAAAGTAAATGCGACAGCACCATCCCATCTTTATCTAATTCGACCCCCTTCACCCTTCCAGCCGTTATAGCATCCTTAAAAAACATTGAGAGAGCTTCCATAACAATGATGAATAGAAACGGAGCGATAGGGTCTCCCTGTCTCATTCCTTTATGACATTGGAACTCGAAAGTAGGAGACCCATTCACTAAGATGGACGACCTGGCAGATTCGAGGATACCCCGAATCCACTTACACCACTTACTTGGAAACCTCATCCATTCCATAATCGAGATCAAAAAACCCCAGTTGACATTGTCATACGCTTTCTCAAAGTCTATCTTGAACGCGAACAATTTTCTTTGTTTCTTCTTAGCCCATGACATAATTTCGTTGAGAACGAGCGACCCATCAATGATATTCCTACCCCCCAAGAAAGCAGTTTGATTAGGGGATATAACAGTCCCCAAAACCTTCTTCATTCTGTTGGCAAGTACCTTCGAAATAGCTTTATTAATAATCCCGATCAAATTAATTGGACGATAATCATTAAGCTCCACCGGATCTTTGACTTTTGGAATGAGGGTAATGAATGACGACCCGCATCCTCTATTAATCTTCCCTGGAACAAAAAACTCGTTAAACATATCAATAAAATTGTTCTCCAAGAGGTGCCAGAACCGTTTGATGAATCTGAAATTGAAACCGTCGGGCCCGGGGGCCTTGTCATCGCCACAATCAAAGACAGCATCCTTTATCTCCCCTGGGGTGAAAACTTTAATGAGATCATCAGCCTCCTGACTGTACAGAACCGCCCCTGACCAACTCGTCAACTTGGGCCTGGAAGCCCAATCTTCTTGAAACTTGTTTCTAAAAAACTCGAATATGTGTTTCTTGACAAGTTTAGGTTTATCTACCCAATTACCATCCATCTGGACTCCTTGAATAGCATTCACCGATTTTCTTTTATTTATAAAACCATGAAAAAACTTTGAATTCTCGTCCCCATCGATCGCCCATTTAATTCTTGCCTTTTGCTTCAAATCTTTTGCTTTAGCCTCTTTTAACTCGATTACATTCCTTAAACATTCCATTCGAATCCAGCTTTCCTCATCATTTAGCTCCCTTTCTTCGAGTAAAATATCCATCTCTTCCAGTTCTTTTTTACATCTCTCCATCTCTTCCCCTTCCTTTTCTTTTGACTCCTCGCGCCAATCTTTGACATGCTGCCTTATATGTTTGAGTTTCATCATCAGTTTCACTTCCGCCCTTCCTTGAAATTCGAACGACTCTATGGAACTCTCCACCACCTCAATAAGTTCACCATTATCTAGCCATGAATTAAAAAATCGAAAAGGCTCCGGCCATAATTCAAGTTCTTAAAAGACAAAAGAATCGGATTGTGGTCAGACAAGAAGCGTGGCAGTGCTCTCAGACTAGCGACAGGCCAAGTATCCATAACCTCCAAACCCACAAGGAATCTATCGATTTTGCTTAGTTTGACTCTACCTTTATCTTCCTTACCAAAAGTAAACCGGCTACCTTTCATTTCATATTCATGTAAATCAGCCTCGAAAATGAACTCGTTAAAATCCCTCGCACACACCGGGTTAAAAATTGACCCTTTCCTTTCCTCGTTAATTCTAACAGCATTAAAATCCCCCATCATAACCCACATCCCCTTCTCCTCATTTTTCAAATTTATCAGATCGATCCACAACTTCTTTTTATCTTTAATTTTTTGTGGTGCATAAATATTTGCCACATAAAATGATATAGAAGGTTTCACGCTGACATTTATTGAGATGAACATGATATATAATGTTTAATGGTGATGCATAGCGAAATTATAAGTCTCTTAGAAGTCGGATTATGTATTGTTAAGCTTTATCATAACAATTTATATCGTGTTCAAAGATTTCAAGCAGTAGTTAACATTTTTATATTCTTTTATTACTTCTGAAATTGAAAAAGATATCAAACACAAAATGATATTTGTTACTTGTGAAAAAATAAATTGTTACGATGATCAATTTCATTGATAACTTGAAAGCAATATAATATACAAGCATATCATGAAAAATATGTTTATATTTGTTATCGATATGTATATATTGATTATAATTTCTTTTAGATCATCACTTTATTTATTAAAGAAATTATTTCGTTCATCATGACGTGGCTTATTAATTGATTCATAAACTTCATTTGCCATCTCATTTCTCGCAAAACTATTGTTTCTCATTCATTCTCATGTAGTTATACCCTATCGAAGTTACAACAAATAGTAATTCATGAAATGTAAAATTCATACAAATATAGTTAATATGACCATGTCAACAATATCCGATGGTATGTTCATCAAACAAAGTTGAAGTCAATTATATACGGATGCAAGTGCATCGCACGGGGTCTAAGTACTAGTTTCATATATACATGAATGATGAATCTCAGATCTGCAATCAACAAGATAAGTAAAGAATAACATAAAAGTTTCATAAATAATTTAATTAAGCTTTAAACAAAGTTTGTAAACACTTAAAGGACTAACGCGGATAGGATATAAGCATATAGGGACTGAAGATGAAAGATGGTACAATTCAAGTGTGCTTTTTGAACAATGGGGATAAAGTTGATGCATAAAAACCTCCTTTGCCGTTTCTTTTATAAACATCTCTTTTTTCGTATCAATCAAGAAAAGATGACAACCACATTCTCTGTTCAGTAATCTGATAAAGTTAATCTTTGCATGAAAGATCAGACGTCAACTCGACGTCGTCATCACCTGCATTCGATAATCTAAACGATCATATTCTCGATAATCTGATACTAATAATAATAATAATAATATTGGTAATAATAATAATATTAATAAAATAATAATAATATGATGTTATTGATGGCTGTCGGCTGAATGCCAGTCTTTCTCTGCCGGCCGGGAACTCCACATTCGGCTAAGTTTTCTTTTTTACGAGTTTTAGATACAATTTTTTATTAGATACAGTTTTGTTGTTAGATACAGTTTAACACGGAGTATAATTCATACAAGTTTTATGTAGTTTTGTTTTAATTAGATATAATTTTTGGCCTAGATATTATTATTATCACGCTGATAATTAAGAAATCATCTTTTTCATATCACAATTTTGTATTTGCTTCTGCCCTATTATTATTATCACGCTGATAATTCGAAATTATTGTCTTGTTCATATTATAATTTGTATTTGCTTCTGCCCTATTATTATAATCACACTGGTAATTAGAAATCTCTTGTTCATATTATAATTTGTATTTGCTTCTGCCCTAGTTTTTTACCTTTTTTTTTTTTCTGTTTGTAATGTAATAATCGTTCTTGATATTATTGTTAGTATAATTGTACTTTTTTCTGCCTAATTTTTCTTTCCCTTAAATAACTTACCAAGTAACGCTATGGAACAGCAAGTACCACCCTTAGACGTCAGTCTTAACGATACTTTTGTTCGAGATACAAGTCTTTTTTAAATGGAGTTAGAAATATAGATAGATTATCAGTTATGACTGGTCCTCTTGAAGGACCTTACATCGTAAACTTAGATTTTGAAACTGAAATTCCCGGAAGAGGTGTCCGCATGAAAATGCGGGCAGATAACTTCTATATGATAGGTTTTGAAAACGATACAGGATTATATGAAGCCACTGATGGTGAACGTGACCCCGTGCTGGCAGGTTCCCAATCGTTGGGGTTTTCTGTCAGCCATGCAGGTTTAGAAGGTATAACTCTTAGTCATCAAACTTTGAAAGACGCAGTCATGTCCCTAAGTAGTGGCCCCCCCAATAGTACAACTAGGAAAAAATTCTTGACTTTAGTGCTGTTTGTTCCAGAGGCTGCACGGTTTCGGTGGTTATCATACCATATTTGTGTCATGTTTACGAGGTATAGCTCAATTAGTGTCGAGGGGTGGGTCATTGAACTAGTGAAAAGCTGGAGCAACCTTTTCAAAACTGGCCGTAGAGTACTTATCTGCTCCGAATTTTAGGCCGTTAACACTTGATTTGAATGATAGAAGAATTATAATAGAGCATGACATGAAAGTGTTTCTAAAGACAACAAGAAGTTACGAGCCGCAGCCATCTGCCTTTTTCTCACCTGCCATTAGAGCCTGGAGAAATTTAGTTTCAGAACGGATAATGGTCCTTATTATAAGGTCTGCCTCTCAGTTTTTTATATAAATGTTTTGTTTTTTAACGTTTTATTATTGTTATTATTAAAAACAACTACAATGTTATCTTTTATATGCTGGCATTTCGAGACTAGTATGTAAAGGTTTATATGACTATAGGCTGCTACAAAAAACTTCACAAGGCACATAGTGAATTCGAGACTCAAGGTGGTCTGAATATTTTATCTCAGGTAGTTAAAGTCGCTCATTTTCACTTATTTTTACTAAGTTTATAAATAAATAAAAAGTTCACTATAAATAAATCATGATTTTTTATGGACTGATGGAAAACGAACTTGGTGCGCTGGCTCGAGCCTTTGCAAAATGGGATGCTAAAAATGTTTTTGGGTCTACTTACCGGATTCCCATGTGTCATGTGCAAGCAACTAGATGCTCCTGAGTCCTGATCCTATTGGTAAGCGCACCATCTAGTTATGCATGTTTTTGTGTTTATTTGACTTCTTTCTTGTCAAATTTCATGACCCCATGACAGTTGTTCATGCTATATGTGTCCCTAGTGTGATTCTTTATGCTTTGCACATGGACATTTTGTTTTCCGTCTTTACTATCACTAACTTGTAAGTTATAACTCTAGTAACATAGATTTTTTTTAACAGATTAATACTTGCAATGGTTTTTACTGCGACTATTTCTCTCCCAACAAAAATTTCAAGCCGAAAATGTGGACTGAAGCTTGGACAGGATGGTAATTACATTGTCAATGATACCGTTTTTTCTTTATATTTTTGATTGAGTATTCTAACAAAATCTGAAATATGTAGGTTCACTGAGTTTGGAGGTGCGGTTCCTTATAGACCTGCTGAAGACTTGGAAGACACTTTTTCAGCAGCCATTAAACCATCTTCCAGAGTCGAAAGATGGCAACTCTCTTTTACTATTCTGGCATTGGGAGGAATTCTTAAAACGGAGGTACATGCCTTTACCAAACCTTTTCTGGATTTGGTTGAATAAGTTACATTTCTAGATGAATAACCCATAGAAAATCAGTTAAATGGTAATGATGCGGATCATACATTTGTTTTATCGAATGATTTGTTTATGTTTGGATGTAGATATGAGAAATATATATCTGCACTTGAAGAAGCTTCTAGAGATGTACTAGCTACACTTAAGGATAAAGCATTGAAGGTACATATATCTTTATGCTATACCGATTGATATTTAAACCTATAACATTCCATTTATTCTCTATGCACCCATACTATTATACTTATTTGTTTGTGTATAATGATTTCAGACTATTTATGTATTGCTGAAGAGCAAGTCAGAACAAGAGCGCCGTTTGCTCTCTGCCCTTGTAAATAAGGTTTGTATATTGACACTTATATCATTCTCTCCATTTTGGTTATCTACATTTCATGTCGGTTTTCACTGTAGTTACTGCAACTTTTGGCACTTTAGAAATGAGTTTAACTCAGTTTGTTCCAAACGATAGAAAAGGGGACTTATATGAGCCTCCCAGCCTGCCAGTCCCATTAAAATCTTCAACGATTTATTTCTAGGAAATATAATATATATTTTGAAAAAAAACATGTCTGGTTAGTTAGTTTTTGATGAAGGATAAAATGTTTCTAAGATTTGTAGATTACAAACTACAATTAGTTCAATGATATGTAATATGAGTGATAGTTAAAAACTTTAAATGGTATTCAATATTGAATAAAATTTACTTAAATATTACACGGAGAAACAATGTTTTTTAATTTGCCTTAGGGAGCATGTTAAGACTGGATAATGTTGCATCCTATTTTACCGAAGGACAGGCCGAGGCTTGTGTGTGCATTTTTGGTTAGATGGCATTGATAGTTACTGAGATATATAATATAATGTCCTTAATGTTTTCATGGTTGATGAATGACAGCAATGCAGATTGTGTGGGGTGGTGGGAGTTGACTGTACTCGCATCTCATGTACATCCTTCTGTTTCCACCATGGCCAAAACACTTCTCTCTGGGGCCCACATTGTTTACAATGGCAACCCAATAAAAGATCTTTCGCTTGGTGCTTTCTTGGACAAGTTTATGGAGAAAAAACCTAAAGAAAGAAATTGGCATGGTGGTTCCCAGATAGAACCTGCCAAACAGGTCAGTTCACTAAGGAGTTTTTGAAGTATATTTTTGAGATGTTTAGCTGCTTTACCTTTCTGTTGCAATCTAACGGGCTTTCTTTCTACAGCTTGATATGCGAAAGCCATTGATTGAGGCAGATATTCTCAGATGAAACAGATGCAGCACCAGAAGAGGTTATGTTCCACAGGTTTTACATAAACAAGATGAGTTCCTCAAAGAAACCCCGAGGACTTGATAGGAAAAGGGGAAGAAGATGATGAAAGTGAGAATGAAGAGATCGATGTCATGTTAGATTCTGATAGTGGATTATGCGAAAGCCATTGATTGAGGCAGATATTCTCAGATGAAACAGATGCAGCACCAGAAGAGGTTATGTTCCACAGGTTTTACATAAACAAGATGAGTTCCTCAAAGAAACCCCGAGGACTTGATAGGAAAAGGGGAAGAAGATGATGAAAGTGAGAATGAAGAGATCGATGTCATGTTAGATTCTGATAGTGGGTATGATTATGATGACTTGGACCAAATCGCTGATGAGGATGATGATGATGACTTGGCCGGAAATACTAGTGATGAAGGACTGGAGTTTCCAACTGACATTGAAGAGGATGACGAGGTGGCGGCTGACGATTCCAGTGATGATGACGTCAACATTGGAGATGCAGAAATGGAAGTGATGACGAGGAGGATGAGTTTGAGGTTCCGCCAAGGATGAGTGTGAAAACTGGTGTCTCACCTTTTGCAAGTCTTGAGGAATATGAACAACTGGTGGATGACGATAACAATGGCAATGAAAATGAAAATGATGATGAACATGTCAAGGTTCCGGAAAAAAAAAACATAAGAAATCTAATAAGAAGACTAGAAGGTCGAAACCCAAAAGAATAAATTATCCACAGAGTAAGCTTTGGTTCTGTTTTGTTGTTTATCAAGAGAGTTAAGTTGCCTTCTATAAATACGTATTGTTTGTGGCACGTGACGTTGGATGTCCAAGCTCATGGAATTCACATCTTGTTCCTCTTATATTGCGCAAAGGCTGTGGCAAATATAAAACAGTAATCTTTTTTCATTTCTTTTTTTCTATTAGCTATTTTTAGGTAATAGATTATTTTTCATTTTCTTGATTTGGCATAGTAAATGTCGTATTTATTACTGTACTAGTTTTGCAAAGATGCTATGACAGATGAAGTAAAAGAAGAAGCTCAGAAACATATGATGATTTATTTATTTTTTTGAATTTTTGGAACAATCACCAAAACTTGCATACACAAGGATGTATGATGATAACTCGTTACTTAAAACCATTGTATGATATCTTGATCTCCTTTGGCTGTTTTCTTATGAAACACAAACTAGATTATCATCCATAACTTTAACTATTAGAATTGCGAAATGATCTAAAAAACTCATGCCGACTCAGATAAATCGAGATACGAGAAAAATTCACATCACCAGAGGTTTTTACTCCGTGATGCTTTTTGATGTGTTTCCAAACAAGACGTGGGTTTGGTACAAAGAAACGGCAAGAGAATATAACCAAGAGCATTCACTAACACAACATCCCGAATGAGAAAATCCATGTCCGTAGCAACCCGCTTTATCCAAGCAATTTCTTGTGGCACGTGACGTTGGATGTCCAAGCTCATGGAATTCGCATCAGCCATAACAATGCCCAACTTTATCCAAGCAATTTCTCGCGCCTTAAGGGGTGTTTGGGGTTGCGTTTTCAAAATAGATTTTACGTTTCCAAAAAACATGTCTTTAGCTCCTTTTCTAAAACTATCGCAAAAAATCAATTTTTCAGCAAAATAGGCTTTTAGATTATTTGTGTTTTACAAACGTAATAATTTGATAATCACTGCAAATTAAACGCAGTTCCGGCACTCCTTTATCCCATTCACCCCAAAAGAAAGAAGACCGTAGAAAAAGGTCACAATGTTTGGAAAAAGGTAGGTAGTTGTTATCCTAATGTAGAAAATGAAAGGGTTCTTGTTACTAGGAGAGTGTTGGAGTCAGAAAAAGATCTTAAGCCTAAAAGTTGGAGTGCTGTTTTTAGGCCAGTGCTTATAAGGGCCAGCTTCTTGGAGCTTCTTTATCAGCATTACATAACCCAGGACTCCCTTCAGGACACTCACTGTCTATAAGGACAGCTTCTTGGAACTTCTTCGCCACATCATCAATTAATTATAATTTATCTCACACACACAAATACACCTATATATACCCCACACATATATAAAACAAAAAAAAGAGATAAAAGATTGCTGCCTGGACCCACCTGGAGCGTCCCCCATATTCCACAGGAGGACTAATGTTGAAGACGCAGCATGCTAGACGATGTGTGCCAATAAGCGTCCCGCGTCCCTAACCTCAAAGACGCTCGCTAGGACTACTATAAGCACCACCCTTAGTTGGTTTGCTTCAACCGGTAGATCAAATGAATCTTTGATGCTCTTTAAAGTGAGCCCAAATTTTGTTAAAATATCTAGTCTCTTTAAAGTTGGTTCTTTGGGTTTAAGTTGAGTCACGAACCCACAATTACGTTCTTAACATTACCGAGTGTGAAACATAACACTTTGACTCGACATTTTTAAAATGGACAAAGATTTACTCCAAATGGTTGTTATCATAGAAAACTAGACTCTCACACGATTCCAACGATAGGTCATACGTCTAAAACGGACTTACGGTTCAAAAGTTATTGACGTTTGAAAATGTTCGACAAAACTAGTCCCTAACGGGCGTCACATAAGTGACGGCCGTTAACTCCATCACAACCCTTTTTACTGTAACGGCCATGTAAAAGGGCGTCACATATGTAACGGGCGTTACATATGTAACGGCCGTTACATTCCAAAAGCCTGCTCTTCCTTCTGCAGAATTCAGCAACCCAAACACGAACCAAACCCAACCCAAACGTCATTTTTGATCTAGAAGACGACTTGTGAAGTGTAAATACTCATTTTCAACCTCTAGGAACATATACAAACATAACCCATTCCACAAATTCGACCAAAACGTCACAAACACTCCCAAATCATTCAAACCCTAATTAAACCCTAGTTTGACCCAAAACAAGATTTAAGCCGATTTAGGACTTGTAAATGTTCAAGATGACTAGAAATGCATAAACAAACATAATTAGGTACAAATGATGAATTAGACTTACCAAAACTTCCACAAGCAATCAAACCCGATTTTGACCTAAATGAAGCTTTTTCTTGCACTTGAAGACTTGGACTTTTGATATGATGCTAGAATGATAATAAGGATGATGATTTTGTTATTAATCCTCTAGAAACAACATTAAATGAACTAGAAATTTGAGAGAGAAAGATTGAGAGTATGAGCATTTAGTGAGAGAGAGGAAAGGATGAATGGATGGGTGGAAGAAATGAGTGAAGGAAGGAGGATAGGGTTTGTTTTACTTGGGTGGGTCATGGGTTTGGGTATAACCCACGGATAGGATCCATATCATTTACTAGTTTAAATTAGATGTTATTTAAGTAAAAGTCGATTTGCACTAACACATGGTCTCAACTTGCACGTAAGTCTCTAATTGTACAATAAATTGACCCATATGAACACATTGCACTTAAATGAACCTTAAATTGCATTTGATCATATATTGATTAATCAAAAACTTAGGAAACGTACCCAAAGTCAAAAGTCGAAATGCACGGTTGTTACAATTTATCCTTTCCACTTCCGCTTGTCACCTCCTCCATCTCACTGGTTAGCATCTCAAGCTCCCTAATTTCTTCATGTGATTCAGGATGGCGCATCCAATTCCAATTTAGCCGTCCTTCATTAATGTCAAAACAGATTTTATCCTTGATGAGGGATTTTTTATCTTTATCAATCTTAAAAAGCAGTGGGTATGTCTTCATTAGCGGCCCATCACCCCACCAATTGTCAATCCAAAACTTAATTTCCTTGCCATCACCAATTACTCCTTTAATCAGGTTATTAATACCCCTGTTTCCCACCTTCGCCCCCTCAATGCTTTTCACAATATTAGACCACGTACCAGGGATATATTTATTGTACGGAATGTGATGCCAACCTCTCTTAGTGTCGTGAATTGCACTAATAATTTTCCTCCATAGGTTGTCCGTCTCGGTCTTATATCTCCACACCCATTTACTGAGTAAAGCCACGTTAATGTCTTTTAACCTACTGATCCCCAAACCCCCCTTGTCCCTTGGTGAGGCAACTTTCTCCCACGAGACCCAATGCACTTTCCTTCCAGAATCCGAGCTTCTCCAAAGAAACTTCCTCATAATTTTTTCCAGACCTTCGATTACCCCCATCGGTGCTTTGAACAAAGAAAATACATATGTGGGGATGCACTCCATCACCGATTTAATGATGGTAACTCTACCGACCATCGATAAACAAACAGCTCTCCATTTCGCTAGTCTCGACTCGAAGATATCGAATAGAAAACTCCAATTGTTCAATCTGTTCATATTGGCACCAATCGTCACTTCGAGATATTTGAAAGGAAAACTTCCAGCCGAACAATGCACAATTCTCGCCATCTCCTCCACCTCATTATTATTTACTCCAATACCAAAAAGATTGGACTTCCCCAGATGTATCTTTAAACCCGAGCATAAATTAAACACCCTAAGAAGCTTTGCCACATTTTTCAGATTATCTTCTTCCCATTCACCCATAATCATACAATCATCGGCGTAAAGTAAATGCGACAGCACCATCCCATCTTTATCTAATTCGACCCCCTTCACCCTTCCAGCCGTTATAGCATCCTTAAAAAACATTGAGAGAGCTTCCATAACAATGATGAATAGAAACGGAGCGATAGGGTCTCCCTGTCTCATTCCTTTATGACATTGGAACTCGAAAGTAGGAGACCCATTCACTAAGATGGACGACCTGGCAGATTCGAGGATACCCCGAATCCACTTACACCACTTACTTGGAAACCTCATCCATTCCATAATCGAGATCAAAAAACCCCAGTTGACATTGTCATACGCTTTCTCAAAGTCTATCTTGAACGCGAACAATTTTCTTTGTTTCTTCTTAGCCCATGACATAATTTCGTTGAGAACGAGCGACCCATCAATGATATTCCTACCCCCCAAGAAAGCAGTTTGATTAGGGGATATAACAGTCCCCAAGCAATTTCTCGCGCCTTAAGGGGTGTTTGGGGTTGCGTTTTCAAAATAGATTTTACGTTTCCAAAAAACATGTCTTTAGCTCCTTTTCTAAAACTATCGCAAAAAATCAATTTTTCAGCAAAATAGGCTTTTAGATTATTTGTGTTTTACAAACGTAATAATTTGATAATCACTGCAAATTAAACGCAGTTCCGGCACTCCTTTATCCCATTCACCCCAAAAGAAAGAAGACCGTAGAAAAAGGTCACAATGTTTGGAAAAAGGTAGGTAGTTGTTATCCTAATGTAGAAAATGAAAGGGTTCTTGTTACTAGGAGAGTGTTGGAGTCAGAAAAAGATCTTAAGCCTAAAAGTTGGAGTGCTGTTTTTAGGCCAGTGCTTATAAGGGCCAGTTTCTTGGAGCTTCTTTATCAGCATCACATAACCCAGGACTCCCCTCAGGACACTCACTGTCTATAAGGACAGCTTCTTGGAACTTATTCGCCACATCATCAATTAATTATAATTTATCTCACACACACAAATACACTTATATATACCCCACACATATATAAAACAAAAAAAGAAAGATAAAAGACTGCTGCCTGGACCCACCTGAAGTGTCCCCCATATTCCACAGGAGGACTAATCTTGAAGACGCAGCATGCTAGACGATGTGTGCCAATAAGCGTCCCGCGTCTCTAACCTCAAAGACGCTCGCTAGGACTACTATAAGCACCACCCTTAGTTGGTTTGCTTCAACCGGTAGATCAAATGAATCTTTGATGCTCTTTAAAGTGAGCCCAAATTTTGTTAAAATATCTAGTCTCTTATCAGTATGTGCAGATTTATCAGAGTCATATTTGGTAAGTAAGTTATGTCGTTGTCATAAAAGGTTTGAAAATTGAATATATATATATAGTGAAAAGTTTGTAAAGTTAGTTTTGATTCAGACGTGCTAGAGACAATTTTAACCAGCGATTTGCTGGACCTCCAACCCTCTCCTCATGGAAAATACCTTGAGATGAGAAACCCAAGACTTGAACCCGAGACCTTGGAAAAACTCACATCCGGGGCCCTTATAGTGGAATTAGAAGATACCCTTGACCAACACACCTAAGTGGAGTTGGTTTTTCAAAGTGTCTTTATGAGAAACACGTTTGTATGGACTTTTTTTCCCCCTCCCTATTCAATCATATTTTTTCTTTTCCTTTAAACTTTAAAATACAGCGTTACACTATGCGACCCTTTGACCTAATCCTGTACATAGCAACAACTCGTTAAAAAAAACAACTTGTTCATTCCTTGTACCAAGAAGTACCATCATCTAAAATCATCATCATAATGTAAGTATTCGACAAACATCATAATCTTGAATAACAGTAAAACCCCAAGGTCTTAAACCAAACATCAACAAACCTGAAAATAATCAATTGACATATTAGCAACATTACCAATCATGACCATGATACGGAGAACATTTCTCTAATCATTGAGATGCTTGACGGCAAACCATCGTGAAACACTTAAGTCCCATATGAGAAACCGTCTACAAAACAAACAAACAATGAATAGTCCAAAAATCCAATGAAGAACTTTGTAAAGTTTCCGAAATCATGTCATAAAACAAGGTACGAAAACCAAAAGAAATAAGTATCAACACTGATTATTTTCACTAAATACATGAATTGTGAAGTAAATAAAATACAGCGTTACACTAGGCTGACTCCTTTATTTTCTTGAGAAAAGGACTGATGTTGTAAAAATTGGAAAACCACATGGACCATTCTTAAGTAATTAAAAAGTTTGGATGTTTCCATTCTTTTAAATAGATCGAAAGATCGCACCCTACCCTAGACGACGATTGCTTTCTCTCATACACACACAAACCAAGGTGCATTTGGGTTTGTTTTTTTTTTAATTAAAAAAAAATATTATATTACTTGAATTAATAAATTAATCCCCCAATCGATTGTTGAAGGTTTAATTATTTTTTCAGATAATTTAAATCGAATTAATATCCCAAGCCAAAAGAAATTGAATAGTAATTCTGTAAGAAGGATTTGATTGAAGCAGCAAAAATGCCGGACGGTGCAAAGGATAAACGAATAGCAGCAGCGACTAATGACGATGATGATTCAAAGCCGAACAAAATCCCTAGAAAAGGCAGGTGCATCATTATATATTATTTATCTGTCTTCTTCTTCTTTTCCATCATTACTAATTAATAAATGAATCCCAATTGATTGAAACTGTCTGCTATTTGTATGTAGCAGATGAACAAATAGCAACTGCAGCACCGACTGATGATGATTTTCCATATAAACCAGCCTTGATAGAATGCTTGCAAAGAGGTCCGTCCACACTTTTTTCTTTCTTCAATGAATCAGTTGTAGGTATATGATCACGTAAAATGAACGTATGTCCGAAAAGTATTTAAGTCTACGGGGTCACACGTTCAACACGAATGTAACTATAATTAATTAATATATTAAATGTAATTTATTAATTAATTAGATCACGAATTGAACTAACGACCGTTTGTTAAATGTTAATAGTTAATGGAAAATAACTAACGGTGTTAACGCTGCGTGCTTTGTGATTTAATTTGATAATTGTTATATAACCCAACATCAGTCACTCCCAATTATTATTCAACAACTTGATTAATTGATTGATTTGTAGCAAGAGAAAAGCATAATTGGGATCCTGAATTATTAAAAGTGTCAGCGGATGATGTCAAACAACTTCCATATGAACAACAGTGAGTTTCTCACCCCGCCCTATTTTTCATTACATTACCGTCCTAATTGTGTCATCCTTACGTTTTTTGATAATATTTTGTAGACGGCGATGGGTTTTGGCACATTTCCTTGTAAGAGAGAGGTGAGTATTCTTTCTTTCTTTCTTCTTTTCAGTTTTTATTACTATAATGTTTCCAGTTATATCTAAGTTTAAATTTTTTTATTATATATCCCATCATACTTACTTTCTCGACGAATTCATTCTAGAGCCTCCTTGTTTAAAGATGAATATCTTCGTGAATTTGACGAGGAAGAGGATTCTTTGTTTTATTAACACTCTATTCGTGGAGTTGACGATGGAGTTGGACCAGAAGAAATCAACCACGTATTTTACTTACTATCATCATGATGCCATGGATGTGTTTAGCTCTTTTTGTCCTCCGTATGTATGTAGTCAGTGGTATTTGATGAATCTTCTTCTTTATAGTTTATAATAAAATGGTTAAATTGGTGGTGTCTAAATGATGAGTGGCTTAGCAAATGACAAGGCTTTTTCTCTAACCAATTTCCTTGTTAAACATGTTTTATTTGTTATCCAAACAACAAAAAACTTCTTTGGATTTGAGGATGGCCAGAGACATCGTGTATTTATTAGTATACGTTTGTCTCAAGGCTTCTTACCCTTCAACATTCATCCTCTATGTCAAATGCTACTTCTGTGATAGCAGCTTGGAACACAACTTCGATATATCTAGTCACGTATGCAAAATATATACACTTGAGACTAAACTTGAATGACCAACAAATACCCAGCATTCCGTCATTCAAACCCATAAATGACACATAATATAGTTTGTGCACTATACTAAATGTGTTAACCGTAGTATTCAAAGGATACAGGATGCATATATATACGGACAGTGGTATTTGATGAATCTTCTTCTTTATAGTTTATAATAAAATGGTTAAATTGGTGGTGTCTAAATGATGAGTGGCTTAGCAAATGACAAGGCTTTTTCTCTAACCAATTTCCTTGTTAAACATGTTTTATTTGTTATCCAAACAACAAAAAACTTCTTTGGATTTGAGGATGGCCAGAGACATCGTGTATTTATTAGTATACGTTTGTCTCAAGGCTTCTTACCCTTCAACATTCATCCTCTATGTCAAATGCTACTTCTGTGATAGCAGCTTGGAACACAACTTCGATATATCTAGTCACGTATGCAAAATATATACACTTGAGACTAAACTTGAATGACCAACAAATACCCAGCATTCCGTCATTCAAACCCATAAATGACACATAATATAGTTTGTGCACTATACTAAATGTGTTAACCGTAGTATTCAAAGGATACAGGATGCATATATATACGGACATAGTGGATTTGATGAATCTTCTTCTTTATAGTTTATAATAAAATGGTTAAATTGGTGGTGTCTAAATGATGAGTGGCTTAGCAAATGACAAGGCTTTTTCTCTAACCAATTTCCTTGTTAAACATGTTTTATTTGTTATCCAAACAACAAAAAACTTCTTTGGATTTGAGGATGGCCAGAGACATCGTGTATTTATTAGTATACGTTTGTCTCAAGGCTTCTTACCCTTCAACATTCATCCTCTATGTCAAATGCTACTTCTGTGATAGCAGCTTGGAACACAACTTCGATATATCTAGTCACGTATGCAAAATATATACACTTGAGACTAAACTTGAATGACCAACAAATACCCAGCATTCCGTCATTCAAACCCATAAATGACACATAATATAGTTTGTGCACTATACTAAATGTGTTAACCGTAGTATTCAAAGGATACAGGATGCATATATATACGGACATAGTGGATTTTGTTAACAATCTCTGAACAAATGCCAAGTGACGGATATAAACCTGACGGGGTTACTTTCGTTTCATTACTTTCTGCATCTACTCATACAAGGCTTGTTAAGGAGGACCAGGAGCTATTTAATTTAAATGAGAACTGAGTCTACAAATGAACCCAAGATGGAACACTATATATGCTAGGCAAATATGTATAGAACCCAATGTGTGTGGAGTGATCTTGTAAACCCGAGTAGAATGCACAAGGCCGGATTAGGGATGATACCGATTTTTAGGGTACATAACCGACTAGTCCCGATTTCATGTTTTCAGCTTTCAGGTCTTGAGCAAGATACATGATTCTTGTGGAGCAAGATATCAGAATCCCAAACATTGTATATCGAGCCTTGCGTTTCTTATATCCCATCAGATTTCTTGTTTTTGTAGAACAATCTACCTGAACATTTTGCTACCTGAGATATTTAGTTCTGCCAAAACCTCTGAGCAGTGGTGTTAAATCTCTGGTGAAACATGCTTAGCTTATAGGCATATCCCTTCACTTTTCTATTATTCTTGGTTTGGTACCGAACTGGTACAACCGTGTAGTACCTAAACTGAATTTTGTTGAATCTAGGAACCGAATACCGGTATCTTGGTACTGGTAAGGTTATAGTTTTTGGTAATTTTGTTCATCCCTAACAAGGATGTACATTAGGATGAGCGAACGGTTTCTAAGATACTTGGTGGTAGTTCTGAAACTGGGAATTATATGTTACCATCAAGTGTATATGCTCAAAGTGGTCAGTGGGACGACTCTGCAAGAGTCGGGGTGTCTGCTTGGGTACAGGTTCCGGGTCAAAGCTGGATTGAATTGATTGAAAAGGTGCATATGTTCACAGCATGGGAATTTATGCAGAGTGAGATGATGGAAGTTCAGGCACTGCTCAAGACATTGAGTTTTCAGATGAAAATGAAGGGCTACTGGTTCTGTTCCAAATCATAAAGACACAGAGGTGGCAAACTGGGTGTGGTTGGGCAGATTGGCCTATGGGTAATGTAATGCATTCGAAATTACTTTGGGCAACTCAAACCCATTCGACCCATAAGAGATAAAACATGAACTCGAATAAACCAATTAGTAAGTAAACAGGTTGATTGCTTCACTAGTAAGCGTCAACAAGAGCTTTATATTGTCGTCCTACCGGGTTCAATTACTCTATTAAGTTTGAGGAAACAATACATGTCAAAGAAAAGCTACTGAATTACAAGGAAACAAAGTTTGTAATCTTTCAATCTACATGTCCTTACATTCTGTTTAGGACTCTAGGCATATTAAAGTAGCTTTCTTAAATTTCATTTGATTTTTTATTGTTTTGTTGGCATGAGAATGTTTTACTTCTGCCAAAGTTCTGTGATATTTCAATAAATAAAGTACCCTCACTGATACAATAAACAAACATATTACAATATAGTTATATTAAAACTAAAATATATATAGACAATAGATTCAGGATTAATGACTGTAAAAGTTGCAGAAACGAGAGATTGTTTAGATACTTTAACTTGGTTTATGTTCGTGAATTCAAGTTTAATTTCATTTTATGTCCGAGCTGAAATCATCACATACAAAGCATGCTGTGTATGTGTTGGGTGAGGCTTGACATCAGAAATCATCACATGAAATGTTCGCTGGAAACGTTCTTGTTATTGAGGGGTACGTCGACAGTTTCAACTCCCAACAAACGATACAAAATCAACTCAACCTGACCCATTTTAACACATTTAGAGTACGGGGGTGGAGCGGTCGATTTTCGGCATAAATAAAAGACATCCACCAAGTCATGTTGGTCAGTGTTGTAGCAAAGGTAGCTGAACATATTCCAATGCTTCGGGGAAGAGATAGTTGAAGAGTTACAAAAAGATGGTAATCGAAAAAGTATATTGAATACCTTAAAGAAGAGAAACTGAACGATTTCAAAACCTCCAAAAGTACAAAGCATGTTATGGTGTAATTAACGAAGTTGGTCATCAGGTTAATTCTAAGAATCCGACTGTATCTAAGTTAAATGAACCAATGGGTTAATAGTTCATTGTTAAAGAAGTCTCTCTAAAGGGGCAAGGTTTTTTCTTCTATTAAGTATTGGATGAGGGGATGTTATAGCGTGACCTGGTTAAGACAACATATTCTAAACTCTCCGTTGTGATATTCGGTCTGCACCTTAAAGAATATATAAGTTGAAAGAACCGTTAAAATATATGATAAACTCAAGTCTTACGTATTATATTAGATTAGTATGAGATCAATTTAATTGATTGTAGTTTTTCAACGTCATCACCGCCACCAATCCATCACCACCAGTCACCAAAAATTCTAAAATATATATATTAACTTGACCCGTAAAGTTGGAGGATCCTTATCTATAATTTTTAGGGGTGTTTTAAATGAATTATCTGTTTATAAACATAAATAATTTGAAAAAACATTTGCTTATAAAAGTGATTATTTGCATCTGATTAGAGATTGGAAGATACAATTTTGGAAAAACCGTTTAAAACTTATGTTATCAAGACGTAGGGTTAAAAACAAAATCTAATTACAAAACGCAGTCCCTAAAATGAATTAGCCAAAGAGCTTTGTAAACCCTTTTCTACTTTTCTTACATGACAACCACCATCACAAGTCACACCCCGTAATAGAGGTGAACAAAAACCGGTTTCTACCCAACCCGACCCGAAACCGAACCCGAACCGGCTTTTTGGTCAACGGAACCAAAACCGGGTTTGACCCTACCCGAACCGGTTTGAAACCGGTTTGGGGTCAAACTTTGACCGGTTATTGACCAGGTTTGACTCGGTTTTTTTGACCAAAAACCGAACCCGACCCGATCTCAACCCGGTCTCTAACCGACAATAAAAACCGAAAACCCAAACCGGTTAGTAACCGCCGGGTTGGGTCAAACCCGGTTGTTGACCAGTTTCGGGTTCGGGTTTGTTTTCGGTTTTTTTGTTTTTTTTTTTTTTTTTTTTTTTTTTTTTTTTTTTTTTTTTTTTTTTTTTTTTTTTTTTTTTTTTTTTTTTTTTTTTTTTTTTTTTTTTTTTTTTTTTTTTTTTTTTTTTTTTTTTTTTTTTTTTTTTTTTTTTTTTTTTTTTTTTTTTTTTTTTTTTTTTTTTTTTTTTTTTTTTTTTTTTTTTTTTTTTTTTTTTTTTTTTTTTTTTTTTTTTTTTTTTTTTTTTTTTTTTTTTTTTTTTTTTTTTTTTTTTTTTTTTTTTTTTTTTTTTTTTTTTTTTTTTTTTTTTTTTTTTTTTTTTTTTTTTTTTTTTTTTTTTTTTTTTTTTTTTTTTTTTTTTTTTTTTTTTTTTTTTTTTTTTTTTTTTTTTTTTTTTTTTTTTTTTTTTTTTTTTTTTTTTTTTTTTTTTTTTTTTTTTTTTTTTTTTTTTTTTTTTTTTTTTTTTTTTTTTTTTTTTTTTTTTTTTTTTTTTTTTTTTTTTTTTTTTTTTTTTTTTTTTTTTTTTTTTTTTTTTTTTTTTTTTTTTTTTTTTTTTTTTTTTTTTTTTTTTTTTTTTTTTTTTTTTTTTTTTTTTTTTTTTTTTTTTTTTTTTTTTTTTTTTTTTTTAATTTCTTGTTAACTTTAGAGGAGATAAATATGTTGTTGTTTTTGATGATGATGATGATGATGATGATGATGATGATGATGATGATGATGATGATGATGATGATGATGATGATGATGATGATGATGATGATGATGATGATGATGATGATGATGATGATGATGATGATGATGATGATGATGATGATGATGATGATGATGATGATGATGATGATGATGATGATGATGATGATGATGATGATGATGATGATGATGATGATGATGATGATGATGATGATGATGATGATGATGATGATGATGATGATGATGATGATGATGATGATGATGATGATGATGATGATGATGATGATGATGATGATGATGATGATGATGATGATGATGATGATGATGATGATGATGATGATGATGATGATGATGATGATGATGATGATGATGATGATGATGATGATGATGATGATGATGATGATGATGATGATGATGATGATGATGATGATGATGATGATGATGATGATGATGATGATGATGATGATGATGATGATGATGATGATGATGATGATGATGATGATGATGATGATGATGATGATGATGATGATGATGATGATGATGATGATGATGATGATGATGATGATGATGATGATGATGATGATGATGATGATGATGATGATGATGATGATGATGATGATGATGATGATGATGATGATGATGATGATGATGATGATGATGATGATGATGATGATGATGATGATGATGATGATGATGATGATGATGATGATGATGATGATGATGATGATGATGATGATGATGATGATGATGATGATGATGATGATGATGATGATGATGATGATGATGATGATGATGATGATGATGATGATGATGATGATGATGATGATGATGATGATGATGATGATGATGATGATGATGATGATGATGATGATGATGATGATGATGATGATGATGATGATGATGATGATGATGATGATGATGATGATGATGATGATGATGATGATGATGATGATGATGATGATGATGATGATGATGATGATGATGATGATGATGATGATGATGATGATGATGATGATGATGATGATGATGATGATGATGATGATGATGATGATGATGATGATGATGATGATGATGATGATGATGATGATGATGATGATGATGATGATGATGATGATGATGATGATGATGATGATGATGATGATGATGATGATGATGATGATGATGATGATGATGATGATGATGATGATGATGATGATGATGATGATGATGATGATGATGATGATGATGATGATGATGATGATGATGATGATGATGATGATGATGATGATGATGATGATGATGATGATGATGATGATGATGATGATGATGATGATGATGATGATGATGATGATGATGATGATGATGATGATGATGATGATGATGATGATGATGATGATGATGATGATGATGATGATGATGATGATGATGATGATGATGATGATGATGATGATGATGATGATGATGATGATGATGATGATGATGATGATGATGATGATGATGATGATGATGATGATGATGATGATGATGATGATGATGATGATGATGATGATGATGATGATGATGATGATGATGATGATGATGATGATGATGATGATGATGATGATGATGATGATGATGATGATGATGATGATGATGATGATGATGATGATGATGATGATGATGATGATGATGATGATGATGATGATGATGATGATGATGATGATGATGATGATGATGATGATGATGATGATGATGATGATGATGATGATGATGATGATGATGATGATGATGATGATGATGATGATGATGATGATGATGATGATGATGATGATGATGATGATGATGATGATGATGATGATGATGATGATGATGATGATGATGATGATGATGATGATGATGATGATGATGATGATGATGATGATGATGATGATGATGATGATGATGATGATGATGATGATGATGATGATGATGATGATGATGATGATGATGATGATGATGATGATGATGATGATGATGATGATGATGATGATGATGATGATGATGATGATGATGATGATGATGATGATGATGATGATGATGATGATGATGATGATGATGATGATGATGATGATGATGATGATGATGATGATGATGATGATGATGATGATGATGATGATGATGATGATGATGATGATGATGATGATGATGATGATGATGATGATGATGATGATGATGATGATGATGATGATGATGATGATGATGATGATGATGATGATGATGATGATGATGATGATGATGATGATGATGATGATGATGATGATGATGATGATGATGATGATGATGATGATGATGATGATGATGATGATGATGATGATGATGATGATGATGATGATGATGATGATGATGATGATGATGATGATGATGATGATGATGATGATGATGATGATGATGATGATGATGATGATGATGATGATGATGATGATGATGATGATGATGATGATGATGATGATGATGATGATGATGATGATGATGATGATGATGATGATGATGATGATGATGATGATGATGATGATGATGATGATGATGATGATGATGATGATGATGATGATGATGATGATGATGATGATGATGATGATGATGATGATGATGATGATGATGATGATGATGATGATGATGATGATGATGATGATGATGATGATGATGATGATGATGATGATGATGATGATGATGATGATGATGATGATGATGATGATGATGATGATGATGATGATGATGATGATGATGATGATGATGATGATGATGATGATGATGATGATGATGATGATGATGATGATGATGATGATGATGATGATGATGATGATGATGATGATGATGATGATGATGATGATGATGATGATGATGATGATGATGATGATGATGATGATGATGATGATGATGATGATGATGATGATGATGATGATGATGATGATGATGATGATGATGATGATGATGATGATGATGATGATGATGATGATGATGATGATGATGATGATGATGATGATGATGATGATGATGATGATGATGATGATGATGATGATGATGATGACGACGACGATGATGATGATGATGATGATGATGATGATGATGATGATGATGATGATGATGATGATGATGATGATGATGATGATGATGATGATGATGTTAATTTGGATACATTTCAAGATGGTAAAGCAATTTAGGTTTAGTGGAGAGTGATCAGTTAATGTTGTTGGTTAATTAATAGTCCTTTTTTTTATTAGCATATTATAGTTATAGATAGATACATGTATGGTAAAAATATGGTGGGCTAGAATGCTAGATCATTTAACATATATAGTTAGGATCCTGATCATTATTTATTAGAGTACGAATTTTACATTCTACATGTCGATATAGTGGTTCATGGAAAAAGGAATGGATTGACAATGATGAGAAATTGTGTGTGCAATGGGCAAATTTAAATTTGTTTCGGCAATTTGGGTAATGGGTCATATTGTATCATAACGTGCCAAACACAAATGGTTACTATTCCTTATATTGTGTAACATCCAACTGTACGTATTCTTTAAGGTGGAATATTTGATTATTTGATTACATGGTTTTATTTGCTTCCGTTGCGTACTCGTGTTTAATGATATTTAGTTATATATTCCAACAGTGGTATCACGAGCCACCCATGTGATTTTTAATTACCTAAAAATCAAAACTTGAAGGGGGTTAGGGTTTCATATTTTTCGAATTTTTATGTAATTATTTATCTATATTATTAATTAATATATTAAAGTAATATATTAGTTAGTTTGATCACGAGATAATTAATTTAAATAAGTTAAAGGGTTAATTGTATTTAAATTAATTAGAAGGAGGATTAAATGTGAAAATAGGAAATTAGTGTTGGACCCTAATTTTCCTATGGGGGGGCCGGTTCTATCAAGGGCTTTTTAAGCCTTGATTTAACTTGTTTTCCAAGCTAATTAAACCCTAATTATTCCCTATATATAGAGGGCTTAATTCAAGGGTTTTTCATTCAATTCACACATAAGTTTCTCTCCTCTTTCTCACTCCTTTTCTTGGTTCGGCCGAAACACACAAAAACAAAGGGTTTTGGGTTTTGTTTGGTTCGACTAATAGGGATAGTAACAAAGGGTTGTTCGGTTTGTGATCGGGGTACTAGCATACGATATAAGAGGTGTCTAGTGTGCAATCGTAGAGGGATTTACTTCAAATCCTTTTAAAGTTTCTTTACTTTATCATCTACATTAAGAGGTATTCCTTAATCCTATTTCAAGGTTAATTATTTGATTACATGGTTTTATTTGCTTCCGTTGCGTACTCGTGTTTAATGATATTTAGTTATATATTCCAACAGTGGTATCACGAGCCACCCATGTGATTTTTAATTACCTAAAAATCAAAACTTGAAGGGGGTTAGGGTTTCATATTTTTCGAATTTTTATGTAATTATTTTGATTATTTTATTAATTAATTGGTTTAATTGTAATAAAATAATGAAATAAAAAATAATTTTTTTTTTTGATAAACCCTAATTCGAAAATCTGGAAATAAAAAAAACTTTTGTTTTTCTTTTGGAAATTCTAATTGCAAGTTTTGATTTATTGCATGATTAATGTGTTAATTGCATGCGTTTATGGATTACCTTTATTTTAATTGTTAAATAGAAGTAATAATCATGAGTTTTTACATGCAAATAATTCATGATTATTACTTAGTTATAATGATAAAATTACTTGATCACTAGGTCTATTTAGGTGGATAATTAAAATAATTAATTGTTTGACAATGTGATAATTATATGTTAATGTTGCTGTTTGACACCAGTCCACTAAAACGACCATATCTTTTAATCCGTGAGGAGTTAGAAGTCATCCTTTGAACTGTAGATACTAGACTCATAGGGCTACAACTTTGTAGTTCTGTGCTAAGCCCAGTTCGGCCATCCTCTAGGTCTAAATGGGTCGTGAAGCTGCTGGAATTTTCCAATCAGCACCTTATGTGTTTATGTGATAAATTTGTTATTAAATTTTGGCTTACGCAATCAAGTATACTTGATGTATGTGGTCCTTTTCCTTGAGAAAGGGGAGCCAATCTTAAACCATAGTGGCCTAACCAAGGATGGATACCTAATTGTTACGTGTTTATATTTAGTAAGTTTAGTTTTGCCCTTTAAGAAAATTGTGTGCAAAATTGTTTTTGGAAAATTAAACTTGACTAAATTATATTGAAATAATGATTTTGTTTATAAAATTGGTGCCCTAAAATCAAAAGATACACCGGCTCACCCATTTGAACAAACTCTAAGAGAGGTATAAGTCGGAGTGCGATAGCCTTCTAAAAGGGCGGGTTTTTAATTGCGTCCATCGCAAACCTTTGCCCTTGCGCTTCTTTGTGCGTTCAAATGGAGCTACCGAGCTCTTTTGTATTTAAAGGCAATAAAAATGAGTTTTATAAACATATTATGTTTAGAAGATATGCATGAATCTTCAAACATAACTTTATGATCACACATCAAATTGATTGACCCAATAAACTTAAGTCATTGCCATCCAACTCGTAAAGGACATTTGTGGCTGTTGTTTTACTCACTGGTACACAGTGGTGAAATGGCAGTTGCATGGCAGATCCCACTCACTGGTACACAGTGGTGGACAAATTTGTGCGTTCTTGGTTGGACGACTTAAAGCGAATTAAGCGGTGAGACCTTGACCCGTGGCAAAAGATGGGACAAAACATGACTACAAATCACTTGATGAATCAAGTGTCATTTGTAGGTCCTATTCTTACTAGGAATTGCACATATAATGCAATTACTGCTCGTCACTTACCTTTTGAGTACAATCATTTCTAGCAGATCAACTGATGAAATGATTGTATGTCAATTGGATCCTAGCCTTAATGAAATTAATTGTTTATTTTGTAAACATTGGGTAATGATTTCTTAAGGATTAATTATCGAAAATACCGATAATTGAACTTGAATCTGTTTTGTAAAAGGCAACAAATCCTTCACAAAACATACACCAATCGGCTTTTAGGTCGATGCTAGAAAGGGAAACTTTCTAAAACCAATTTCAATGGTTGTTTTGTCAATAGAGAATTGTTCTAAAAGTTGAAAAGAAAACCCGTGTCATTGAAACTCAGATATCGCTATTCCTAATGCGAATGCCACTGCTTTGCAGTTGGAAGCATAAAATACTCAGTACTATAGACATATTGAGGTTGCTTATTTGATGCTAGAAGCATGTCTCCCGAGCTTCAAAAAGCAATTCGGATTGCAAAATCCGTGTGATATGATCAAATAACTCAAGTCTATGTACGGAAAACAAGTTGGAGTTGAAATTACTTGAGCTAATTGAGTCACTCCATAACTTGAACACGAGTATGGGAAACCGGTGAATGCTCGTGTACTTGAAAGAACTGAACTCGATAAACCGAAAACGACAAATATTTTTTTTTTTTTTTTTTCAGTGATAACCCACTGCGCCGCAGTGGGTTTGACACGCTCCCACTGCGCCGCAGTGGGAACTCCCTGACCTTCGGTGCAAAAACCCCCACTGCGCCGCAGTGGGTTTGACACGCTCCCACTGCGCCGCAGTGGGAACTCACTGGTCTCAGGCCTGTGCAGAATTTAGCAAACCAACTTTTCCTTTAACCCAAAACTCAAATCCAAACCTTTCAAAACCATGACTAAGACTTCAAATCATATAAAAAGCACCATTACCACATAATTAGCCATTCATAAACAATTTGCGATTACATGATACTTCAAATGGGTCGTTTATCCATTTTGACACAATTTCGACCAAAATGCAACTTCACAAACTTTCCAAAAGCTTTACTCCTGGACTTTTACATAATTTTTAACAAAGGTATGACCATCAAATCAAAATGTACCAAGAGCCAAGGGGAGAGGGATTTCTAAGCCTCTAAACCAAAAGTTGTCATTCATCCAAGAATGACCTAGTACCTTCACGTCTTCCAGAAACACTTCAAGCTCTAAACCAAGACTTTCAATTCAACAACACTAGTTCCTTCTTCCGGAACTACCTATAAAATGGTAACCAACTAAAATATAAGCAAAGGCTTAGTGAATATACTTGCATACATTTACGAATACGAAGGAGGGCAACGCACAAAGGACTATTACATGTAACCCATGACACCGTCGTGCCATACCTACATGCTCACCTTTGTACAATAAACAACATATATGGATCCATTAGAGAATATCGGGGTTCTTAGGCCCCGAGAGGTTCTTAGGCCTTTTCTCAAACAACAATAGGGGTTCTTAGGCCCCGGAGGTTCTTAGGCCTTTTCTCAAACAACAATAGGGGTTCTTAGGCCCCGGAGGTTCTTAGGCCTCATAACAATTGACCCCACCCGGGTCTAGCCAAATCAATTACCACACATGAATAACACATTTCAACATGATGTGGTCAATTGACCCAACGTAAACATAAAGGTATGCAAATATACTCACCTCCTCCGCAAATAGATCAACAAAGCTAAAACGATTAAGCACAAACAAGCTTCAACCTATAATCATGTCATAAAATGCATAAGCTTATAATAACAACTTGACTAGCTTAACCTAGCCATACTCAATCACTAGCCTTTCTAAACCCAAAACCCAACCCATTTGTCATTGAGTCTCCTTTTTACTTCCACCATATCATAGGTAGTTCAACCTACCATTTTCATCAACATTTCAATTACTTGTAAAAACTCATCTTTTCTCATAAACCAAAATTATCACATAAGCTTATCAATTTCATAATCAAACTCAACACATAACTCAATGACAACTAGGTTAACTAAGGAATTGGGGAAAATTAGCCATAATTCATTTTCTAGCAAAACCCCCAATTTGGTTCATCCCTGAACCCTAATTTCACAAGAATATAAAGACTAAATTTAGGGGAAGTCAATACCTCAACAAACAATAAGTTAAATCAAGACTTTGGATTACAACTTCTTTTCTCCCCTTTTTCCTCTAGAATTTCGGCCACCACCACTTCTTTCCTCAAACCCTAGCTTTTCAATTACTTGATTTTAAGAGGTTATTGTTATGATGATCTTAGAGTAGCTTGATTGAATTGCATGAATTGATAATGGAAAGCAATGAAGATGAAATGAGAAGAATAGATGGGAGTTGTGGAATGGTGAATCACCAACAAAAAGGGTGGCTGGCACACTATGGGGCTGCCACGCCCCATTTACTTTTTGGGTAATAAAATACCCGCTATTCGCTAAAGTTCCAACTAAATTAACCCCATTTCCAAAAATAAAATACTAGGAAATTAATTTAATGTCGAAACTATAAAAAGGGTTAAATTCTTTTTACCTTAAATTCTCTGGGGTGTTACAACTCTCCCCCACTTGGAACGGATCACGGCCTCGTGATCCAAGCCATATGCAAAGACGGATAGTAAACTAGAACATCACGCTCGGACTCCCACGTACAATCGGACATCTTACCATGCTTCCACAAAATCTTGTAAGTCCTCACCGTCTTATTTTGTACCCTTCTAAGTTCTTCTTCAACTATGGCAATCGGCTCTTCAATGTAGTTCAACTTGTTATCAATCTCAATTTCATTTAATGGCACATAAGAAGACTCATCGGCAAGGCATTTTCTAAGATGAGACACATGGAAAGTTGGATGAATTCCCGAAAGTTCATCCGGTAACTCTAAACGGTAAGCAACCTTGCCAACCTTGGCCAATATTTTAAACGGGCCAATGAAACGAGGACTAAGCTTTCCACGTTTTCTAAACCGTAGAACACCTTTCCACGGGGAGACTTTCAACAAAACACGATCGCCCACATGAAACTCAATCGGTCTCCTCCTTTTATCCGCATAAGACTTTTGCCGATCTTGAGCCGCTTTTAATCTCTCTTTGATCACATCTATCTTTTCGATGGTCTTTAACACTACTTCCGTGCCACCTATTTCTCTTTGACCTACTTCTCCCCAACAAATTGGAGATCGACATTTCCTCCCATACAACATTTCATAGGGCGGCATTTGGATGCTAGAATGGTAGCTATTGTTGTAAGAGAATTCCACCAAAGGCAAGTGAAGATCCCAAGTGCCTCCAAAATCAATTATACATGCCCGAAGCATGTCTTCAAGCGTTTGAATGGTTCTCTCACTTTGACCATCCGTTTGTGGGTGATAAGCGGTGCTAAGCTTGAGCTTGGTACCCATATCTTCATGAAATTTCCGCCAAAAGTGTGAAGTAAATCGAGTGTCTCTATCCGAAACTATGGAGATGGGAACTCCATGTCTAGCTACAACTTCCTTCACATAGATCTTTGCCAATACCTCGGATGATGACGCCTCACGAATAGGAAGAAACAAAGCACTCTTGGTTAATCTATCAACTACTACCCATATCGTATCGAATTGGTTTCTAGGTGTCTTGGGCAATTTGGTGACGAAATCCATAGTAATATCTTCCCACTTCCATTTGGGAATTTCCAAGGGTTGCATCATACCATAGGGCTTTTGATGCTCCGCTTTCACTTGTGCACAAGTCAAACACCTTTCGACATATTTCGCCACATCCCGCTTCATTCCGGGCCACCAATATTCTACCTTCAAGTCATGATACATTTTTGTAGCACCGGGGTGAATAGAATATTTGGATTTGTGGGCTTCATCAAGTAGAACTTGTTTCAACTCACAAGAAAATGGGATCCAAATCCTCCCAAAACGTACGGTAAGGTCACGAGAATCCTTAGTGAAATATTGAATTTGACCTTGTATTCTTTCCTTCTTAGGATCTCGTTGCAAGGCCCTCTCTTGAGCTTCTCTAATTTGATCAAAGAAGTCATTGGTGATCAAAACCCAAAGGGGTGAAACGACTAAGGTATGATGAAAACTCTTCCGACTCAAGGCATCCGCTACCACATTAGCCTTCCCGGGATGATACAAAATTTCGCAATCATAATCTTTCAAGAGATCTAGCCATCTACGTTGGCGATTGTTGAGATCTCTTTGCTCAAAGAAGTATTTGAGGCTTTTATGATCAGAATAGATAGTAAACTTGACTCCATAGAGATAATGGCGCCAAATCTTCAAAGCAAAAACCACCGCCGCTAGCTCCAAATCATGAGTAGGGTATCGTTTTTCATGTTCTTTCAATTGCCTTGAAGCGTAGGCGATGACTTTACCCCGTTGCATAAGAACACAACCTAGGCCATTAGACGATGCATCACAATATACCACCATATCTTCAAGTCCATCCGGTAAAACAAGAACCGGTGCTTGGCTTAGCCTTTCCCGAAGTTGTTGAAAAGCCAACTCTTGCTCGCTTTTCCATTCGAACTTGATATTCTTTCGAGTCAACTTGGTCAATGGGGAAGCTATTTTAGAGAAGTCTTGAATAAAACGACGGTAATAGCCTGCTAGACCAAGAAAACTCCTAATCTCCGACGGATTCTTTGGTTGCTCCCACTTCATCACCGCATTAATCTTGGCCGGGTCCACCATAATTCCCTCACTATTAACAACATGGCCAAGAAATTGCACTTCTCTTAACCAAAATTCGCATTTGGAGAATTTGGCATAGAGCTTCTCCTTGCGTAATGCTTCCAACACCTCACGTATATGAACTCCATGATCGGTTGAGCTTTTAGAGTAAATAAGAATATCATCAATGAATACGATTACGGATTTATCGAGCATAGGGCGACAAACACGGTTCATGAGATCCATGAAAGCCGCGGGAGCATTTGTAAGACCAAAAGGCATGACAACAAACTCAAAATGACCATAACGAGTACGGAAGGCGGTTTTAGGAATATCTTCATCACGTACTTTGAGTTGATGGTAACCCGAACGAAGATCTATCTTTGAGAAATATGACGCTCCTTGAAGTTGATCGAATAAGTCGTCGATTCTAGGCAAAGGATACTTGTTCTTTACGGTGACTTTGTTGAGTTCCCGATAGTCGATACACATACGCATGCTTCCATCCTTCTTCTTGACAAAAAGTACCGGTGCGCCCCAAGGAGAGTTACTAGGTCGTATAAAACCCTTATCAAGTAATTCTTGTAGTTGCTTCATCATCTCTTGCATCTCCGATGGAGCCAAACGGTAGGGAGTTTTGGCAATGGGGTTAGCCCCCGGAATGAGATCAATGGAAAACTCAACTTGCCGTTCGGGAGGAATGCCCGGCAAATCTTCGGGAAAAACATCGGCGAATTCACTAACAATAGGGATGTCTTCGATAGTTAGAGGTTTCTTTTCAACATCAACGATGTGAGCAAGATAAGCATGACATCCATGAGAAATGTAACGTTTGGCACGAGCAAACGTACATACGGAAATAGAACGTTCCTTCCTATCACCATACACCACCAAGTCTTCGCCTTTAGAAGTCTTCAAATATATCGCCTTTTCATCACACGCGATTTTGGCGTTACACGAGCTTAACCAATCCATACCCAAGATTATATCAAACTCTCCCATCGGAAAAGGGATTAAATTGGCTTGAAAGAGTTCCGAAGAAATTTTAATTTCACATCCCCTATACACATCCTTCACTAATTCCATTCTACCATTACCAACCTCAACTTGCAAAGTATTTTCTAGACACGACTTCGACACGGGAATAACATGAGTTACTCTAGTTGCAACGAATGATCTATTCGCCCCCGAATCAAAGAGAATTCGCATAGGCACATCATAAACAAGAAATGTACCTGTGACAACATCATTCGTGTTCCTTGCTTGATCCACAGTGAGTTGAAAGGACCTTCCTCGTTGATTCCCGTGAGTTTGGGCGTTTTTCCTTTCCGCTTCTCTCCTCCTTTCCTCGAGTCTCTCCTCATGGGTCAACTTAGGGCATGAGCTTCTCATGTGGCCCTCCTCAAAGCATTTGTAGCATATGACGGCCTTTTGTGGCTTGGACTTGCACTCCTGGCTTGAATGCCCCGGTTTCCCACAAGTAAAGCAACCTTTCCCCGACACCTTACATACCCCCCAATGATTCCTCTTGCACGGTCGGCACCAAGGGATATTCTTTCTAGTAGAGTGGTTGCCGGAACTACCCTCTTGTCTAAACCGTTTGTTTGGAGAGTTGGTCCCCTCATGCTTCCTCTTCAACTCACCATCATCATCGACTCTTGATTGTTCAATTTCATGGTCTCTAGCCACATCCGCCAACATGGAAAAAGACTCCATTTGACGTAGGCTTATCCTTTCCCTCAAGCTCTTCTTCAACTTCATATAGAATTGCTCTTTTAACAATTGGTCGTTCTCAAGAAATTCCGGACAAAATTGAGCCTTGTCCAAGAAGTGGGTTCGAAATTCGTTCAAACTCATACTACCTTGACAATCATTGAGAAATTCACTTCTCAACTTGGTCACTTCAGCTTCTGATCTAAACTCCTTGAAAAACATTGTCTTGAATTCGGGCCATTCAACATGATCTAATGCTTCCTTCTTTATTGCCAACAAACTATCCCACCATCTCTTTCCACTGTTCCTTAGCATACCGACCGCAAAAATGACCTTCAGGTGCGAGGGGCATTGACTAGTGCGGAATGCTCCTTCAATCTCCGATATCCATCGTGTACAAACGATGGGATCACGATCACCGTGATACTCCGGCGGGTGACACACTTCAAAGTCTCGAAAGGTGAACTTCTTCTTGTAACCCCTTTCTCCCGTCACTTCTACTTCTTTCTCTTCTTCATCCTTTTTGTCCTTACCCTTGCCATCCCTCTTCTCAAACTCTAGTTGCACATTCAAAGCCACTTCCTCTCTGATCATTTGAGCTATGTGATCATTCACAGCCCCTTCCATAGTCTCATTCAATTTCTTAAGTAGTAGGGGTGTATATTTCTCTAATGCTCTCCCTATTTGATCCGAGATATCCATGCTACCTTCGGCAAATAAGGGCTCTTCTTCTTCGTTCTGATTGTGGTGCTCTTCTCCCTCATTATGATCGTCGGCCATACTTCAATAAGAGTAGATAAAACGAATTTAATCACGCAACCTATCTAACTCTATGACTAGGAGCCAAAACTTATAACTTGATACTACACCGTCCCAAGGTTTGACGCCGCTAGTTTATAAATTTATTAGTATTTCAACCGCAATAAGGCCGGCTTCTTATTGTGCTTTAAATACTAACAAATAGATAATCTAACATTATCAAACACATTTTCAGTCCCATATAAAATTTCGGTTACCTAGGGTCGAGTCTCAACTAAGGTTTAAGTCTAGGCACTCTCTATACAAGGGAATACCTAAATCCCTTAAACCCTGGCTTTGATACCAACTTGAAAGAACTGAACTCGATAAACCGAAAACGACAAATATTTTTTTTTTTTTTTTTCAGTGATAACCCACTGCGCCGCAGTGGGTTTGACACGCTCCCACTGCGCCGCAGTGGGAACTCCCTGACCTTCGGGTGCAAAAACCCCCACTGCGCCGCAGTGGGTTTGACACGCTCCCACTGCGCCGCAGTGGGTTTGACACGCTCCCACTGCGCCGCAGTGGGAACTCACTGGTCTCAGGCCTGTGCAGAATTTAGCAAACCAACTTTTCCTTTAACCCAAAACTCAAATCCAAACCTTTCAAAACCATGACTAAGACTTCAAATCATATAAAAGCACCATTACCACATAATTAGCCATTCATAAACAATTTGCGATTACATGATACTTCAAATGGGTCGTTTATCCATTTTGACACAATTTCGACCAAAATGCAACTTCACAAACTTTCCAAAAGCTTTACTCCTGGACTTTTACATAATTTTTAACAAAGGTATGACCATCAAATCAAAATGTACCAAGAGCCAAGGGGAGAGGGATTTCTAAGCCTCTAAACCAAAAGTTGTCATTCATCCAAGAATGACCTAGTACCTTCACGTCTTCCAGAAACACTTCAAGCTCTAAACCAAGACTTTCAATTCAACAACACTAGTTCCTTCTTCCGGAACTACCTATAAAATGGTAAACAACTAAAATATAAGCAAAGGCTTAGTGAATATACTTGCATACATTTACGAATACGAAGGAGGGCACGCACAAAGGACTATTACATGTAACCCATGACACCGTCGTGCCATACCTACATGCTCACCTTTGTACAATAAACAACATATATGGATCCATTAGAGAATATCGGGGTTCTTAGGCCCCGAGAGGTTCTTAGGCCTTTTCTCAAACAACAATAGGGGTTCTTAGGCCCCGAAGGTTCTTAGGCCTCATAACAATTGACCCCACCCGGGTCTAGCCAAATCAATTACCACACATGAATAACACATTTCAACATGATGTGGTCAATTGACCCAACGTAAACATAAAGGTATGCAAATATACTCACCTCCTCCGCAAATAGATCAACAAAGCTAAAACGATTAAGCACAAACAAGCTTCAACCTATAATCATGTCATAAAATGCATAAGCTTATAATAACAACTTGACTAGCTTAACCTAGCCATACTCAATCACTAGCCTTTCTAAACCCAAAACCCAACCCATTTGTCATTGAGTCTCCTTTTTACTTCCACCATATCATAGGTAGTTCAACCTACCATTTTCATCAACATTTCAATTACTTGTAAAAACTCATCTTTTCTCATAAACCAAAATTATCACATAAGCTTATCAAATTCATAATCAAACTCAACACATAACTCAATGACAACTAGGTTAACTAAGGAATTGGGGAAAATTAGCCATAATTCATTTTCTAGCAAAACCCCCAATTTGGTTCATCCCTGAACCCTAATTTCACAAGAATATAAAGACTAAATTTAGGGGAAGTCAATACCTCAACAAACAATAAGTTAAATCAAGACTTTGGATTACAACTTCTTTTCTCCCCTTTTTCCTCTAGAATTTCGGCCACCACCACTTCTTTCCTCAAACCCTAGCTTTTCAATTACTTGATTTTAAGAGGTTATTGTTATGATGATCTTAGAGTAGCTTGATTGAATTGCATGAATTGATAATGGAAAGCAATGAAGATGAAATGAGAAGAATAGATGGGAGTTGTGGAATGGTGAATCACCAACAAAAAGGGTGGCTGGCACACTATGGGGCTGCCACGCCCCATTTACTTTTTGGGTAATAAAATACCCGCTATTCGCTAAAGTTCCAACTAAATTAACCCCATTTCCAAAAATAAAATACTAGGAAATTAATTTAATGTCGAAACTATAAAAAGGGTTAAATTCTTTTTACCTTAATTCTCTGGGGTGTTACAGTACTCAAGATGAAGAGTTACTTTGAGCATTTTGGAAAGGTTAAACTATGCGTATCTTCTGCCGATTGTTATTGGCATAAGAGACTTTGAGAAGTTTGTACACAATTACAATTTGCATAGCATAAGTTGGACTTCATAATCAAGTTGATTGAGTATGAGGAAAACCTTCCTAAGAAATCTGAGATACCCCAAGTTCTTATGATCAAGGGGGGAATGGTTTAGAAAGCAAAACAACCGTAAAGCTAAGGGCAAGAACTTTGGTAAGAGAAAACAAAGTATTTAGTCTCAAAACCTTAAAAGACACCTTGGAAAAAGGAGCATACGGCTAAAGACCAGTCTTGTCATCACTATGCTAAAGTGAGACACTGGAAAAGGAATTGTCCTAAGTATCTAGCTGAGTTGAACAATAAGAAGAAGCAAGTTGGTTTAACCAGTTCTTCAAGGAAAGATGATAGCTACTTTATCATTTTTATGAATGATTTCAGTCGTTATGGTTATGTTTACTTGCTTAAACATAAACATGAAGTGTTTGAAACATTCAAAGAGTTTAAAAATGAAGTAGAAAATCAACTCGGAAAAACCATCAAGATTCTTCGTTCGGATCGAGGTGGTGAATACTTAAGCCAAGAGTTTAAGGATTATCTAAAAGCGTGTGGAATTGTCCAACAGCTTACTCCTCCATACACTCCTCAACATAATGGAGTGTCTGAAAGGAGAAATCGAACCTTGCTAGACATGGTGAGATCTATGATGACCCTTACGACTCTCCCATTTTCGTTTTGGGATTATGCTCTAGAGACTGCTGTACGCATTCTCAATATGGTTCCAACCAAGAAGGTTGACAAGACACCATATGAATTATGGCATGGAGATGTCCCTAATTTGTCTTACTTAAGAGTCTGGGGATGTGAGGCACTTGTGAAGCGCGATACGCCTGACAAACTTGAATCCAGAACTACTAAGTACATCTTTGTCGGATACCCTAAGGAAACGATGGGTTACGACTTCTATGATCCCGTCAAAAACACTGTTCGCGTTGCTCGATATGCTGAATTCTTTGAAAAGAAATTAGCTCAAGAGAACAGTGGGAGGGTTGTAGAACTTGATGAGACTCAAGAGGAAGATGTGTCACCTTCTGTAGCTCCTAGCAATCATCAACTTGGGGGGGGGAATGTTCAAAGTGATTAACCTCAAGTCGATGATAATGAAGCGATTCCACTTCGTAGGTCCGAAAGGACAAGACGTCCTACTGACAGATTATGTCTGATGGTAGAAGAAAACATTTTAGGAGATCTCGATGAGCCTCCGAATTTCAAAGCTGCATTATCAGATCCGGAATCTGACAAATGGCTTGAAGCTACGAAGGTGGAAATGAAATCCATGAAAGACAATCAAGTCTGGAGCTTGGTTGATCTTTCACAAAATGCTCAAACTGTTGGGTGTAAGTGGATCTTCAAGAAGAAGACGGACATGGATGGAAATGTACACACCTATAAAGCTCGTCTCGTGGCGAAAGGTTATACTCAACGTTTCGGTGTTAACTATGATGAGACCTTTTCTCCGGTTGCGGACATTAGAGCTATTAGGATTCTCTTAGCCATAGCTGCGTACTATGACTTTGAGATATGGCAAATGGATGTTAAGACTGCCTTCTTAAATGGTTACTTGGATGAAGAAGTCTATATGGATCAACCTGAAGGTTTTATTGATCCAAAACATCCCAACAAAGTATGCAAGCTTCAAAGGTCCATTTATGGACTAAAGCAAGCATCAAGAAGTTGGAACAAGTGGTTTGATGAAGAAATCAAAAAGTTTGGTTTCGTTCAAAATCCCGATGAGCCATGTGTATATCGCAAAGCTAGTGGGAGTAATGTTACTTTCCTTGTCTTATATGTTGATGACATATTGATCATAGGAAAACACATTCCAATGTTGCAAGATGTTAAATCCCATCTTGGAAAGTGTTTTGCCATGAAAGATTTAGGAGAAGCGGCATTTATTCTTGGAATCAAGATCTACCGAGATAGATCAAAGCGGTTAATTGGACTAAGTCAAAGTGCTTATATTGATAAGGTCTTGAAACGATTCAAGATGGAGAATTCTAAGCGTGGGTTTACACCTATGCAAGAAGGACTTAGTTTATCTGTCAAACAGGGTGCTACTACACCTAATGAGGTGGAGCGTATGCGAAGAATCCCTTATGCTTCGGCTGTGGGATCTATTATGTATGCGGTTAGATGCACTAGATCCGATGTGGCGTTCACGCAAAACATCGTTAGCCGATATCAACAGAATCCAGGTGAAAGCCACTGGACTGCTGTTAAGAACATTCTGAAGTACCTACGGGCTATTAAAGATATGTTTTTGGTGTATGGAGGAAATCCAGACCTATAGCTCAAAGTGACCGGATACTGTGATGCTGGATTTCAAACTGATAGAGATGATACGAAGTCTCAGTCAGGATTCGTCTTCGTTCTTAACGGAGGTGCTGTGGATTGGAAAAGCAAGAAGCAAACCACAGTTGCCATGTCTGCAACAGAGTCTGAGTACATTGCCGCCTCAGAAGCCGCAATGGAAGCAGTGTGGATAAGGAAGTTCATTAGCGGGCTTGACGTGATCCCCTCGAGTGACTTACCCACTGATATGTACTGTGATAACACTGGTGCATTAATCATTGCCAACGAGCCCGGAGCTCAAAAAGGTGCCAGACATTATGCTAGAAGATATCACTATGTTCGTGAGCAGATCGAACTAGGAGAGATCAAATTACTCAAAGTTCACACAGATTTTAACTTAGCTGATCCTTTCACAAAAGCTTTGGCTAGGCCCAAGCTTGAAAGGCATGCCGAGGGCATAGGACTTAAATTAGCTAGTTATTTCATGTAAATCTGTTGTTTCGGTATTTGGATAAGGGATGTTAAACAATTTATATTTTATATTGATAAGGTCTTGAAGCGATTCAAGATGGAGAATTCTAAGCGTGGGTTTACACCTATGCAAGAAGGACTTAGTTTATCTGTCAAACAGGGTGCTACTACACCTAATGAGGTGGAGCGTATGCGAAGAATCCCTTATGCTTCGGCTGTGGGATCTATTATGTATGCGGTTAGATGCACTAGATCCGATGTGGCGTTCACGCAAAACATCGTTAGCCGATATCAACAGAATCCAGGTGAAAGCCACTGGACTGCTGTTAAGAACATTCTGAAGTACCTACGGGCTATTAAAGATATGTTTTTGGTGTATGGAGGAAATCCAGACCTATAGCTCAAAGTGACCGGATACTGTGATGCTGGATTTCAAACTGATAGAGATGATACGAAGTCTCAGTCAGGATTCGTCTTCGTTCTTAACGGAGGTGCTGTGGATTGGAAAAGCAAGAAGCAAACCACAGTTGCCATGTCTGCAACAGAGTCTGAGTACATTGCCGCCTCAGAAGCCGCAATGGAAGCAGTGTGGATAAGGAAGTTCATTAGCGGGCTTGACGTGATCCCCTCGAGTGACTTACCCACTGATATGTACTGTGATAACACTGGTGCATTAATCATTGCCAACGAGCCCGGAGCTCAAAAAGGTGCCAGACATTATGCTAGAAGATATCACTATGTTCGTGAGCAGATCGAACTAGGTGAGATCAAATTACTCAAAGTTCACACAGATTTTAACTTAGCTGATCCTTTCACAAAAGCTTTGGCTAGGCCCAAGCTTGAAAGGCATGCCGAGGGCATAGGACTTAAATTAGCTAGTTATTTCATGTAAATCTGTTGTTTCGGTATTTGGATAAGGGATGTTAAACAATTTATATTTTTCATAATGAAATAAAGTACTTGATATGTTTGATTTCATTTAATATTAATTGTATCCTATATTTGCATGTTTAATCCTTGAATATTTTATTAAATATTCTAAATTGTCCATTGTCGATTAATTATATGGGAATATAATTAAACTAAGACAAATCTGAGTGATTGGTTATATTCTTTGGATATATAATGGCTGGTCCCACCAAACTCACATGGTATCCATATGATGCATATCGGACTACCCCACTAACAAATTTATCACTTTATGGATCGGCGTCAATAAGTGAAATTCGTAAATGGTTACTTTATTGATCCTTTGACTTGAGATACAAGCAGGTCAGCATGTATGGATTGCACTTACTTGATATAGTTCTAACTCTCCTGAATAAGGGAGTACATAAAGGGCTATTTTTAGAAAGTGTAGTGAAGTATGATGACTGACACGTGTAGTCAATACAGGATTTGTTCCTCCAACTGATAGTTGAAGAATGATACCACTGGGCCCCTCATTGGGACTATTTAAGATGTTTACATGGCCATGTCCAAATGAATCCAGATGTGTATCGATTATATTTGGTAATCTTAAGTAGTGATGAAATGAGAAACATAATCGTTAAATCATGAAATGACATTGATCCATATTCATGTTTAACACGGTATCTGAACAAAGGGATAATAAATGCCTCAACCATTTAAATATACTTTAAGAAACTATACTTAAATATTTCTGGGAGCATTGGCGTGTTGCTAGACGCTAACCAATGTTATTACCTTCATTTATTACGAGCTCAAGTGGGAGCTGTTAGTATATGATCACGTAAAATGAACGTATGTCCGGAAATGATTTAAGCCTACGGGGTCACACGAAATGACATGGTAACTCTATATTATTAATTAATATATTAAAGTAATATATTAGTTAGTTTGATCACGAGATAATTAATTTAAATAAGTTAAAGGGTTAATTGTATTTAAATTAATTAGAAGGAGGATTAAATGTGAAAATAGGAAATTAGTGTTGGACCCTAATTTTCCTATGGGGGGGCCGGTTCTATCAAGGGCTTTTTAAGCCTTGATTTAACTTGTTTTCCAAGCTAATTAAACCCTAATTATTCCCTATATATAGAGGGCTTAATTCAAGGGTTTTTCATTCAATTCACACATAAGTTTCTCTCCTCTTTCTCCCTCCTTTTCTTGGTTCGGCCGAAACACACAAAAACAAAGGGTTTTGGGTTTTGTTTGGTTCGACTAATAGGGATAGTAACAAAGGGTTGTTCGGTTTGTGATCGGGGTACTAGCATACGATATAAGAGGTGTCTAGTGTGCAATCGTAGAGGGATTTACTTCAAATCCTTTTAAAGTTTCTTTACTTTATCATCTACATTAAGAGGTATTCATTAATCCTATTTCAAGGTTAATTATTTGATTACATGGTTTTATTTGCTTCCGTTGCGTACTCGTGTTTAATGATATTTAGTTATATATTCCAACAGATCGGGCTATGGCACTTCTTCCACTTGTTTATGCAGCTCATTGTAAATGTAAAAGCGTGAATGAACTAATACTCGTAAGATAGACTTATGTAGTATCCCAATGACCCTAAACCTTTGTATCATGCGTTCGTCATCATGATGTTAATGGTTTGTGTTTGTGTGTGCGTGTTTAAATCAGGAATCCCTAATCTCTACAGGTTTTGCCTGGCTCGTGACTAAACACAGACTGGCCCGGGTCTTAATACATGTTTATTATAACATATAAATAAGAAAATTTTACGGGTAAATATCCTTCGATTGTGGCCTTAAACCGAACCCAAAATTATAGAAAATCGGTTTTTGGATTTCGAAAATTTATACTATACTAAAAAGTAATACAAATTGTACAAGTTCATGCAAGCATATGGTACAACTTATGTAGCATAAGATTTTATTCAACTCTTAAAGCATTTTGGTACACACCTTTAAAGCATGACCTAAGGTATTGCAGTTCATACAATTTTGCTCGAGAGTTACTAAGGTCGGTTTGTGAGGAAAAAAGATTGTCATCTCTATATATCTCACATCTCTATATCTCTTCGGACATCTTTCATCTTCCACCTCCAAAAATCATTGATTCATTTCACATGTTGCCTTATAAAAGCTTTCTTTTTCTTTTGATTTAGATTGAAGTTTTGGTTTGTTTGTTTTCATGTGTGTGTTGCTTCTAAACTCTATTGATTTTGTATTTCGTCTCTGCGTTTTAACATATTTTGTATTCGAAGTTTTCTTACGCTTTTGTTTTAAAAAGGCATATTTCGTTAACGCATAATCTTTTTATGTAACTTTTAATTTAATAGTTCTGTTAAATGTAATTTTGTTCCTATAAATAAAAGTTTTTTTAATGCAACTATTAATCTAAGTAACATGATGCATATCATATATCTAAAATTATTTGTATATTTATGTAATTATGTTTTTAGTCATATAAATGTCATGTTAACCAATCTTTTCCTTTTAGTTTCGATGAGTTTGAGTACTAGATTAAGTTTAGAATAAATTTGTATTCCAAATAGTTATCTGAAAGACGTGATTTTCTTAATCCGCGGCGAAGCGCGGGTTGAAATTAATTAGTATATGTTTGGTTTTGAATGCGGTCGAATGGTCAATTGCTGTTAAAGCTAATTTATGGGTCGCCAGGGTCGGTAGTAGGCTATTAGCTGCCTAGCTGATATTACATTATATTTAGACTGGGCCAACTCGGCCCACTAACAGCAAAGAGATAGTAGTTCAGGACTTCAGGCTTAGACCGACCTGTCGTGTTTCTTCGGCCTAGTAATCGCTGATATTATCCAATCAGTTAATACATGGAATCTCTGTGATTGATCATAAGTAATCTTGAGTTAAAAGGCGAATATCATTGTGTCCTCAGACCTGAGATACATATTGGGTCTTGATATTCACTGAATATTATACTTTGACTTAGCTCTTCGCTGTTCTGAAACATGGCAGTACATAAGACTAAGCTCAGGTATGATATAAGGTGATTGTGAGAGACGTAAAAGAAAAATATTACTAGTTAATTAACCCGGGTTCAACCCGTGTATGTTAATTAAAATTTTAAAATAAAAAAAGATATTATTCGTAAAAATATATGTAATGTTTGTTATTGACGCATTATAATATGATATAAAGTTAATATATCAATCTAACACAATAATTATAAAGCTAATGAATTAACTAACACAATAAAAATTTATAAATTAAGAATACTTATTTCATTAAGTAATTAAGTAAAGGCATTTTATTTTATAATATTATATATGATATTTATTATAATATTTAATATATATATATATATATATATATATATATATATATATATATATATATATATATATATATATATATATATATATATATATATATATATATATATATATATATATATATATATATATATATATATATATATATATATATATATATATATATATATATATATATATATATATATATATATATATATATATATATATATATATATATATATATATATATATATATATATATATATATATATATATATATATATATATATATATATATATATATATATATATATATATATATATATATATATATATATATATATATATATATATATATATATATATATATATATATATATATATATATATATATATATATATATATATATATATATATATATATATATATATATATATATATATATATATATATATATATATATATATATATATATATATATATATATATATATATATATATATATATATATATATATATATATATATATATATATATATATATATATATATATATATATATATATATATATATATATATATATATATATATATATATATATATATATATATATATATATATATATATATATATATATATATATATATATATATATATATATATATATATATATATATATATATATATATATATATATATATATATATATATATATATATATATATATATATATATATATATATATATATATATATATATATATATATATATATATATATATATATATATATATATATATATATATATATATATATATATATATATATATATATATATATATATATATATATATATATATATATATATATATATATATATATATATATATATATATATATATATATATATATATATATATATATATATATATATATATATATATATATATATATATATATATATATATATATATATATATATATATATATATATATATATATATATATATATATATATATATATATATATATATATATATATATATATATATATATATATATATATATATATATATATATATATATATATATATATATATATATATATATATATATATATATATATATATATATATATATATATATATATATATATATATATATATATATATATATATATATATATATATATATATATATATATATATATATATATATATATATATATATATATATATATATATATATATATATATATATATATATATATATATATATATATATATATATATATATATATATATATATATATATATATATATATATATATATATATATATATATATATATATATATATATATATATATATATATATATATATATATATATATATATATATATATATATATATATATATATATATATATATATATATATATATATATATATATATATATATATATATATATATATATATATATATATATATATATATATATATATATATATATATATATATATATATATATATATATATATATATATATATATATATATATATATATATATATATATATATATATATATATATATATATATATATATATATATATATATATATATATATATATATATATATATATATATATATATATATATATATATATATATATATATATATATATATATATATATATATATATATATATATATATATATATATATATATATATATATATATATATATATATATATATATATATATATATATATATATATATATATATATATATATATATATATATATATATATATATATATATATATATATATATATATATATATATATATATATATATATATATATATATATATATATATATATATATATATATATATATATATATATATATATATATATATATATATATATATATATATATATATATATATATATATATATATATATATATATATGTATATATATATTTGTCTTAACGAAAAAAACCAAAAAATAAAACCTAATGGAATCTTGAAGTTTACCAATGAAGTAAAGTGGTTGTCGGCCCAGATATAAAGAACATATCCGGTTACAAATAGAAATACATTTTTACTCAAATTTTAATTATTTCATCTTATCGGATATACTGAAAAAAGTAATTCAACAGACTCGCGATTTACGCGGAATCTACATCTAGTATACAAAGAAAACTAACACAAAATTTACTTGGTTTGGCTCAATGATCACGAATAATTATCTAAAAATTTTATTTCGAAAGAAGATAAAAACTTAAATGGGTATAAGTTAGTCAAAAACTCAAAGCTAAAGTTAATCTATGAACAAATGGTCATGTAGGAACAAGCTAAGATTGTGTGTACAATTTATGTTAGCACAGCATGTTAAATTCAACGAAATTGAACCTATTTATCAAATTTATGAAATTGCTATACCTTATTAAAATTATGTGATATTAAATTCCTTATGTGTCAACCATGATCAAACGTCGTTATGAAATAACGATGCCGACACACATTCATCGGGATGATGAACCGGTCAAGGAGGACCTCCATAATATGCATTTTTGGTGATATATAATTTTTTATGTGACACCCGCAAAATTTCGATTTTGCCAAACTTAGAAAGTTTACTTTTCATGTGCTATTTATAGAAAGTTAAATTTAAATATGTGATATTTAAATCCTTATGTGTCAACCATGATCAAACGTCGTTATGAAATAACGATGCCGACACACATTCATCGGGATGATGAACCGGTCAAGGAGGACCTCCATAATATGCATTTTTGGTGATATATAATTTTTTATGTGACACCCGCAAAATTTCGATTTTGCCAAACTTAGAAAGTTTACTTTTCATGTGCTATTTATAGAAAGTTAAATTTAAATATGTGATATTTAAATCCTTATGTGTCAACCATGATCAAACGTCGTTATGAAATAACGATGCCGACACACATTCATCGGGATGATGAACCGGTCAAGGAGGACCTCCATAATATGCATTTTTGGTGATATATAATTTTTTATGTGACACCCGCAAAATTTCGATTTTGCCAAACTTAGAAAGTTTACTTTTCATGTGCTATTTATAGAAAGTTAAATTTAAATATGTGATATTTAAATCCTTATGTGTCAACCATGATCAAACGTCGTTATGAAATAACGATGCCGACACACATTCATCGGGATGATGAACCGGTCAAGGAGGACCTCCATAATATGCATTTTTGGTGATATATAATTTTTTATGTGACACCCGCAAAATTTCGATTTGCCAAACTTAGAAAGTTTACTTTTCATGTGCTATTTATAGAAAGTTAAATTTAAATATGTGATATTTAAATCCTTATGTGTCAACCATGATCAAACGTCGTTATGAAATAACGATGCCGACACACATTCATCGGGATGATGAACCGGTCAAGGAGGACCTCCATAATATGCATTTTTGGTGATATATAATTTTTTATGTGACACCCGCAAAATTTCGATTTTGCCAAACTTAGAAAGTTTACTTTTCATGTGCTATTTATAGAAAGTTAAATTTAAATATGTGATATTTAAATCCTTATGTGTCAACCATGATCAAACGTCGTTATGAAATAACGATGCCGACACACATTCATCGGGATGATGAACCGGTCAAGGAGGACCTCCATAATATGCATTTTTGGTGATATATAATTTTTTATGTGACAATATGTATCTAGTTAAGATCTCTTTCGTTAGTAAAAGTGCCATATGAAATATATGCCGTTATATAGTTACTAAATGATTAAAGAACGCTCTTATGCAATAATGATAATTTACACAATTTATAAAAATATGAATTATAAAAACATATGGGCCAACTAACTAGTAATGTTAGTAGACTAACATAATTGGTAAACCAAAAATAAGCCCACATGCTTAGCCCATCCCCATTTTCGGATAACCCAAGCCCAAGCCCACTTGACTACTCCTATAACAATGCAGTGTGATTTCCCTGCTTTCTTTTGTTGCATATGTGATACACACACTAGACAAACCCACGTGACACTCTCTCTCTCACAAACAAAAGAAAACAATTTCCAAAAACAAAACCAAACAAATAAATACTTCATCACCTTCACTCCCCTTTCTCCCTCAACCGCCGGCCACCTTGGCCAGCCCCTCCACCGCCGGCCACCACCCCACACTCCATCATCACTCTCATCTAAAACCCTACACACTCCCACCACCTTCTCCCTCACTAAACCACCCAAAACACCACACCACCACCACTGGACTGCTGCCCGCCGCCGCTGCTCAGCCACCAGGTACTGCTGTTGCTCGCCACTACTGCTACTGCACTGCTGCTGCGGACTGCTGCTGCTGTACCGCTGCTACTGCCACACTGTAGCACCGCTGCTGCAGTTGTGCCGCCGCTGCTGCCGCTGTACAGCCGCACCACCACCACCTGGGCAACTTCTACGACCAGAAAAAGGATCCCTTCTTCATCCTCTTCAACCCCCTAGGGTTTTCTGCAACCCTAAACAACCAAATCTCCCTCACCACCACAGCCTCGCCGCTGCCACTGCAGCTCCACCGCCGGCCGCCGCTGTTGCCGTTCACCGGATCTCCAACCCCCCACCTTGGCCACCCCTCCACCCCCTCTTTCTCTCCTTCACCGCCGGCCACCTTGGCCAGCCCCTCCACCGCCGGCCACCACCCCACACTCCATCATCACTCTCATCTAAAACCCTACACACTCCCACCACCTTCTCCCTCACTAAACCACCCAAAACACCGCACCACCACCACTCCACGACGGCCTAGGAAGAAAGGAGAACGTCCCAGAATCATATCAGGTCGTTACATGGCTGTCCATGCTTAGTTATAGTGCCATGAATCTTCAAAAACGTTTTGCTTATTTTCTTTCTTTATCGCAGCCGTCAACCACCGCGAGCAGCACCATCGGCCACCATACCAGGGCTGTGAGACACTCAAACAGGTTGTCTAACTGTTCTTACGTTTCCATATTGAGAAAGCGCGGCTATGCAATGCTTTATGTGTTTTCTCTTTGTATTCGGTTCGAAACCACCAAGAACCGCCACCTTGCACCACCACAGCGAACCACCACTGTTATCTTCTTGTTTTCCGGGTTGTGGTGGCTGTCTAAAGGCTGTCTAGACCAGAACCCATTCCCTCTTTGTCCGTGAAGCTTCGGCCGAGTTGTAAAACCGAAATTGTTTTAAAAAGCGACTTTTCAAATTTTAACCAAGTCACGTGATTGTAGGCCATGATTGAAATTCTTTGAAAAACATAGTTTTAACCTATTTATGGTCTTGGAAATATTTAACAGGTTTTTGGAGGAATAGATAAATTATTTAAGTTAATTAATTTAATTAATTAACTTAAGTTACATTAATAATGATTACAATGCATTTAATGATTGTATGGTTCCTAGGTGAATGTTCCCTCTTCCAAGTAATACCTTTATGACAATAATCCCAACATGCATAATGATTAGCCTTTTTCTTGGAAATATAAAAGCATGCTTTAAGTATAATCATTGTTGTGATAATCTATGCTGGTGAAGTTTAACGTGCTAGTTAAATGCCCATTAAATAACAATGTATATATATATATATATATATATATATATATATATATATATATCTATTAATATAACTTGACCCACCATGCCCACCTCCTATTTAGGACATCGGTGCAAAGTGTGCGGTGACTTAGCACGCTTCGGGTGCAAACATGACCTATATGATCTTATTATATTTATATATAGACCCACCATGCCCATCTTCTATTTAGAATGTTGGTGCAAAGTTGTGCGGCGACATATTATATTTTTATAATTTTAATTCGTGGATATTCCAACTCACGACCATACTTAATTGACAATTGCCCAACTCCTATTATGGAAACCGGTGCACTCGTATGGGTTGTGAGGGAGAATGATCGCGAATGCCATGTTATGGTTTATTTCAACACGCAACCATACTTCTTTGCCATTTCACGTGTATGGGTTGTGTGGGAGAATAATCATAATGTCGCTATTATAATTACTACTATTATATTATATAAATATTATATATATTACTATATATAAACCCATGAAAGACCAACTCCATCTAGCACGTGGACAACCCTAACGATTATCACGTAAGAAAAACATTTTTAAGAAAATGTATTATAACAATATTATTTGGAAGAATGAGGGAATTTCATTAGGAACATAATAGCATAGATTGTTAAGACAAGTTTATATTTTATATCTATAGGTTGACACATTCAAGAAAATCCGCTACCTGCTAAATGTTGCTACTTTGAACCTAAGGTGAGTTCATAGCCCACACTTTCTTACTATTTTGGGTGAGATGCATGCTCTATGTTTTACGTGTGGAACACAAGTACCAAACTATGTATATGATGATTGTCTAAGTCGCTTGATCCCATTAAAGTCCTCCCATCATGAATTGTTAGTTATGGATTTAAACGAGATATGATGAATAGTACTATTTGGGTTGACACCCCCATTCGGGTTGGTCGCACCAACTTGACCGATGATGGTCGAACGAATGCATGCATATTTGGATTCCCAAGTATTATGGATCAAATACTTGCCGAGGCACAATGTTACTTATTACCGTCGAGTTTCAATTCATGTGCTTAGTACAATGTATACATTATGTTTCCTAGCATTGTTTTTGAGCAATGGCTACACGACATTGCGGGTTGGCAATGGTCGCACTTAAATCTTGTGGTTCCATGGAAAAAGTATTTTATTACACCTATGAATTCACCAACATTATTGTTGACCCGTTTTAGCATGCATTCTCAGGTACTAGATGATCGCTTTATATTTGGATTGCTTGACGCTACATGCTATATGAAGAACTTACCCCACCCATCATGCCTTAGAAATGTTCCGTCAATTTGCTAAAGACATGTTTCTAATTATGTTATCCTAAAGACAACTTAAAGTTTTTGACAAACGATTTCATATCATATGTTGTTTCTAAATTTCTAAACAACGTTATCTTTCGATACATATTTTAAAATGACACGTTAAGTGGTTGTTATTTCCCAAGTACAATTTCCTTCCAAATACTTCGTCTCAACTTATCAAATAACGCTATTTTATAAATGTATTTTCAAACGACTCCATTTAATGGCCGTTCATTATGAACTTGTGTTGTGATCTCCTGAAGGTCGCGCCCCGTACCTTTCCGCATTTTTCGGGGTGTGACATTTTATACTTTACACACGTGTATATATCACTTTGCTCCCACTAAACTGACAAAGCAACCGAAGATATATATATATATATATATATATATATATATATATATATATATATATATATATATATATATATATATATATATATATATATATATATATATATATATATATATATATATATATATATATATATATATATATATATATATATATATATATATATATATATATATATATATATATATATATATATATATATATATATATATATATATATATATATATATATATATATATATATATATATATATATATATATATATATATATATATATATATATATATATATATATATATATATATATATATATATATATATATATATATATATATATATATATATATATATATATATATATATATATATATATATATATATATATATATATATATATATATATATATATATATATATATATATATATATATATATATATATATATATATATATATATATATATATATATATATATATATATATATATATATATATATATATATATATATATATATATATATATATATATATATATATATATATATATATATATATATATATATATATATATATATATATATATATATATATATATATATATATATATATATATATATATATATATATATATATATATATATATATATATATATATATATATATATATATATATATATATATATATATATATATATATATATATATATATATATATATATATATATATATATATATATATATATATATATATATATATATATATATATATATATATATATATATATATATATATATATATATATATATATATATATATATATATATATATATATATATATATATATATATATATATATATATATATATATATATATATATATATATATATATATATATATATATATATATATATATATATATATATATATATATATATATATATATATATATATATATATATATATATATATATATATATATATATATATATATATATAGATATATATCATATATATATATATATATATATCTATTATATTATATAAATATTATATATATTACTATATATAAACCCATGAAAGACCAACTCCATCTAGCACGTGGACAACCCTAACGATTATCACGTAAGAAAAACATTTTTAAGAAAATGTATTATAACAATATTATTTGGAAGAATGAGGGAATTTCATTAGGAACATAATAGCATAGATTGTTAAGACAAGTTTATATTTTATATCTATAGGTTGACACATTCAAGAAAATCCGCTACCTGCTAAATGTTGCTACTTTGAACCTAAGGTGAGTTCATAGCCCACACTTTCTTACTATTTTGGGTGAGATGCATGCTCTATGTTTTACGTGTGGAACACAAGTACCAAACTATGTATATGATGATTGTCTAAGTCGCTTGATCCCATTAAAGTCCTCCCATCATGAATTGTTAGTTATGGATTTAAACGAGATATGATGAATAGTACTATTTGGGTTGACACCCCCATTCGGGTTGGTCGCACCAACTTGACCGATGATGGTCGAACGAATGCATGCATATTTGGATTCCCAAGTATTATGGATCAAATACTTGCCGAGGCACAATGTTACTTATTACCGTCGAGTTTCAATTCATGTGCTTAGTACAATGTATACATTATGTTTCCTAGCATTGTTTTTGAGCAATGGCTACACGACATTGCGGGTTGGCAATGGTCGCACTTAAATCTTGTGGTTCCATGGAAAAAGTATTTTATTACACCTATGAATTCACCAACATTATTGTTGACCCGTTTTAGCATGCATTCTCAGGTACTAGATGATCGCTTTATATTTGGATTGCTTGACGCTACATGCTATATGAAGAACTTACCCCACCCATCATGCCTTAGAAATGTTCCGTCAATTTGCTAAAGACATGTTTCTAATTATGTTATCCTAAAGACAACTTAAAGTTTTTGACAAACGATTTCATATCATATGTTGTTTCTAAATTTCTAAACAACGTTATCTTTCGATACATATTTTAAAAGATAAAGGATTGATAGTGTAATTTATCATTAATATTAAGGGGTAGTGTATATGAAAATATTTTATGGAGTGTTTGATGAAAATATTAGATATTTTGAACATTTACAAAAATAAAATATTTTTTTATATATAAAATAGTATAGATAAAAAACAACGCTCATAGGGATAACGTAATGGAGACAAGACGACAATCATAAAGAACCTATTGCATTTACTTGTTTTAAAGGATGAATACTGATAAGTAAACAAACAAGCGTGAACGATCGGTGTAATTAACTGTTTTATGATTTGTTCGTTCTAAGGGGAAATCGACACTATTTTCTTTCAAACTTTAATCATTGTGATATATTATTCTTAACCAAATGTATATACTATAGTTACCATGTACATGATAATTAATAAGAAGCCTAGGAACCATGATCAATTGGAAAATTTTATTATGTTTCACCTGCTAATTTGAAAATAGATCGATTTTTCTCTTTTTCAGGTATACTTTTTATCTAAAAAGTAGAAATAACTTATTAACTAATGAATATATATATCATTTTCAAATGATAAACTATGATTAGACTTGCTTAGTATTTTATTATGAGCAAAGACATGGATCACCATATATTAAATTAGAAAATCAGAAGTTCTTCATTGAACTTTGAGTCACAATTATTAAGTCTTTTAAATACTTTAATAAAAAAGAAACGTAAAACTATGACATTTTTTAAAACCTTTTTTAATTTTAAAGTTCACATGACTCAATATCTTAATATATTCAATGTTAAAGTAAAGCCGATAACGATCTCTATAAATGACTAAATGTGGAATAAAATAGAATCTATCATCGAACTAAAAGGGGCTGTTATGCTTCGTGAGTTCGTGATGTAGAAATCAACACATGATCTGGTGACAAATGGGACTGGGTAGAATAAAAGGTATCTTCTTGATTGCTTCTAGTATTCTATTTTACAGCAAGCTAGAAACGAGACACGGGATATGCAACGGTGTGTAATGAGTAACTAGTTTTTAAAAAAGGTCAATATTTTTCTCTAGTATGCAGAATTGCTATAATGGACGGGTTGCCATGAGGAAAGGACAGTAGACTATGAGGAAATTAATTGTGGGGGAATCTGCGATGCATAGTTACATTACATTGCCACTACCATCTGCTGGTACGAGACTCCCATGATGGTTTTCTTGGAAGGCCAACCAAAAGATTTACTCGAATAAACCTATATTTGAAGACATAAAATCTTTATCTTAACCATAGATCACTTTTAATACCTTAGCGAGAAGAAATTGGAGTGGTTTCAATTTGATTGTTTCTTTGATTTCATATTAATCTATCCTACCTTATATATATCCCTTTCACCTTTTGAATATGATTAGAAAGATGATATTTTCATTCTTGGAAAAACTTATATAGAATTATCCAATTTGTTCCTCATAAGCTAATAAACGTTTTTTGTACATGAATATATTGTATATTTTTATATAACAAGCTCACCTTTTAATTTTATGATAAGATTACAACATTTTAAACACATTAAGTACAGACTGTACGCCACCAGCCCACCACCACCAATAATTACTGCCATTACCACCCGTTATCGTGACCATTACCACATTGCACGGATCGTGATAGTCCATCTTAGAGACTATGGTCAAGAAATTTTTTTTAAAAAAAACACTCAAATAAAGTATTTTTCACTTTGTGCTATATTGCTTTAAAAGAGTGTTAAAATAAATACTCCGTAATAATTAAATTTGAGGCATTTAACATACACAGCTTTTGACTTTAAATAAAAAGAAATACTCGTACATCACAACATAAAACCAGAGATGTACCAAAATCTGTTTAAATATGTTACATCTTCTATTATTTTGAGTAAATTAGATGAGCTTTCATAAATTTATAAGGCTAACACGCGTTATTATAGTAATAACAATGAGACGAAAATAAATAACCTGGTAAATGCTTATGTTTTCCAAATAATATCCAGAAATCAATATATTCTAACTGGCAGAAATACAAAATATATCACTAAACATATCAATTATCCCAATTAAAATCAACCAAAATAAAATTTAAAAAAAAAAGTCACTATAACAAAATCATTAAAAAGAAAAAAAAATTCATAAAATCAAATTAAAATAACCAACGACAGCTTCAAATAGTCCATTTCCAGATCTTAATCCTAAGATCAACTTTACATTTCACACCAGAAGTTACCGCGGCAGTTACCGTTTTACCGGCCGGTGCAACCGCCTTAATTCCGTTACACACAACTCTAATCGGAATTTTGTTAGTCTTCAATCCACCAACTTTAACCTTCACTTTAGTATCTAACTGAACAGTTAACGGAATATTCCTTTTATTCTTCAGATCCGATTTTAATTCGCTGTTATCATCAACAGTTTGACCGGTGGCCGAAACGATAGATTTCAATTTCGTAGTATTTTTCTTCGGCATGTCGAACGCCGGAATCGTTCCGGCGCCGACGTTAGTTGATTTCGAAGAGATTTTGATCGATACGACGTCGTAACGGAACTCGATCTTCTTGTTAGGGTTACGAGCGGTTACAGTGAAATTGAATTTAGTGTTGAGTTGATTTGATGACGTTAGGTTAAATTGAGAGATTTGAAGAGATGTGACGGAGAACGACGGACGATGTGGACGGTATATGACGTAGAAGATGCCGCCGACGATGGCGGCGAGGATGACTAGGAGGATGATAATGAAGGTGAGCCAAAGACAGAAGGAGCAGCAGCAGCTGCGACGGTTCCGACGAGGGAGAGGTCGGTAAACTGGACGTGTGGAGTTGTAAAGCTGAGCTTTGTTCGCCGGGAAGTTAGGGTTGGTGGCGCCGCCGTTGACGGCGGGCGGTGGATGGTTGTTGCCGTTGGTTTGTTTGAAAGAAGGATGGATTTTTTCAGCCATTGGATTGAATTAGGGAATTAAGACTTTTGGGTTTTAATAATTGTGAATTGGATTATGAATACAGAGATAAATAGATAGATACAGGCTTTTGTGAGTGTGATTGTATAACAAACAAAAAGATATGAGAAGAACAAAAAAGTTGTATACACGGTTTCCTTTTTGTTTATTTTCTACTCCACTTAATAAATGCTGTTTTCATACCATGACATCATTATAATAATAATATCGATATTGTTATTTGCAAGACATTATACCATATCTTATTATTATTTTTAAATAAATTATACGGATGATTGTTATGGATTAATTAAATATTCTTTTTAAAGTTATATGGTAATCTATATTTGATATGGGAAGGGATAGTTGTACCATTATTTTTATAGATTTATCACAACTATATATTAGTAGTTTGTACAGTAAAAGTTATATCACCTCCCATTTGATATAGTTATGATAGCTAAAGTTAATAATAAAGGTTTTATGATTAGCATAATTATTTTGAAAATGACTCAATCATTTTAGTGTAATCAACTTTTCAAATAAACATTTATTCTCAATAAGATTTCCATTATCCACTTTTACATCAATTATATTTACATTAACCTGTATCGTTCGACGCTGGCATTATCACCAATAGTCGTTGCTATCACCACCAGTCACTGCCACCGACGCCGAATTATACGGAACCGTGCTAGTAATACTTGTTAAATGTAAATCCTTAGCCATCCGATTTGACTCTGTATAACATGTAAAAGAGTAGTGATAAATTTACAACAATTATTAGCTATCTACAATAAATGTACTTATTTTACTACACAATTTATAATTGGGTAAAGAAAATATGTATTGTTGTGGATGGTTAATATCACTCCCCCGTGTAAAAATATATGATAAATTTCTCTACGTGATTACCGACAAACACAAAAGAGAAAAATATAACTAGGGATAATGACCTGTGAGTGTAGCTAACTAAGCCAAAATGTGTATGTGATGTAACCATTTTTAAAGCCGTCTATGCAATGCAACGGAAAACGTATTTGTGTCTATGTGATGTATGTAACCGGCTAATCTATAGGTTACCGGTCACCAATTTTTTCCTTTTATTTTTATAATACATGGCTTGCTGAGGTGGAGCTTTGACCCAGATTTTTTTAGTTATCAATTACGAGTATTACATATAGAGTTAATTTCACAGATCGTCCTTGTGGATTGTCTAAAAATCTTAATACCGATCTATTCTAATTTTCTAAATCATGCGAGTATACAGATTACAGACCATCCTCAACAAATAATTGGAAATATCACAAGAAATAGTAAGCTCAGAACTTTGTGTTCATCACAACCCCTAACTTGATTATCGTAGACAAGATTACCAATGAATTTTGATTACTATTGCGGTGGCAGTGTGGCACCAATGAAAAATTCCGATCAACGGCAACAAGGGTGGCGGTGGAAGAGCACCAGCCCCATCATCACCGTAAGAAAAATCTGGCCATAGACCTATACATATTCCTATTAATATATATACATATAGATCTATACATATTCCGATTTATATACATATAGATCTATACATACACACCTATAGATCTCCCCCACCGTAATTCCAGCGACAATTTTTGTTGGCGGCTGCGAGGTTTATAAAACAAGAAGCAACAGCAGTAATTGTTTTGTCTCTTCACGAGGCACCACCACGCACCACCACTACTATCGGTAATCGCTTGCACCACCACACACCACCACCTCACTCTCATCTCTCAGCTTTATTGTCATTCTGATATATGTGTATATATATGTAACTGATTTAGTGAGAATGTGAAGGTGGAATCGGGTTGGGATTGTGAAGGTGTTATTAGGGTTTCTTTAACGGAAGATATATATTTTGTGTGAATGGATGAATCGATGATGATGATATAGATATACACTTTACCAGAGATATAGATATGATGTATGTATTTTTAATTTATTAATAATTGAAAAAGGAGTGCAAGTGGTGGTTACTGGTTAGTTAGAGCGAAAAGATATAGATAATCTGGGTCAAAGCTCCACCTCAGCAAGCCACGTAACCTATAGATTAGCCGGTTAAATGCATCACATAGACACAAATACGTTTTTCGTTGCATTGCATAGACGGCTTTAAAGATGGTTACATTACATAGACATTTTGGCTTAGTTAGCTACACTCACAGGTCATTATTGAGAAAGACATCATACCCAATTCAAGAGATAGTCAGATAGGTGGAGAATTAAACTTGAGATATTTTAAATAAAAAAAAAATTCTGAAACGTTAATCGTTTGGTAAAAAGTATTACAAATTGCCATGAAAGTTTCAAGTCAAATAAGTTTATCAATAACTATTCGTTAAAAAGAGCATATTATCATACATTTTCATTTCTTTTTTAACGATAAATTTAGGCTCATTGGTATGTCTTTTCGTATATCCAACTCCAATATCAGATGAATCCCAATATGGAAAACCACTGTCTCTATTCTTGAAATCAATTTGTTCACAACAAGATTTAAACTTAAAACCTCTAAATTTCAAGGTTTGCATGCACTAATTTATCCAAGGTAGAGAGTTATGATGTAGGCAGACCTTAACCTACTAAGGTAAAGAGACTGCTTCCAAGTTCTATCTAAATGGTAGAAAAGGACCTCCGACCTTTTTGTATGAGATTGGAATTGAACCTTTGACCTCTGTCTCAAGAGGTCAGATTGTTTACTTCTGACTTCGTAAAATTTACATATAAAAGTTTTAAAATTGACTTTTAGACCAATCTTTAAGTCAATTTACGATTTTCAAAAGGAAAAAAGTGTAAATAATCCACTTTAATTATTAAATGAGTTTTTATGACGCTTAATAACAACAAAACTAGCCAAGATGAGGTAGCGAGACAAATTTACTATAGACTATTGATTGATGAATAATCCATTCATCCATTGGATGTTTTAGCTCTCCTTTGACAACTGTAAGTTGTGATGTTTTGTTTTTTAGTACATATATAAAATCATATAATAGTATTAATACAATATGAATTTTGCTAATTGTGGATTTTGTTTTATGTTGAAATGTAAACGTCTTTGACAAAGTTATTTTGTGTCCATGATAGTTATTTTGGCAAAGTTATTTTAAAATGTAAGATAAAAAGTTTCATAATATGTATATCCATCCTATATCATCCTATTGAAAAATTAAATCTTTAGGATATGAAACAATCATTCTTATCTTCTACAAATATTTTTATTGACCATTTACATCAATTACCTTTACATCAATTATTTACACCACTTAATGTCTTCACCGCCACCACTAACAGTCACCGCCACTACTACCAGTCGTCGCTACCACCACTGGTCATCGTCACCACCGTACAACCGCCGTCACTACCACCGTTGCATTGTACATGTACCGTACTATATGGGATGATATATAAATTCATAATAATATAATATCATATGTTGAAATGTAAACTGTCATTGACAAAGTTATTTTGCATCCATGATACGTGTTTAGCAGTAGGGCATTCATCCTAAAATTAGAGATTAGGAATTTAAATATCAAGCTGATTAACCCGCATACTATACGGGCACCTGAATAAAATTTGAATTTTTAAATATACAACACAATGAACGTGTTTAACTTTTAGTTATGTTTGAACACTATTATATTGTATATTTTGAGTAAGCGATATTAAGACTACAATTTATTTAATATCATAACATATACAGTAACAATTATAATAATCAATGATAATTCAAATCTCATACCTTTAACTCCAAAATGGTATTATAATAATCAATTTTGATCTACAAATTTGTTTCCCATTTCAATAGAAACCTTCCATGATTATCTACTAAAAATATTTTAAAGTCATAATATCTTGAAATAAGTTTCCATTTATTTTTTTGTCCACTTTTAAATTTTTCTAGATGATGTTATAAAAATATCAAGATTGTATATTAAGAAGTCTTCTTTAAGGTAAAATGACGTGTTTTTATTTTTACTTTTACTTTGTTTTAAATTTTTATTTTTACTTTGTTTTACCCATACTGTGTTTTTATTTTTACTTTGTTTTACCCATACTGTGTTTTTATTTTTACTTTTAAGGGTTTTAGCTATTCAATAAATTAAAGGGTTTAGAATTTTGATGATATATATACAATCCATACATATATAACGAAAATTGATAGCCCTCAAAAAAGTTTATGCCGGCTTATGACACCTGGGGCCATGTGTCCTCACAACTCACAAGAGGTCTCATGCAGGAACTTCCCTTGGTAAAATATTTGTGGTTGGACAAGAAAAGGGTTTGTAAACGGTCACACCGATACATGCTTAATTGGTTAGACCACGTACATCTCAGTCTAAAACACACACAAATTTTACGCTTACATTAATATAACCATCTCTTAGATATAATGTATATAGATATAAATAGATGTTATTAGAGTCATTATGGGCTTCCTTCTTTGAAGGTTTATCAATTCATACTTGTATTTTGCTGTTAAGCTTTTACGAATAACTTACGATTTGCTTATAATATGATTTCTGAATTGCCGTTGTATGATGATGCAAATTTTGTATCGATCAGTGAGAAAGATCCGGATGAAGTATTGCAATCACAAATCGTTTACTCAAGTGTTGCAAAAGGAATTCTTGCCAAGTCAAAAGATCTTAAGGCTGCTTTTGGGATGGACGATCAGACTAAAATCTGTCTCGAGGTTATTAAGTCTAATCCTGTTTCAGAATCTTATAGAATTATTAAAAAAAGGGGGTTTCGAGCTTTATAATTATTTACAGTATTATTATATGCATGGTTACAGATTTTGGATAAAGGAGAACTGCAAGTTGCTGGAAAGGAAAGAGAATCACAATTATCCAATCAATTTAGGGACATTGCGACTATTGTCATGCAGAAAACTATCAATCCCGAAACTCAGCTCCCTTATACTATGAGCATGATTGAGCGTTTGATGCATGAAATTCACTTTGCTGTAGATCCACATAGCAGTTCCAAGAAACAGGTATATATTCCCATCTGTTACCTTTTTGCTTATGAATTGCAACATTTATCTCACAACAATCAAGCATTGTTATTGGATTTTTGGGATTACTATTGTTGTAATTTTGTTTTGTGATATTAATACTAATACTAATACACTAATATTTTATCAAAAAAAATTCCCAAATAAGGTTTCGCCCCAACCTTTTTTTACTCATACGCTAGACTGCAGCATCATTTATGTTAATCTTTGTTGCAAGTTCCGTGTTATGCTATTTCGGCTTAAGCTTATTTCTATAACGTCGTGCAACATCAGATGCAGACGTTAATGTGATGATTTCTTGTTTAGCGATTAGGCAACACGGAACATCTACTTTGACTAACCATGTATATGTTACAGGCACTAGAGGTCATACGGGAACTTCAGAAACATTTCCCCATTAAGAGGTCCCCCATGAGACTAAAGCTAACATTACCACTCCAGAACGTCAGTTCCCTTGAGGAAAAACTTGGTGAATGGAAAAGCATCATTGTTTCTACAGATGAATCTGGAAGCCAAGTCTCTATTGTAAGTCTACTTTACAGGTCCCTGGAAATTCTTTTGCTATTCCTATTTTTAATTTCAATTGGAGGTTTAGTTCGATGCATCTATGTTCTGTTATAGGTATTTTAAGCAAACTCTTATTTTAGAGCTATAGAGTCCAACTTTTACCCACTATCTAAAAAATCAGCCGATTTGGGCTACATCCTTTATAGCCATTTGGTCTACTGGGTAAAGAGTAAAAGCTAAGCTAAAGTTGAAATGTGTCAGATTTACATTTTTTTCTTTTAGTGTCAGATGGATACAGGTTATTAGTCATAGTTAGTAAACAACATAAAAAATCTGGAATAAATGGACAAATAGCGGTGGCGAGACAACCTAACCAAACCCAACTGTTTTCACTTGAAATAAGGAACTATATATTCATATTGCCTATCTTGTCTTGACCACAATCCATGGTATAAGTACTTCAGAAATATATGTTCCCCAAACACTTATCATCATAGCCATATGTATGTATATCAAAACTGTAAGATGATATTGAATCCCTTGGGGTTTTCCCTTCTCATTAATATCAATTTATAGAATTACAAATTACATTTAACTACCTTGAATTTATTTCATTCGACTACCTCGAACTTATGACATATTCTAAACTAATACATATATAATATATATAACGGTCTAATATACCCCCGCAGTCTAAGGAGGAGGATTCCGAAGACTAAGTCTGGACCGAAAATAAACAAATAAAACACGCGGGAGCCCTTTGGTAAAAATGTCTAAGAAGTTATGCCGGGACGGAACATGGAGAACACGAACTTGACCACGTTGAACTTTCTCTCGAACAAAGTGAATATCAATCTCAATATGCTTAGTGCGTTGATGCTGGACCGGATTCTCAGAAAGATAAATGGCACTAACATTATCAGTATACACCAAGGAGGCTCGACAAAGAGGATAGCCAAGCTCGAGCAATAAATTGCGAATCCAACATAACTCAGAAACAACATTTGCAATGCCCCTATATTCTGCTTCAGCACTAGATCGAGAAACAACTGATTGGCGTTTAGAGGACCAAGAAAGAAGATTGTCCCCCAGAAAAACACAATACCCGGATGTAGAACGCCTAGTGTCAGGGCAACCAGCCCAGTCAGCATCAGTGTAAGCAACAAGTGTAGACAAAGAAGATGACCGCATCCATATACCCATATCAAGAGTCCCTTTGACATAACGCAAGATGCGTTTTAATGCAAGAAAGTGGTCAGTATGAGGAGCATGCATGTGCATGCACACCTGCTGAACGGCATACGAGATATCCGGGTGAGTAAATGTCAGATACTGAAGAGCACCGGCCAAACTACGATACAATGTAGGATCATCAAAGGGAACACCTGCGTGAGCACCAAGTTTGCCCGCAGTGTCAACTGGAGTAGAAACAGGGTTACAATCTTGCATCATAGCCCGTTGGAGAATATCAGAGGCATAACGGCTTTGAGACAAGAACAACCCATTAGAAGAGCGGGTTACAGAGATACCCAAAAAATAACTGAGAGGACCCAGATCCTTCATGGCAAACTCAGCGGATAAATGAGACATAAAATGTTGCTTTAGCTGACCTGACGAAGTAACCATAATAATGTCATCAACATATAACAGAATGTAAGCAGTATCGGTACCACGCCTGTAAATAAACAGTGAATGATCACTGGAACTGTGACGAAAACCCAACCGTGTGACATAGTCGGTAAAGCGCTGGTACCAAGCCCGTGGTGCCTGTTTTAGGCCGTACAACGATTTACGCAGCCGACAAACATGATCCGGAAAGCGAGCATCCCGAAAACCTGGGGGTTGATGCATAAAAACAGTTTCTGACAAGTGCCCATGGAGAAACGCGTTCTTAACATCAAGTTGAGTAATATCCCAGCCACGATTAAGTGCTAAAGAAAGAACTGTCTGGATAGTAGCTGGTTTGACAACCAGACTAAAAGTGTCTAAACAGTCAATGCCCACATGCTGTGTTCTACCATCTCCCACTAAACGGGCTTTGTACCGCTCAAGAGTCCCATCAGATTTCAGTTTCTGCTTGTAAATCCACATGCAACGAATAATATTCATACCTGGAGAGCGAAGAACTAACTCCCACGTCTTATTATCAATAAGAGCTTTAAACTCATCAGTTATAGCATGGTTCCAAACGGGACTATTAAGAGCTTCAGTTAGGTTGTTAGGCAATGGAGTGACAGTGGTGGAGGCATGTAAACTAACGGGTTGTTTTGGTTTGGAATGACCAGTTTTGCTTCGTGTCTGCATGGGATGAACACTAGCCGGTGGTGCGGGTAAAGGTGACGGAGAGGGAATTGGAGAGTGGACGGGGGATGTAGGTGGTATAACAGGGGCCTGGACGGTGTTGGGATTGGGCGGTTGTGGTGGACGGGTTCGGTTTCGGGTGTAAGTTTGGGCGAACCTCGAAGGAGTAACCGGGTGTAGCGGCTGGTTGACCTGGGCAGTGGGTTGGGCCGATTTATCAGGGGGTGGGGCAGGTTGGGTGGTCGGATAATGGAGAATGTCAGGATGAAGATCCGAATCAGTTGTCCTGTGAAGAAAATCATAAGACCGAGGTGACTGAGTAACGGGAAGGTGGACTGTCACACCCGCCCTAGACGGGGCATGACGTACATGGATTCATAACACAAGATATACTGAACGACACAATACGTTGTCGTTTTAAAATACATTTATATAAAAATATTGTTCACAAATTTATATTACAAATTTATGAAAGATATTATTCTTGAAACATTTATTTAATATTAAACAATATTAAACAGTAGTCTGAGACTTTAGCAAATTGATGAGTCTTTACTAGAGTCTGAGGGTAGGCCAGGGTCCAGTATGTTGTATGCAGCGGAAAGTGTCCCATGTATAGAGTATCGTCTAGTTACCTGAGAATACATGCTAAAATACGTCAACATAAAATTGGTGAGTTCCATAAGTTTTTCAGATAGAAAATATAGTTTCTTGAAATACCAAAGTTCAGTGTGACCATTGCCTTACCGCAATGTCAAGTAGTTGTGATACAATATAAAGCAAAAAGTATAATAGGTTTTTAATAAAAATATAGAGTATGAACCACAAGATTTAAAGTAACTATTTAATCACACAATGGATCAAATAGAATATAAGAGTAGATACTGTATATAACAAGTTCTAAGCTCATGAACCGAAACTAGACAAGTGTATGTTTGTTTGCCTCCGAAGTAGGTACCTTGTTCAGGGTACCCTAAGCTTTCCAAATATAATGCATCCGTATCCAGTTGGTATGACCAACACGGATGGGGGTGCCTACCCCAATAGTACTATTCAATATACCCACGTTTATGTTTCCATAATTAATCGTTCATGATAGTGAGGACTTTGAGTGAACAGAGCAACTTAGAATCAACCATATATACATTTCTGGAGTACTTGTGTTCATCATAACAGTAAAGAGTTTGTATTTTACCCCGAAGGTAAAATAAATAAAGCAGTGTTTGTATATTACCTCAAAGGTATAATAAAGAAAACGGAGTTATATCATATATTATATAAAATTTTGCAATTATACATATAAGTATAACAAATAGTTTTTATGCATGTATCTCAGCCCCTAAATAAATAAAAGAGTTGAAAAGGGGATTATAGAAACTCACCTTGGTGTTGTAGTAGAAAGATCACTTAGTCTTGTGTGATTATAAGAGAGAAATTTAGAAGTGAATATATGATGGTACGAGTTTTATAGTTAAATAACGTATGCTATTTATAGACGAACGAATTCGTTCGTTTGATTATTATATTAATAAAGTTATCTGCCAATTTAGAAAAACTAACCCGCGTAGTAGACTTAGATTCAACGAAACAAATTATTCAACATTCAAAGTAAACGTACGTCCTACTTGAAATCAATGAAGAAAAATATAATTTTGAATTTTTAACATTTAGGGTATATAATATTTAAGTGGTTATATTTACAGTCTATATCCCAATTATTTTGGCATAATATCTCATGTAAGTGATAGTTGGTTGTATTACTGTGAAAATTTGTGACTAAAAACTGTACTACATGTTACAAATAAGCCTACATGGTTAAACAACATACACCCTTATAAAAATAGTAATAAAGATGTTAATAACTAATTTTGGCTTTAAAATATTCATACGGACTCCAATTGAGATGATTCAAGTTTCTACAGAATCAACGAATTAAAATCTATAACTTTCATTTTAATAATTTTTGCTCAGTTAACCCCCGTGAGCGGGTTTTGAACGTTTATATTATAAGAATAAAGTATGAAAGCGACGTTTACTATTTGGGCCCCAATACTATTCACCTTTTGAATTCGAATTCAGAATTCGAGATTTTAATTTTTGACGTGGGCTCCGTTCAATTATTTTTAATTAACTTTTGTTTTATACGGAATTTTGTGTTTGGTTATTTGTCTATGATTGCTTCGGAAGATTCCCATCTATGATTTAGGACAAAAAGAGAAAAGAGTTTTTATAAAGTAAATGTTCACCTCGTGATACTATAGTATAAAGGAAAGAGATAATTCAAAAACACGTGAAGTTTAGAATTTATTAATAATGCAATGTATAAATATTTATTTAATGTATTGTTTATAAATCCGTTTCTAGTATCTATTATTTAGAAAGGGTAATATAGACAGTGTATACAATCTAACATGTATAACGTTTCATTTGAGCAATCTATAATAATTAATTATAGATTAAGTGTGCAACTAAAGTTTGTCTGCAACATGTTCATCAAACTGATGAATATTTGTTTGATTCAGTATCTCATAATGATGTTTGTTCACGATGATTAATTTGTACATAAATTACATATTTAAATTTATATCTTTACTATTTACAATTTACTTTTACCTTTACTATTTACCGTTACTATTCACTGTCACTATTCACGATCACTATTCATGAATACGATTTCTGGATACGATTACTATTCACTAATACGTACTATTCCTAAATACGGTTATTGATAGTATAAGTGTGGAAAATATTTACAAACAACTCTCAAATAACTATTTGAGTTCTTGGCAATGATTATTCATAATTTATCAAAAAATATATTTGTTCAGTTTATCATGCCATAAAATGTTTGTTCATATTGTTTAATCAACAAAAATTTAAATAGTACACATAATAGTAAATTAATCAACCTGAAATTTTGGCGGTTGTCACATGGACTCATCGAACAACACATGACGAGAAATATGGATTTTCTTGGTCGAAAGGTCATAACACTTGTACCCCCGATGATTGGAGGGGTAACCAAGAAAGACGCATGGAGTGGACCTTTGTTGAAGTTTATTGATGGTGGTGGCGGGAAGAAGGGGATAACACAAACACCCGAAGGTACGAAGATGTGTGTAGGAGGGGGATTTGTGATAAAGAAGATGAGTCGGAGTGTTGAAAGCTTTTAACTTGGAAGGCAGAATGTTAAGAATGTAGGTGGCCATGTCTAGGGCATGATGCCAAAAAGAAGGTGGAAGATAAGCATGGGTAAGCAATGTACGAATGATATTATTAATGGAACGTATTTTACGTTCAGCTTTCCCATTCTGAGAGGAGGTATGAGGGCACGAAAAACGAAATTGCATTCCAAACTGTTTACAAAAATTATGAAATTGGTGATTGTTGTACTCGGTTCCATTATCACATTGAAGGGTTTTAATAGATTTTTCAAACTGAGTCTTAATGAGACTATGAAATTGAAGAAAAATCGAATAGACATTCGATTTATTTTGTAAGGGATAAGTCCATAAAAAGTTTGTAAAATCATATAAAAACAGTATGTAATAACGGTGACCCCCTGTACTAACAACGGGAGAAGTCCAAAGATCACTATGAATAATATCAAAGGGTGAGTATGTAACAGATGATGAATTGGAAAATGGAAGCTTAATATGTTTACCAAACACACATGATTGACAAAGTTTCTTAGTATTCGAACTAGATAAAGAAATAGATGAATTATTATGCAAAAAACGAAGTAAAGTAGAATCTGGGTGGTCCTAAACGACGATGCGAAATGTCTTGAGTAAAAGCTGCAAAAGCTGATGGATAGCAGTTGGTTGGAAGAGATAGAGGATAGAGATCCCCGGAACTGTTGCTTCTAAAAATAGGACGTTTGGTCTTGAAATCCTTCACAAGAAAACCATATTGATCGAATTCAATGGAAACATTGTTGTCTCTAGTGAGTTTTCTAACAGAGATTAAGTTTTTGATTAAAGAGGGTGAAACAAGGATATTAGGTAGTTTTAAAGGTGGAAACGGTGGTTTTAGGGTGGTTTTGCCAATTCCGGTAGTGGGTATGTGGGAACCATTGCCAACGACGATTTGTTTAAAATTATTATTGACATAAGAAGGAAGCATACCTGAGTTGTTGGACATGTGGTTCGTTGCTGCGCTGTCCATATACCAAGTCTGATCACGATTCAAAGACATCGTCTGAAAGGCATAATCGATGTTGGTGGGCATGTAAGAGTAATCCTGTGCAGACATATATGATGCTGATGGAGCTGGTCCAAGTATCCCCGGATTGCGTGACGGTGGTCGAGTCAGGGGAACAGTAGGATAGGGGCATGGTGGAATCGGCCATTGAGGATGATACGGAACCTGCCATTGCTGCGATTGAGAGGAGTAGCCAAATTACCGAAGTTGGAGTTCCCAGTATTTGGTGGAATCGGCCATTGAGGATGATACGGAACCTGCCATTGCTGCCATTGAGGGGAGTAGCCAAAGTTACCGAAGTTGGAGTTCCCAGTATTACCGCGTCCGCGACCGCATCCATGGTGGAAGGGTGTGTTGGTGGCTGTTTGTTTGTCTTTGACGAAGACGGCCATAATTGAAGTATGTGGAGTGGGAAGGTCGATCCACAGAGAGAGAATTTAATTCTGTAGCTGCTGCTCGAACACGAAACAACCAATGAAAACTCCCTTTTTGCTTTCGACTTTTGCGAGTATCTCTAATTCGTACGCACACCACCTCACGACTATTAATTGACAAGTACCTCAATATTAATTGTGATCTCTCCAATTAATTCCTTTCACTAGCCGACTTTTACTTCAAATTTCGTTAATATGAAATTGAGAGGAGGTCGGTTGGTATGGTCAATCGGACAAGACAAAAACAATTATTATTTTTTTTTTTGTGAATAAAGTTGAGAGGAGAAGACAAAAAAACGAGAACAACAAATTCGATCGGAGATCCAAATTCAATCGGAAAAGAAAAGAAATTAAGAGGGATATGCCTGGTCTCGTGATACCATGTAAGATGATATTGAATCCCTTGTGGTTTTCCATTCTCATTCATATCAATTTATAGAATTACAAATTACATTTAACTACCATATTCTATACTAATACATATATAATATATATAACGGTCTAATAAAAACCTTAATAATTCGTATAGATTCACTATAAAAGAGTTGAGTAGCAGATGATTGAAATAGTTTTTCAATACCAATCTTGTGTCTGGGTGTTTTTGTCTTATGTGTGAGTTCAAAAGATGTAGTTTACCATTATTCGATATGCTTTGGGGCAACTTTACATATGAACTAGCGATGAATAGAAACATCGACTTAAGTAGGTCGATTCTATGTACATCTATCATTTTTCATTTATCAACAGATTGCATCTTTTATAAGTTTTTTTTCCTTTGTATTTTAATCTCAGATTGTGAAATGTTCTGCGTGCAGGTATGTGAAATTGATCCTGGATTATTCCGTGATTGTGATGCATTAGTAAGAAATCTGCAAGGAAGGTCTGAAATTCTAGCAATTTATGTACATGGCGATGGAGATACGAATGCAGATTATTATGATGGCCATGATGATGTATCATCAAGCAAATCCAAGAATCCAACCGAACCATTTGACCAATTGAGCGAGAAAATGCAAAACCAGACATTGGCTTCAAAAAACGACACTACTGAAAGTCAGGAAAAGCAAAATAGATGCAATACATGTGATGCAGTTGTGGGGGATGCTAAACAGTATAGAGAACACTTTAAGAGCGATTGGCATACGCATAACCTGAAAAGAAAAACAAGACAATTACCTCCCATTTCTGCTGAAGAATGCAAGGCTGATGAGTACTTCGAAGGGAAGGTTAAAAGAATACAATTTTTGAGGTTTGAACTTCCTTCTTACATTTGCATGTGTTGTGAAATGTACAGAGTTATGCATCTAGTTGTGTTAGCAAAATACAAGAATATATTATGACATTTGTTGCTGCTTATCTAACATCTTACTTCTCTGTTTACCAAGAATATATGTTTCTATTCATAGTGTCTAGAAGCCGTGTCTGTCACATTGTTTGGGTCTTCATGTCGATACATAATGGTTTCAGTCGCTTTATAATCCTTTGTTTCTCAAAGAGTCTAAGGTAATAAAATGATTTAGCGATTGTGGCAAGATGGTCGGATTGGGTCACATGTCAAAACAAGAAATCGACAGTGTCTTGATGAATCTCTCACTTCTGAGTTTTGAGACACCAGCTTCCTGCACTATTAAAAACAGATTAAGAGTCATGAGTAATTCCACAATTAGGGCAGTTTATCGTTGTCTTGGTCAGAAGCATTCCCATAATCTTATATATGGTTATAGTAAACAGAAGAATGATCACAAGAAAAGTCACCGAATTCACCTGTTCCAAAAGAATATTCAACCAAATGTCACAACTCACAAGTTTAGACTTAATATTGTGGTTTCCTTGACAGATACAAAGACATATCAACAATTATCATTCAAATAAAAAATTTATTTTAAATTACATTAAACTGCGAACATAAGAAATACAAGAAAAATAAACAAATTACAAAAGAATGTAAAAGTCAAAACATTTTAACTTTTCCATTCTTTTGTTTTACCTAAATTTATACATATTAGTTTTTTGATGATTTAATACTCAACAAAAATTACATACTGATACCCTGCCTCATTTAGTCTTTGACATCCAAGTATTCTACAACCACTTCATACACCAGCCAACCTTCCTAATCTGTCTCTTAACATCTTCACCCCCATGTACCTGCATATAATCAACCAATTAACAATTTGTTACAGCTATCGATAACACTATTTCTTGCTAGATTTTAAATATTATAGTACCTTCCCAACATCATAACTGTTGCTTGTGGATTGGTGCCCGGAGACTGGTGAAAAGTAGACCCATCGATGACTCGAAGCCTGTGAACTCCCTTGACCACATAATCCGTGCTCACCACCTGGCCCACCTGGCACCCGCCATGGTAGTGCCAGATGGAGATCACGGTGTCTTTACAAAATTGCTCAAGTGACTTTGTGTCGTTTGTGTGTCGTGGTATCATATTAATGTTTGCAGTGACACTCATGTTGAGCAATTTATCGACTGTATCTTTGCTGCATTTGGTAAAATTAAGAAACGGTTTGGACCTCACAAGTTTCTCCACTATTCGAATCCCTTTCACGCATTTCCGGAGATCACTCTGGTGGCTAAAGTAGTTAAATGTGATGGTTGGATTGTCATCAGCATTTGTGTTGTTTAAGGTTAAATGTCCCTTTGACTTCGGGTAAGCGAGTTTTTCCAAAATGAAACCTCCATGAAATGCTTCGTGTGGGAGATCTTTCTTGTTTCGTCTAAAAGCTTCAATGTGTTCTTGTGTTCGTCTTTTCGGGGGAATAGTCGAAAGTTGACCGATCTGTTGACTCGGCTCAAGAAAAAAAAAAATAAGTTTATTAGTTATTAAACTAGAGGTGACAATTTTAACATATTTAGTTATGAATGTGTCATTGTAACTTAATTCAAATAATAAATTTCTCCTGACGGGTCAAACTAGTTAAAAGTTGCTCAAAACTTCACTTACACAAAATCTGAGTCCATTTTAATTCATGATTAGATTCCTATTCTTAAAAGATTGTTTTTACTCATATTCAACCCATACTATTCTTAAAAGATTGTTTTTACTCATATTCAACCCATCAACTATTAGCAAGGAGCCTTGTGGTCACAAGAGATCTCAAGTTTGAACACTGCCCTAGGCAAATAACTTAAGGTTGGTCCGGGTAATGGTTGGAACCAGCCACGATAAAAGACAACCCACTTAGGCTCTACATCCGCCGGTAACCCGAACAAGGAAAACCTCCTCCATTTGTAACACATTAACTATTTTTTACTCAACCACATGATCTGTTTTAATTAAAACCCATTCCCCGATCTGCCCACTTATCATGACAATCCAAATAATAACTGTTGATGTAGCAAAATTGTTTCAGTTGTCATACCTCGGCTGAGGCAACTCCATGATGACAGTGAATGCTATCTGGAGACTGACTAAACCCGCTACTTGCTTCAATGTACACCCCTCTTTTGGTGATTCCGACGGTTTCAATTAACGACTGCTTGACAGCCCTGTTGAATGGGACAAAAATAGTATTCAACGGGTTATCGGACATGTGTTTCCCGACATGCTTGTTATCATGCACAACTGGAATCTTCAACTTTTCAAGATCAGTCCTTGGTCCTATTCCACTAAGCAACAACAGTTGTGGGCTACCGATCGCACCACACGTTACTATGATCTCACTTCTTCGCCTCCTTGAGATAAAGGCCTCGTGTTGTTCACCGTTCTCATCTTTGAAAATTACACCAACCGCCCTCGGCTTTTTCCCTATATTCAACAAATTAATTTCAGCATGTGAACATGAACATATGGCACCTGTTTAAAGATCCATTCTAAATGATATATGCAACTTCAATGGTTTTAAATGTTTTTACATACCAGTTGTGTCAAACGTGATCTTTTGAACTCTGGCATGAATCAAAACATCAAGGTTTTGCACATTTGCAGAGGCTAGTAGCTCTGCAGAGGTGTGCCGCCGTCCATACTTATCAAAAATCGTCCCGCCAACCTTGGTACCATACAAGTGATCATAGGTGAACCCATTGTTTGGTGAAATACCAATTTCAACAAGACCATCTCGGACTGCTCTTTGCCATGGTTCAAAAACAGGCTCGTGAACAATTTGCTTTTCGACCCATGGATACGATTCATTCACCAATTTTGCATCCCATCCTGTCCTTTTAACATAACTGCATCAACATGAAATTCAATTCAAACTTAATTAATATACATAATCCCTAACAATCAACGGCAAAGTGCATATAAATGTATTCAAATTGCCACCTTTGGCTATCAGCTACTACCTTGCTATTACATATATACGTTTTTGTATGACGTGACAACCACATAAGTTGCAATGTCATCAGAGGCCACGACAATATAAAAAGTCAAATATACATACACGAGCAATAACTGAAAATTTAATAACACGTGTGAAAGTTGCATAAACAAAATAACAATAATGTTTGAAAGTCCAGCAACCAATTAACTAGTACCAATTGGTGGACTGAGTTATTTTTATTATTTATTTATTTTTTTACCGTGCCACTCACAATGCACATCTATCATATGAAATGTAACCCAAATTAATAAGTGGACCTCATGAACCTAGTCAATTATATATTGTATGCCATAATCAGTAAAGAATTAAAACAATGAAAGTAACACCAAACAAGAAAGAAACATAGTACAAAATCATCGCTGGTCCATTGAAACCCATAATAAAATCACTATCAAATCATAAATTATTTATAATCTCCTACACCCAAAATGGAAAGCAAAAAAGGCGAAATAACTTTGTAACATCAAAACTTGATGGTTGGTAGCCCATTAATACTATATTGTAGGCCCAAAACTACACAAATTCGCTAAAGGTCTTATTCTAGAGCAAATTTAAGCAACAATCTCAACCAGTGTAGGATCCATAAAATTAATTACAAGGAAGCTCAAAGTTCGTTAACCATTCTACACATATAGCAATGAATCACCTAACTTTTTATGTTTTTATGGTATTACTTTTTAGGCTTTTGAGGGAGTAGATGTATGGAGAAATATTACGCTTAAATAATTGGTAAGTGTATTATCTCTTTCACATTGGTAGCTCTAAAAACAGTCATAAAAGTCGTAGTATATTCATCGAAAACTATTTCCACACTTTATAATACTCCGTCCGTCCCATATTAAGTGTTCTAATTGACTTTTTGAGTCTTTTTGTTCTTCAATTTTAACCGTAAATATTTTTGTTTGTGTTATATAACACTTGATATAATATAGATGAATTGATTAAGTTTTAAATGTAGTTTTCATTAATATAATTTTCATCAACTAATATATAACACGAACAATGATATTTACGGTCAAAGTCGAAAGAAAAAGACTTGACCAGTCAAAATAGGACAATTAATGGGACGGAGGGAGTAGTAAACTACAAAAGTTTAAGAGAAACCTCTCAACCGCTTCGTATTTGACAATTTACGAAAGGAATTGACCTCGCGCGTGGGCGAGGAGGTGGTCCACCCTAAAAAAATTATCCGTAATGTATTTTAGCTTTATTATTCCACATAAGCAAATTTGGACGCACCCATAATCATAGTCGTCGACTCGTAACTTTTGACTCGACTCGAAAACATGATTTTTGACTCGTGACTCGAAACGTGACTCGACTCGTAAGAGTCATGACATTTCTAAATACTACATAATATAACATAATTTTATGTATGTGACGTCTTTATAAACAAAATTTAAGTTCATTGTCTTAATAGATTTATCAAAATATTGCATATTCAATAGTTCTGACATAAACTTATAATAATTATTTTCAAATTCGCAATAAAAAGATCAAAACTACATAGATTACACACAAAATAATGTACCAATAAATATAATATATAGTATATATAACCATAGTATCAAACTTACAATAATTATAAGTTTGCGACTCGTGACTCGGTCCAAGTTTGCACAACGACTCGTAAGAGTCTGGACAAAAACGAGTCACCTAACGAGTATACTCGTTTTTGGTATAAATTGACTCGACTCGTAAGAGTCGACTCGTGACTCGTAAGAGTTTAACAACGTACTATGCCCATAATATTTTTCGTCACCTGTTTATCTTTAATAAATTATTTGACTCACCCTGAACCAAAATCATGTATTCGCCAGTACCCATGAGCCTAACCCAAAGCAGATACAAAATTGTCTTTATGAAGCTATCAACCAAAACGAGCAATTTTACATACATAAATCAGACAAACACAATTTTTTTTTAAAATTAAGTGACATGCATAACAAAATTGAATTATATATTGAACAACAATATAGCAATCAAAATGTGAGTGCGTTTAGGAGAGATTATCGTCATCGCCTTTGTAAAATGCAAGTAATCTAATAAAAGTATTCGACAAAAAATGATCATCTAATTTGTACAAAAAGTGATTAAATGAGTTAATGAAGGTTGTACCTTGTGCTAGCTCGAGTATAAAAGCCGGCATTGATAGAAGTACCACCACCCAAGACTCTAGCTCTAGCATTAAACACACCATCAGTGGATACAAAAAATTGTGAAGCAGAAGTAGGAGATATGTCCGCAAGGGTAAGATGGAAATTTGACAATAATGTTACATTTATGTTTTCAAAAGGGACACCGCCTCTTTCTAGTAATAACACACTGTAATTTTGTGACAGTGTTGCTGCCAATGGACACCCTGCTGTGCCACCCCCCACTACTATATAATCATAGTACTTTCTTTTTCCACCGTTGGATGGAGTTGACTTTGATGAAGATGAATCAGATGATGATGATGAGGATGATGAAAATGAACATGCCCTTCTGATAAATGGATACCTATCTTGCCACAACTTGTAATCACCTGCATACCATATGTCATTTTATTTTACTGCCCTCCTGGTACTACATTAATTTAAAGACCTCTTTTCCCAAAGCTTGCCAACTATATCTATATATTTTTGCATATACTCTAAAATTTCTTTTTCTAATAGAAAAAACTTACAACAACAAAATTTAGTGATATACATCAACTTACTTTCATAAAGTCTATGGTACACATTTCATCTCCTTTCACAAATATGCGTAAAATAATTTAAAAAATAAGTCAGCAAAATTGGTCAACCTTACTTACATTTATAGCTACCTAAATGAAATAACTTAAAAGATTTTTCTCACTAAAAGAATTCATAGCTAGCACAATACATAATTAATGTTTGCCGGAATCTTTATACCAGTTATGAAATCAGGTATTATGATTAAGCAAAAACCTATTAATAAATTGGCTATTGAAACAAGATTCATAACTCTTTCTGTCAAAAGCTTGATTATTTCTGATAAATGTGTTGCCAATTTCACAAAATAAACAGCAATGTGTCAAAGATTGAATCTTTTGATTTTATCTGATAAATGTGTTTGTTAATTTCACAAATTAAAAAACTTAATTTGTGTCAAAGATTAAATCTTTTAATCCTTCATGCATAAAATCCCATGAATGTGTTATGAGTTGCAACAAGACTAAATAAATCTTTTCTCAAAGCTGCCACCTTTTTTGCCATAGATTAAACAAGAACAAAAACCCATCAATAAAATAACAAATATCCAGATCATAGTTTTATGGAAAAAATCAAAATTGACATATACTTGATGAACATGCATGCATACATATATATACATATACATAGAGAAGGAAAGAAGTGTAACTAACCTTGAGAAGTGGCAATAAAAGAAAAGAGAAGAAAAAGGAAGAGGTAGAAGAAATTGTTGTTTATGGTGAGTGCCATTGGAGAAAGAGCTAGAGGTAGGGGAAGATGGAGACAATGGCTTCAGAAAATTGCATAAATAATACTTGAAGGTTGGTCTTGTTCCCTGTGTAACCTTGTTTATTTATCTTACTGTGCATATATATGTATTAAATAGTATATGCACTATATGTAATGTTGTTGTGTATATGTAATCATATTGTGTGTAAAACAATTGTGTATATTATTGTTATAGAAAAGCAATTATGACATCATTAATGTCAAAGAAATAAAACCATGTACACACATGCTATAAATTTTGAAGTAGTACAATATAACTTTGGTTTTAATTAGAAAGTTAAGTAGCATATGGTAAAACGAGAGATGGGAGAAGAAAAATAAAAAAGTAGTGGTAATAATAAATGATGAGATTATATATATGTATATATGGTGAGTGAGTAAATGCTGACAGTTGGAAACGAAGCAGGAAGGGAGAAGGTTGGTAGATGAATTCATGGCCGTTTGATTAACTCTCATCCGTTGATCGTACGGAAGGACACCCAACCACTCACTCATACATTTGACTTAACAATCGGTGCATAATGATCCGTTTCACATAAAAGATTAAATGCTAGCTAGCTTAGGCTCACACAATTAACGTACGTTTTAAAAACCGGGTTAACATGCAAAGTGCGTTGAGGTTTTTTTTTTTTTTTTTAAAACAGCGAAGGGCCGGACCACGGGTATCCGGACTGAATACCGTGGGCCTACCCGATCCCCTCCCCCCGCCCGATCCACCCGGTAAATTCAACTCGCTCGCCAAGAATTGTAACATTTACGAATTTTGACTTGTTTGACTTTTAATAAACGTGATTTAACGTGGTTATTTGATTCTTGAACCGTTGGCCTAAACGTGTTAGATGATTGATTATTCTAGTTAACTTGACTAATTCATTTGTTCAATTACGAATTAGAGAACGTGTATTTATGCTAAACGAGCCTATGTGGACGTATTTATCGGGTTGAGAAGTAGAACGATTTATTAGTTGACTAGAAATGTAATCGGGTGATCCATGGGTCGACCCATGACCCATGAACCACCCATGACCCAAACCCCCCGACCACACATTCATTTCTTTCTTTCTTCCCTTCTTTCTTACCTTATCCTCTCCATACCTCTCTCTCATTTACTCCCCTTATCTTCATTTCATCTGCCATCTAGAAACCCTCATAAATTCACATTAAATTCACAAATTCTTATGTTTTAGATGCTAAATTAACTAAATTCAAAAACCCTAATAATAATAATAATCAAATATCCAAGAATTTCTAAGTCTCAAGTGTTCATCCATTCTCTAGGGCTCAAAAACGGATTTGGAGTTTGGTCTCGAATTGGTAAGTGTTTTATAGCTCAAAACGTTCCTTGTACATTGTAGAATACTTCCCCGTTGTGGATTTAAACGTTTGGTGGTCGATTTTCACGTAAAATGTGTGCTTTAGTTCAAAAACGAGTTTTGAGTTGGATCTCGAGAAGTTGGAAGTGGGTTTGTGTAAATGTATGTTTTTATGACTTGATTATACTAGAATTTGATTGTGTCAAAGTTTGGTAACTTGAATTGGCTTCTAGGTTGATCGATTTGTGTCAAAATTGGGTTTTTTGTATGAATCTGAGCAATATGCGGCGCATATGGATGACATGCGCCGCATATCATCCAACCCAGAAATGCGCCGCATGTTTTTGAGGGTGCGACGCATATAAATCTTTGTCCCTTCTGACCAAAACATGCGCCGCATGTTTTTGGAGGGTGCGCCGCATGTTGAGGATTTCCTAACAATATGCGCCGCATCTTTCAAAGGGTGCGCCGCATATAAATCCTTGTCTCTTCTGACCAAAACATGCGCCGCATGTTTCTGAAGGTGCGCCGCATCTTTCCAAAGGTGTATCTTTCTGGTACAACGCGAACTTATATTTTCGTTTATCGATCGTGGGGTGTCTTGGTTTGGCCTAGGATGTCTTGTAATGTAATGTAGACTATAATGTGACGATTAAACGTTGATGCATTAGGTTTGTGATCATTGTGCTCCCCTGTGACCCGCTTACTCTCTTTCTAACGACTTCTAAGGCTAAGGTGAGTTTCGTAGCCCCGTTTTCTTATACATTTGGGGTGAAAAGTGTACTTGTTTTACTTTAACGTTTTAACGACTTATTTGAAATGTTTTGTTATTAAATGATGATTTGTTAAACGAAAATGCCTTGTTTTCCATAAACATAATTATAAATGCTTGTTGTGTGTTGAATGATTGAGATAACGAGTAAGTCCACGATTAGTGGCATAACGTAAAGTCCATGTTGATGGCATAACGAGTAAGTCCACGATTAGTAGCATAACGTAAAGTCCATGTTGATGGCATAACGAGTAAGTCCACGATTAGTAGCATAACGTAAAGTCCATGTTGATGGCATAACGAGTAAGTCCACGATTAGTGGCATAACGTAAAGTCCATGTTGATGGCATAACGAGTAAGTCCACGATTAGTGGCATAACGTAAAGTCCATGATGATGGCATAACGAGTAAGTCCACGATTAGTGGCATAACGTTGTTGTTAACGATATTGTTTAACGTGTATATTGTGTATGAACGTTTGGTTGTAACGTAACGTTGATATGAAGAATTGTGAACGTATGGATGATGATGTAAGTGTAACATCCCGAACTTTTTAATTAACTGTTGACTTGAGTCATTAAGTCAACACAACGTGTCCGTTAGGTCTCTATGAGATTTAATGTTTATGTGTGATTAATGTGCATTATGTGTAAGGTTTTAAAGCCTTAATGATTCATGTGTTAATGTGTTTAAGATGATTAAATGTGATTAAAGTGTTAGTAAGTATTACCGTTAAGTCGTTTAAGCCTTAGATGTGAAGATGTAAAGTTGAGGGGCTTAAGTGTAAGCTTTAAAAAGTTTGGTCCAGCTGATTAGGGTTCCTTTAGCCCTAATCATAATCAAAAAATATCAGTTGTTGGCCTCTCCAAACCGTTCCCCTCCTCTCCATTCGATTCCTTTACAAAATCCTTCAAAACTTGTGATTTCGGGTGTGTTTGATCAAGCCTTTTGCATCCTTCTTGCAATCTACAGGTAATTTCGGTGACTTCCCTTCGATTTATGATCATATGTATCAAATGAATGGATTTAATTCAGGTCTTAGGGTTTGGAGAATGGATTGGGTTGTTGGCAATCAATTGTGGTTAATTGATCGAGTTTTTTGATGTTAGGAATGGTTGTTTAATGTGACCTAATGATCCATTTTGTTAACAACTCGTTCATGGAGCAATTGATGGTGTCAAACCATCAATTAGGTTTTAAAAGAGTCTTTTTCTGGAGTAAAACCCGTTTTTGGAAAAAATAGTCGTAAAGAGACTAATACCTGGGGTAATAGTCTAGAAATGGACAAAAATTGAGAATAGTCGTAAAGAGACTAATACCTGGGGTAATAGTCTAGAAATGGACAAAAATTGAGAATAGTCGTAAAGAGACTAATACCTGGGGTAATAGTCTAGAAATGGACAAAAATTGAGAATAGTCGTAAAGAGACTAATACCTGGGGTAATAGTCTAGAAATGGACAAAAATTGAGAATAGTCGTAAAGAGACTAATACCTGGGGTAATAGTCTAGAAATGGACAAAAGTTGAGAATAGTCGTAAAGAGACAAATACCTGGGGTAATAGTCAAAATGAGACTATTACCTGGAATGATGGTAAGTTGCGTTATCATTTGTTGTACGCTTCTACGAGGTAAGATACACTACTTTGACACGCTGAGGGTTCAACAAAAACATGGTTTTCATATAATAACTTCCCACATGTTATCTTGATTGCTTATGGGTATTCGGGGTTACACGGGAGGTGATATGGGCTATGTAAATGACTATTGAGGCCTGAAATGCAGTCCCTATGATATGAAATGTAATGCTATGCTATGAAATGTTATGAAATGATATGAGATGTAATGATATGCTATGAAATGTTATGAAATGATATGAGATGTAATGATATGCTATGAAATGTTATGAAATGATATGAGATGTAATGATATGCTATGAAATGTTATGAAATGATATGAGATGTAATGATATGCTATGAAATGTTATGAAATGATATGAGATGTAATGATATGCTATGAAATGTTATGAAATGATATGAGATGTAATGATATGCTATGAAATGTTATGAAATGATATGAGATGTAATGATATGCTATGAAATGTTATGAAATGATATGAGATGTAATGATATGCTATGAAATGTTATGAAATGATATGAGATGTAATGATATGCTATGAAATGTTATGAAATGATATGAGATGTAATGATATGCTATGAAATGTTATGAAATGATATGAGATGTAATGATATGCTATGAAATGTTATGAAATGATATGAGATGTAATGATATGCTATGAAATGTTATGAAATGATATGAGATGTAATGATATGCTATGAAATGTTATGAAATGATATGAGATGTAATGATATGCTATGAAATGTTATGAAATGATATGAGATGTAATGATATGCTATGAAATGTTATGAAATGATATGAGATGTAATGATATGCTATGAAATGTTATGAAATGATATGAGATGTAATGATATGCTATGAAATGTTATGAAATGATATGAGATGTAATGATATGCTATGAAATGTTATGAAATGATATGAGATGTAATGATATGCTATGAAATGTTATGAAATGATATGAGATGTAATGATATGCTATGAAATGTTATGAAATGATATGAGATGTAATGATATGCTATGAAATGTTATGAAATGATATGAGATGTAATGATATGCTATGAAATGTTATGAAATGATATGAGATGTAATGATATGCTATGAAATGTTATGTAATGTCTTGAGATGAATTGAAATGTGATATATGTTGATGATATGTTATGTGAGATGTATTGTATGATGTGACTTGTGCCTTAATGATTCAAATGACTTTTCTATAAAGTTTTAAATGGACAAATGTTTTATTAATGATGTGTTATCTTACTTAGCTAATTCGTTAGCTAACACTTGCTCTTTTAAAATGTGTTGTGCCCTCAGGTCCAATATTAGTGAGCAGGTAGATGTGAGAAAATGTGAGGCATGGGTAGATGATCTTGAAGCTGGCTGTAGTTTACCCATAGTGGCTGCTCGCTTTAGACATTGATTTATGATTTGCATTTATTATGTTGTCGGATGTTTAATGTTGGGCAACCGACGGATTTCCATTTAAACTTGTTTTGATGATATGGCTAGTAACACCAATTAATAAATGAACCAAACAGATTTTGTTGGTTTGGACTTTTAAAGTTTAATTCCGCTTTTCTTTGACGCCGTTAGGCGAAAATTTTTGGAAATCCATATTTTTAAACGACGGGTGTTACAAGTTGGTATCAGAGAAATGGTTTAAGTGAACCAATAACTATAGGTTTGCCATAGGAATTGGACTTAAACCGATAGAGATCAAGTTAGGCTTAAGTAGGTATGCTTAGCCTTTGAGATGAAATGCCTTAGGACGGGTTTGGGATGAGTGAGAGTGTAGGATTAAGGCTATACGATAACTGTTTTGTTGATATGTGAATATGTCTTCTAGCCTTATTCTCATGTTTCTCGCTTCTCCGTCGTTAGATTGTTCAATTGCTACGATAGACGGTCCTCAAGGTGATGTGCTATTTCCCTATTTGAATTTGATGAATGTGCGCTGAAATTTAGGTGTAAAGTGGTTGAAATGAAGGAAATCGTTGGATTAGGTGAAATGGTGTCCCGTGAATGGTGTCCAACCCACGAGGTTAGTGACAAGGACCGCAAAGGAAATGAGATGTTGTATGGATGATAAGGATTGTGTGAATGGAATAGGTGAAAGAATGTGATACACAAATGTGGTAACTAACATGCATGTGAAGTGATATAATTACAATTATGGTCCGGAACATAATTGCAATTGTATCACGACACGAGCGTGTTTGTCTATCCATGCTTGTGTTGACCGTTGTTTAAGGTAACGAAGTTGGAGGTATTTCTATGTGTTATACATATATGTGTAGAGAGTAAATACCGTGTTGTAAATCTAGTGATATAGATGCCTGAGATGTGTGGAATTGTTTACTCACGGCAATGAAAGTCGTATTTGTTGTTTCATTTTGATGTGTTACATGCAAACACCCTATAGGTAATGCCGAAGGTGTGATGAAAGTGCTATATATAAGTTAAGATATAATGGTAGTCGAATGTATTTATCGCATGAATCTTATGAAAAGGAAATCAAGGTAATGTTCGTTGAGTATGTATGCAAGGTCTCCTTACATGGTGAATTTGATGCTAAGATGATTAACTAGTAATGATAGTGTTGCATTAGTTCATGAAGGATACTTCAGTTACTTCCCCAAGATTGAAGTCGGATCCTCCCTATTAATTCTATTTGCCTTCTACGCTAGGAGGAATGAATTGAAGCTGACGATGGAGTAATTGAAAGATGTTGATGTTGTTTAATGTTCTTATCGGATTGTGAGTCTATGTGGAAGATGGTTTTATCTCTATTGACGCTTAATAAAGTTATGTAGAAGGGTCATTTCCTTGACAACGATTCTCAAGTTTATTCTATCGATGAAATGTTATTTTCTCGCCTGTGTGATTAAATTCACCTTTCGTTTCTAGGGTTGATATCATTCGTATATTTATGAGGTGTTTCCTGAGGATCTCTTTGATCTTCTTTCCGACCGTGAGGTCAAGTTCTCTATTGAGCTTTGACTGATCTGTTGCTAAGACACCTTATTTGTCTTACTCCTACGGAAATGAAGGAGCTATTGTCTCTGATTCAATCATTGATTGGCAAGGCTTTATTCGTCCGAGTTCCTCGTCTTGGGGAGTTCCTATCTTGTTTTTAAATAAGAAAGATGATTCTATGCGTATGTTTAATGACTACCGCGATCTTAATAGGCATTCGGCAAGAATAAGTATCTCTTACTCGTATTAATGATCTTTTTGATCAACTTCAAGGTGCTCCTTATTTTAGAAAGAGTGATTTGCATTCGGGTATCACCAATTGAAAGTTGAGGAGAAAGGTGTAGCTAAGACAGCCTTCTGTACTCGATATGGTCACTATGAGTTCTTGGTCATGCCTTTTGATTTGACAAATGTGTCGGCTGCTTATATGGATTTTATGAATCGTTGGCGAGTGCATAGAGTAGAAAAGTGCAGAAATTTCTTGTAGATTGATGAGTATGGTTGTTCAAGCAAAGTCGAGGTTACTTGACTGCATCAAGGAAGCCCAAGTTAAGGCTTTTTTGAAGGATAACATTGACAAGGAAAGTATTGGGAAGAAGAAACGTCTTGAAATGAAAACGAACAGCCGTGGATTTCAGACATATAGAGGTCGAATATGGGTACCATTGCTTGATGGTAACCGTGAGTTGATCCTTGAATAAGCTCATAGGCCTAGATATTCAGTTTACCTCGGTGCTACAAAGATGTATGCAGATTTGAAGCCTATTTATTGGTGGCCGAACATTAAGGGAGAAGTTGCACATTGTGTTGGAAGATGTTTGACTTGTGCACGTGTAAAAGCTGATCACAAAAAGCCATATGGAATGTTGCAACAGTTGGAGATTCCGGAATAGAAATGGGATCATATCTGTAACATCCTAAATCTTCTATTGTGTCGATGACTTAACCGTTAGTCCTCATATGTGTCTTAAGTGGCGTTAGATGCTAGAGCTATGTGATATTAGTTTGATTATATATGTTTAATGTGGTATTAATTAATATCGATGTGTTTTGTGTACTTTGCTTTATTATAGGTATTTTATTTATTTTGAAAAAAAAATAGTTAAAGTTATCAGCTCTAAGGTATGGAATAATATAACATATGTATTAATGATATATGACTACATAATGACTACATAATAAGTCACTCGTAAAATGTAAAAGTTCACTTTCTCGTGGTGGATCGAGGCTCGATTCAGTCAAGGACATAATAAGAACCGGGCTCAAAGTTTATTAATAGCCCACGACTAACAAGCCAGGCTGTCAATTCTCAGCAACAAATAGCCCAATTTGTCTCTTAGTCCAATTAATTAGTGATAAATACTTTCCCCAAGTATTCTTGGTTACGATTACCAAGAGAACTAAAAAGAAAACCCTACGGCCGAAAGAAGAGAATTAGACGTGCAAGGATAGTACCCAGTTTATTCAACGTCGATTCAACCGTCAGAATTGTGTGGTTCTTGATTACATCATAAGGTATTAATCTTTGACATGTTTCCAATTAAGTTTAACATACTTGTATAAGTCTACGTACGATTTAGTATTAGTTGAATGGCCAAGAGGTCTATGTCTGGGCATATATGCTAACGAGTTTTGGGTTACTGAATCCGTGTCATAAAATTTGGAGTGGTCCTAGCTAGGCAACTAATATGATTCATGCGATTAAAAAAGGAAGTTATGTGGTTCAGATTCAGGTCTCTTTTTAGTAGAGTTCGCTTGACGTTTCAATAAATCGAAAACATGTTCTAGGGCTCGATCATTTACGACTGTAATAGCCTCTAATCCTCTATTGAGACGTCTTATAACGATGCATCGAAATTATATATTCTGCTATATGTATACAAGAAAAAAAAGATCGATTTTTACAGTTTGTTAATAAAGAGGCCGGGTTGGTGTCGGAACTTGCAAAGAAGGGATGCACGAATTGTAGTTGTTAATTAAAGCCAAGTCTAAATCAATATAAATCCTTTTCTTTTGAAAGTATATGCAAAGTTGATTTGTGGCAAAGTGGGAAGGGTGTTGCCTGTTAAAGTGGAGTATTTAGGATTGCTAGGCACATTATAGGATTGATGGACTCTTTTATGTGTGGTTATGTGGATGTGCATGTGTTGTGCCTATACATTTGTGTGAGATGATTTCTTATGAAACATTTTAATTGGCAATCTTTGTTTTGTACTAACCTGTTATCTTACTCGGCTTTTTAAGCTGACACTTGTGTTTTGTGGAAATGTGTTGTGCCTTCAGGATAAGCAAGCCTGAGCTAGGAAAGGATTAGCTCGGTGAGATGGGTAGAAGTAATAAAGAAGACTAGCAAAGATTGTTGAATGCTTAGACTTCCCTTAGCCTCATGTTTTGGCTACTTTATTTATAGTTTAAAACTGTGTAATAATGTGGGCATTTATGTTGGTGTCAAGACTTGGATTTCATTTATATTATTTTGATGATGCACTTTAGTAACACCATTTTATGAAAGGTACCATCCGTTACGGATGGGGCAGTTTTTAAGTGATCCTTTTCCGCTACGTTTTAAACGCCGTTTGGCAAAAGTTTTTTGAAATCCAGGTTTTTAAAATGACGGGTGTTACAATATTACTATGGATTTTGTGACCTAGCTACCTAGAACACCAAAGGGAAATGATATGGTATGGATTATTGTAGATAGGTTGACGAAGAGTGCTCATTTCTTAGCAACACGACAAGATGTACCATTGACCAAGATGGCGAAGATGTACATAGATGAAATCGTCTCAAAGCATGGTGTTCCGTTATCTATTATTTCAGATCGAGACACGAGGTATGTATCTGGTTTTTGGAAAAGTCTTTGTTAAACACAAATTAATATCAAATTAAGCATACCCAAACCTTAAACAACATCATACATCAATTTCCCCCAAACTTAATTCATACTTAAGAACCCTAATTTCAAATTCTAACCTAAAACATGCAATTAATCCAAATCGAAACTAGATACATTCAATTAACGCATATTCAAACCATCCCCAAGCAATAACAATCAAAAGCCCCAAACTTTTTCGAATTTCTTATGAACCCTAGATCCGAAAATTTCAAATTAAACACAAATTACTTGTTAAAATCAAGTGCAATCATCCTTAAACACATAACCCATAACAAAGAATCAAGTAATTTTGTTTTAATGGAAATTAATTTGAAAAATCTTAAAATTTTCGGACCTAAATCACCACCCTAATGCAAGAAATCAAATGAAAATAGAGAAGAGATGAGAAACATACCCTTTGGCCTCGAACCATGGTGATTTAACAAGAAAAACTAGAAGAAAATTTGAAAAGGAAGGGGGGAAATCGGTTTTAATTGAGAGAAAATAAAGAAAACTTGTGTTGAATGTTTTGTTTGTGTGTGTGTTTTAGTCGACCTCCATGACTCAAAAGAAAAACATGACCAGATTTCGTGGGCCCCCATTTATCCTATCACAATCCAAATCCAATTTTAAATAAATTCTAAACGGGTCAAAGTTGGTCAACGCACAAGAAATCTATGCGGCGCACAGATGGAGTTTTCAGAAATCAAAATTTTAAACAAACACGATATGTGGCGCATGGCTTTCTTATGCGGCGCACAAACTGATCATAATTATCACAGAAATTTTTTCAAAAGTGCGTATGCCCCGCATAAAAAGGCTGTGCGGCGCACAGACTCAGTTTTCGACACGAAAAACTTACCTTGGCTCGTTTTGACTTACCGTAACACATCTGGACACTTCGGGACCTGCACATCTCAACAAAAAGCTATAAAAACGAAAAAAATAAACATAACTAATATAAGAAAATGAAAATCTTTTTGGTTTTTTCGATTTTTCAAATGTTTTTGGTTTTTTCAATATAAGAAACAAAAATGAATGAAAATGAAATAAAAACACACACGGGTTGCCTCCCGAGAAGCGCTTAATTTATTAAGGAGTCGTTAGCTAGACTCACATCACCAATTACTTATCAATTGCATAAAACGGGAGTTGGTCAACCACAACTCCCTTATCACTAGCTTCTTCATTAAACACTTTCAACCTATGACCATTGACTATAAATGTTTCCCCATTGCCCTTATACAATTCCACATAACCCGAAGGATAAATATGCTTAATGACATAGGGTCCCATCCATCTTGAAGTCAATTTAGGTTGTTTCAATTTAAACTTGGACATAAACAACAAAACCTTATCACTAACCTTAAATTCTTTCTTTCTCAACCTACGATCATGCCAAACCTTTGTTCTTTCTTTATAAAGTTTAGAATTTTCATAAGCATTTAATCTTAACTCATCTAACTCATTCAATTGCAACATTCTCAAATCACCACTTTCAATTCAATCCATGTTACAATTTCTAAGAGCCCAATAAGCTTTATGCTCTATCTCTAAAGGCAAATGGCATGTTTTCCCATACAACAACCGATAAGGTGTAGTCCCAATTGGAGTCTTAAATGCGGTTCTAAAAGCCCATAATGCATCATCCAATTTCTTAGACCAATTCTTTGGATTATCACCTATGGTTTTCTCTAAAATTCGTTTTAAAGCCCTATTAGTATTTTCTACTTGGCCACTCGTTTGCGGGTGATAAGAAGTAGAGAAACGATGATGAACACCATACCTCTTTAACACCTTAGCAAGTTGGTGATTCACGAAATGAGTTCCACGATCACTTATTAAGGCCTTAGGACATCCAAAACGACAAAACAATTGTTTTAAGAAATCTATGACTACCCTTGCATCATTAGTTGGCAAGGCCTTAGCCTCGGCCCATTTCGAAACATAATCAACCGCCACTAAAATGTAAAGACACTTATTTGAAGGCGGGAAGGGTCCCATAAAATCTATACCCCATACATCAAATACACAAACCTGAATGAACTTTTGTGGCATTTCATCCCTCTTGGTGATATTCCCTTGACGTTGACAAGCTTCACACGTCTCCACCAATGTTTGAGCTTCCTTAAAAATGGTGGGCCAATAAAAACCTGCATCAAATACTTTCTTACCGGTAACGGAAGGTCCATAATGACCACCGGTTGGCCCTCGGTGACATCCATCCAAGATCAAACGAGTCTCTCCTCCCGAGACACATCTTCTAATCATTCCATCTGCACAAACACGAAATAAATATGGTTCTTCCCAAAAGTAATGTTTCACATCGGAAAAGAACTTTTTCCTTTGGTGATGTGTCCATCCTTTAGGAAGTACCCCTGCAACAAGATAATTAGCTAAATCTGCATACCATGGAACATTAGATTCAACACTCATCAAATATTCATCCGGGAAGGCATCATCAATATCCTCTTCCCTCAATTCCTCACGGTGAGGATCCTCAAGTCTACTTAAGTGGTCGGCCGCCAAATTTTCAGCCCCTTTCTTATCCTTTATCTCAATGTCAAACTCTTGCAAAAGCAAAATCCAACGTATGAGACGAGGTTTAGCATCTTGCTTAGAAAACAAGTACTTAAGGGCTGAATGGTCAGTAAAACACAACGGTCTTACTAAGCACTAAGTATGATCTAAACTTATCAAATGCATAAACAACCGCAAGCAACTCTTTTTCAGTAGTGGTGTAGTTCTGTTGAGCACTGTTAAGAGTCTTGCTAGCAAAATAAATAGGACGAAAATGATTACCTTCTCGTTGTCCTAAAACAGCTCCAACTGCAAAATCACTCGCATCACACATTAGTTCAAAAGGTTGAGACCAATCGGGAGAAACCATAATGGGTGAATGAGTCAAACGGTCTTTAAGAAGTTCAAATGCCTCTAAACAATCCGAGTTGAACTCAAAAGGCACATCTTTCTCAAGCAAATGGGTCATAGGTCGGGTAATTTTAGAAAAATCCTTTATAAATCTACGGTAGAACCCGGCATGACCTAAGAAACTTCTAACAGCCTTTACATTAGTTGGTGGAGGCAATTTAGCAATAACATCAATTTTAGATTTGTCTACCTCAATCCCCATACTAGACACCTTATGCCCCAAAACTATGCCCTCTCTAACCATGAAATGGCATTTTTCCCAATTAAGAACAAGGTGTGCCCGCTCACATCGCTCAAGCATCTTATCCAAGTTGGAAAGACACTTATCAAAAGAATCACCAAAGACCGAAAAGTCATCCATGAAAACCTCCATGGATGTCTCCAACATGTTTTGGAATATCGCGATCATACACCTTTGAAAGGTGGCGGGAGCATTACATAAACCAAATGGCATCCTACGATAAGCATAAGTGCCAAAAGGACATGTAAAGGTCGTCTTTTCTTGATCATTGGTGTCAATGGGTATTTGAAAGTACCCGGAGAAACCATCAAGAAAACAAAAATACTCGTTACCGGCTAACCGTTCGAGCATTTGGTCAATGAAAGGTAAAGGAAAATGATCCTTACGGGTTGCATCATTCAATTTCCTATAATCAATACAAACACGCCACCCGGTAACCGTTCTAGTAGGTACAAGTTCATTACGGTCATTTGTCACAACGGTCATTCCCCCCTTCTTCGGTACACAATGAACCGGACTTACCCATGGACTGTCAGAGATAGGATAAATAATACCCGCATCTAAAAGCTTAATTATCTCTTTCTTAACGACATCTTTCATATTCGGATTTAGCCTCCTTTGTCTTTGAACAGATGCCTTACAATTTTCATGCAAATTAATTTTATGCTTACAAAATTCGGGGCTAATTCCGGGTATGTCTGATGTACGCCAAGCAAAAGCCCTTTTATGTGACTTTAAAACAGTCATTAACTTACATTTTTCATCATCCGAAAGTGACGATGAAATGACAACAGGTAGAAGTGACTTACCTTCGAGGAATGCATATTCCAAGTGCACGGGAAGTGGCTTGAGCTCCAAATCGGTTGGTGGATTCTCCACCGAAGTTTCAATCTTCAAACCATCCCTCTCAATCTCTTCAAAAGTCTCATCCTCCGGTGGTGACTCATCGGTACTTAACTCCATGACTTCTCCCACCATCTCTTCAACCATCACTTGCTCATCTTCACTACAAGCAAGCAAAGCTTCTCCTTCATCCGTGTCCAAAAAGTTGAGCAACTCCATCTCCAAAGCTTCATCCTCTTCAATTACATCAATCCTGAAACATGAATCGTCATTAGAGTAAGGATGTTTTAAAGCTTTAACAATGGAAAACAAAATTTTATCATTTCCTATTCCTAATGAAATGATCTTATCCTTGACACGAATAATAGCATCGGCCGTATATAAGAAAGGTCGGCCTAAAATAAGAGGCACCCTTGTGTCCTCTTCCATTTCAAGAATAACAAAATCGGCCAAAAAGACAATATGGCCTACTTTAACACACAAATTTTCAGCAATCCCCATGGGATACTGAAATGAATGATCGGCGAGCCTAATGCTCATCCGAGTTGGCTTCAATGCTGCTAAAGATAATCGTCTATAATCTGAAAAAGGCATCAAATTAATGCTAGCACCAATATCGGCTAAAGCATCACAAGTAAGTTTAGCATCAAGAGAACAAGTGATCAGAAAACTCCCTGGATCTTCAAGCTTAGGAGGAATCTGATTTTGCACAATTGCCGAGCACTCCGCATTGAGGAAAGTAGCCTTAGCTTCCTCTAGCTTCCTTTTATCCGTCACAAGCTCCTTGATGAACTTGGCATAGTTCGGCATACCTGAAAGTAATTCAACCAAAGGAACATTAATATGAACTGATTTAATCATGTCAATAAACTTACCGTATTGTTCCTTGAGCTTGTCCTTCCTCAATCGTTGAGGAAAAGGAATCTTAGGCTTGTAAGCCTTGACTTCAGGTTCAACAACCGCCGGTTTAGCAACCGGTGTAGGTGTAACTACCGGTGGTGTAGATGGAACGACCGGTGTATGCACGGCTGGGTTCGGCTCCACTACAATCTCTTTATCAACTTGCTCATCTTCTTCCTCACTATCAACCTGCAATGAACCATTAGTAGCACTAGAAATAGGAGAAGAAATAGGAGGATTAACTACCTTACCGGACCGAGTAGTTATGGCATTTACATGCTCATTCCAAACATTCGGGTGTTGATACTTATTACCTCCATCATTTGAACCGGAAGGCTTAGGATTTTGTTGGGTATTACTTGGCAAAGAACCTTGTTGACGATTTGAATTACCCATCCTATCAAGCCTCACACCCAAATCCTTGATTGCCGCTTGTTGATTCTTGATATTTTGATTCATCTTCTCATTCAAAGCGGTGATATCAATCCGGTAGTTATCATTCTTCTTCTCTTGTTCCGTCATAAACTTCTTCATAAGATCTCTAAGCTCGGCATTAGGATCAACAACTTCGGAAGGTTGATCTTGATTACCTCCTTGATTTCCTCCTTGCCATGAAGCTCCCAATCTAGACCTGAAATTTCCAGCACCATTAGAATTAAAATTAGAGTTAGAATTACCTTGGTACCGGTTTTGAAAAGCTCCATTCCTTTGAAACAACCCCCGATTTGCAAGAGGTGGTTGATATTGGTTTTGAACATAGTCAACTTCTTCATTTCTTGGGACTTTATCACAATCTTCCGTGTAATGCCCATCACCACAATGATCACAACCCGCAACCGCCGTCTTCAAGTCCTTCTCAAGCATCCCAAATCTACCATCCATACTAGCAAACTTCTTTTCAATTGTGCTTGATAGAGCCTTAATTTCAGCCACCACATCATTACTTCCACCAACATCAACCCGAGCAACATTCTTCCTACTCACCTTAACAAATTCCGGTTTAGTTCTACCCGCCTCTCTAATCAAACTAGTTTTGACCATATCTTCCATAATCTTATAAGCTTCATTGTAGGTGACATTATTAATATTTCCCTCACAAGCCAATCTAATTCTCTTTGAGTGCGGCTATCTAAACCCCTAAAGAAGATAAGAATATGCTCATTCAATTGAATACTATGACCTGGACATCTCCTTAGCAATTCCTTCAACCTCTTCCAAGCTTCAACCAAATCTTCATTCCGTTCTTGCTTAAACGCCCTTATCTCAAGTTTCAGAGTTTCCACCAATTGAGCCGGAAAGAACCTCTCAATAAAAGCTTCCCTCAATTCTTCCCAAGTCTCAAATATGTTCTCATCAAGCTCATCATACCAAATCGCAGCCTCTCCCGTGAGAGACAACGGAAACAATTCAAGCTTAACATGTGGCATTTGAGTCTCCCCATACTTGAACAACCTACATACCTTCTCAAACTTCTCAATGTGGTCATACGGATCCCACTTATGCACCCCGTCAAACTGATTTTCCTCAACACGTGTCAAATGAGGTCCCTTGATATTAAAATTAGGAGCGGTGGTTGGAGGACGAATAGCCGAACCCCTATTAGGTGTTGTGAATCCCTTAAGTACGATGGTTAACCTAGAAAGTGTAAAATACAACAAGTCTAATAATCACTAGAATGGACTAGTATTACTTAAATATAAATGCAAGTATATAAATAAGTTAATACAAGACTTAAAGCAATAAACAAGTAAAGTGGAACATTATGTAATTTTCAATGGTGTATCTTATTTATGATGTTAAATAAAATACAAGGTTGTGCGGAATCAAGATAATACAAATAAGTATGTATCCTAACAACCTATGAATTACAAATGATCTATATTTGTCAAATAACTCTTTTGGATCGAGATACTTAAAGTTGTGAAGTATCCCAGTTTAAGATCGAGAGTATTTAGACAAATTCACTTTAATGCAAAATGAATGCTTAAAAGTATTTATGTCAAGGAAATGACTTTGTATTTATAGGCAACAAAATTCACCAGTGAATTTTGTGCCGTACAAATATGGTTGCATGCATTAATGATCCGACAAGAACATTAAATGCATTGGATAAGGAATAAGGATAAAGTCACATCAAATGACTTTGTATCCTTTTATCCAACCACCTTTACACGCATAAACTTTGGTAAAGAACAAGTGGATTATTCTTTGGAAAGTGTGTAAAGGCAAAAGTCAATCCTCGATATCAGTGTTCAGACTTGTAAGGTCTAGAACACTGACAATCCTCCAGTGTACAGATCTGGTAAGACTTCCAGTGGACTCCGCCATTTGTCAGTCTTCTTTATTCTGACTTCAGTCTTTGACTTCAGTGAGAATGTCTTCAGTAGAGTAGATCTGGACTGGGGTGAAGTCCAGTGAGCTAATCTGGAGAATACTCCAGATTTCCTATACAAGTATTTGCTTAAACGCCCTTATCTCAAGTTTCAGAGTTTCCACCAATTGAGCCGGAAAGAACCTCTCAATAAAAGCTTCCCTCAATTCTTCCCAAGTCTCAAATATGTTCTCATCAAGCTCATCATACCAAATCGCAGCCTCTCCCGTGAGAGACAACGGAAACAATTCAAGCTTAACATGTGGCATTTGAGTCTCCCCATACTTGAACAACCTACATACCTTCTCAAACTTCTCAATGTGGTCATACGGATCCCACTTATGCACCCCGTCAAACTGATTTTCCTCAACAAGCCAATCTAATTCTCTTTGAGTGCGGCTATCTAAACCCCTAAAGAAGATAAGAATATGCTCATTCAATTGAATACTATGACCTGGACATCTCCTTAGCAATTCCTTCAACCTCTTCCAAGCTTCAACCAAATCTTCATTCCGTTCTTGCTTAAACGCCCTTATCTCAAGTTTCAGAGTTTCCACCAATTGAGCCGGAAAGAACCTCTCAATAAAAGCTTCCCTCAATTCTTCCCAAGTCTCAAATATGTTCTCATCAAGCTCATCATACCAAATCGCAGCCTCTCCCGTGAGAGACAACGGAAACAATTCAAGCTTAACATGTGGCATTTGAGTCTCCCCATACTTGAACAACCTACATACCTTCTCAAACTTCTCAATGTGGTCATACGGATCCCACTTATGCACCCCGTCAAACTGATTTTCCTCAACACGTGTCAAATGAGGTCCCTTGATATTAAAATTAGGAGCGGTGGTTGGAGGACGAATAGCCGAACCCCTATTAGGTGTTGTGAATCCCTTAAGTACGATGGTTAACCTAGAAAGTGTAAAATACAACAAGTCTAATAATCACTAGAATGGACTAGTATTACTTAAATATAAATGCAAGTATATAAATAAGTTAATACAAGACTTAAAGCAATAAACAAGTAAAGTGGAACATTATGTAATTTTCAATGGTGTATCTTATTTATGATGTTAAATAAAATACAAGGTTGTGCGGAATCAAGATAATACAAATAAGTATGTATCCTAACAACCTATGAATTACAAATGATCTATATTTGTCAAATAACTCTTTTGGATCGAGATACTTAAAGTTGTGAAGTATCCCAGTTTAAGATCGAGAGTATTTAGACAAATTCACTTTAATGCAAAATGAATGCTTAAAAGTATTTATGTCAAGGAAATGACTTTGTATCCTTTTATCCAACCACCTTTACACGCATAAACTTTGGTAAAGAACAAGTGGATTATTCTTTGGAAAGTGTGTAAAGGCAAAAGTCAATCCTCGATATCAGTGTTCAGACTTGTAAGGTCTAGAACACTGACAATCCTCCAGTGTACAGATCTGGTAAGACTTCCAGTGGACTCCGCCATTTGTCAGTCTTCTTTATTCTGACTTCAGTCTTTGACTTCAGTGAGAATGTCTTCAGTAGAGTAGATCTGGACTGGGGTGAAGTCCAGTGAGCTAATCTGGAGAATACTCCAGATTTCCTATACAAGTATTTGCTCACTGGTCTTCCATTATTTCTGAACAAATCTTCAGAGGGACTCCAGATTCCAAGTCTGGAGTAGGTCCAGTAGAACACATTTCTGGACAGATCTTCAGTAAGGCTCCAGTAGTCGAGTCTGGAGCGAGTCCAGTAAATCTGGACCTAACAAATTCCCCTTATTTGTTTAGAAATAATGCAAGTGTTTTCAAGCTTAAATCTATACATTTTGTATGCTTGAAAAACACAAGTTTTGACTTAGTCTAAAAATCTAAGTTACTGGAAAACACTTTATAGATCATGAGTGTTTTTCAGTTTCATCTTTTAAGTTCTAACTTAGACTAAATCTGATCATTTACTTTTATGAATCAAAAATTGCAACTATTATTACATACATCAACTGATAAATAGTTTACAATTTTCATAAAACAATAAATTTACAACAAGTAAATGATAAGACTTCCAGTGGACTCCGCCATTTGTCAGTCTTCTTTATTCTGACTTCAGTCTTTGACTTCAGTGAGAATGTCTTCAGTAGAGTAGATCTGGACTGGGGTGAAGTCCAGTGAGCTAATCTGGAGAATACTCCAGATTTCCTATACAAGTATTTGCTCACTGGTCTTCCATTATTTCTGAACAAATCTTCAGAGGGACTCCAGATTCCAAGTCTGGAGTAGGTCCAGTAGAACACGTTTCTGGAAAGTGTGTAAAGGCAAAAGTCAATCCTCGATATCAGTGTTCAGACTTGTAAGGTCTAGAACACTGACAATCCTCCAGTGTACAGATCTGGTAAGACTTCCAGTGGACTCCGCCATTTGTCAGTCTTCTTTATTCTGACTTCAGTCTTTGACTTCAGTGAGAATGTCTTCAGTAGAGTAGATCTGGACTGGGGTGAAGTCCAGTGAGCTAATCTGGAGAATACTCCAGATTTCCTATACAAGTATTTGCTCACTGGTCTTCCATTATTTCTGAACAAATCTTCAGAGGGACTCCAGATTCCAAGTCTGGAGTAGGTCCAGTAGAACACGTTTCTGGACAGATCTTCAGTAAGGCTCCAGTAGTCGAGTCTGGAGCGAGTCCAGTAAATCTGGACCTAACAAATTCCCCTTATTTGTTTAGAAATAATGCAAGTGTTTTCAAGCTTAAATCTATACATTTTGTATGCTTGAAAAACACAAGTTTTGACTTAGTCTAAAAATCTAAGTTACTGGAAAACACTTTATAGATCATGAGTGTTTTTCAGTTTCATCTTTTAAGTTCTAACTTAGACTAAATCTGATCATTTACTTTTATGAATCAAAAATTGCAACTATTATTACATACATCAACTGATAAATAGTTTACAATTTTCATAAAACAATAAATTTACAACAAGTAAATGATAAGAGTCAGGCCCTTCTTTTCGATGTCTGTCCTAGAGCATCTTCAGTAGCCTTTCTCTTTGGTGATGGAGAAGATGGTATAGATTCTGGCGATTTCATGCCCATAGCAACTTCCATCTGTTGCTTTCTTCTCCATACCTTTTTAACTCTTTTCAGAAATGCTTTAACATCAGTCGACACATTTGTCTTCCCCCTGAACGTTAAAGCAATTTCCTTCAGTTCACTCCATCCAAATGCTTGGACTGAAGTACTTTTCCTTTCATCAGTAAAGTTACCCTCCCTAGTCAACTTTACTTCAAACTTAGACATACCTTCATGATTATCAGCCAATTTGATCTCAGCACCAGTGATCCTTCTAGCATCAGCCCTGAAATTTAACATTTCATTGTATTTGTCTTTCAACTTGGCTGTCTGGATCAATGCTTCAGTTTCCTTAGACACTCTCTTTTGCTCTACAGCAGACTGGAGTTGTTGACGATTAATTTTTCGAGAAGTGTCCAGGGGAATGAATTTGCTTACATCAGCATCTTTAATCGTTTTGATTTGTTTGGCAGTCAGTTTTGGTAAGCCAGTCAGTTTCTTTCTGTACTCTATCTCCAGAGCACCAGCGTTCTTTCTGATCTTTTTCTGAAGGCTTACCAGTTCCTCCTTTCTTTGTCTGATGAGTTCAGGTACACTCACGCCATAAATTATAGAATCATAGACCTGTTCTTCTTCGGCGTAAAATGAGCGTACATGAACATCATCTAATGCATTTAGGCATTGATGAACTCTGGGGTCATCCTTCATCTTTTTGTAAACATCGATATTTATGCCTAACCTGCCAGCATTGTAAGAGTCCAGAGTCACCCATAGATGCCATCTCCCTTTGATGGGCCAGCAGTTCATCTTTTTTATTTCTTTTGAAAATCTCTATCATGATGCATTCTTGTTCTAGCTTCTTGGAGGTTTCATCATCAGCATCATCTTCAGTAGTTTGCTCTTCTTCTCCAGATTCCATTTGTTGTTTTCCCTTAACTGACTTCAGAGTTGATGGAATATCTGGGAAGGACTCAAACTGGGGCTCACTGGCTTCAGTACCAGTAGCTTCTTCAGTTAGCCCGGCTTTAGTGCCATATGCTCTTTGTGCCAAGTGTTTCAGTGTCATTTGGTCACCAGACGACTTTTCCCCCTTGGAATGATCACCAGTTCTTGACTTGAGATCATTCCATAACTGTTCCAGCATATGTCTGTCCAGCGCACCAAATGTTCTTCCTGCCTCTGGAGTTGCATCAGTCACAACTTTCTTAAGTGCCTGCACTTCCTTTTTAACAGTTTCAACTTCTTTAGGCAAGTGCTCTGGCAACTTTTCTTCCACAAACTTCACCACATGAGGTAACAACCCATCTTGAATGGTACGAAGAACAGTCTCAGCAATCTCTTCAGATAATTCTTTCAGCATACTGATTCTGAACTTCTTGGTACATTCATCACTTATTGTACTGACAACTGCATCCTGGTCTAGTGTGGATCTAGTCTCCAGAGAACTGACCCTGGAAACCAAATTCTGAACTTCTTCTTTCAGACCTGCCAGTTCACCAGTGACTGCAGTCTGAACAGAACTAACCAGCCTTGTCTCTAGACCCTGGACCGCCACTTTGAAATTTTCAGTATTGTTGTTTGTGGCCAGTACCAGTTCATCAAGCTTCTCAAACACAAGCTTCTTATTCCCAGCAAACAGATTCATCTCAGATGCAAGGTTATTTGATAATAATGATTTGAAGTCTGAAATAACCTACGATGATTCCTGGAGTGATCTCTCCAGGTCCGCCACCTTACTTAAAATGCCTTGGACCTCGGCAGAAGATGAAGTGGAGAGACCACTGGGAGGTTCAAGATGTGAAGGCAATCTGGTCATAAGAGGTACTTGTGCCCAGTCCTCTTCAGTTGCAGCTTCAGATGTTGCAACTGGTGACTCCGGCGCACGAGGTGGAGGTTGAGATTGTGAAGGTTGAGTGGTTGTTGGAGTGAAGTATTGTGTATCTCTAGGAATTGAAGGTGGTGGTGGTGGTGGCATGTTTGATTCTGGTGGTGGTTCATTTGATTCTGGTGGTGGTGGCATTTCAGAAGATATAATTGGTTGGGTGACTGAAGCAATAGCAGATGTGTCAATATTTTCTTCTTCATCACCCAAGAAATTCATGTTTACATCAAAGCCTTCAGACATTGGGGAATCTACATCATCCCATTCTGGAGCCATCTCAACTGTCTGTTCACCAGACTGTTCACCAGTCTCTACATTAACCTGTTCACCAGCCTCTTCATTCAAGTCTATTTGAGCTTCTTGCTCACCAGAAACATGTTCATCAGTCTGAACATCTTGTTCAACTTCCTCAACAACCTGCTCTATAATCTGGGCAACATTTTCAATTTGTTCATCAGTTACCTGCCCAACAACCTCTTGTACGTTCTCTTGTTCAAAAATTGGTGACCCATCCAGATTCATAACATCACCAGGATGTCTTTCAGGATTCACCTGAAGTCCAGCTCTCATCAGACGCTTGTTAGTTCTAGGTCGTCTGGAAGGTTCAACAACTTCTGTACCTTGACCTTCAGGAGCAATTTGTCGAATGGGTTGTACAGCCTCAATGATCTGTACATCATGGTCACCAGATGGTCCTTCAACAGCTTGACCTCTATCTGGAGCCATTTCAGCTTCTTCCCTTTGAAAGGAAAGCATGGACTGAGGAATATCTACCTCGTCCAGTGGAGATCTGAGTTGACCAGATCCCTCATATACTCACTCACAGAAAAGTGAGTAGTATCAAAATCATACTGGTCTCCAAGAGCATTTTTAAACATTAGTGAAAGGAAACGAATATAAGGAACAAACGGTTTTCTTCCTTTCACTCTAAGGCGCTCTACCAGATCATCAAAAAGAATCTGAGCAAAGTCCACTCTAAGCCCAAACCATAGGCAGTAGGCAATCTGGAGATGGGTTTGATTTATCTGGTCTAACCCTCCAGAACTGCCTCCCAGACATTCAACAATGTGGGTGAAAAAGTATCTCCATGAGTCTGACAGCTTGCTCATGTAGATAGTTCCTTTCCTGGATAGCTGGCCATGCTCATCCATGATATCTGTGTGCCCCATCAGTCTGCACACTTCCCTTGTATTTATACCAGTGGGAAGTTCAATAGGCAACTCATTTTGTTCAAAATAGTTTAACTGTAGAACAGACCTGAGTAGACTAGCAGTGAAACCAAGGGATCTGGTACCTCCCTTGAGAGTATAATTGATAGATGAAGTTTCATCATCATATTTTGCAGTGTACCAGAATTCATAAAGGTACTCGTGGTACATCCTTCCTGGATTTAGTGTCAACGCACCATATAATGGGCAAGAGAGAAAAAATGTGTTTAATCTCCCAATAATCGATTGGGCATCATGAACACTTGAAAGAGAGAGTCTGGCCATCCAGTTGTTCATGTTGATTCTTATGGCATTTGCCTCAAGAGTGATATGAGGTGCCCTGTCAACATTTTCAGAAGGATTATATTCAGTGGCAAGCAGATTTTTAGGCGATTTTGACTGTCTAGGTGCCATTTATAAAGAATAGATGAAGATGAAATTGAATATATATAGGTTATGATGAAGATTTGATGAAGGAATGAATGGAAATGGAGTAAATAAGAGAGATAAATATGATTGGAAATTGAATGAAGAAGTAAATGAAGGAATTTGAGAGATTTGGGAGTAAATATGTTCGAAGTAAATGCAATTGAAATTGAAAGTGGGTATTTATAGGAGAAAGAATATTTGAAATTATCAAATATAATTTTGATCGAGGTTCTGAGATCCGCATTAATTACATCACATCACACATAAATGTGTGACGGTTTACAGCCCACAAACATTAACAAGTTGCTCTTTTTCACTTCCCAAGGTAAAAATACCATCATTACGTTGAAAAATTTACATGCCACGTAGGATAAAAATATTTTTGAAAAGATTTGCTTACGTGGCACACACAATGACCAAGTATTTAGAAAAATATTATGACATATTTCAGTGCATCTGGAGGTTGACTGGACACTCCAGTATCACTGGTGGATTAGTCCAGTGAACATGTACTGATGGTACACTGGAGGGACACTCCAGTAAAGTACCAGTGAAAACCATTTTGAAAGACTGGTAACCTCAAACGTGCACGTCAACTAATACAGACAAGTGAGAGGGACACATTTACAAAGTACCAGTGAAAACCATTTTGAAAGACTGGTAACCTCAAACGTGCACGTCAACTAATACAGACAAGTGAGAGGGACACATTTACAAAGTACCAGTAATATTTTCTGAAAAATTTGTCCAGTGAGAAAATAAATTAATAAATTCCCCCTGAACTTAAAACACATTTAAGAACAAAAATATCTTTCAAGTCTTCCCTTGGAATGTTGATCCAGAAATCTATTAATGCAAAGATAGTACACAAAGGCGTTCAATATCTGAGCAGTCACCAGATTTAAGGGTTTAACATTCCCAACTCACCAACAAGATATTCAAAAGTTTTGACATCCAGAGATTTGGTAAAAATGTCAGCGAGTTGTTTGTCAGTGGGAATAAAATGGAGTTCAATGTTGTTTTTCATAATATGATCACGAATGAAGTGATACCTGAGATCAATGTGCTTCGTTCTGGAGTGCATGACTGGATTGTTTGAGATAGCAATGGCACTGGTATTATCACAAAAGATTGGGGTCTTTGAATATTTAATACCATAATCAAGCAACTGGTTCTTCATCCAGAGTATCTGAGCACAACAACTGGCTGCAGACACGTATTCAGCTTTAGCAGTGGACAATGAAACTGAAGTTTGCTTCTTACTGGTCCAGCTGACCAGTTTGCCACCAAGGAAATGACATCCACCAGTAGTGGATTTCCTGTCTATCTTACAACCTGCATGATCTGAATCTGAATAACCCATTAGATCCATGCATGAGCCTTTGGGGTACCAAAGACCTAGACTGGGGACACCTTTGAGGTACTTCAGTATGCGCTTTACAGCAAGCATATGAGATTCCTTTGGATTAGACTGATATCTGGCACATAAACATGTTGAAAACATAATATCTGGTCTACTGGCAGTTAAATAGATCAGTGAACCAACCATGCCTCTATAGACAGTGGTGTTCATTGGTTTACCATCTGGATCGGAGTCCAGTGTCAGTGGTGCAGAAATTGGAGTTGGTTTAGATGGTGAAGAGTTCATATCATATTTCTTTAAAAGATCTCTAACATATTTTTCCTGATTAATAAATATGCCATCTTTGTTTTGTTTAATCTGGAGTCCAAGAAAATATGTTAATTCACCCATCAAACTCATCTCATATTCAGTTGACATTATTTTTGAAAATTTCTTGCACATATTTTCATCAGTAGACCCAAAAATAATATCATCAACATAAATTTGTACCATTAACAGATTACCCTTTTCATGAAGAATAAATAAGGTATTGTCAATTGCACCTCTTTTGAGTCTCCCCATACTTGAACAACCTACATACCTTCTCAAACTTCTCAATGTGGTCATACGGATCCCACTTATGCACCCCGTCAAACTGATTTTCCTCAACACGTGTCAAATGAGGTCCCTTGATATTAAAATTAGGAGCGGTGGTTGGAGGACGAATAGCCGAACCCCTATTAGGTGTTGTGAATCCCTTAAGTACGATGGTTAACCTAGAAAGTGTAAAATACAACAAGTCTAATAATCACTAGAATGGACTAGTATTACTTAAATATAAATGCAAGTATATAAATAAGTTAATACAAGACTTAAAGCAATAAACAAGTAAAGTGGAACATTATGTAATTTTCAATGGTGTATCTTATTTATGATGTTAAATAAAATACAAGGTTGTGCGGAATCAAGATAATACAAATAAGTATGTATCCTAACAACCTATGAATTACAAATGATCTATATTTGTCAAATAACTCTTTTGGATCGAGATACTTAAAGTTGTGAAGTATCCCAGTTTAAGATCGAGAGTATTTAGACAAATTCACTTTAATGCAAAATGAATGCTTAAAAGTATTTATGTCAAGGAAATGACTTTGTATTTATAGGCAACAAAATTCACCAGTGAATTTTGTGCCGTACAAATATGGTTGCATGCATTAATGATCCGACAAGAACATTAAATGCATTGGATAAGGAATAAGGATAAAGTCACATCAAATGACTTTGTATCCTTTTATCCAACCACCTTTACACGCATAAACTTTGGTAAAGAACAAGTGGATTGTTCTTTGGAAAGTGTGTAAAGGCAAAAGTCAATCCTCGATATCAGTGTTCAGACTTGTAAGGTCTAGAACACTGACAATCCTCCAGTGTACAGATCTGGTAAGACTTCCAGTGGACTCCGCCATTTGTCAGTCTTTTTTATTCTGACTTCAGTCTTTGACTTCAGTGAGAATGTCTTCAGTAGAGTAGATCTGGACTGGGGTGAAGTCCAGTGAGCTAATCTGGAGAATACTCCATATTTCCTATACAAGTATTTGCTCACTGGTCTTCCATTATTTCTAAACAAATCTTCAGGGGGACTCCAGATTCCAAGTCTGGAGTAGGTCCAGTAGAACACGTTTCTGGACAGATCTTCAGTAAGGCTCCAGTAGTCGAGTCTGGAGCGAGTCCAGTAATCTGGACCTAACATGTGCAATGATTCGGGTACTCTCCCCAATGTTTCGGTCAAAAGGGTGAACAGGTTGTGCTTGTCCGTCCATGTTTCTAGGTGAAGTAGGTGGAGTAGTCGGTGGTGTGGAATGTGGTGAAGTTTTCGGTGGTGTATCATCTTTCTTTTCCTCCGTCCTTTTGGGATTTGAAGGACTTCCGGATTCTAAGTTTAATTGATCTATTTTGCTAGATGTTGAGGTAACGGTTTTAAAAGGTTTCCTCCCACGTTTCTTGGTTTTTCCTGGATTAGATTGAGGGCTCACTAGTGGTTGGCTAGAAGACCTCAAGTTCATCAACTAAGAAAGAATTCCTGAAAACACAAACAAAGAAAACCCGTCAAACGCACCAGGTTACAAAAGCAAAACAAAACAGAAAATTAGAGACTAAAAACGAAAATTAAACTAAGAAAACAAGTAACTCTCTTGTATGTGAATACAAGAAAGGATCAACTACGAAATCTCAAACTTAAACTCTTAAATTAGTCCCCGGCAGCGGCGCCAAAAACTTGATGTGTAAAAATCTATTTAAATTAAAATCTAGAAATACTTCGTACCGACTACTACACACAATCGGGCAGTGGACCCATCTGTATGCAATATAGTTCAAAGTAAGTCCAGGATCGTTCCACAGAGACTAACAAGAGCAAGCGAGTTTTAAGTAGTTAAGAAAAAGGTTTGGATTTTTGGACTCCCGTCACTTGAATTTTTGAGAAGTTAAATTGAATTATAAAAGTTAGCAATTCCGGAGAATTTAAATGAAAGAGAATTTTGTATTATCAATAAGAATTTAAAGATCATCTACTTCGACTCCATGACACAACTTATTTAGGTTGCATTTAAATTAAAACCAATTCAACTATGTTGATTTTATAACGAGGCTAGACAAAGAACTCACTAGTTGCGCACCTAGCTTATTACCCTATTCAACCCATTAACCAATTGTTCAATCCCTAAAATTCCGTTACCACGTTCACTATTAAGACCTCCTTAATTGACGAATTTGTATTGTTATTGTAAACAATCTTGTCTACCGATTTTACCAAACCGTTAACACTTCGAATTCTATTATCTATTATTGTTTATTATCTTGCTACCACAAGTTAACACCTATCAATTATACCCAATCGACTAGAATAATGTACTCCTAAACTTAGATACCTCTAAATCATTCATACATTATCAACAAATCAATAGATAAGAACACAAGTACTCAAAGCATTAAGATCTCGACAAAACGTTTAACAATCAACTTGAATTCAAAAGATTATGCAACCATTATTCATTGTGTCACTTCATCTCAGTAGATGATGAAGTATTTAGCTAGACATAATCATAAATAAATCACAAATAGCAAAAGAAAGAGTAAACATCTTGTACCAAAGTGTGAAAGACAATGAAAAGCTAAAGAAATCGATGCTTGAATGCCTTGAAACTCACGAGCAACCCTATGAACTTGGAGAACGTAAAAGCTGCTGAAAAGTGCCTCAAGAAACCCTAAAATCGACTCAAAGTGAAAGTATATCGAATGGAAGGGTTTTGGTCTTCTATTTATAGTGTAAAAACAAAAGAAAGTCTGCCGACCTAGTTTATGCGCCGCACAGAACATCTGTGCGCCGCACAAACTTGAACTTTCCATAATTTGGGCACCCGTTATGCGCCGCACAAAACTTCCGTGCGCCGCACAAACCTTAAACTTCAGATTTCTTTCAGAAGCCTTGCCCGATATGCACCGCATGCCTCCCCTGTGTGCCGCACATCTTCTTTTGCCAAATTTTCTGACCAAAACTTCTTTATGTTGTGCGCCGCATACACCATCTGTGCGCCGCACAAAGTGTCAGAACTCATAAAACTTATATTTTCCAATCCGTCTTCACTCGAACTCGTCTAAGAACCATCCTAATGCATCTTTTAACCTTCCAAATGCCATTTCTAACCATTGTACTTGTTCTAAGCCTGAAATCACTAACAATACCATCAAAGCATCGAATATATATATAATTTGCACAAAATTAAGCTTAAAATGACTTAGAAACGATATGGGAATGTATATATAAATGGACATATCAGTCTTCAACAGGTATTAGGTACTAAATTAAACTTGAGCACCCCTATCATCCTCAAATTTATGGGCAAAGTGAAAGAACAATTCAAACATAGGAGGATATGTTAAGGGCATGTGTATTAGAGTATGGTGGAGCATGGGATGATCATTTGAAATTGATTGAATTTTCTTATAATAACAGCTATCATGCAAGTATTGGAATGTCACCGTTTGAAATGCTTTATGGTAGGAGATGTAGGACTCCAAGTTGTTGGTTGGAGCCTGGTGAAAAGCAGTTACGGGCCCCGAGATCATTGAGATCACAGCTGAAAAAGTTAACATTGCTAAGGAAGCACTTCGTGTAGCTAGAGAACGACAGAAAACTTATTCCGACAAGAAAAGAAGGTCGGTTGAGTTTTAAGTTGGAGATATGGTAATAAGAGCGTGGCTGCTAGTGCACTAAGCCGTAAAGGGCAAAGTGTTACCAGTAGAATATGTGATTAAGTTGGGTTACTTGAGCATATCAAGTCAACCAAAATTAAAGCTCCTTTTGATGGCAAGGTGGGTAAAGAGAAACAAGTCAAATGAATAGTTATGGGTTCCGGACCTTCAAAGGTCAATTCATGTTGGTTCTAAAATGATGTTGCAAGATTAAAGGCATTCTGTTGGTGACAAATTTTGAAGATGGATATTGCGATGCTTGTTCAAAAGGTGTGACTTGTGCTCAAGTCAGAGATGAGAACCAAAATCCAGATGAAAAGATGCAACGTTAGGATATCTCAAAGTAAAAAAAAAGTGATTAAATTAATATGAAATCTCTGTTTAAGTTGTCTCGGTATTGAGAGGAAAGTATATGCTATGGGTCATCGTGAGCCATCTGACGAAAAGTATTCATTCTCTTGCTATTCGTGGGAGTGTGCGCGTGTTAAAGCTTGCCACTTTGTATAAAGTTGAAGTAAGCATGGAGTTCCATATCTTTGTTTTTGAACTTGATAAGAGGTTTGTCTCAAAATCATGAAAATGTATTATACGTGCTTGTGTATTTATTTTGGATGGTGTCCATAGTACTCTCTTGGGTGCTATTGAGCATAAGCCTTGATGATAAAACCACCTTGACTCCATTAGAATATGTGAGCATTGATGCTAAGAAAGGATTGTAGATGAACCGGTTGGAATTCTTGTCCGGAAGCAAAAGAAATTCCGTAAGAAGAACATTGACCTTGTGCTTGTGAAATGAAAGCATACGCGTGGAGAAAGCTTAACTTGGGAAACCAAGTACGTGATACGGGAGAACTATCCCCACCTATGTGATGCTGAAGTGATTCCGAGGACGGAATCCTCTTAGGGGGGGGTAATTGTAACATCCCGAACTTTTTAATTAACTATTGACTTGAGTCGTTAAGTCAACACAACGTGTCCGTTAGGTCTCTAGGAGATTTAATGTTTATGTGTGATTAATATGCATTATGTGTAAAGTTTTAAAGCCTTAATGATTCATGTGTTAATGTGTTTAAGATGATTAAATGTGCTTAAAGTGTTAGTAAGTATTCCCGTTAAGTCGTTTAAGCCTTAGATGTGAAGATGTAAAGTTGAGGGGCTTAAGTGTAAGCTTTAAAAAGTTTGGTCCAGCTGATTAGGGTTCCTTTAGCCCTAATCATAATCAAAAAATATCAGTTGTTGGCCTCTCCAAACCGTTCCCCTCCTCTCCATTCGATTCCTTGCAAAATCCTTCAAAACGTGTGATTTCGGGTGTATTTGATCAAGCCTTTTGCATTCTTCTTGCAATCTACAGGTAATTTCAGTGACTTCCCTTCGATTTGTGATCATATGTATCAAATGAATGGATTTAATTCAGGTCTTAGGGTTTGGAGAATGGATTGGGTTGTTGGCAATCAATTGTGGTTAATTGATCGAGTTTTTTGATGTTAGGAATGGTTGTTTAATGTGACCTAATGATCCATTTTGTTAACAACTCGTTCATGGAGCAATTGATGGTGTCAAACCATCAATTAGGTTTTAAAAGAGTCTTTTTCTGGAGTAAAACCCGTTTTTGGAAAAAATAGTCGTAAAGAGACTAATACCTGGGGTAATAGTCTAGAAATGGACAAAAATTGAGAATAGTCGTAAAGAGACTAATACCTGGGGTAATAGTCTAGAAATGGACAAAAGTTGAGAATAGTCAAAAAGAGACAACTTACCCGGGGTAATAGTCAAAATGAGACTATTACCTAGAATGATGGTAAGTAAAAGGTATGCGGCACGTACATAGACTGTAGATCGGTTTAGTCTCGTTATACTCGTTAATTGGTCCTATGTTGATTATAGGTAGTCGGGAATACTTGCAAAGCTCGGTAACTTGCGTTATCATTTGTTGTACGCTTCTACGAGGTAAGATACACTACTTTGACACGCTGAGGGTTCAACAAAAACATGGTTTTCATATAATAACTTCCCACATGTTATCTTGATTGCTTATGGGTATTCGGGGTTACACGGGAGGTGATATGGGCTATGTAAATGACTATTGAGGCCTGAAATGCAGTCCCTATGATATGAAATGTAATGATATGCTATGAAATGTTATGAAATGATATGAGATGTAATGATATGCTATGAAATGTTATGTAATGTCTTGAGATGAATTGAAATGTGATATATGTTGATGATATGTGAAATGTGCATGATTACATGGCTTGTTCATCTAGTTCACTAGACTTATTAAGTTGCCACGACACGTGCACGTTTAAGGGCCCAAACGTAAAAGATGAATATGTGATGATGTTTAGGTAACGTGGACACCTAAACTATATGTGATGTAAATCGAGCTCGTAAATGATGTGAGAAGTGTTAAGCTTAACCCGTACTTGCCCTTGCCCGGCGGGTGCGTAGATGTGGTTGCTTGGGTGGCTCCTTGCAACATGGTCAATGATGTGAAGAGTAATACGGGAGGTCTGACCCGCCCCACTTGTCTTGAACATGCGGATTACTCCGGGATTGGCTTGCCATTCCTTAACGACATTGATGTACAACCGTAAGGTTTGTCCATCTAGTCGTGTGTGACTTATGTCACCCTTACAAAGATGTATATGTTATATGAGATGCGTGACTTATGTCACAACTACAAAGATGATTAGATGTTATATGTGAAGATGCAAAAAGATGACTAGGCACATTTAGGATGACCCATCCTATATGAAGATGTTTGATGTGATAATATGTTATGTGAGATGTATTGTATGATGTGACTTATGCCTTAATGATTCAAATGACTTTTCTATAAAGTTTTAAATGGACAAATGTTTTATCAATGATGTGTTATCTTACTTAGCTAATTCATTAGCTAACACTTGCTCTTTTAAAATGTGTTGTGCCCTCAGGTCCAACATTAGTGAGCAGGTAGATGTGAGAAAATGTGAGGCATGGGTAGATGATCTTGAAGCTGGTTGTAGTTTACCCATAGTGGCTGCTCTCTTTAGAAATTGATTTATGATTTGCATTTATTATGTTGTCGGATGTTTAATGTTGGGCAACCGACGGATTTCCATTTAAACTTGTTTTGATGATATGGCTAGTAACACCAATTAATAAATGAACCAAACAGATTTTGTTGGTTTGGACTTTTAAAGTTTAATTCCGCTTTTCTTTGACGCCGTTAGGCGAAAATTTTTGGAAATCCATATTTTTAAACGGCGGGTGTTACAGTAAGTGTCCTCATCTTTGAATACCCTTAACGGTTGTTATCCCGACACTATGATTTTAACGTTTAAACCTACGAACTCACCAACTTTATATTAACATGATTTAGTACACTTTTCAGGTGAACAGGTTAATGAAAGACGTATTGGATGATTTATTGCTTGATTGTACTAGGATTGGACTTGGACTTCATGGATCCGTGATTCATAGTTCCCGATTAAGGGTTATGCTTAGGATCATTTACCATCTTTTGAACTATATTTTGTAAACGTTTGATGGGCGTGCTCCTTATGCATTTTTGTATGATTCCGGTACTTGTAATTGATTGATTTATGGATTTTCCAATCCTTTAAATGCATTTTAGATTGTCTCTACTTAATTTCCATGTCGTGTTGTGCTTAGTATGTAACCCTCATGATTCCGCCTTGTTGGGGTGTTACAAACCTGGCCAGCCACAACGCTCGAGATGGGATTCGAACTTGTGACCCTCGCTCCAACTTCCGGTTAATTAGTCAGCTCATAAAACGGATTGAAAACATAAGTTTATTATAAGAAGAAATAAAATATTTGGTTAATCCAACCGGTTTAACAGTCAGACGCAAATGGATCAATCAATAGTTCAATACCGCTTAATTGAGAAAACTGTTAGGCCGGGTTATAGGTTGAACTAATTGAACCGGTGTTCTAGGCCAACTTAAAAACTTATGAAGTTATGAGTATTTTTATTTTCTTTTTTGTTTTTCGTTTTTTGTAAAACGAAATTAAGAAAATCGGTAAATTAATCGGGTTTTTGCTTACTGGTAAGCGTAAAGGGTTGTCGTAACATTTTTAATGAAAATGAGTCATATGTCCGCGCAATGCGGCGGTGATAATAGTAGTGGTGCGAGGGTGGTGGCGACGGTGACGGCTGGTGGGGGCGGCAATGATATTAAATGTAAAAGTAATTGATGTTAAAGGAAGTAGTGTAGTTATTGTAAAGATTGAATGGTTTATGTTGTAAATTATTTCATTAAGGGTATTATAGGTATGGGAAATAATTAAGCCTCCTAACAAAATAGCCTAAAAATACTCCTAACTATTAGATGATGATATGTGGAAAAATCAGGAGGCAAGATTAGGAAAGAAAATTAGTGGATACCACATGTCAACTTCTTATAGTTTTAGGAGGATTTTTAGGTTAATATTTAGGAGGGTTTATCATTTTCCGGTAGGTATATATTAGGTAGAGATGTTTAATGTAACACCCCTAAGTTTTTAAGGTAAAGAATTTAACCCCTTTCTATAGTTTTGACATTAAAATAATTTCCTAGTATTTTATTTTTGGTTATGGGGTTAATTTAGTTGGAACTTTAACGAATAGCGGATATATTTCCCTCAAAAATTGAAAAGGGGCGTGGCACTCATAGGAAGTGCCAGCCATCCTCCCAACTTGTGATACATACTTCCACTTATTCTTCCTTCCTTCTCTAATCTTCTACTCAATTCTATTCCATATCAAATTCAAATCCTTCAATCATCTAAAATCATTTACTTGAAATCATAGCAAGCATATTATGGTGAAGAATTAAATTGGGAAGAATTATGTGTCGTGATAGTGTGTGTGTCAACACACATAGGGGAAAAAGAGAAGAATTGGGATTTAAAATCTTGATGGTCTTTTGGTAAAGTTTGGTCATTAGTACATTTCTGCAAAATTAAGCTATGTATGGTCTTTTGGTAAAGTTTGGTCTTAGTACATTTCTGCAAAATTAAGCTATGTATGGTCTTTTGGTAAAGTTTGGTCATTAGTACATTTCTGCAAAATTAAGCTATGTATGGTCTTTTGGTAAAGTTTGGTCATTAGTACATTTCTGCAAAATTAAGCTATGTATGGTCTTTTGGTAAAGTTTGGTCTTAGTACATTTCTGCAAAATTAAGCTATGTATGGTCTTTTGGTAAAGTTTGGTCTTAGTACATTTCTGCAAAATTAAGCTATGTATGGTCTTTTGGTAAAGTTTGGTCATTAGTACATTTCTGCAAAATTAAGCTATGTATGGTCTTTTGGTAAAGTTTGGTCATTAGTACATTTCTGCAAAATTAAGCTATGTATGGTCTTTTGGTAAAGTTTGGTCTTAGTACATTTCTGCAAAATTAAGCTATGTATGGTCTTTTGGTAAAGTTTGGTCTTAGTACATTTCTGCAAAATTAAGCTATGTATGGTCTTTTGGTAAAGTTTGGTCATTAGTACATTTCTGCAAAATTAAGCTATGTATGGTCTTTTGGTAAAGTTTGGTCATTAGTACATTTCTGCAAAATTAAGCTATGTATGGTCTTTTGGTAAAGTTTGGTCTTAGTACATTTCTGCAAAATTAAGCTATGTATGGTCTTTTGGTAAAGTTTGGTCTTAGTACATTTCTGCAAAATTAAGCTATGTATGGTCTTTTGGTAAAGTTTGGTCATTAGTACATTTCTGCAAAATTAAGCTATGTATGGTCTTTTGGTAAAGTTTGGTCATTAGTACATTTCTGCAAAATTAAGCTATGTATGGTCTTTTGGTAAAGTTTGGTCTTAGTACATTTCTGCAAAATTAAGCTATGTATGGTCTTTTGGTAAAGTTTGGTCTTAGTACATTTCTGCAAAATTAAGCTATGTATGGTCTTTTGGTAAAGTTTGGTCATTAGTACATTTCTGCAAAATTAAGCTATGTATGGTCTTTTGGTAAAGTTTGGTCATTAGTACATTTCTGCAAAATTAAGCTATGTATGGTCTTTTGGTAAAGTTTGGTCTTAGTACATTTCTGCAAAATTAAGCTATGTATGGTCTTTTGGTAAAGTTTGGTCTTAGTACATTTCTGCAAAATTAAGCTATGTATGGTCTTTTGGTAAAGTTTGGTCATTAGTACATTTCTGCAAAATTAAGCTATGTATGGTCTTTTGGTAAAGTTTGGTCATTAGTACATTTCTGCAAAATTAAGCTATGTATGGTCTTTTGGTAAAGTTTGGTCATTAGTACATTTCTGCAAAATTAAGCTATGTATGGTCTTTTGGTACTTGAACATGTTTTGTTGACTTGAAAAGTGTCAAAATGGGTAAATGACCCATTTGGTTGTGAAAATGGACGTGTGATCAATGGATATTTGAATTATGAATATGGTTGTGTCAAATACTTGTTTGAACTTAGAAATGATGAGTTATAAAGCTTGTAATTGAGTTTGGAAAGATTGGAAGTTGAGTCAAGTGTCAAGATGGGTCATTTTGTTGTTCAGCATCAAATATGTGGCACGTACAGAAAGTAGTGTGGCACATTTTAGGTTCTGTTTGGATTTGGGTCATTTGTGTGGCACATGAAAAACTGGAAGTCAGAATATGTGGCACATGCAATTTTGCATGTGGCACATATTTGCTTCTGTTCTGATTTTAACTCAAAAATGTGGCACATGCATATGCATGTGGCACACCTGGGTAAAAAAAAAAGTTTTTTTCTTTAATCGAGTCGTGTCGTTTCAATTAAATTAGTGAATAAAAAATAGGGGTATTTTGAATAGTTCAAAGTTGTAATTTGAGAAAAGGGGAGGAGTTGATGCTTTGTATGGTAGTATAGTAGTATAGAACTATAGATAGTAAGTGAAGGCCAACAAAGTAGCTAGATCGCTAACTTTTTGAATTTATATTAAAATTTTACGATTAATTCAATAGATAAAAGATTAGTTAAAATATTACTTTAAATCTATATTAGTAGAAGTAGAAATCAATGCTACAGATATGACAACATGAAAATTAATTGTTTTTGTTGACTTTAATCTATATCTATACTCCTTTATAATAATTATTAACCCTTATTTTTGGAAAGTGTTAGAAAATGGTTAGATGCAAAAGTACTAAATTACCCTTAATAAACACCCCATATGGAAAGGGTTATTAGAGATTACCAAATTTGCTCTTAATAAATTAATTTACACTTTAAACCCTTATCTTGCTAATTTACACTCTAAGTCCTTATCTTCTAAAATATTTCCACTATCACCATTACATCAACTTACACAGTTACACCACTCGACACCAATTGTCGATGTCATCATCACCCGTCATCGACACCACTAAACCGCCGTCGCCGTAACCGCCGCCGCATTGCGCGGATACCATGCTAGTTTCTTTATAATAATTATCAACCCCCTATTTTTAGAAAGTGTTAGAAAATGGTTAGAAGAAAAAGTACTAAATTACTCTTAATAAATACCCACTATGGAAAAAGTTTTATAGATTACCAAATTTGCTCTTAATGAATTAATTTACACTCTAAACCTTATTTTAATAATTAATACTTTAAGCCCTTATCTTCTAAAATATTCCACTATCACCTTTACATCAACCTATACCACTTGACACCGCCACCACCAATAATACCGTCACCGACACCACTAAACCGTCGTCCCCACCACCGCCGCCGCATTGCGCGGGTACCATGTTAGTACTGTGTAAAAATGAAGGTCGTACATGTTATTTTCATTATTGAATTTTTTAAGTAATTAGTGAATAAGTACGAGCCCTTCCTAATTCCTATATTTATTGGCGGAAGAGAATGTAATTTGTCGTGCCATGTCTATACTTATATATAAAGCAAATTACCTTCTCCCCCTTTAAGTAATTAAAACTTTGAAATTACAATAATACCCTTCTTCTTTATTCACTAATTTAAACATATTCACCTATTTACTATAATACCCTTAATGAAATAAATTACAACATAGATTCTCCAACCCTTAAATAACCATATTAACCCCTCTTACATCAATTAATTCACATTCACCACCACGCCACCACCAACGCCACCGCCGCACATCGCCGCCACCACTGCCGTCGTCGTCACACCTTCGTCGCTACCACCATCGCCGCCGCATCGCGCGGGCATAGTAAATTTAGATTAGTTTTAGAAAAATCGTAATAATATATACTTAAAACTTTTGGAAACAGTAGTACTTTATATACGGAGTAATGGAGTATTATAATCTAACTAGCTCATGTGTTGCACGATGGCAAATAATTTCAAATTTTCAGCTAAGACACATAGTTAATGAAATAAAAAAGTTACATTTTTTTACTGATGGTTCATGGTTGACAACATCCTTCATGGGCCCCGGTTCAAAACTGCACCAGTAGTTCTATAACAATAAATCAAATACAAAATATCAATAAAGGGCAAAGGTGTAGTCGGCTAGTTCTATCGGCTAGCATCGACTCTTTGGCAACCATATAGCACATGCATCAGCTAGTTTTGGCAAGTTTAATCAGCTAGTTTTGGCTATATATATCGTCAAGTTTTGGCCGATCCTTGTGAACGTTGGGAGCGTGTCTTGTGACCGTTTTTTTTTTGTTCTTGTGCCAAAACTTTCGACTTTACCGGAAACCTAACCAAAAAATTTGGGGGTTTTTCGATTTGAGGCTATTTCTATGTTTTTCTTGGCTTCTATTGCCGGAATACATGCCGATAAAACTTGCCGATGCTCCTTAACGTTATATAGCACCATTTCCGGTGAGATCGGAAACCTCTTTTTGGGGTTTCCGGTGATTGCCGGCCAGAGACGTTCACTTTTTTTACGGCCAAATCTTTGTTTGGCTTTGGCAAGGGTGTAGTTGGCTATTTGGCTACTTTAATCGGTTTTCCGGCGACCCCTTTTTTGGGGTTTCCGGTTTAATCGATTTAGGGTTTCCTGTTGCTTCGTTGCTTCGGTTTTCCGGCGAGCCCTTTTTGGGTTTCCAGTGAACTGCTGCTGCTGCTTGTTGTTTTGGTTTTCCGGCGAGCCCTTTCTTGGGTTTTCCGGTTAACTGCTGCTGCTGCTTACGGTGGCTGTGGTTTTCCGGCGAGCCCTTTCTTGGGTTTTTACGGTTAACTGCTGCTGCTGCTTATATATATGTATATTTATCTTTTTACATTGCCGTTAATTGCATGTTTGTGATTAGCTTGGTAGTGTTAACTTAGCGGTAGCGTTGCCGGATTTTTCCTTGGTAGTGTTGCCGTATTTTGTTCCATTAAAGCAATAGGTAGCCGGAAAAAGTAGTTTTAGCCGATGATGATATCGTTGAACAGTTAGGTTGCCGGTGTTACGTTAAATGGGCGATGATGATACAAAATGTTCGTAAAAATGGGACTCGGATGATCCTGGGCGTATCTTGGCGGGGTAAACCTTCGGGTTAGCAGCCATGGCGTCTCCGACTTTCGAAATTCCCGACCCCCAAATTCTGAGCCCAAGTTTATATTTTATAAAAAAAGGTCACTTTTTATGTTTTCCGACAACTTTTTTTAATTTCCGGTTACCTTTTATATGTTTTCCGGCATTGGTAAATTGGCAAGTTTTGCTAGTTTTGTACACTACACCATGTAATTTGGCAAGTTTTGGCTAGTTTTGGCTAGTTTTTGGCAATAACACGTGTCGGCTTTTAATTGGTCGAAATTTAGCTAATTTGCCAATTTTTGGCACTACACCCTTGCCCCTAAGAGTACATATTACTGTATTACGAGTATTTACTACTCACCAAAAAGTTGAATACGGGAATAAGAAAAGTTGAAGGTACAATTTCCTCACCATATATGAGAACCATCTTCAAAGCTCTTTCCATTTGAAGCCTAACATACTACTACGTAAATAACTAAATACTACACGAGTTGAAGTACAATTCTTATTGCCTAAACTACAAGTTACTATTGCATTCTGAAGCTAAAATTGCCAACTGTTACAGTGATGACAAAATTCCAATACTATACTGCAATGGCACCAAATGGTCAAAGTTAATTCTTGCAACCTACCCTTCTGCTACAAGCATAATTGCATATTTCAAATTGATGTACAAACATATGGGTACATGTACAATTGCACATTTGGTTCGTGAGCTCAAGGGGTCACACTAATTTGTTATAACCAAAACAAACATATGAATATACAACATCAACCAAAACGATCATATAGTAACAATGCTATGTTATTCCACTCAAAACGTTAAGATTATTGAAGCAAATCAACACTGCCCTAATTCGAAATTGTGTGCATAGCAATCATAAGTTCATACATAATCTCTTTGTCGTAATTAAGCCAATTTTTTATGTTAGTTGTCCATGAAGCTCGTAATCAAGTGCCATTGCCCTTATTATATGTTTCCAAACAGAAATATATACCTCCATAGATGGTATGCAAGAATGCAACAATAACAATAAATTTATAACCAACTTAGGGCGCGTTTGGTTCACAGAATGTTTTTAGAAGGAATGAAATCTTACAATGGAATTGGAATTTGAAGGAATGGAATTTGACGGAATGTTTTTGATTTTTTGAAGATTCAAGTAACAAATGTAATGAGATTCCTTCCCCCATCCTCAAGGAATGAAGATTCCATCAAATGATGGAATGTTTACATTCCATTGGAATGATATTCCTTCCTCTTTGAACAACCAAACACACTAAGGAATGGAATCTCATTCCAATTCCATCAAATTCCCTCAAAATCTGTGAACCAAACGCGACCTTACAGTCTTACACCTTATTGCAAATTTGCAATTAAACTTGTTGGGCTTTTAGGTGTTTGGTAAATGGTAATGTCTTAAAAGGTCATGGGGAATTTTAATTTGATAAAATGTGGGCCGGCCCATATAAGTAATGAAAAGTTGGGTTAAACCTGAGCATCAACCACCAACTTTAAATAAAACCCACACTTATGTTTGACTTCGAGGCTTCGAGTTTTTATAAAGTTTGATAGTCATAAATATTATTATATTAACAATACGAGTATCATTTTCCATTATCGGTTACTTGCACGTTCTTATCTCAATGAGTGTTTAGTCAATATCCCGGTAGTTAAAACGAATTCAATATCTCAAAAAATCACACATAAAAGCAAGCCTGATATGTTATAAATACTAGTAAAATTCTTGAGGGTGAAAATAAAGAAAATTCAAAAATAATCATGAAGATATTCAAAATGAACCAGACAGGAGTAGTTCTACTTAGCAAATTAGGAGGGCTTAACTTGGGTCCATGTAAGTCTCGACGGTTCTCACTTCTTAAAGATAACTCTAATTTTTTATTGACACATTATAAATTTTATACATCTGCTTATGTTAAACCACACTATGATTCATTGCTTGGCCAAACCATATGGTTGTTTGTTACTTGTATTATACTTTAGAATGCCAAAATATTTATTATTGACATATGAGTATATGACAAGTTAAAACTTAAAAGTTAAATTTTATGGAAAGAATAAATGTATCCAAAATCAAATTTCCATGGTTTTAAGACTACCATATTACCACTTGTGGGACACAAAGTCTAGAGGCAAGGTCGTATCCAAAAGGGAACTGATATTCGTACCACCATTTTTGATTAATGTACCACTATGTACAAACTGTATAGCTTACTGTACAAGTCGGTAATGCACGACTGTGATACATACATCAAAATAAATGGTACAAATATCACTTCCCTATCCAAAATTTGATGAATTGTCAATGGCTTTGTGTGACACAATTAAGTGCTCTAACACAATAAGACATGTTGGGGGAAGCTTCAAACCCAAAATTTCCTTATCTCCAAATAGTCCTTCAAACAGGTATAAGTATTTCGCGGATCAAAACAGTTATCTAATTATACTATCATATATACAATCTCTGTTGAGAAACAAGATCAATTATTAGCTTATTTTATGGTAGTTTGCTTATTTCCGGGTTAAGATGTTTTGCAGGTTAAAGTTCAAGGGTGTTTAAGTGTAAAGAGTGGAAAGTATCAACGTTTGGACTAAAGTTGTCAAGAAGGAAAAGATCAAGGGTAAAGAGAAGAAATACGTTTGGGTATTTAAGGCAGAAGATGTTTATTATTTAGGGTTAACACACATATACCTAATTTGAGATCTATGTTATTCTCTCTGGGCGATTAGAGTTCGATGAGGGTTTCCTTATGTTTTGATCTTATGATTATTCTGATCATCTGATCATCTATTTGATATTCTGTATTTGATATCTAAACTCATTGTTTAGATATTCAGTTTTCTTCTTTAAATTGTAATCGAACATTGATAATAATAAAGTTACAGCCGACTGTTTCGTTCATCAATTTTCTTTTATGGTATCAGAGCCATTCATCATTAATTGATGATATTTTAGATCGATTCTTCTATTCTGTTTTTCTGGTCTCGGGCGTATTCCATTGTGGAACCCTAGATCTGAATTTTTGGGGTTTTGTTGTTCGATTAAATTAGGGTTTCGTGGTTAAATCCTAATTGTTGTTCTTCCGCTGCTTCATATCCATAATCACGATTCTATTTGTGATTTCAGATCCTGATTTCTTCTTTTGACTAAGTGAATCAAAAGAAGGGTTAGGGTTCCTCATCCTTCTGCCGATTGCGCTGTATTGTGTTCTCTATCCCTTCTCTTATATTACTTGTTTTTTGATTCTACTTATACTTTCTTCTCAATCTAATTTTTTATATATATATCTATACATATTTCTTCTACTTATTCACACAAAATCATTTGAGTTAATACTTGACCTGCCATCATCTGAGTGGTTAGGAATCCTGTCACTGGCTCGTTTGAGTGATTAAGTATTATTTTCTACAAAGTTTTTTTGAGAAAAAGGTATTTGTGGTTTCATTAGTGTATTATTTGTTTTTTGTGTTCTGCTTGTGGAGTATCTGGTTGTGTGCTTATCTTATAGGTGTTTTTCTGATATTTGTTTAAATACTTGTTCTTATTTGTGGTTATATTTTGGTTTCTATAATGGTGAATACTCCACCTCCTTCTGTGCATAATGATTCTGATCATGAAGATGATTTTGATGCTAATACTAGGATTAGTAAACTTGATTTTAGTGATCCTTTGTATCTTCATGCTAGTGATACTGTGAGCACACCACTAATTGCTTTTAAGCTGCTTGGTACTGATAACTATAAAGTTTGGGCTTCTGCTATGGAATTGGCTTTACATACTAAAAACAAAATTGGATTTATAACTGGTACTTGTGTTAAATCTGTTGATAATCATGTACTTGCAAATCAGTGGGATAGATGTAATGCAGTTGTTCTTAATTGGATTTTAAATTGTGTGTCTCAAGAATTATACTTAGGACAAATATTTAGTAAGAATGCTGCAAATGTTTGGCAAGAATTAAAGGAAACTTATGACAAAGTTGATGGTTCTGTTGTGTTCAATTTACATCATAAGATTAATTATCTGTCTCAAAATGGTTATTCTTTATCTGAATATTATCATAAACTGTGTTCTTTATGGAAACAATTTGATGTGCTTGTTAAACTGCCTGCTTGTTCTTGTGATGCTGCTAGAGATGTTCAGAAACATAATGATTTGATCAAGTTAATGCAGTTTCTAATGGGACTTGATGATGCTTATACTCCTACTAGAAGTCAAATTCTTACTACTGATCCTCTTCCTTCTGTGAAGACTGCTTTTTCCTTAATTTCCAGAGAGGAGTCTCACAGAGGGGGGATTTCTGGAGGATCAAAACCTTCTTCTGTTTTTGCTGCAAAAGGTTTTCAAAACAAGTCTTCAAACAATTTTAAGGCAAATTTTGACTCAAAAAAGACTTATGATAATAATTTTGAAGCAAGAAAAACTTTTGATCCAAATCAAAGAACTTACAGATCTCCTAATCCTAATTTCAAGTGCACTCATTGTAATAAAATTGGACATACTATTGAAAGGTGTTTTCAACTTGCAAATCAAAGGAATAATAATAGGTTTAATAGTCACAATTCTGTGGTTGATAAGTCTAATTCTGCAAACTCTTCTAATATGCATAATTCTGGTACTAATGGTTTTACTTTGACTCATGATCAAATGAGTAAATTACTTGTTCTTCTTGGTGATAAGAAAGATGAGTCTTCTTTGTCTGCAAACCTTGCCAATATGGCAGGTATTTCTTGTAGTACCTTTGCTCATATTATGTCTAATAATGCTTTGCTTAAGCTAATTTATGATTGGATTATGGATTCAGGGGCTAATCAACATCTTACTCTTTCTGAAAAAGGTTTAACTGATTTAGTAGATGTTTCAGATTTGAATTTATTAATTGGACATCCAAATGGTACAAATGCTAAGGTTCAAAAAATTGGTAATCTTAGACTTAATGCTAATCTGGTTTTGTTTGATGTTATGGTTGTACCTGAATACAGTGTGAATCTTATGTCTATTCATAAATTGGCTAGAGATAATAAAGTTTGTGTCTCTTTTAATGAGAATAACTGTTTGATTCAGGATTTTCCTCTAAATCAGAAAGTCCTGGGGACTGGTAGTCAGAAGAATGGATTATATTTTTTTGATGAAACTGCTAATTGCTCTTCCTCTGTATGCAATGCTGTTAATGTTCCTTGTGAGTCAAATAATCTTTGGCATGCTAGATTAGGTCATCCTTCTGATCAAGTTTTAAAAGTGTTAAAACAAAAACTCAAAATTGATAATCATTCTAATTTACCTTGTGATATTTGTCATAAAGCAAAGCAAGTTAGAGAACCTTTTCCTCTTAGTGAACATAAAACTGAAAGGCTTGGTGATTTGATTCACATTGATGTATGGGGTCCTTATAAAGTAACAAGTAAAGAAGGTTTTAAGTATTTCTTAACTATTGTTGATGACTTTACTAGAGCTGTTTGGACTTTTTTGATGAAACTGCTAATTGCTCTTCCTCTGTATGCAATGTTGTTAATGTTCCTTGTGAGTCAAATAATCTTTGGCATGCTAGATTAGGTCATCCTTCTGATCAAGTTTTAAAAGTGTTAAAACAAAAACTCAAAATTGATAATCATTCTAATTTACCTTGTGATATTTGTCATAAAGCAAAGCAAGTTAGAGAACCTTTTCCTCTTAGTGAACATAAAACTGAAAGGCTTGGTGATTTGATTCACATTGATGTATGGGGTCCTTATAAAGTAACAAGTAAAGAAGGTTTTAAGTATTTCTTAACTATTGTTGATGACTTTACTAGAGCTGTTTGGACTTTTTTGATGAAAACTAAGGATGAAACTTATGATCAAATTTTTCTTTTTTATAATTTGATCAAAAATCAGTTTGGAATTAGTGTTAAAATAGTTAGAAGTGATAATGGAAAGGAGTTTATTAATCATAGAGTTAATTCTTTGTTCACTAAAGAGGGTATTGTTCATCAAACTACTATTGCTTACACTCCACAACAAAATGGAGTGGCTGAAAGAAAGCATAGACATCTTCTTAATGTGGCTAGAGCTTTATTGTTTCAGGGTGGATTACCTTTGTACTTGTGGAGTGAATGTGTGTTAACTGCTACTTACTTGATAAATAGAACTCCTTCCTCTGTTCTTAATGGTGTCACACCTTATGAAAAAATTTATGGTTTTGAACCATCTTTAAAACATTTGAAAGTGTTTGGTTGTCTTTGTTTTGCTACTATTCTTAATAATTTTGATAAATTTAGTTCTAGAGCAGAAAAGTGTGTCTTGGTTGGTTTTTCTAATTCAAAAAAAGGATATAAACTTTATAGTCTTGAAAAAAGAAGTTTTCTATATTCCAGAGATGTTAAATTCTATGAAAACATATTTCCTTTTACAATGACTTCAAAGAATGTTTTAGAAAATACTAATTATGATTCTGTCACTCAACTTAATTTTTTTGACACCATTTATGAAAAGTCCAATGATGAAGAGGAAGAGGGTGATACTGTGATTGAAGGTAGAACTACTCATTGTCATAAAAGTCCACCTAGAGGTACCAGAAATGATGGTGAACCATCATACAGCTTTGGCAGTCCTTCTAGGGTTACTAGCAATGATGGTGAACATAATTCTGGATGCTCTTCTGAGACTACTAACATTGAGGGTTCAGCAACTATCTCAGAAAATTTAAATGATCAAGATCATATTTCTGAGGACAGTTTTCATGAAACTGAAATTTTGAATGAGAATATCAATTTAAAAAGGTCAGATAGAAGTTCTGTTCTTCCTAAAAGGTTGGAAGATTTTGTTTTAGATGCCAGAATTAAATATCCTTTAAAGAAGGTTGTTAATTATTCTAAGCTTACTCCTAGCATGTTCTGTTTCACAACAAATTTAAATAAATCCATTGAACCAAAAACTTATAATGAGGCTGCTTGTGATAATAATTGGGTTATAGCTATGAATGATGAGATGAATGCTTTAATGAAAATAACACTTGGATTATTACTGAATTGCCTAAAGGAAGACAACCTATAGGTTGTAAATGGATTTATAAAATCAAATACAAGTCAAATGGAGAAATAGATAGGTATAAGGCTAGGTTAGTGGCAAAGGGTTATGATCAAAAGGAAGGTATTGATTTTGAAGAAACTTTTTCTCCAGTGGTAAAAATGGTTACTATTAGGAGCTTAATTTCTGTTGCTATGTCTAGTGGTTGGTCATTATATCAACTTGATGTGAATAATGCTTTTCTATATGGAGATTTGGTTGAGATTGTTTATATGGATCTTCCTCCTGGTTATTTTAATAAAGATGATAAAAGAGTATGCAAGTTGACTAAATCTTTGTATGGTCTGAAACAAGCACCT
>CM067170.1:108213251-108362421 GCA_034093135.1 Erigeron breviscapus
GTGCTGAAAACTTGGGTGAGGTGCTTAGAGGCGACCGCATTGAGAATTCAGTATACACGGTGAGGACCTTCTGATGCAATTTTTGGTACAACGTTTAAGTGACATATGCTGTTTTAATTAACGTCACTTTTTAACCGTTGTGAGTTATTGCCATTTCAGTTTTCTATGCGAGAGGAACAACCATGCAAAGTTGGCTGCCGAGTAAAACTTAATGCCGGTTCGGCAAAGAAATTCAAAGAAATGATTGATGATGAGTACCGAGTCAACATGTATGTGCCACTGTCAGCCTGCTTAAACTATTTTCATTAATTAAGACCTCTGTATTATATTCGTAATGTGCTGCATTAATTTCAATCCTAAGACTTTTTCGAATAAGTCAAAAGTCCTATTTATTGAAATTTTTGACGTCATCTTATGAATCTTTAGCTCAACAGATTCATTACAGGAAAGTTGCGAGTTCCTTGTCTTTATTATGTTGGATCCTTATTGTGCAATGCAGGATTTTAGATAACCTCCCAGTTGCTGTTCTTAGACAAAGACGAGACGGTAGTCAATCAACCACTTATGAACATGGTTTCCGTGTTGGTTTTAAGGGAAACTATGCTGGGGTAAGTTTGATAGGAAAATCAAAAGCACATATCTTCTTTTTTTTTTTTTTTTTTAACGACTGGGACATGTATTTAACTTTTGTTTATTTCTTCAGAGCAAAGAGGAGAAGTACTTCATCAATAATCATCTAAGCTTTAGAGTTATGTATCACAAGGATCTTGAGACCGATGCTGCTCGTATTGTTGGGTTTGAAGTCACTCCCAATAGGTATTTGCTTCTCTTTACTACTTAATGCAGTATTGTATAAATCTGATGGCATTATTTTGCTTGTCTTCATGATTTGATTTTCTTTATACTGGTCTGAATCTATTCCTAATTCATGTTGACAGTATCAATCACGAGTATAAAGATTGGGATGAGAAGAACCCTCAACTAACAACATGCAACCAAAATACCAAAAATATAGTTCAAGGAAGCACCGTACCTCAGGAAGTTGACACCGATAAGGAGGTGGTATTTACATATGATGTTACTTTCAAGGTACTCTCCTTTGAACCCATAAGCTTTATCTTACACTATCCAGTTGAAAATACAAATACTCATGACCATATTTCTCTTCTATTTTTATATATCCAGGAGAGTGATATCAAGTGGGCGTCACGTTGGGACACCTACCTTCTTATGAACGATGATCAAATCCATTGGTTTTCAATCATAAACTCCTTGATGATTGTCCTCTTCCTTTCAGGAATGGTAGCTATGATCATGATGAGAACACTCTACAGAGATATTGCAAACTACAATCAGCTTGACACACAAGATGAAGCTCAAGAAGAAACCGGATGGAAACTTGTCCATGGAGATGTTTTTAGGGCTCCAGAATATTCTGGATTGCTATCCGTTTATGTGGGTACTGGCGTCCAGCTTTTTGGAATGACACTCGTGACCATGATATTTGCATCACTCGGATTCTTATCACCTTCCAACCGTGGCGGCCTTATGACTGCTATGGTTCTTTTATGGGTATTCATGGGCTTATTCGGTGGTTATGCTTCAGCCCGCATATACAAAATGTTCAAGGGTACAGAATGGAAGAAAAACACTTTGAAAATGTCCTTCATGTTTCCTGGTATTTTGTTTTCTGTTTTCTTCGTTCTGAATGCATTAATTTGGGGCGAAAAGTCATCTGGAGCTGTACCATTCGGAACCATGATTGCCCTTGTTTGCTTATGGTTTGGCATATCGGTTCCATTAGTCTTTGTGGGAAGTTATCTAGGTTTCAAGAAACCCGCCCTTGAAGATCCAGTAAAAACAAACAAAATCCCGAGACAAGTACCCGAGCAAGCTTGGTACATGACACCTGTGTTCTCAATTCTCATCGGAGGAATCCTTCCTTTTGGGGCTGTTTTCATTGAGCTATTTTTTATCTTGACCTCCATATGGTTGAACCAGTTTTACTACATATTTGGGTTTCTGTTCATCGTGTTTGTGATCTTGATCATCACATGTGCAGAGATAACAGTTGTTCTCTGCTACTTCCAGTTATGCAGTGAAGACTACCACTGGTGGTGGAGGGCTTATTTGACAGCTGGATCATCCGCATTGTATCTGTTCTTATACTCGATCTTTTACTATTTCACCAAGTTGGAAATCACAAAGCTGGTTTCGGGTATTCTCTACTTTGGGTACATGTTCATTGCTTCATATGCGTTCTTTGTGTTGACGGGTACAATTGGTTTCTATGCTTGTCTCTGGTTTGTTCGCAAAATTTATGGTTCAGTGAAGATAGACTGATAAGACGAACAAGAAGTTAAAAGCTCAACAGAGGATGTAATGGGGATGGAAACATAAATAGAAATGAATGTGAGAGATAGAAGGAAGGCAGTGTAGAGTTGAGTCCGGTTCAGTAATTGTTGGTTATACATGACTGAAGAATCATGCATCTGTTGGGAAATTTTCAAGCCCGTAAATGGACTTGTATGATTGGCTAGTTTGTAGAATGTTTTGTTTTTATTATGGATTTTTGTATCTTATATATGAACTGCATTCATCTGATAGCATTATTGTTGTGTTGTTGGTCAATCAATTTCAATCCTTTCCATATATAGTCGACTGTAAAAGCCTTTGTGCATGTGGTATTGAAATTATTATTCTTGTTCTTACAGATGACAGTCAAGATACTTGGGCTAACTTTAGTTAGTTTTGAGATTATGGATCTATTCGGGTATCTTGGGACTCTGATCCAGTGTTTTTCTTTGCTTTAATATCATTTTCTTATGAAATTTCTTTTGGCAGATCTGGTCAGGTCTATTACCTTGACATTATCATCGTATCTAATGCTATTTTTCATTTCTTTTGAAAAAATAAAAGTTATGTTGGATACTTGGATGGCAAGTGTATTCATTTCTGTAGATCGCTTTTTATTCTCACATTTCCTAAAACAAAGGCTGTCTTTGGTTTAGTCGACATCTAGAATTGCATGAAACGTAGAAAACATTTCCAGGGACTCTTTTCTATCCAGTTTGGTTTTGAGCGTTATGTGTCTCAAGTTGATCGTACTATGCCACATCTCAAGCATCGACTGTTGTAAGTGAAATCATATATTGAAATCCGTTGGATCTAGTTATCATGTCAAAGAAGGTAGGTGTCGTTTGTAATGCCCGCGGATATCACTCCCAAATAAACAGAAATAGATTAGTAGTAGGATCATGTAAGGAAAAAGTGGAAGGGTTTCACTAGATAGCACCCTGAACGCACTATCAAATGTAAATACAACCTCTTTACAAGTATCAAGTTCCTGAGACAGTGTTCATTGAATTATATTTTGGTGTATTGGTTGCATGTTAGTTGTGTCTGTACAATCACAACTCGTATGTTGATACGAGTTTTAGATAGACAATTTAACAAGAGAAGCAAAATTATAAAAACTCGAATAACAGTTCTGTGCCTTTTGTGACAACATACTCTATATTTTTTTACGGAGCACCGCATTTCCTGTGAATGAACAATCCCCCTAGTCACTTGAGCAAGACTTTGTGAGTGCGTCTTATAATAACATACTTCTACAAGTTGAACCGTCACCAAGGTGGCCTGGTCAAGCGTTCTAATATCCTCATAAGAGGTGTCAAGTTTGAATCTCCCTTAAACATCGTTAAGGTTATACAGAAAACCTCATCCGTTTCATACTTTAACAAATATAAGATACATTTTGATATTTGATTCTAAATCATAGTTCATATCCAGCGTCAAGAAGCAATAAAAGATTCAAACTAATTATATGGTAAAAAACAGCATAAACTTGATAAACTTAATATATTACCATCTTGAAGTGTTTTTACAATGGCAAAGCAATAACAAATTGCTTCTGTAGTGTAAACAAAGATACAAAAGCCAGAAGCTTTTTACATTTCAATTCAAATAATCAAAATGAAACATAAGCTCATGGACTCAATTACGAGTCTCAACGTGCTTTCCTAATAATAACATCCGCGTGGATGCAAACTATATATACATCCCTTTGCAAAGTCTTAATATACGACAATACTTTTTGAACCAAAACGGTGTGCTGCATATCTGTACAACTTCACCTTTGGTAAAAAGCCTATCATATGGTTCCCGTGATCTTCGTGAGAACTATTCCGGGTAACAAAATACTATATGAAACTTTATATAAATTATATAAAAACTCAAAATGCTTTCAAACCAAATTGCCTTGAAGTTTTCCATCTTTTAAAATAATCATCAGCTGCAAATGGCTTCAACCGAAAGTTTCTTCATTACTTTCGGGCAAGGATCTCCTCCAAATATCTCAGGAGTTACAGGTACCGTGCATGATTGTTGTCCAACGCATAACTGCAAAATATAACAAAAGCAAATTATTAGCATTTTCATCATGTGTGTGAGCGGGTCCCCATTTGTACCGTTTTAAAACAAATAAAGATGTGATTGAGTCTTATTTTTTCCCAGAATAACAATAATACAAGATCACAATATCAAGTAACAATTGGTATCTATTTTTGTATTGCTAACGAGTCAAATGGATGAAAATATTTTTAAATGTGGCTAAATATTGGAGCAAAAAAATTTTAGTGGGTCAAAATCAGAGACCGGCTAAAGAATTGGAGCAAAAAGGGCTAGCTGGTCAACCCCATTAGGTGTACCTGGTAAAGAATTGGAGCAAAAAAAGCTATGAATAAGAAAGTGGGTACCTTGTTAAATGCATCATAGGAATTATGAGCATGGCAGCTACCCTCACTATAAGAACCACAACCTCCTAACGGGGTGCCAAAGCTAGCAAATTTGATCGAAGATATCTTTTGACCCGGGCTGCACAAAAGGTGTGCTTTTGGCCTTAAAGGTTTAGTGACTTTACCAGAAGCTTGCATCTGATAATTCATTAATGATGGTTGCCACTCGTATATATCAGCACACACACTGTAAACTGATCTCTTTACCAGTGATATACCATATGGGATTCCTCCCAATTCTTCAAAAACAACCAGCAAGTTCCCTCTCGGTTTTAGCCAGGACCGAGGTACGTGATACCTGAAACAAATAATGTCAGGATTGGCTTGGGATTTTTGATCGAAAGAGTTTGGACGTCCTTCTGTTGTTTGCAGATGTAAAGTTTATATTATCAGTTTTGTGGCAGGTGGTATAAAGTCAAAGGCGGAATTTGTTTACTCAAACGTAAAATCGGATAATTAAATTAAATTCCAAAACACAAATCCAAAGACCTGCAAAAGATTGTAATTGTCTTAGAAAATTTTAATACTGGACAAAAAAAGGAGCCTTCTTACCATTTTTGTGAAGCTTCACCGCATTTACTTAAGCATTTATTCTCATCAAAATAGCCAGCATAACTACAAGTGCTACAAGATCCACGCGCCTTGTAAGCAGGCCAATAACGTCCAATACTTTGCCCGTTTATCCATATTTGACCTTTCCCCATACTGCTCATGTCTAAAGCCAAAGGTTCGTTCCCCGATGGAGCATTGAAAATAGTCTAGAAACATGAAGAACATATATCAATACAGTTTACAGTTATATTTTATTATGTGAAAACCGTAACACTTTTAGTATGCCATATAGGAATTACAACATTACCATTTTGGGAAATACTCGTTTACATCAGTTCATTAAAGAGTATTATGGATAATTAACAAAAAGTTAAACAGCGCAACTGTCATGGAGCATAATATAGGAAAATGATTCCAAGAAAAGATGGAATATGTCTGATATGAGACAATACCTTGTACCATGTTAGTGGTTGCCTTTGAGACACCAAGGAACCTTGAATCCATTCGACAGATGAACTACCCGTGAGTGAGTGAAGACTTAGAATTTCACCTTTAAGCCCGACCTGGTCAAACAGTCGGTTTAACATTCAAAGTTTTGTTTTTGTTTTACATGGTACAACCTGTAACAAGGATGATGAAGTAGTAATATTTTATGAAGTAGAAGACAAACCTTATAAGACCATTTTTGCCAAGTCAAGTCTCGCTTCCCGTCATTGAGACCATAGAGTGTGACTGGACCAAGAACGCCGGCATTCCATGTCTCAAAATGTGGACCAATATTCTAGCAAATTATGTTAGAGAACCATTAGTGACGAGCACCACATAGTCCACATAGATTTATGTTTATAGGTTGTATAATCATAAGATACAACAAACTGGGGTACAGGAGATAGTGCTTGGGTGCGTTTTTGTTGGTTGTGGTTGTAATAATCAGAAAATGAGTTGTATGAGTATACCGGGAGACCAACTGCAATGCTTAGTAGTGAAATCTTGTTCACACCCGCTCTTAGATTCACCGCTTTATTGAATGTTAATTTTGGATTTTTTTGACTTCCATAAACAGTTCCTGAAACATTATCACAGGATGAGCCCTGCATGTTATTAATAAAGAAAACTTTGAAGGAACCATAATACCATATTGTATAATACAGTATTAAAGGGTCACTTTGATAATCAAACGTATTAGTTGCATGGAATGAAGACACGGGGGTTGTATTTACGTGGTTCACTAATTTGTCTGGAGTTCATCGAGTAAATATATCAAGAGTTTTCAAAACAGGAATTTGGATCGGAAAAAATATGTGAAAATAGCGACATGCAAAGGATATTGTTTCAAATTTGAAACTTCATACCTGATAGTTCACCGTTAATGAAAACATGCAAAGCATGACCCGCGGATAAAACTGTAAGTGTAGGCCACTTGCCACTTCTCAAGAACCCCTCATTGGATCCAACCTTGACACTGAACGTGATGAGAAGCAAAAGTTAGCCCATATGCAAACTCTTGAGGGTAGAAAATACAGAGTCTAGGTAATGGGTCAACACTTTGGTACGCTTCATGGGTCAGGTTGGCCCAAAACACTTTTTGCCCAAAAATGTAAGCTTTGCTAGGATTACAAAATATTTAGTGCGTCAAAAATGATTTCAACATTTATATTGTTCCTATAGAACTATTGGATGGTTTTATGCGTTAAAATACAATTTGGGCAACTTCTAGGCCATATTGACCCATTTATAAGTAAACGGGACGAAATTGCCAACTTTGGCCCATATGCTAGTTCTATATGTGTTAATCTATCATATTTATATTAAATGCAACATGAAGAATAAAAAGGTGCACTTACTCTGTCGAGTACCACAAATAGTCGGAAGAATCTCTAGTGACATTAAGTTGTTCCAACAACCCGATTGTTGTATACGCATTGTCGTTATATGATTCCGTTTCATCATTAAATGACTGCCAAGCAAATCCTCCGCCTGCTGAAGTCATCTGCATCAGTGAGGTCTGCGCACCTACCTATTGATCACATTCACAATTACACTTTATCACTAACTTTGTAAACCCTCCTCCCGAATTCCAGAATATATATAAGGATTTGAATCCATCCTTAGATCATGATAAGAATGTTAATAACACGAGACGATAATAATTAACAGTAATGACATTTCTCACCCTTGCAGTATTATAAGCTGTGTTCTTGCAGTCCGGGAGGATGCTTATAGACCAAGGAGGAAGATTGTAACGCTGATTTCTGAAGTTTACAGTTGCATAAGCAGCTCTGTTATTATTTGAAAGGAAAGCAGCACAGCCTCCAGCCTTGTAATAGTAAACATATGCCTATAAAGAAAACAAAGGTAAGACGTAGGGTCCAACTGCTGAAGTGTAAGTGATCATTAAATATCAATACAATAAAAACATTAAAATAAAAACTCAACCTTTTGATAGTTTCCAAGATTGACAATAGTGGGATCCCCGTTCACTAAAGCGGGCTCACATAGTTTTATAGCTCTATGAAGATCTTTCAGATGTCCCCACTTAGCTTCCCGTTTTAGTCCTGTATATAGAACACTCCGGTTATATTCATATATATCCAAATCTAGAAACAAAGATCACGTACGTCACAATATATAAATTTCTGGTCATGAAAACAATATAATCTTAAATAGGGTGCCATCAAAGTTGACATGTTTAGTGAATGTTTAACTGATTGTCAAAGAAAAACTCCCTTGCTATCATTTCACTTATCAAAAGATTTCCTTTTCTTAGGAGAGAATGTACTTATAAAGGGAAGGAATGTGTTTTACATGAACTTTTTCTTCATAGGAATTGTGGTCAGTTAGAACTTAGATGGTGATAGTTTTATAGCAGTTCTTAGTCAAACTTTTTAATATAACGAATAATGAACAAATAGCAATTTTAACTTATTTATATATGATGTTACCCAAACGACAGAAAAAAAAGTCTTGCAAGTGAAAATCAATGCCTTTCGTGGACTTGACATGCTGATAGTTGACAAATAGGTAATTCAATCTTAAAACATTCCAAGAAACAAATTGTTGTCCCTTTCATGGGACTCGTTAGTAGATATTCAAATTTTAAAATCTTAATTCTTCGCATCATCAACTTGATCTTAAAAGTGAGACCAACAAATATCAAAGTTGAAATAATACATATGTATAATGAAGTGGCATACGTATCCCTTCATCCATGATGTGACATAAATTTGACCAAAATACGCTTTTAATGTTGACCCAAGTTAGTAGCCCGCCCAATTTTACATTCAAATTAGATATTTTAGATATCATACCATATGCATGCTAATATGCTATATAATTTAGTATGTTACATACCAAATTCATCAAGAGGAGCATCATAGTCATAGCTTGTAGCAATAAATGGGCCACCCGCAGTACGTCCAAAGTTAGTTCCTCCATGATACTGTCAAAATACAATAAAGCTTATAACCAATATTATCATTTAACAGACAATTATGGAAAAATGGAAATATAATTACAGCAAAACACTTTCATACCATATAGTAATTGACAAAGGATCCACCAGTCTGAATAAACTTAGCAATTGAATATGCCAAGTCTTCAGCAGGTCTATAAGGAACCGCACCTCCAAACTCAGTGAACCTACATATTTCAGATTTTGTTAGAATACTCAATCAAAAATATAAAGAAAAAACGGTATCATTGACAATGTAATTACCATCCTGTCCAAGCTTCAGTCCACATTTTCGGCTTGAAATTTTTGTTGGGAGAGAAATAGTCGCAGTAAAAACCATTGCAAGTATTAATCTGTTAAAACAAAAAGAACATCTATGTTACTAGAGTTATAACTTACGAAATCCAAAAGTCAAAAGTATGGTGGTTATGATAGTAAAGACGGAAAACAAAATGTCCATGTGCAAAGCATAAAGAATCACACTAGGGACACATATAGCATGAACAACTGTCATGGGGTCATGAAATTTGACAAGAAAGAAGTCAAATAAACACAAAAACATGCATAACTAGATGGTGCGCTTACAACGGGGTCAGGAGCATCATCTTGCTTGCACATGACCCATGGGACTCCAGTGCCTAGACCCACAGCCATTTGAGCAGCCCATTTCGCATAGGCTCGAGCAGGTGCACCAAGTTCGTATTCCAACGGTCCATATTCATTTTCAATCTGTCACATAAAAATTTTGCCTCATTTATAGTGAACATTATTATATATAGATCTAGTAAAAAGGAGTGAAATGAGTGGCTTTAACTACCTGAGATAAAATAATTGGACCACCTTGAGTCTCATATAATCCATTTGCTTTCATCATATTCACTATGTGCCTTGTGAACTTTTCCATAGCAGCCTATAGTCATATGAATATCATTACATGCCAATCTCAACAAACCCATAAATACAAACATAAATTATTAAAAAAAAGTTATAAATATATTAAAGATTTTTTTTATTTTATTTTATAAATATATTAAAGATTTAGAGGCAGACCTTAAAAGGACCATTATCTGTTCTGAAACTAATTCCTGGAACATATTTCAGCCAAACAGGGAACCCCTGAAATTGAAATGACAAAAGATGTATAACTAATTTCTAACCATGTGTATATATCTGAAAATAGTATTTATATAAAGTTCTTTAAATAAGAATACCCAAAGTTCCATTCAGCACAAGCATATGGGCCAATTCTGAGATGAACATAAAGTCCAGCTTCCTTGATTAGCTTAATGAACTTCACTAAATCATACCTATCTTCAAAATAATACTGCCAAACAAAATAATATCTTAATATTCTTGAAACTTAAAAAATACAACTTATAAATATATACACAGTATATAGTAAAAAGACACTTACTTGACCAGGTTGAGGTTCATGCCCATTCCAAAAAACATAAGTTTGAATTACATCCAACCCTCCTTCTTTTGCCTTCTGAATAAGATCTGGCCACATCTGCAACATAAAAAAATACATATAATTTATGTGAATAAAGTTCATTTAAAAAGGCAAAAAATCAAGAAAATAAACCAAAAAAATGGGAAAAGGTAAAGAAAACAAGTGCATTACCTCAGGAGTGCTTCTTGGATAATGAATGGATCCAGAAATAAGAATTTTTCTTTGGCCATTAATGGAAATAGCTTTATGGTCATATGAAACAGACCCATTACATAAATAAACACAAAAACACAATAGAACCACCGACATTAAATTAAACTTCAACATTTTAACAAACCAAAGTTTCTTGAACAATATCTATCAGAAAAAACAGAGCAATATCCTCTGCTTTTTGTGTTTTTCTTTTCACTTATAAGTTCACTTTATTTGTGTATCATCAGTAAAAGAAAGATGCCCAAGAAGCACCTAAACATACACTACAAAATTTGTGTTTTTGTTTGTATGTATGGAGTGTAGTTAAATAAATGAAAGATTCTAGTTCTAGTGAACTTTTGGTTTTAATATGTGTATTACTGTATAAGTTTTTTGAGGTAAAAACATAGAAAAATAAAGAGAAAAAAAGGGTATTGGTTTGTGTGTGTGTGTGTATGTGTGAATGTTTGAAAAATTTGAGTGCTTTGTAGCTACATTTAAACAAGGAGGATTGGGTTTGTCTGCAATAGTAAATGGGTCCTACTTTTTGGTCTCATTACATATAAATTCATTTAAAATATACACAAGAAAGGCTTTCCAAAAGATGATTTTTTTATATATATATATATAAAAAACTCAAATTTAAATATTACTGGTTGGAAATCTTTAGATGATTTGATTAAAAGTATACTAGCATGGTACCCGCGCAATGCGGCGATGACAGTGGTGTGATGGCGGCGATGGATGGCAACGGTGGTGGTGACATCAATTGGTGTAAGTAAAGGTATTTGATTTAAAGGGGTTAGTAGAGATATTTTATAATATAATGGACTAATGATGTAATTTAATATTAAGGGTTGATGGTGATTTAATTCATTAAGGGTATTTTGATCAATTCGCATGTCCCATTTTTTTGTAAACTTTCAACATGTGGGTTATAGTTTTTATATAGTAGTATAGATATAGCTCTTCCAAATATTAAAAGATATGTAAGTATCTATTAAAATTAAATTATTTTCGAAGCGGTGTTTGAAAGTCTAAAAAAACTCAATTTTGAATATAATTGTTAGATTAAAAGTTTATAAAACAATAACGACAATTACCAGTTAGATTGCATAAATCAACTTAGTTTGGACTGTGACCCCGTTTCGTTAATCTAGTAGTACCAAAAATGATTTTAGTGATAACAATTTTGAAAAACAATATATTCAAATTAAATACCATGAGTTTGATGTTCTAGGGACTATTTTTTTTAACGTTAATTAATTTTTAACGACATGTTTTTTTATATATCTAACTCCGATTTCAAAATAAACTTATTTTGAAAAACTTCAATCTATATAAGTACCGGCCGGACTACCGGTACCCTTCCCGTTGCAACGAATATTCTAAGTTAATTTTAATGTTCATCAAATCATCATTAACTAATAGTCAAATATGAAATACCCAATTAACTAATTTAAATATACAATAAATGTCATTTTAATTGACACTCTACTTGTCAAAAACAATTCATAACGTTAAAAATTACTGTATCATACAAATCTATAAAATATTCAATCACGAAAAGAAAGCACCATATAGTGTATGGGAATTAGAAAAATATTTAGTTTTTCATTCTTACATTAAAAAATAGACCCTATATAATTTCGCAGTATGCAAAATAATCATTTTTCGAATTTGAATTTGAATTTGGATTAAACAATTAAATTCTTAGTTAATTCTTAAAGATCCTAAATTTACGTAAATTCCAACACATATGATGATTACTTTATACCAATGTTTTTGCACGTAATGCATTCTATTGAACTTTTTTAATGTACCATGTAAACTATTCTATTGAACTTTTATAATGTACCATGTAAACTATGTACTTATATTTACTTTTCATCAATTTTGACAGAAAACATATTGACACTTGGTGATATTATAACTATACTCCTGCAATTATAAAGTTATAGATCAATACGCAAGTTATACTACTTAAAATGTGAATTAGATTTTTTACCTCCTTGCGAGAATGACGTCTCGTTCATATTGTTTATAAGATCGTAGAAGCAAATCACATGTTCGAAATGTTGACTATAAACTGAAACAACTTGAAATATGATACAGTAATAGTTATGGACTTTTGCGATCTACACTTATAATTAAGATTTAATGGCCAATTCGCTATGCCCAAAAATCAACGATTTGCTGTCCAACTTTGAGTTTTCCTTAAAAGGTATGTTTGAGTAGCCTCTAACTGACTAACTCATTTACTCTCGATTTCATTAGAGCAATGAACTTGGATATCCAAATTTTCAAGAGACGAACATTCAATTGTAACCATCTAATTAAACATACAAAAAATAAATAACAAAAATACATGTCTCAATCTTACCCCACCTATCCTCTTTTTATCACCATTTTGATGAGGACACCAAACCCAGAGGCCAGAAATTGCCCAGAACACAGGCCGTGCCAATGGTGTCCTCAAGAACGTGCCCAAAACACAATAAGAACACCACTCTTGGGAGCTTCCTTAAATGTTTTATATCTATAATACCTTATAAAAGGCGAACTCACCCCCTAAAATTTCAATTAAGGAATTGAACTACCTAAAATACCTCTCTCCTTTATTCATTTATTTAAACATCTCCACTTAATATATCTATAATACTCTTAATGAAATAATTACAACATAAATATCTCAATCTTTAAAATAACTACACTACCTCCTTTAACATCAATTACTTTTACATCCATTGTCGCCCCCACCACCGTCACCGCACCACTTGTCACCACCGCCACCCCGCGTCACTACCATCATCACCGTCGCATTGCACGAGCATATGACTCGTTGTGACTAAAAGATCTCCTGGAGTCCTAGCTAAGCCTATAACTAGAATAGTCTACTACAACCGGTTCCTTGGTTTCCAAGCTAGCTTAAAATTTCGTTTCCGAAATGCCCAAAGGAATCCGTATCCTCTATAATACATAGATAGCACGTAAACCTACTTGAATTTGTCTAATAATTCTAACAGAAAGGAACCTTAATTTCTCTTTCGTGTCAAGATTTATATGCATGTTGACACTAATATCTCAACAATGATCGTAGTGGAGTAAGATGACATTCCTTACAAGTTACGAGAGGATGAGCTCAACGAAAAAACTTTTAGTGAATATAACAATGTTTGTCTACGAAGGTGTTGCAGCTAGAAGAAGATGCGATGAAAAAAACAGATGGGATATTCTAAATTATGAACTAAGAAGCTAATTAACACAATTAGTTTAAAAAAGAAAATAAAATGCGAGCTACAACCTTAATAGTTGTTGTCATTAACGTGTATACAAATTATATTTTTCATATCAAAAACGCAGCCCTCGAACTTTATGATAAAAAATACGACTATATATATTAACGTTAATGACAACATATAGGGCTGTTATTAGCAAGACTCAGTCAACAAATAAAGAAATAAGCAGTTGCGTTAGCTTGAAAAGATTATTTTTCCATCATCAAATATAATATAACTTCACATATTGTTATAACATATTTGTAAGTGTACTAATTGTAAATTGTGGTGTGTAGAATAATTTTGTAGGAATAATATATATCACCTTCTTTAATAATGAGTGATTATCCGTATGCTATTTTTATTCATATACTCGTATTACCAAACTGAAATTAAGATGATATCCAAAAGATGAGGGGTTTTAACAAAACAATGTCGTGAATCATGATCAAACAATTTCATATGATGAAACGCGTCGGTTCTTATTAAATTTCATCACTATGTCGAGATATGATTTTAAGTGTACATAGTGGGTGGGTTCATAGCTTCCTAACCCTTAACTCTAACCATGATTAATTAATTAATTATTCAATCAAATCCGGTCGGGGAGTGTATTACAAGTATTTAATTTTGCGCGTGAGACACTCACTGTATCATATGTTATGATGTTGCTTTTGTTTTGTGCATTTACCAAATGCCAATTATCATCCTCATGTCACGGCTTAGGTTTTTGTGTCCATTTTCTTTTTCTTCTTCTTATTTTTGGGTTATTTGATCAAAGAATTATAAAAGCTTCGATTTTACGGTATTTAAGTTATTTACAAAAGGTTTTGTAAGTAGATGAGGACATGAGGTGATTATTATAGAAATAAAGAATTTTAACTGACTGTATGATACAACTATTTGTTAATATTTATGGTGAAAAAAAATTAAATAAGAGGAAATATTTAAAAACTTTATAATGGATTATTGATACTTGATAGTAATAGTAATAGTAATCGTAATAGTAATAGTAATAGTAATAGTAATAGTAATAGTAATAGTAATAGTAAAGTAATATAAAAATAGTAATAGTAATAGTAATAGTAATAGTAATGTATATATTGGTAGGCAAATTAATGATAAAATTTGAAAGAAATGCGAATTGTTTTTAATTAATTATATATTTTTGTATTAATTTGGCATTTTCCTTTAACGTTTACACAAAATACTCTCACTTTCCATATAAATTTGGAGTACTCCTTATCACATTTGACAAGGATTTTTTGTGTCTCTATCTATTAAATTTAAATAATATTCGTCTAGAAGTAATTAACTGATTAAAAAATAAATTAGATAACAAATGTTGATAAAATAAGAATCCGGTTATGCTGATTGATCGATGTCACTTCAAAGTATGATCATAAAAAACTTAAACATGGATTATGTTCATATGACAACATATTTTCTTGATATTTCGTTGACATATGACTATGGTTTCAAATTGATGTTGGTTTTTCATTGAAAATATTATACAGTTTATAATATGTTTGGATGCTCTTGAAATCTAAACATGAAAATTACTACTCCTATATTATCTTTGTAGCTTACCATTTTTACATTTGTGTTACTGATAAATGTATATATAACTTGTGACATATTGTTATTTATAATATATAAAATTAAATTTATTTTTTTAAGATATAAAATATGTTGAATTAATTATCTATATTTCTAACATATTAATTATTTATTCATCTACAAATATGTTGAAACGTGATTAAAAATTATAAAACGATACGAAATATGTTTTATCATCATGACTTAAGATTATGTGATACTATTAATAATATTAAAAATAATATTGTATATTGATAAATATATTAATGCTACATGTTTTTAACTATTATATTACTATTACTATGGGATATTAAGACCAGTAAAAGTGTAAAACTATGATGAGCAAACCTAGTACATCGTTTGGTTAAAAGTCATTGATGAAGACAAAAAGGGTACGTACGTGGTAAATTATGAAAATATCAAGAGTTGAGTTGAGTGGAATTTGTGGGTCTACTTTGATTTTATTAACCTTTTACAGCTGCCACCATGACTTCCGTACAACTGTTCCGTTTTATTTTAATGGAATCCATCATGTTAAATGCTATGAATTTGAAGTTTTTACTTCTCCGCGGCTTATCATTATTGATTACCGTTTGTACAAACAATACCAGAAGAGTTTTATTTCAATCAATCAAGTAAAAAACATCACTAGAGGAAAATAATATTATAAATTAGTTTTCAGGCCCGTCCGATAAACGGATAGTCTTAAAATATATATACAGGTATCAAAATAATAAATAACAAAACAGGTGGAAAATAACAAAACAAATTTAAAATAATAAACCCTTTTGTAGTAGAAGAATAAATCATAATCAAACTACACTTAACAACAAACTAAATTAAAAGAGATGAAAAATAACAATAACATAACAATTCAATATCAAATAATAAATAAACACGAACAAAATACCAAAAATAAAATTAAAGTGATATAAAAAAACCGTATGTTTTTTTTTTTTTGAGAAATCTGATGAACTTAAGTTGTTTATTAAAGATAGGAATGAGAGGAATAATATAAATGAGAATGATTAAAAATTTAGGTTGTATATATAATAATTTATTTATTGGGAGAGTTTTAAGAATATTATATATCTTTAAAATTTAAAAAGATTTTGTTTTGATAGAAAAAGATTTATGATAGAGTTTTAAATATAATTATCTATTTAATAACAAATAAAAAAATAAAAAAAATCTAGAAAAAAAGATTTGATAGAGTTTTAAATATAATTATCTATTTAATAAGCAAATAAAAAAATAAAAAAAATCTAGAAAAAAAGATTTGATAAGTTTTAAATATAATTATCTATTTAATAAGCAAATAAAAAAATAAAAAAAATCTAGAAAAAAAGAAGAGCTATGCATAATATATAACTACGAGATTATAAAAACAAAGGGGCATAAGTGCATAACCAATAATAACTGCCCTAATTTTACTGCTCAACATCTTATAGAAGTATTTTAAAACCATGGTTGTTAATGGAACTTGTTAATATTAATTAACTTGTTTAACTTGTAATAGTTAAGGGTGTTTAAACGAGCCAAATACTAATCTCACAACTTCAATTAGTGATACGAGAGATAGTGCCCGCGCGTTGCGGTGGTGAGATGGTGGGGGTGATAGGTTAAGTCATAGAGTATGATAGGCAAATGCTTAGTCGTACGGGCTCCGTCTTCGGATTTAAAAATTCGTCGAAAGTATATCGAATGACATCTCTAATGAAAGAGCATGAAATTTTAAGAACACCCATACAATTTTTATAATTTATCGATATACGATTTTTGAGATAAAATTTTTTGAATGAATTAGAGGAATAAAATGATTCATGGAGGAAAGAGAAAAAAATAAGTGGTTGAGATTTAAGGGTATTAGGCTGGTGGCCACTAGGCTATTACCCAATGGTTATATTAGTTTGTTTTTTAATATTCAATTTTTGGGCTTGAGGCAGTACGCAACCAACGGGAAAACATACAAACTTGTTCCTTCAAATAATCGGACTCAAAACTTTTAAGTATAATTCAAAAATGTCTCTTCACAATCCTCATCACGACCTATCTTTTCGTACCGCCAGGGATACTTGAGCATTTGTCCATTAATAATATTTTAAATTTTGTAATACATCTATTGCTCTACAACCCTATCCATGGACAGTAAAATAATTAGAGAATTAAATTTGTATTATATTCATATATTGTACCATTTAGACGGCCGTCCAGCTGACCCGGTTGGTAACAATATCCTGAAATAGCAAACACCACTTCCGTCAAACCAATCAGATAATTTTGGTTTTGCATTTAACAAATTCCTAAAATAAAAAATTAAAAGAAGCACCCTATCTTTTATGAGTGTTGCCGAGACAAAGTTTGTATAGAGAATTTCTTAAGAAGTCACGGAGTAGAAAGCATTTTACTTGTTTTTAAAATTGAATATGAAGTATGAATTAAGAGATCACACTCCATTAAATTAAAACGTGGGTTCTTACTCGTACAAATATATGTATGTCTTAAGGGTGAAGAAATAGATGGATCAAGAAAGTTAATTTAAGACACATACTAACTTTTAATGTGGCTACAACGAGTTAGGTCATTGTTGACATGCCAATATTCTCTTTCACATTTTTTTTCCCTATATATAATTATGAATATGAATAATAAAAGTGTTGAACATTTTTTTTTTCTTTTATAAAGAGAATAATACTAAGTCACTTAAAAAGACCACCACTTGGCTTTTCTTACTAACATCAATTTGATTGGGTTAAATCCTAAATATGAAATGGGCTAAGACCCCAACCAACCATTATCTTCTTTACTAATAGTCAATTGAACATTGATTTGTGACGTGGCACTGAATACATGTTAGACGAAACCGATAATTAAGTTCTCGTACTGAAACCTCATTAGTTTACATTATTCCCAGTAAAAGAGGGATGGGATTGCTACATATTAACAAACAAAAAAGAAATCTATAGAATGCAAAATACTTTAATCAACTTCTTTCATTGATTTGATTGTCGACTAATTGATCATAGAGTTGATTTTATGAAGTTCAAGATATTGCTTAATAGCTTTGAATTAAATGATATGTGACATGGCACTGTATACACTAACATAAAGAAACTATATCAACATAATAATCCGCGTTGAAACCCCACTAGTTTACATTATTCTCGGTTATAGAGAGGTGAAATTGCTACATATTAACAAACAAGAAAGAAATTTATAAAATGCAAAGTACTTCAATCAAGGTCCTTCATTAATTTGATTGTCAGCTGATTCATCATAGAGTTGATTTAAGAAAATTGAAGATATTGCTAATAGTTATGAATTAGATAAACGAGAGCAAGTACCCGCGCATTGCGGCGGTAAAATAATGAGGGTGATAAGTCATAGAGTGTGATAGGTCATAGGAGGTGATAAGTCATAGAGTGTGATAGCCAAATGCCTTAGCCGTACGGGCTCTGCCCTCGGATTTAAAAATTCGTCGAAAGTATATCGAATGACATCTGTAATGAAAGAGCATGAAATTTTAAGAACACCCATATAATTTTTATAATTTATCGATGTACGGTTTTTGAGATAAAAGATTTTGAAAGAATTAGAGGAATAAAATGATTTATGGAGGAGAGAGAAAGTTGTATGCATTGATGTATGGTACATCATGCATTATCATGTGTATATTGTTGAAATTGAATGTTGAAAGTTGAAAAGTGGATTTGCTTTATAATATACGAGGGAAAGTGCCCGCACATTGCGGCGGTGAAATGGTGGGGGTGACAGGTCATATGAGGTGATAAGTCATAGAGTGTGATAGCCAAATGCTTTAGCCGTACGGGCTCTGCCCTCGGATTTAAAAATTCGTCGAAAGTATATCAAATGACATCTCTAATGAAAGAGCATGAAATTTTAAGAACACCCATACAAATTTTATAAATTATCGATAAACGGTTTTTGAGATAAAAGATTTTGAATGAATTAGAGGAATAAAATGATTTATGGAGGAGAGAGAAAAAATGAGTGGTTGAGATTTGAGAGAGAGAAGAAAATGAGTGGTTGAGATTTAAGGGTATTATAGGTATATTAGGTAGAGATGTTTAAATTAGTGAAAAAAGAAGAGGGGTAATTTAGGTAGTTCAAATCATCTTTTGAGATTTTAAAAAAGGGCAAAATGCTTTATAAGATAGTATAGATTAGATAAATGACTAATAAGAAAAAAACTTATAAACAACCTAAAAATCAAAACTTGGAGAACTAAATCATTATTAATCCTTAGATAATCTGTAACCTTTATGAATATTGTTTATCAGACAATGAGGTGGATGCCATATCAGCCAAAAAGTACAATGGATTAGGATCACACATCATCAACAATGAGTCCATTGGACACATCACACATATGAGTACATTTACGAATTACGACTATGACTATAACTACGACTACGATAGGGATCGTTGTAGTGTATGTAGTTTGTTTACTAGAAAACTTGTTATCCTCTCATTGATTATTATTAAAATACAGAAGAGAGTTGAGCCAAGATTTAGAAAAATACTATCTAGTTTGATTTGTTGTAGATGAGTTTGGCACTCGTTTGTAGAGTTTGGATAGGTATGGGTGTCCACATCCTATTGTGTGATTCGCCGGGCCCTCTAAATTGGCCTCTATTTATCCAAGACAATAGTGTCTCGTAGTCTTGTGGGCCATATATTATAAACAAATTTACCATGAGGTATTGGGCCTTATTGCTTTATGGATGTTTTTGCATAAATTACACAAAAATACCTCTTTTGGAACCCAAAGGAAATGACAACTTGACATCTTATATAAATTATATAATCACCTGGTTTTATGTAAAGTGCATAAATTGTTTGTATGACGAGACATTTTCTTGTCTCTGTGACTACTGCATGACCAATGTCTAGGAAGTGCCAAATGAAACTTGGCTCTAATCTCTAGAGCAATCGAGGCCTAGGCATGCCACATAAAAGCGGAGGTCATAAATTTGAATTTCATTTCAATATATGTTTAGCCATATTGTTACACGATTTGTCTATCTCAAGTTATACGTGTGACCGAACCCACAGGAACCGCCTTTTTTCTGTTTAAAAAGTTGGGAAGAAAGATGCTATTAAGATGACATGATAACCAAAGGTTCTATTTCTATATATATACATGCTTCATAATCAATCTTTACTTATGATATATAGGAATAGGAATGTTATTAATTAAGTTGGTTAAGAAGAGGGACCAAACCATGTTCCTTAGGTGTGCATGTCAAAGAAGTCATAATCAATAATGCCACAATCAAGCTCAACCTACAAACCCCACCACACAAGAAATTTGGATCCTAACCACTCTTACATGTGAACCATTCTCTCTTTATGCATCTAAAAGTTCATATATACTAAACCAAGTTATATATATTGCATAACAATTATAAACTTTTCAAGCCTTTTCCTATTTGAGAGGTGACACCTGAATTTTGGCTATTTGAGTGACCTCGATCGTATCAAATCGACAATAGCATAACTATCTTCGTCTTCACGTTTTACTGAAATTAATTCAGATTGAGAAAGTTAGTTGATGAGAAATTACACGCTTTGATTAGTTGTTAGTTGTACTGATATATTAAAGCTGGAATCTTGATATTATGAATGATTAGACAAAGCGTTAACTCATTGTTTTCCCCTTTGAAGTTTTTTTTTTTCTTGCTTACGTTTTCTTATACCTAATGCAATAATGCAAAAGAGGAAAATAAGATATTTTACATAAAGATAAAAAAAAAAAAAAGGAAAAATTCGATTTATAATTAAAATAAATATATTGTGTCATGTTTAATTAACTTTACAACCAAATATAGTTTTCAGTTCATTGTACCCATTATCCAAATTTATTTTGTGTCACGAGTATAAGCAACTGTTTCTTAATCAAATGACCTAATAGAAGGTAACTTCTTTATCTGTGTATCTTTTTTTTTTTTCTTAATAAAATCGCACTTTGCAGCTCAATTTTCCTTCTTTGATATCGCCGTTGATTTTTTTTTTGACCCTAAGAAATTCGACTATAAGTCCGCCACCAAGCCATATACCGCTCTCCTGTTAAAAGTTGCAACACAAGTGATAATAGCGTAATACAGTATTTACAGTAATTTACCCTTAAGAGTCTATATTTTAAGACAATCTCTAAATTGAAGGAGCTTTACACTGTTTATATGGAAGATGCACTTTTGCTAAACTACATGGATTAGTTGATAATACATGTTGTTGGACATTTTATTGGAAAACCAATCGCTTTCATGCACGAGTTTGGAATGTAGATTATACAGTCAGCATATATAACAATGTATTAGTTATCCGGATAATAACCAATTTTAATAACATAAAGTGAACATTTTGGATTTTGTTTCGTTAAATAAGGCTGCTTTCATAAATGAATACAATATCCAAAATTGATACTGCAAATGCGTTGTTTTGATTGATGTTTATGTAAGACCAATAATTAAATTTTCTTTGCAAGTACGTGCACAACGAGCAGCCTGCAAACGTGATCAACGCTTGAAACTGTTCAAATAATATTTTTTTGGTTAACCTATGTGTCCGTCTAATCCCAGAGCGACCACCAACTATGCGGATAGTCCACGGGTGAACCTCTATGCCCAGGAGAAGATATATTACTCTTGGGATTTAAAATTGGGACCTTTAGGTGACAAAAATTTTACCACCAAGCCACTACCATTGTGGTTAGTGTCAAATAAATAAAAGGATTAATGTATACGATATAATGGCTATAATGTCAAGTATGTTATTTGGTCAATAAAAAATTTGTGCTCAATAGCTGGGTATGATATTACACTGGGTCATGCTTGCTGATGGTTTCGAACTGTTGAAGTGTATGCTTATACTCTAGAGAGCTTTAGATTGCCACTTTAAATACTCTTATCAAGAATTTTTTTTGTTCAAATATTCTTTAGATAGATAAAAGGTTTAGCGTATACAACTTGGTCCCAATGTCCTAGTAATCACAATCACAAAACAAAACTGAACCACAGAGCTCCAGTAGCACCCAAAGTTTCTTAGCAAGCCTTTTGGGTTACAAAACTTGCGAAATGTCGACAGCAATTGATATACAACTAATATTGTTATATGGTATATAAATTGTTTGGAACCATACAAAACACCGTGCATATCATTAAATGGGATGCTTACCCATGGATTAGAATGTATAGGACAATAGGGTGAGGGTGAAGATGAGACGAGGTCCTACTTCATCCATATAAGAACCTTAAATTTAATGTGGTGTTACTAAAATCAATTGCCTTATCTTCCTATCTTTATTCCATGCCTTTCTCTTTTTGCAACCTCAAATTTTCAACATATTTATAAATAATCTGATACTTGGTGTTGCAACGAAACAGATATAAGAGGATAGCACCTTTTCATGTTTCCTATTCTACATGTACTTTTGTCATATTCGTTTTATCCTTATCTTGCTTTCTCTCCTTCCTTCCAACCATAAAGCAAAAAACAAAACAACATAACGAACCACAAATACATGTGGTATGTATCGTGTCGTATGTTGTGCATAAGTTTGAGTTTAAATAATGGTTTTGAAATCACACTCAACGCCGACGGAGAGTAAGTTTGCAAAATCCACAGGGTGCTTAACCATGGGTAAATCCAATTTGTACTATACTCTTAGCCATTTTGTGGCATTCTACTTGTAATCACAAGAAATGTGATATAGCATACCTGAACATGTGCTAAAAAAAACCTGATTCGACTAGCTACATTAGAACTAGAGATGCCATAACATGATCATATCAGATGGAATACAAGTAATAAAAGACTAGCCTAGAAATCCTAATGCTAAAAGACACTGCCATAGTCGAGGACATCATTGGAAACATTAACTGTACCTACCATGGTTGGTTAGCCCTGTATTAGTAGTATGAGAATTCTAAACTTTTGGCTTAATGTACAAAAGTCATTTTAATCAATGATGTGACTTGTTAATTATCAACTTGTCAAAGAGAGAATGAGATTCAGTGTTCATTTTTGCAAGTTGCAGCCATCAAAGTTAAGAATCACATAACAATTAATATCTTATCACTTGAAAGATAAGTACAAAATTTGTAACTGATCAAATATTCTAATTAAAGATGTGAACTAGATATTTTCGTAGCTAATCACAAGACTATCTCATAATTCTATTACCCAAATTCCCAGTATACGATATATTGATCCTTAATTATCAACACCAAAAGCTTATCCAATCTATAATTGAGTCTCCACATCAGCGGTTTGATTCTAGCTTTACTGTCCCCATCACATCAACTAGTTTGATTAGCTACATAACACATTCAAGCATCAGTCTAACACAGTTAAGTGGATACCAATCAGAATAACTAGAGGAAACAAAATGAATGGGTAGGCCGGGCTGGGTAAAAGGTCAATTGGGGTTTTTTAGCAAGGGGTAGGTAAGGAAGGTTGATCCACTAAGACTTTATAACTCATCTTCTTTTAAGAGGTTCTATACATTATACGTATATTTTGGGCCAACTTTTGACCAACTTGACATTCTTTTCTAGCTAACTTTTATTTATTTAACCCATTTTGAGATATAACATAGCACATAATAACCATACATAACATGGATTGACTATAATGAAGTATCCTAGACACATGGACAGGTAACCTACTGAATTATAGTTAACTGAACTTACCGCTTGCTTCTTCAAATATCATCTGTGTGGAAACACCAGTTGAGAAGCCTAGCTTTAGCATGATCTCCTCTAGACGTTTCACATTGGTAAGATATAAATAACCAACCTACATAATGGGTGGATAACAATTAGCTATAAATCGACGATACTAAATTTCTAGCACAAGGTCCAATTAGGCAACTCTTTTGTTACACAAATACGAATCTGGGCAACTGGGGTGAGATTATACTATAAATCCATATGCAATAACATTAAGCCTATTCGTTAAAAATATAATAATAATTTTAAAAAATATTAGAATACACATTAATGAAAAACTGAGATGGGTGATAATTTAGTTCAAGTGTCTGCACATTGAACTGCTGTTGATTGTATAACACCCGAACATGGATAGAGCATATATAAGAACTGACCAGCGTTTCCAAAGATGATGCTCTGTTGTAAACAGCTACACCAGCACGTTTTTTAGTCCGTGTTTTGGAGGAGGATAAATTTTTTCCCCACCGAAGAACATCCCTGTATAAGACACTTTGTCAAATACAAACAGGAAAATTTGAACCTTTTCAATATAGAATGAATAATGACTCCAGATATGAATATCTGAAGTAGTCCAGAAGGCAATAATTATTCAAATTATTAAGCAAAAACAATAAATTGTTGTGGATAATTTCTCGTAATGGCTACTGGAAACAATATAACTCTTGATCACTGGATCATTCACTCTGTAATGCAATGTGTACAGCTTCACTTGATATAATGTTGCTTTCTCTATTCCTTATATTATACCCAGGGTGGCAAAACATAGTGCGTCATAAACCGAAGCATGACAAGACTAACCTTTCTTCGTCAGATAAAACTTTTTCGTTCATTAGTTTCTGGAGCATCGCATCCTGATATGCACAAATCAAAATTTTCAATTAATTTCTTAAAATGAAAGTAAGTGTGTAATTTACAAACCAATCTGCAAAGAGACGTGATCAATGCAACTCAAAAAGGGGCCACTATAAGCCTTTGAGCGTCTTAAAAGATGTCAAAAGATGTAAATGATTTCATATCATACTTGGGCTTCACATCGTACTACAGCCATCACACGATCATTATATTCTTCAATATTCAGCGGTGGAAACAGGAAATGTCTGCGGGCGTATAGCTGCTCAAGTATTCATACACAAAAATAAATAAATAATAACGAACCTTTAATTGGTTTGTATGAGATAATAAAGTAAAAAAATTACAAAAAAGATATTTTCAGCAACTGCAAATGACTATCCAAACTCCAAAGTAGTCCAAATGACTGAATGAGTATCCAATATTAACTTTAAATTATTAAGATTCTAATTAGGAGTTTTTCTCTCGTTTTCTTCTTTTGCTTACACTTTACTTACTTTTCTTTTTTTTATGCAATACATATTCAATTTCTCCATAATCACCTATTATTTTAATTTCTAAATAACCTTTCCTGAAAGACAATGAGAGTCAAGCCGCATACTTGATGCTTTCTGAAACCAAGCAGCAATTTGAATTTTTGAAAAAGACATACAAAGCTCTATGGGAGGTATAAGGTTCTATGAAACATAACATCTTTAACTTTTGGGTGTTTTAACAAAAAAAATGTAACAATTTATTTTTTAACTTTTCCCAAATGAGATGACGTACTACTTATTGTGCCACATGAACTTTGAAATATGGCTTTGATAAAGTTTATGATACAATCAGGATATTGAACAATGGAGAACAATGTTAACAAATATATAACTTCACTTATACGTCAATTATTTCATCTAGGGCCACAATCCAATAAAAACCAATTAGTTCTTTATTTACTACTGCAGAGATTAAATTATCTTCTTTCTAGCAAGTATTTACTGAAATTTAGCATATGATATATTTGTTCTTTTTTTGAAGGCTGATATATTGAGCATAATATATTCTTCTATGCAGATATGAATTTTCCTTTTAATAGAGGCCATGCAGTGATTTGTGTAATAAGTGTGTGCTTTCAAACGACTTGATTATTTGATGGGCAATATTTCATGACAGTTATACTTTCTTTTCATCACAGCCAAACAACTCTTGAAGTTTCAATTTGATTGGTGTATATAAACTCTATCTGGTTTGCTACAGTTTAGCAGGATTTCATATAAAATAATCATATACAAACCTACAAAGCAAGCATCCAGAAAAAGCGTTAAGACCTAATGATTGTATGATAAAAGTCATCAATAAAATTATCATAGACAAAATCCCAAATAAACTCCCTCAGTTGAGTCGGTTCTAATAAAAAAGTCACCAAGTGGCAAGTATACATTGTCTCCAATAGACAGGATATATATTTACCGTAAAATGTCCGAGCTGATAAGTTACTGGTTGCAAACACTGAATCAGGATACAAATTTATTCTAGTTCTGAAACAAGGTTACCACCTTACCTAAACTAAGGAATTGTCCGGCTATGTAGCACTGAAACGGATACTGGGGTACGGGAACGATAAGGGAACGGGAAACGGCAAAACTAAAAAATGCAAGATACGGGTACGGCAATAAAATAATATACAAATTTAAAATATATCGATTTTTTATAGAGAGACTTGAGACTTCAGAGATTATGTATAATTGTATATGTATAGTTGTATAATATATGCTTGATCAGTGATCACTCATCGAATGTTTAGTGTTTAATAATTGGTTTTGGAATAGAAAAAATCTAATGTTGATCAAATTGTATATAATATAGTCTGTTTGGGTTTGGGGATATGTACAATTGCAAGATGGCAGTCGGTTTTGGAATAGAAAAAGTCCATTAAAACTCTAATATTAATTAGAAACAGTATGGAAATTTCAAAGAAACGTTTCGGTATCTATGGAAAATTCAAGGATACGTTTCACACGTATTGCGTACGGGGAAACGTTTCCATGGAGTTTCTGAAACGGGTACGGCTACCTGTTTGGAGTTTCAGTGCATCATAGTTGTCCGGGTGCGTACTTTTATTATTACAACTTCAAGCTGTTGGTGTGTAACAAGGGTTAAAAGATCAATGATCTGACACCTCTTGGAGTCGTGGTATCACTTTCAAATTACAACAATTCAACCCTATATGTCTAGTTTACACGATAATTGTTTTGGGATAATACTTGAGAGTAATGTTCTTGATTTTGGCAGAACTCCATCACCATATTTTATTCATATTTTCACAGTTAATTATCTAATCCCGATTATTCAATTTCGTATAAATCATTTTATAATCACACATCCAATTTCCCCTAACCTCGTGCAAAATAAACAAAGCACAAAAATTCATCATATTGTAACGCAAGCATGCTTTCATTTTGCCACATGAATATAACAAACCTCATATATGCAATCTCCAATGTACGCCAACGAAGCAGCATTGTACAACGAGCGAGGTTTCTCTACTTTCGGTGCACTCGGCATCCACGTATCTAATCCCATATACTTTTCTTCCATAGCCACTGCCGCATTTCACAATTCAATAAGAACATTTCTATACTTCTATGAAAAAATGCCACACTGCTAAACATCACAAAAATATACACATCTAAATAACTCGCAATTAAAGCTCTAAACTTTCATCAAAATAAATACATTTATCAGACACCCAGATATATAAAAAGAGCTAATTAACACCATAATAAAAACCTATATTTTTTGCTATGGGCACAAGGTGTTTGACGAAATGTGGCAGTGAAAAACAAACAGTAAAAACTGATACCTTGACTTGGGGTTGGAGAATTGCGTCTAAGAAGGTTGGAAACAGATAACAAACTGCGATCTGGTGAGTTAGATTTAAGGGTTTGTTGAGTGATTAAAGTGGGCTTTTTAGGATAAGTTCGGTGTGGGTTGTATGAAGGAGTATGTTGTGTATCCCATGAAGCTCTAACCTTAACTGAGAATGCATGGAGTGCTGTGGTTGTAGCTGCCATGGGTTTAGCCTAGGATTTTCGGATTGGGGGGTTTTGGTTTTGTAGATTTTGTGTTGTGTTTTTATATCATGTCCCTTTTGTTTATATTTTAGTTGAGGTTGATCATTAGATTTTAATTAGATTTGCATTCTATTCTACTCCTACTCCTAAATTACACGTATGTCTGGAAATCAGGACTCTCGAAAAAACCCCTATTAATCCACCTCACATATGTGGAAAGTGGGATTCGAACCCAGGTGGATACTCCTAAGGTCAAAGACCTTAACAATGGGAGGATCCATCTGGGTTTGAATCTCACTCCCACATATGTGGGGTGGATTAATAGGGGGTTTATCGAGAGTCCTGATTTTAGAGATACTGTAAAGTTATCTAGATCTTAAACCCCTTATACAAACGTGATATGAAGACAGCAAAGAATGCACGACATTATATATTTGTAGTATTCTTATAATATGATTTTGGAGGATGAAAGTAAATCATTTTGTCAAAACTTCAACGAGTAGGACCCGACTTTAGACCTCGATTACTGGAAGCAACAAACTCCAATGGATGAACGGATTGCAAAAATTCAACGCCGCCAGAGCACATAAACACATAACATGTTATTGACGGATTTGGTTGATCATTTATGGGAGAATACGCGGCACATGAGCAAGAATACGTGCCGCCTAATGTCGAGAACTATTTTAGTGATGATTATTAGATTTGCGTTTTCATTTTACTAAGGTGTGTAATAAAAAAATTTAATGCTTTGAATTTTTTATGTTTTAACTAGGTAATGTTATTGTATTTTTTATGTTTTAATTAGGTTATGTATTGTTTTTTTTATGTTTTAAATAAATAAAAAACATACTTTTATAAGTCCAAAAATAAAAATAAAATCAACTATTAGGTTATCCTGTAACTCTACTTTTTTTTTCTCAATAACTCCCAAATATCACATAACATCATAGTTGTTAAACTCTTACGAGTCATGAGTCGACTCTTACGAGTCGAGTCGATTCACCAAAAACGAGTCGACTTGTTAGGTGACTCGTTTTTGTCCAGACTCTTACGAGTCACTGTGTGAACTTGGACCGAGTCACGAGTCGCAAACTTATAATTATTGTAGTTTGATACTATGGTTATATATTATATATATACTTAATTTGCTACATTATTTTGTGTGTGTTATCTATATAGTTTTGATCATTTTATTGTGAACTTGGAGATAAATTGTAAGTTTATGTCTCAAAACTATTGAATATGTAATATTTTGGTTAATTTTTTAAGATAACGAACTTACATTTGTTTCTAAATACGTCGCATATATATAATTATACCCTATTATATGTAGTACTGTACTACATATAATAGTTTTGAGACATATATAATAGGTCACATATATAATAGGGTATTTAGAACTTACATTTGTTTCTAAATACGTCAGGACATTTTTTGACTCTTACGAGTCGAGTCACATTCCGAGTCATGAGTCAAAAAAATTTTATGTTTTCGAGTAGAGTAAAAAATTATGACTCTATAACTATGCATAACATCACCTAATGCAAGTAGCCCAATTTAAACGATAACTGGAAAACAATAATAAAATAGGCCCGTGATCAGCAAAGCCTGGCCCAATCCGTATGTATGCCGATTTCATGTCACCCGGTCCACCTCCACGGCGTCGTTTAACTCACCATCTTCATCTTGCTTTACTTGAGCGAAGGGCAAAAAAAGAAAAACTCACTCAACATCAACAGTGACTAAAAAGTCAAAAATGAGTAACGAAGCTCCCAAACTCTACATTCACAAACCTAAAAAATGTATTATTATTATTTTCATTTTATCATTATTATTCGTTATCATTAATATTAATCTGCATATTTTATTTTCGTTTACTCGTATTACTTAGATTTTGATTTTACTGATTTCATTAGTAATCAATAACCTATATGTGTGAAAACAGCGAAACTGAAGAAACATCATCAAATGCAACCATCGCCGGCGACGGCCGGTTCTTCGGCTGCCGGTGCACCGCCGAGGCCACCCATTGTTCCTCCGGCGCCACCGACCATTTCCCCAGCGCCACCGAAAGAGTCATTTGCACGCCGTTACAAGTTCATGTGGCCTCTTCTCCTTGCCGTTAATTTCTCTATTGGAGGTATTAAAATTTTATGTTTATGTCTTTATATATATATATATATATGTGTGTGTGTGTGTGTGTGTGTGTGTGTGTGTATGTATACATTTTGCTCAAATGACTAGAAAATATAAATTCTTAGAATCATTATTAATACGAATCAAGGTCTAGACTTCAGATCAAATTGAATATTTTAGTCACACTTAAGTAAAAAATGTTGAGTTGCAGCTCGAGTGATAATTTTGGTGTTTTGTTTAGGACTTGAAATGAGCCGAATCAACACAGTTCGTGTCCGTCCATTTGTATTTTGCTGAATGAAAGAAACACTATATACTTTTAAAAGAACGCATTTCTTGTGAAGAAAAAAACGAACAGGAACGAAGTTTTGTTAGTTAACAGAATAAGCGTGTTCTGTTCATGCTCATTCATTTGAAAACTAAACAAATACCAATGGATAACCATGAAGGATATATAGAAGTATACATGATACACAAAATGAACTTTAAGAAAAGTATTCTCGAACGTTCATGAACATAAACGAAAGAACGAGACACATATTTGTGTACTTATGTTTATTCAGATGAATGGAAAGTATTGTTTATGTTCGTTTGTTTATTAAACGAATGAGCATGAATCAACTTTCTGCTGACAGTTTTTTTTTGAAAAGTAAACTTTTACTCACAACTCGCCAACTCCAAATGAAGAGTGGCTAAAATATCGTACAAACAAATATACACTTACATACAAATATTAAACACATTCCAATCTTGCCGATTAATAGACCCAAATTTTGATCTACAATTGAACCAAAGATAACTTGTGGCTTTAATCTCTTGGAAGACCAACTCGCATTAACGTTCCTTCCTTCAAACTTCTTTTGATTTCTTGCTTTCCACAAACTCCAACACGTGACAAAAACTACCCCTTTAAAAACTTTTCTCGATCTCGAAAATATCTTTGACAGAGAACAAGAAGATCGGGCTAACTTTGCACCAAATGCCCACCCTATACCAAACCGCCAAAGCTAACTCACAGGAACACAGGATGTGTTCTATGGTTTCCGCTGCCCCTTCACATAATTCACAATCCAAGCTGCCAAAAGCACAATTCCTAGCATTAAGAGCTGCCAAGGTAGGAATTCTATCCATGGCCGCTCTCCACATGAAGATATTACATCTCCTAGTAACCCATTTCGACCATTTAAAAACAAATCTATCACTGAAATCATACCCGCTTCTAAGGAACTGCTTCACGTTTTTAACCGAAAATTCAACCTGTTTATTTCTTCCCCACGACCATTTGTCATTTTCCTGGTTAAGTACGGTCCCTGTCAGCAGCCTGTTTAAATTCTCCCACTCTTCCAGCTCTTCATTCGACAAAGGAGGTCGAAACCATCCCCCAACCGACCCAAACTTCTTAGTGATGGAGCAAAAGCGATCCTTAATCAAGCACTTCTTCTCTTTTTCCAGTTTGAACAAGAGAGGAAAGCACTCTTTCAGAGTTTTATCGCAGGCCCAGATATCTAACCAAACCCGAATAGTATTACCAGCCCCTGGAACTCCCTTGAACAGTTGGTTTAAAGTCACCCCAGCAACGTTTACCTTGTTTAACAAAGTCACCATAGATTTCCAAACACCCGACACAGCCCGGTTGATAGGCAAGGGTTCCCAGCACCTTCTGGTATTATGGATCGAGTCAATAACCCCTTTCCACAACACCCCCTGTTCGTTTCTGTACCTCCATAGCCATTTAGTGATCAGTGCTATATTGTTGTCTTTTAATCTACTCAAACCGAGACCCCCAACAGTAACAGGTGAGGCTACCCTCTCCCATGACACCCAATGGATCTTCTTCCCTTCATTAGTCCCTCCCCACAAGAACTTCCTTATTATGGCTTCAATCCCATTTATAACTTTATCTGGAACCTTGAATAACGAGAAGTAGTATGTAGGCAAGCTTTCCATGACCGCTTTAATGAGCACAATCCTTCCGGCCAATGAGATGCAATTTGACTTCCAAAGTGCCAGTCGCGACTCAAATATATTGAAAAGGAAATCCCAATTGTTCACCCTGTTCATATTGCCCCCAATTCGAATCCCTAGATGATCGAATGGTAATGACCCATCCTTACACTTTATCAAACTAGCCATTCTTTTAACCTCGTTGTCGTCCACCCCAATCCCAAAAAGACGAGACTTGATCAAATTGATCTTAAGTCCCGAGCACATATGGAACACTCTTAAGATTTGGGTAACCTTTTTAAGATTCCCCACATCCCACTCACCCACGAAAGTACAATCATCAGCATATAAAAGGTGTGAAATACACGGACCTTGGTTAGGAAGTTGAACACCTTTGAAAGCATTCAGTTAATGAACAATTACCCCTGTTTTTTATTATCTAATATTGTTTTGTTAAGAAATAGTGTTGACGAAATAACAACATGCTTACACATTTGTATTGTAAGGCATTTTTGGTTACCACTGAGACACTGAATGAACAAAATGGAAAGAACATAAATGTGAAACCATATATGGACAACATGATCTGTACTTGTTTATTTCAGTTTGTGTGCTTACCTCAAAAAGCAATTTATTACTTAATTATATAAAGTAATAAACAGCTACTCCAGTACAAGTGATGATTGTGAATTTATCGTTAACAGTTACAAGCATGCCATATCAAATTGCAAAAATAATGAACTTAAATCAACTTGGAAGATTATGACTTTGATAAGAAATCTATGATCAGTCATCAGGTGAAGTGTATATACATAATGAGGTTTTTGACGTTTTACATTATAATTGGTCCTTATGATGGCAAATTGGATTTCTGAGCATCTAAGCATCTATTCGAATTCAATTAGATAGTGTAGAGTATGGCAGAGAGCATATTGCCAAGTTATTATGTATATACATGCAGGTACACATATTGGCTAATATATAACTTTTCTGTATCACGGTATAAGAAGCCCGTTGCGGTAGGTAGCTCTTTTTGTTCAAATGAGTTAATAGATGCTCAAGAAATTATTCTGTTAAGAGCTAAAGAATGCTTTGACTGTCTGATTTAGTTTCCCTTGGACTTGTCATTTATTAAGAAGGTATAAACTGAGCCAATCAAAGGTTCACATTTTCCATTTTACTCCCATGTGCTTACAAACAACCATAGACTTTCTATATCGTTAAAGCAAGGCCAGAAAATGCCGACTGTGATTATATATATGGTCACTTGGCTCTGTAATCTCATAGAATATCAAGTTTTGTATGGTTCTGTGAATTTATTTAGATTGACTTTGCTTGAGTCAAAATGTATAGGGCTTTTTGTTTGGTTGATGGTTAGCAGTCTATGAGGTGTGTCCATAAATGAAGAAAGCTTTGACTGTGTAAAATATATTTTTATGTTATTAATTAAATGCCTCAACTTGATTAAAAAAAGGCATGGCCAAAAATTCAATACATATACTCGAAATGGAGTGATTGATGTTATTTTGTCTCTGATGGGTCAAATGTAAATTCTTGGCTAGATATAACACCGGGCAATGGATAAAATCTCAGTTCAAGGTGTATCCCAATGTCTACTACCTCCTAAATTGTTTTATCTTAAGGAGCTAGAGTGCTAGATTGCTATCTCTTAATGATGCACTACTGAAAGACCTTTGGTTGTGAATCAATTGTTGAGGAAGAGGCTCAGATGTAAAAAAGAGGAGTATGAGGATCTAACCGAATTTGAGGGTTTTAGATGTAAAAACTTCTGAATTTTCATAAAAAACAAACAACTATATGTCTGGAAACTTCCTGCCGAACTAGAGATAAGAGGATGTTCAGAGTTTTTTAAGAAAAACAGACAAACAGCCCACACAGCCCACATCAGGATATTGCTTGTTTTGACCGGTTACCACATACCAACCCACATATTTTTCCACCTCTAAAAGAAGGTGCAAGTATTTGGTTTATTGCAGATTTATGATCACATGTTCATAGCTCCAGATATGTCTGGTTAAACTCTATATAGTACTGTAGTCTGTACTCCGTAGCGCCTGCGGTTTCTGAATGAACTTTCTTACTGGAAGTCTCTTAACTAATTTAAGCTGGTATAATGATAATTGATGTGGTGTGGTGCTTGATTTGATTCATCCATAGTGCCTACTCTTTCTGAATGAACTTTCGTACTAGAACTATTGTTTGTGCGGTAGAATTTGTTAGTTACAAATTGTTAAACATTTTAATTTTTAATTTGAATCGCTTCAATTAGCATTTCTGTTTCTGCGATGATGCATAGACACTTCCTGCCTTGATTATTTTTCTATATTGTAGCTTACCTTTTCATGAGAACAAAGAAGAAGGAGAATATAGACGAAGTGTCGGCTGTTGCTGCTACTCCCACTTCTACCATTTCAGCTGCTTCAGTTGCTGTTGTGGGGCCTGTGAAACAACGTGAACCGATACCATTAGATCAGCAACTTGAGCTTTTTAAGTGGATTTTGGAAGAGAAAAGGAAAATGAAGCCAAAGGACCCCGTGGAGAAAAAGAAAATCGATGAAGAAAAAGCCATTTTGAAACAATTCATCCGAGCAAAATCAGTCCCATCTTTGTAATCAGGGGTAGGTTCTGGCTCATTTATGGTTAGTTGTACATTTAGTTTACCTTTTGATTTATGATGGGTTGTTGGTATACTTGCATTGATAGATTACCGGTTGGTTTTACTTGCCATGGATTTTACACTTGTAGGGCATGCGATCTATGACCCTTCGCAAGTAAATAATGATGGCAACGACAAACAGATAGGGTCAATTTTGAACAGGTAGTCTTTTAGTTTGTGTCAACATCATGGTTGAAAGCAAGTCGAGCTTTTGTTGAGTTATTTGAGCTTGATTGATCTTAATTTTGTTCAATCTAGAAGGCCCTGTATGGATACATATATTCAATTGCAAAAAAGGAATTACTACTACACTTTGAGTCTTTCAGAAACCAAAAAAGATTCATCTTGAAAGAACATTAACAAACTTTGTAATTAACCCAGAACGTTGCATCTTTTTCTTTGAAACTTTTTGTATAACCGTTTGTATTGAAACACATGATGGATTGCATTTTAAATCCTGAAATTTTACTCTTCCGTTTCACTTGTCATTCCTTCTGTCAGTTCCTCGCCTTCTTTTTTTTTTTTGCCCAAATGCTGAGAAACCAAATCATATCTTATCAGATTGTTGTCAGGAATGATTATTTGTTCAAGTCAAACTGTATCAACCTCTTAAACTGAGCTTGAGTTAAGCTAGCTTGCTCAAAAAATCATTGTTTCCGATTACTATGTTTTTAGATATTTAAGCTCCAGAGTTGAGCTTGAATATTTCTTGATCCGAGCTTGAACTAACATCTATTCTTGATAGTTTAAGACTTTAAGTTGGTCATGTTGTGTAGAAATGCGACTTGTATACGAGACATCGTGGAAAGAACCATTCATGTATTGCATATGTGTGCAAGTGTGTTAATGTACATCAGATGATTTGTATCGATTTTGTTTATGCTAGGGGTGAGTACGGTTCGGTTTGGGTCGGTTTTTGACTAAAACCGAAAACCGAACCGTTATAATTCGGTTTTTGAAAACTAAAACCATTGGTTTTCGGTTTTTTCGGTTTGAGTTTATTTCGGTTCGGTTTTCGGTTTTAGTCGGTTTTTAACCACTTGTGGGTTTGGGCCAACTTGAGTTATAAAAGTTTATAAGTTTATACCCTATGATTACACTATAATTTCAACAAATCTTTCAAACAATATTAGTAACAAGAACACTACAACAATGACAACAAATTCATCAAAATATGTTGTACAAACTTTAAATATTTATTTCAAACAAACTTCATATAAATCAATTTATATTTTTTACGCGTTGTTTCAATAAGCAATTAATAAACCGAATCAATTTTGTTGTGTATTTTCACCTAAAACATATAAATGATATTATTTTATACACTTATATATACAAATATATTAACATATTTACTAAAAATGAGTAATAAAATGATATAAATATAAAATAAAGTAACCAATATATATTTTTGGTTCGGTTCGATTTTTATGGTTTGGTTTTCGTATGAAACCAAAACCGAACCATAACTTTCAGTTTTCAGAAAACCAAAACCAAAAACCATTGGTTTTTTCGGTTCGGTTTTTTTGGTTTTCATGGTTTTTTCGGTTTTCGGTTCGGTTTTTGCTCACCCCTAGTTTTTGCCTTTAAAATATCGTATTTTAAACAGACCCTTGATTTATGCAAGATGGCCATACATATATAATTATAATTATTCAAAATATATAACAATCATCTTCCAGCTACAACAATATTAAACTAAACTCTTGATAAAGTTACTACCATTAAGCAAGTTGGTAGCAAAATGGGATCTGGGTATCTCATATAGAGTGGTTACAAATAATATCAATCTCCAATACAATAATAGGGGTTCTAGCCAAAAGTTAGTCAAACCTAAAAAGTATAATACATCAAAAAAGTTAACATGAACATCATTCATTGCCAAGGATACTGATAGTTTAACAAGTTAAAGGTGTACTTTGATTTGTCATATAGATTTGTCACCCAATTTTCATATAATCACTATTGCACCATTTTGTCAGCCTTATTTAATGACAACCTTTATATCCAAATTCCTATTAAGATGGGCACTTTGATCATTTTTAACACAGAAAATCAACTCATGTCGAGGCTAATTCCATATCTTCTTTCATAAGTTTCAAAATCGATGCTTGATTGTTTATGACATGTGAAAAGTACGCTCAATTATATATGCCACCATTGGCAAGATGGGTAAGACGCTCTAAGAAAATCTGATGGATAACATGTGGAATTTAGCAGAAGATTATATTGACAACAAACATAATGTGTAATGTCTAGTAATACTTGTTTTCAATATAATGAAAACATGATTTCATATATTTGTACAGGGGTGGGTTAAATAGAGTACAAGCAATCCAAAAAGTACAAGGGGATCAATCTCCACCGTTGGATCAAGCATCTTCTTCCTCCTTCTTCCTTCTTCTCCGGCGAGACTGCCGCTGCCAGCCACCACCTTCTTCTCCGGCGACCGTCACCACCTCCTCCTTCCTTCTTCTCCGGCGAGACAACCACCGCCACCACCTCCGGCGACATCTCCGGCAATCATCAGTTTCGTTTTCGGGTGGATACGGTACGGGCGTTGCCCTCATCCGTTCTAAACTGGTTGTCACCGGACGCATATGGGAATCGTATGGATTTGATGGGTGGCGATCCAAGAGATGGTGGCGGTTTGATACGGTACGGGCGAAGCCCTTGCTGCCGGCGCCGTGGGTGGTTGTCTCGCCGGAGAAGAAGGAGGTGGTGGCTGGCGGCGGCAGTCTCGCCCGAGAAGAAGCAGGTGGCGGCTGCTGGCCGGAGAAGGAGAAAGAAGGAGGAGGAAGGCTTCTGAGCCCTTGATCGGACGGTCAGGATTGATCCCTTGTACTTTTTGGATTGCTTGTACTCTAATTATCTTTCCCCGTACATGTTTATCTTTTTTAGAATATATTCTCTAATCAGGACCAAGACTGTGGCAGGGCCGGTTGGGGTCCATAATCATGAAGGTCCCAAATTTTTGAACATAACCCATACTCCCATAGTATTTTTTTTTACATTTAAATGCACACTTCAGCAAACCTCCCAATAAAAACATTTTTCCACTTATAATTTTTATTCTTTTACCTTATTCATGTCATTATGCCTCATTTGGTCTATCAGAATTACTTAAATAGCATGCATATATAATCTTTCTTCTAATCAAGTAAATATCACAACTAATCAAGTAAATATCACAAGTAGGAAACTATAAATGAAAGTGGAAACAATATATATAAATATTCTTACCTTTTTATCTAATTTAGCAAATAGTATTATTTTAGGGGCCTAATTTTTTTACCTTTGCTTTGGGCTTTATTTTCAGAGGCGGCCCTGGACTATGGATTCTAAATCTCATGATCGATTATAATAGACTAAAGACGTTCCAGATATACTTATTAGTATCTACCAATCTACTATCTATCATTCTAGCTTATGAGCTTTTGGGTGGTCTATAAAGCAATGTATTATCATAAATAAACAAATAACTAAAAAGCAATCATAAAACAGAAAATTGTCTTGTGTTGACCAAAACCAAACATTTTCAATCCATCTTTTATTTAAACTAATAAACGATCTAAGCTAATATACTATTATACTATAATATTTCATTTTTGCATTTGTATTACGAATATGCAAGTTTAATCAGGGGTACAGAGAAGGTTATTTTAACACAAAACATAATTTTTTATTTTATGGATGTATGTAGTGGTATAGATATAGTTTTAAATGGTGAAGACATAATAGTTTTCGAGTGGTTTATAACTTAATTTTGTAAGATCAGAATACATAATCAATGGGTGCGAAGTTATACACAATAGTAGTAGTTATAAAAGCGAATCATATGAGCTATTTGCAACTACGTTTTTAATTATCTCCTTTCTCAATAAAATCTTTAATACATATTAAACACTTTTAGTGGCGAATCCAGGTAAGTGTGAATAAGGTTTCTTGAATTTCTTTTCTTTTAATTAACGGTTTTTCCTCTCATTCTTCATCTAGTCATCAAAATTTGTTATTTGTTTGTTAAATTTTAATATTTCAGAATAATATTGAATTTTAGTTAGACCGTAGAAAACCATTAACTATCCATTGTTATCATTTTACATACATTACTATGCTAGTTGCGTAAATATGTAACTTTGAATTAAGTTGTTTGGAAAACATTGTACAGTAACTTGTATGCCGAAAATTGTCTTTGATATTTTAGTCATGACAAGAAAAAAAAAAGAAGCAGAAAAAGGTCCGCCGAATGGGTGAAATATGCGTTGATTGTAAATGATTAAATTACGTGGGTGATGATGAATAAAATGTGTTGCCATTTAATTTTCTATAAATTATTCATTCTTTTAGTTATTTTATATGATTTGATGAAGGAAAAATTATAATGAGATGGTCACATGAGAGCACAAAACCCCACCACCCATCATGCCTACGTGGGGACTTCTTAAACCTCTAAAAAGCAAATCTTTTTTTCATATAGTTTTTTGCTTAACTATTTATATCAATTTAATTGTGTTTTTCACAAAAGTAAAAATATTAAATAAACAATAACAGGTTGAAGTGTCACTTCACTTCATTGAAAGTAATGAGTTTGAACATTACGACACATATGTCCTAACTATCTCATGATATTATCTTTCGTCGAAAATCTCTCAATTTAATACAGTTGTTTAGATTCTGAAATTCTGAAATTATAATAACATCTTGACTTTTATCTTTTGCAATACGTGTTGGAGTCGAGTCAACAAATATTATGTGGGCAAAAGCGTAACAATCGAATGAGTCATATCAAAATGGGTAGTACACATGCTCTCGATTGATCATAGGCTCATATTAGAGCATGCTCTCGATCGATCATATATAGGCCCATATTACAGCATGCTCGCATAGAAGGACCATACTATTTTAGTCTATGTATTTGGAATAATGTAGTATATGATTTATGAAGACATGAATACGATCGAGTTTTATAAGGCTCCCTAAGTGTTTTTATTTCCTTTTCTTTTCACTCGTACTAGTAGTTAATAATAACTGTAAATGATTGATTGTTGCTCGTATTATGCTAACACGGCTACATATGTTAATTAACTTAAGGTTAATTAAGTGTTGATGATGCATGTGGAGTCCTCAAATTTTTCATCCATTGCCAAGAGAATCATTGAAACTATCATTAATACAGTTTGGTGGAACCTATGGCGATATCGCAATGAAGAAATTTTTACTCCAAAAAAAAAGAAAGGTGACACTCTCTTCGATCTTGTTGTTGTCTTTTCTTACACTTGGTACTCGAAGAGGAACAAAAAGAATACTGTTAGCTGGGATGAATGGCTTCTTAATCCACTTTTGTATTGTTCGGCTCGAGATTCCGCTCGCACATGATAGTTCGGTGTTCTGTTATATGGTGTGTTTGTGTGGAGCAATTATATGGAAGTAACTGTATTGGGAGGTAAGCTTACATATTTTTGGAGTATGAATGGAGTGATTGGCACGAGTTTTTTCTTCGTTTTTGTAGATTTTGCTGTTAAAGTCCCGAGATGGACCTAGAATAGGTATTTGTCGATTTCTAGATTGTAATTCTGCTTTTCTTTGCCGCTAGCTCCTTGCTAGTAGCTTCTTTAATATATATATATCTATTTTGCCGTTCAAAAAAAAAAAAGACAAGTGTGGCGGCCGGACGGTGAATTAATTGATATTTTGGTGTTTAATTATCTTAGGTATTTAGGATAGTTTAAAATTAAGTTTAACATACTATACGTTATTATAAAAAAAAAAACATACTAGTAGTATTAATTTATCATTATCATTAATTAATGATTGATAAATAAAAATATCTAGTTGAAATCAAGGTATTATGTGACGAGTCAGCAATTGTGTGTAGTACGCGTGCACACGTACGTGCATAAATTTTCATGCCACTTCCAATAATATTTAAACACCAACCATACATAACCATATTACTCTATTATTCATCCGGCCGGCCAAAAGAAACAAACAAAATAACACAAAGCCATTTCATTAATTCATATATATTATTATGGACTTCATTTTCAACTCCTCCTTCCTCCCTTCAACAACCACCACCACCACCGCCACGACAGTCTTCCTATCTGCCGTGATACTCATCTTTTTGACGTTCGTTTGCATCAACAACTGCCCGTCGTCGTTATGGAAATCGTCGTCAACGATGGTGGTGGCTAAAAATGTTATTCAAGGAACTATGGGATGGCCTTTCATTGGCGAGACCCTAGATTTCATATCATGTGGTTACACTGACCGTCCTCAATCGTTCATGGAAAAGCGTCGTCTTTTGTAAGTTTCTTGATCATCGATATCTATCATGCATGTTACATTTGGTTAAAATTCTTGAAGAAGTTCATATATATATATATGTTTCATGCTTATTATGTGCCATGATAACACTTGTTCAAATAATTAAAAGAATGCTAATTTTAACTACTGAATATCTATAAGATCTTGAATCTCTTCAAACAATTTGTAACATTAATTTCTTCATAATTAATTAAAGATTACTACTAATTTAACTACTGAATATCATCATTTAATTTGATAAGTTCAAACTTAAGGTTTATGGACTTATTTATGATTTGGCAATTGGCCGGCATGACATGCAATACAAAAACTATCATTATTAGTATATAGTAATTAAAATAAATTAAATATATATGATAATGACGACGTCTTAATTTAATTTGATTCATGTTATTATGAATTTTATTTATTTTTTGTGTTGATTAGGTATGGGAAGGTGTTCAAGTCTCATTTGTTTGGTAGCCCAACAATAGTATCAACCGATGCAGAAGTGAGTAGAATCATCTTACAAAGCGATGCCAACAGTTTCGTTCCATCGTATCCGAAATCGTTGACAGAGTTGATGGGAGAATCGTCGATTTTGCTAATAAACGGAAGCTTTCACCGGAGAATTCATGGGCTTATCGGTGCTTTCTTCAAGTCTTCATATCTTAAAGCTCAAGTTACTTGTAATATGAGAAAGTTGCTACTTCAATCCATGGCTACTTGGAAAGAAGATACTCCTATTTACATTCAAGATGAAACTAAACATGTATGTTTTCTCTTCCCTTCCATTCTTAATTAAATCTTGATTTCGTTATTATTAAAGACCAAGCTAGCTAATTAAGCTAACACAATTTTTTCCCACAAAAGTTATGTTTTTGTTTTCTTTTTCATATAAACAAGACTTTAAAGTATAACCGTCCTATTATCATGCATATATATATATACATATATAGTAGTTGATGAATTTTAAATGAGGAATATTTCGCCCACCTTTTATATTTCTTTTGTATATATGGTCAACCATACTACATTTTTCCAGGAATAATGAATTAATCCACTGTCTTAGATTTGTAGTTGTATATATTTTATTTTATTTGTTGCTTGACAATTAAATAATTAAACGTATTATCTTTCTTATCAATATTTTATATCTAATAACACATGATCATGATTCATAATGACAATATTAACATACATTACTTTATGTATCACCATTTTATAATAAATATATGTTTAGTTAACTAGGTGGTGTATATATTTTTGTATTATTCACCCGCCATTTACGTCTTTATGCATACATAAAATATATATAACCACCTAACAAAAGTTTTGCCAAACTTCTTCCATTTTCTAATTTATTCTATACATTAACTTTTGGCTTAACAAATAATCCTGAAACACGTTATTTGACCATGTTTACTGTAATGATTAATGATCTTTTTCAAAAAATAAATTATGATATTATTATCATTGATGCGGCTTATTCAAAATTTTCACATTTGTTTGGATTCTAATTTGTCATCTTGTAACTAATTATAATACTCTATTATCAATAGATATTTATCCAAACTTCCAAACATATTGCTTACGTGAAAGGAGATGCAACTACAACTATGATACTTTTTTATAAAAAGTTTTTCTTATTTAACAATTTTATTTCATTAATTAATAATCTAGCAAGTTGCTAGAAAATGATTAACACTCCGGTAAGAACAGTCTTAAAATAAGAACGGTGAGAACACTTAATAAAACATCATTTTGATGCATTAAAAGTCCATAAAACTAACATAGTGCATAACTAATTATTATTATTTAAGTGTTTAACAACACATTGATCCGTCAAAATTGAAAAAATCACGTTTTTTGTTTTGTGCATCCATCTTGGATGCATATTCATCAAAATGATGCATCCAACAAAAAACGTGATTTTTCGATTTTGACGGATCAATGTGTTGTTAAACACTTAAATAATGATAATTAGTTATGCAATATGTTAGTTTTATGGACTTTTAATGCATCAAAATGTAGTTTTTAAGTGTTCTCACCGTGTTCTTATTTTAAGACTGTTCTTATTTGATTGTCCCCTAGAAAATAATAAGTACAAGTTACTATTACAATTATAATTACATCAAATCAAATAACTTTAAACTAGTATAAATAAAAGAAAATGATTGTAACCTCTTAATAAAATAGGCTAAAAAACCTTCTAATTATAATATGATTACAAGTGTCAAAATCAAGGTATAAAATTAAAAAAGATAATTAGTAAGATCTATATGTCACATCTTATGGCTTTAGAAGGATTTGTAAACTAATGTTGAGTATGATATAACAGTTCCCCTAGCCTCTATGTATTGTAAACAAAAACTGATTGCTGTCAACTATTTTGGACATATGTGAGAAGAAAAAACCAAATTGCAAAACCAAAAAGGTAGTTTGTTTGGGAAAAGGGATTTAATTAGCTAGTAGCAAAGAGCTAGCAAGTTACAAAAGTAAATGTAACTTTTGATTTTTTTCTAGCACTTTTCATAATATAAAGCAATTACAACCCTTGTTATAGGTTACATAATTATTAAGTTGAATTATTTTGTCTATAAATATCACCACCATATGGTCCATGTTATTAATCATATGTTCCCCAACTCTTTTAGATGTCGCTATTAGAATTTTCCAATTACTACAGTTAACTTTTTATGATACAATATCATGTGTTCATTCATATTTGAATAGTTATGCTCATTGTAAATGGAGTAAATTAATTATATGACTGATTTGATGTTCTTAATTACTTTGATAATATTTAGATTGCCTTTCAAGTACTTACCAAAGCTTTGATCGGTTTGGATCCGGGAGAGGAGATGGAGTTTTTGATGATTCAGTTTCAAAAATTCATCGCGGGTCTTATGTCATTACCCATAAATTTACCAGGAACTCAACTTCATCGATCGTTACAAGCCAAGAAAAAAATGGTTAAATTAGTCCTTAAAGTTATAAGTGAAAAAAGGGTAAATAATATTGGTGCTGGCATTTCACATGATGAGGAAAATTCAAAGGATGTGGTTGATGTGTTGCTCCAGGATAAGAGTGAAAAGCTAACAGACGAGTTAATATCGGATAATATGATTGATTTGATGATTCCTGGAGAGGATTCTGTGCCGGTACTTATAACGTTAGCCATAAAATACTTATCGGATTGTCCCAAAGCTCTCAATCAGCTTAAGGTATACATATATTTCCGTATATGCATCTTTAGTGTTATATCATGTCATGTTGTTGATAATGTATATGAAATATGATACAAAAGAATTAACCAAATTCATTATATGCTATATATGACCTTATTAATTGAGACAATGCTATGATCAATGATTAGAGCTTGTATTTGGTATCTAATTAATCCACTTTTAGGAGCTGTGATGATTATTTATGGCCATATATATAGTTTTCTCTAATCATGATTTACATCCTACTTTAATAACTTAATGATGATCATCAGGAGGAAAATTTGGACTTGAAAAGACGTAAAGAAGACCACGGAGATCCATTGTGTTGGGAGGATTACCTATCGTTGTTGCCATTTACACAAAGTGTAAGTTAAAGTTGACTTGCTCGAGCTCCATAGCTAGCATACTAATTAACAAATTAACAACTAATAATGACAATTACTTCAATATTATTCAGGTGATTACAGAAACCCTAAGATTGGGTAATATAATAATGGGGGTGATTAGAAAGGCTATGAAGGATGTGGAGATCAAAGGGTACCACATTCCGAAAGGATGGTGTGTGTTAACTCATTTTAGATCGGTCCACCTTGATGAAAATTACCATGAGTCACCTCACCAGTTCGACCCTTGGAGATGGCAGGTAATAATTAAGCATTCCGTAATTAGCTTAGGAAAATAATACTCTTTATTACTATTCGTGGATTTTATTAACGATCAACGTCGGTAATAACAAGTTATTACACGCATAAATCAAATTATTAACAACAAGATCACCTTTCATTAGCAAATTAAAGCCATTTTTTATAATCTTTTGTGGTACTTGAACAGGATAGGGACATGAGCAATGGTAGTAGCACTGGGTTCACCCCTTTTGGGGGAGGGCTCAGGCTGTGTCCAGGGCTTGATTTGGCCAGGCTAGAAGCTTCCATATTCCTCCACCACTTTGTTACCAATTTCAGGTATATACATAGTTATCAAAGTTTAATTTTTTTCCAATATAATTAAGACTATAATGTAATATTAACGAGGAGTGTAACCCCACCAGGCAAAAAAGTGTAATCCCACCAGAGAGATTATTAGCGGCGACGTCGCCGCTAATACTGCGGGCCCCCTGTCTGTAATGGTAAATCTGGCAGAGAAATTAGCGGGCCTCCTGTCAGTGTCAGAGTATTAGCGGCGACGTCGCCGCTAATACTGCGGGCCCCCTGTCTGTAATGGTAAATCTGGCAGAGAAATTAGCGGGCCTCCTGTCAGTGTCAGAGTATTAGCGGCGACGTCGCCGCTAATGCCCTGGTCGGGTTGACTTTTACCTGGTGGTGTTACCCTGTGCCATATTAATGGTGGTGTGAAATGACAATATATATATTTTGCTTATGTATTAAGTACATATTACATAAATTTATACTGAAATGTGTCATGTAGATATCATTGATGTGAGGTGAGTATGAATTGGAAATGCAGGTGGGTAGCTGAGAAGGACACCATAATCAATTTTCCAACAGTTAGAATGAAAAACAGAATGCCAATCTGGGTCAAAAAAGAGAATTAAGAGGTGGACCGGGTATGTTTATGATTCAAGAATATACATTTATGGACCCTTTTTGTCTAAATCAAAAGAAAAGATGGATGCTAGCTATGATGAAGAACTTAACCACACGTGTGGGTACGTGGCCAAGATGATGCTGAAATTTTTGTCCCACATTCCACAAGTTGCACACATGCATAAGTTAAAAAGGATACAATGGAAATAGCAACACCCTTTTATGTAAACTTGATTAGTGTTTACTAATAATTTTGCATAGCTAGTTTTTCATTTCAAAGTTAATTAGGGATCAAAGCTAGCTATCTAGTAGTGCAACTGTTCATTAATATCGTATGTATATATATGTATAAAGAAACGTAGGAATTAATTACTTTGTTATAAAGATTCATGTCGTCACATACGTGAGATGACTTAGCATTATTCGATAATATGTGCGAGTACTATACATCTATCTATATAACTATATATGTGCAGTACTATACATCTATCTATATAACTAATAGATGATCGATATGATTAATTGTATGTGTTATTCTTCTTTGGTCGTTACATTAGCTTTTATAATGCGTGTAAATTTCATATAACTTTGTGCTTAAAAATCTGTCATCTCAAATTGTTGTGACAAATGGAATAAAAGACAGACAATCTAGCCAATTGGGCTAATACATGTTTGATGTTTTTTTCTCCATCTAATATTAATAAAATGGTTACTAAATTTATTAATTAAAAAGTTAAATTTTTTTTGTAAAACCTATTAATTTATTTATTTTATTAAGTGAGGATAAATTTTGTCTTAGTTAGAATCTAAAATAAATTATTGAGATATATTCTGAATTATTAAATTTTATTTTTAGCTGATAATTGTCATAATTATACTTTTTTTAGCCGTAAAATGTACGGATTTAATCTAGTAGCAGATATATAAGCTCAAACATTATACAGAAAGACATGATTCTAACCTATATCTTGTTAAAATTACAAGTTCATTATCAAATAACTTGAAAATAAATTGGAACTGAAATATATTAAGTTGGTTTAAGAACACCAACTTTTAGAGAAGTCTATTTAGCATAAAACAAAATATTTTTTCAATATGTGATTTTATTTTGGATAATAAATTATATACAAAACCTTTTTTTCATACAAAGATTTTCATGCGCACCTTCCTTCATAAGAACAGGTAACCTGGTAGGTGAGTAACTCTCCGCTAACCTGGTAGGTGGGACTTGCTCTACTTTGACTTCTCTATTTCATAACACTAGCCAAGTCAGGTATGGAACACCTCACATACTATTTTTTACCCATTAAATTTATGAGGGCCATGTAATTTATTTATTATACAACAGATATTAAAAATTGGTATGTGATTCCATACTTAAGCATAGGTATCGGACAACCTTATATTCATTTTTCCCAACAAAATAATATACATGTTACATACAAATGTGTAATGTATATATTTAGTAAAAAAAAAGTTAGTGTAAGAACTTGTATCTTTTGTTTCATTTTGCTTGTTTGTTCATGATGAGATAAGTATGTAGGTAAGCATACATAATCATCCGGTAGAACAATTATAGGGCCCATTTAAAGGTTACTTATGTAATGGAATATTTCTTTTAATCACTGTTAAGATTAATGCATGATGGAGACTTTGATTTGGATTGATGGGGTTATGTGTCATGAACCTAAGATGTATGCCCCTCCCCCTCCTTCCTTCTTAGTCGTTCCATCAACAAAACAAATGATGTTTTTCATGTGACAAAAGGAGAGTTTGTTACATGATACTCCGTTATTAATAACGAGTAAAAAACATGGTAAAAAAAGTTAATAGTTACACATAAAAACTTTAATAGAATGAACAAAATGAAAGTTTAACTAAAAATGTTACCACAAGTTATGATGTTTTTTACCATCGGTATTTGTTAAGAACTATTGAATACATAAATGATTGGTATATTAATTAATATTAATATTAATATTAATATGATATTAAAATTAATATCAATATTAATATTAATACATTATACATTCAAAATTAAGAAATTATGCAAATGATTTGTAGAAAAATATAGTTAACGAGGAATATATGTAGAGATATGTGGTATTTGTTATTATTTGTTAAAGGTTTATTTTGTACTTAGCTGATAGTTAGAGTATAATAATGTAGTTAGTTAATTATCTTTTGTATTTAAGCCACTTAATGGCCTCACTTTCAAGGTTAATGAAATTTTGATCATTCAACCAATTCTCTCAATTTCTTCATATTTCTCATGGTATCAGAGCTATAATTTTGATCCATTTTTTCATTCACTTCAATTTCAATCACAATTCTTATCTTATAAAACTAAACCCGTCTTTTTCTTTACTTATTCATCAATTCACGGTTTCTTTAATTCCCTTCAGATCGATCCGTGAGTGTTTCAAAAAAATGATATTCATTCTTTGTGATTAACTAATCCCAATTTTTTAGTGCTATTCAATCATTGTAATTTCAATCGGTGGTTTTCTTTTTCTATTCATTCCATTGTGAATTTGTGATATTGGCTATTTTGCAATTAAATCTTCACTTTTGAATTGTTTCCTACAATTAAACTCACCGACCCATTTTCTTCAACTTTGGCGGCGGTAACTAATATTGATTCATTAGGGTTATTTTTTATCCTTGCGACATTGTGCAAGTTTCCCTATACGGTTTTGAAGTTTCCCTAAACCCACCTATAAGTTTTATGTAACACCCCGAGCTAGGCTCGAAATGTACCGAAAAGCATGACACAAGATGGAATTATCGTAGAACGAGACTATATGAAAATAAGAGGATTCCGGGAACCCAACAATTAAGTTACAAAGTCACAAAAGCATAAGGAGCATTCAACCATCAAAAGTTTACACAATAACAATTCAAAAGATGGCTCATGATCCTAAGCAAGTCCCATCAACGGGTAATGAATCACGGATCCATGGTCAAGTCCAACATCTAGCAAACACATCAAGCTCTTGGGTTCTCTTGGTTACCTGAAAAGTGCACTAAACAACGTCAACACTAGGTTGGTGAGTTCGTAGGAAAGAATGAACAAGAACACGTTTCAATGTCAACCAATACATAATTAGCATTAACATGATCTAATAATTGCACACTTGTACCCAATGTGCTCAAATGCACGTAATGTACTCCATTGCACCCAATTAGACGTAATGTACTCATAGTACCCAAATGCACGTAAATGTACTCATTGTACCCAATGCACGTAAATGTACTCATTGTACTCAATTGCACGTAAATGTACTCATTGTACACAATGCACGTAAATGTACTCATTGTACTCAATTGCACGTAAATGTACTCATCCGTGACCATCAATGTCCACACATAACCAAACATCATATGTATATACTTCGTACGATACTACCTTGGAAAGGCCTTTGATGCTTATATATAGGGTCACCCGCAGCCTTCCCACCACATCTCCAACCTTTCAAAGGCATTACCGTCCTCCATATATACACAACTGCCTAAACAACTCAATACACAATTTACAATAACCATACAACTAATTACATAATAGCACATCAACAAAACGTCACAAAAGCATCATGCACAAGGTACACTTTGTTAGGTCCAGATTTAGTCCAGACTTACTGGACTGGCTCCAGACTGGACTACTGGAACCTTAGTTAGGTTTGTTAGGAAAACTTGTTTTGCTGGTCTCGCTCCAGACCCGACTACTGGAGCCTCACTGAAGATCTGACCAGAAAACATATTCTACTGGACCTACTCCAGACTTGGAATCTGGAGTCCCTCTGAAGATTTGTCCAGAAATAACTGAAGACTAGTGAGCATTTACTTGTACAGGTAATCTGGAGCATTCTCCAGATTAGCTCACTGAAGACTTCACCCCAGTCCAGATCTACTCTACTGAAGACATTCTGACTGAAGTCAAAGACTGAAGTCTGAAGGAAGAAGACTTAACAAATGGCGGAGTCCACTGGAAAGTCTTACCAGATCTGCACACTGGAGGATTGTTAGTGTTCTAGATCCTACAAGTCTGAACACTAATATCGAGGATTGACTTTAGCCTTTAACACACTTTCCAAAGAACAATCCACTTGTTCTTTAACAAAAGTATACGTGTGTTAAGGTGGTTGGGTAATAAGGATACACTTGCACTTGATGTGACTTTATCCTTATTCTTATCTAATACATTTAATGTTCTTGTCGGATCATTAAATGTATACAACCATATTTGTACGACACAAATTCACTGGTGAATTTGTTGCCTATAAATACTAAGTCATTCCTTGAACTAAAATACTTTTAAGCATTACGTTTGCATATAAGTGAATTTGTCTAAAATACTCTCGATCTTAAACAGGGATTCTTCACAACTTTAAGTATCTCGATCCTAAAGAGCTATTTGACAAATATAGATCATTTGTAATCATAGGTTGTTAGGATACTCACTTAATCGTGTTATCTTGATTCCGCAACAACCTTGTATTTTATTTAAACATCAATAAATGAAATACCCATGAAACATACATAATGGTCCACTTTATTTGTTTATTGCTTTAAGTCTTGTATTACTTTGTTTATATATCTTGCATCTTTATTTACAAGTAATACTAGTCCATATCTAGTGATTATTAGACTTGTTGTATTTTACACTTTCTATTGGTTAACCATCTCGTAATTTAAGGGACTCACACACTTTTCAGCCCGACTCTTAAAAGAGTAGGGGAGGCTACGAAAACTCACCTTTGCCTTGATTTACCGAAGTTAAAGTGAGTTAGAACGTCAATTAATTGCCAAGCGATCACAACCTATCATAATGTACATGTACGTATCAATATATATACAATCATGTCCTCATTTAGCTTTTATGAACTTTAGAATTGAACCCGGGACTTGAACGCGTATTAGAACTGAGTACGATAACTTGGAAGACAAGGAAAAACCCATTTGGAAGTTCGATGTGTCCCAAGGAAAGTGAAATACGATTTAAAATCAAACAGGAAAATGAACATTAGAGACAGGCGTAAGCTACGGCCCATTTGGGCGTAGGTTACGCTAGGCAGGAACTCAAGGGGCGTAAGCTACGGCCCATTTGGGCGTAAGCTACGCTGGGCAAAATTCAAGGGGCGTAACCTACGCCAGAGAGGGGCGTAAGCTACGGTGCTCCAGAAACATGCATTTTGGACGAGTTTTGGGCGTAAACAGTAGGGTCTTGGCGTAATGAAAATGGAGAGGGGCGTAGGTTACGCCAACAGGGGCGTAAGTTACGCCTGTTCTGAATCAGCAATGCACCAGCAGGTGTTCTTGACACAAACACGACCCAAAACCCTAAAATCTCAACATTTAAGCCATGAAATCGACTTGCACAACTCCAAGACTCATTTTTAAACATAGGTACCCATAATTAAACATAACTAAACATGTTTCAACCTTCAAATCCGACCCTTTAACACATTCACATGCCCAAATCAATCTTGACCCATTTGAACACAAAATTGACCCAAAACCTAGTTTTTGGCTTAGAAATCAGTTTGAAAAGTTCATTGACTCATTTTTATTTATAACTAACTTATTTGAACATAACCCATCCAATAATTTCACTTCACAACATCATTTTCGACCCAAAACGATCTTGACCTAAATTTAAAGCCTTGAAACCCTAATTTCGGATTTTGAAGCTATAAGGACCAAAAGTGCTTAGATTTAGTTGTAATACAAGTTAAATAACTAGAAATGATGAATTTGAGCTAGAAAACACTTACCAAAACTTCCACAAGCACTCAAACCCGATCTTGACCTAAATGAAGCTTTTTCTTGCACTTGAATACTTGGATTTTTGATATGATGCTAGAATGATACTAAGGATGATGATTTTGTTATTAATCTAGTTGAAACTAACATAAATGAACCAAGAATTTAGAGAGAGATTGAGAGTATGAGTATTTAGTGAGATGGGAGAGAAAATGTAAGTATTATGAATGAATGGATGAGGGAAATGAGGGAGGATAGGGTTTGTTTTACTTGGGTGGGTCATGGGTTTGGGCATAACCCATGGGTAGGATCCATAACCATTTACTAGTTACCATAAAGATCATCTAATGAAATTCGATTAGCACCAACTAATGATCTCAACTTGCACATAAGTCTCTAGTTGCACAATAAATTGACCCATATAAAACACATTGCACTTGAACATATATTAATTAATCAAAAACTTAGGAAACGTACCCATAGTCAAAAGTCAAAATGCACGGTTGTTACATTCTATATGCGACCCTTTCATATACGTAGTTCCTCTTTTACATGTATACGGGTTTTTTTTATGCCTTTCCTCTATACGCTATTATTTTTGTCTTATACGCCCTTTTCTAAGTTATTCTATACGGGCCTCTTATTCTACACGGGGTCCTATTCTATACGACCCTAGCCTTCCTATGCGTGGCTCTTGTATAAGACAATCTCTATACGACATTGTTCTTGTTTCTGTACGCAGTTTCAATCTGCTCGTTCCAAATTGAGTGTGTGTATTGTTTCTTCACTACTATATAGTTTATAGATTGATCACTTGTCTTGATCTTCTACAGCTTGGTTATTTTTTTAGTTTGCACGACATTTGCCTTATGTGACACTAGATAGCCAGACTCTAGTTTTGATCAAGTTCGTAAATTACTCATCATGTCGGATAATTTCGAGTGGCTTCGAAATTGGTACAAAGTTCTTATTAATGATGAAGGGGTTATTTTTGGCATTGCTTCTAATGGTAGGAGATCCAAATTTTTCTGTAAAAAATGTCGTATATGGGGACATAACATTGATAGATGTTTCAAAGTTCGTACCAACAATCGTGAAGAGAAATCTACACCGTGTTCTGAGCCTATTGTGCCACCTACACCTGCTACTGCTACTGCTACTGTGTAAGTCCCAACTCAATATATGGTACTACCTGAAGACACCTCTATGTCGATGGTGGGGTTACTTTGCAATATAAACACTGAACTGGAGACGACCAGTTGCAGTGAGTGTATACCAAGTTCTTGGATAGATTACTTATTAACGTGACAATAAGTAAATGACAATGCAATAATAGAAAGTACTTGTAAAGTAAATTGATGAGACAATATGTATTTTTCAAGTGTAATTTATTTATTAACTTTAAATAAATTACAAGGTTGTTGCGGAACCAAGATAATACAAAGTATGTAAATATCCTAACAACCTATGAGATAAATTGATCTATACTTGAAAATTCTCTAAACAATCGAAACATTTAAAGTTGTGAAATGTTCCTTTTTGCGATTGAGAGAATATTGCACAAGTTCACCAAGAATATTGCAGGTATGCAAAGTGATTTTCTTGTTGTGCAAAGACCTCTATTTATAGGCAAAGTTGACATTGGGATGTCAACTTTGGCGTACAAATATGGTTGAGAACATTTAAGGAATAACATTTAATTCCTTAAAATGTTGTGTAAAGTTACAGAATAAAGTAACTTTTCTCAACCTGCTTTATGTACCTTTTGTACTTTATACATAGATAAATCCTTTTATCCGTGTAATAGCACATAAAGCATAAAGGTCTTTTCCTCGTAATCAGTGTAAAGCTTTGTAAGTACTTTACACTGATGTTCTCCAGTTTGTATCTGAGTAGAATGTCAACTGGGCTTTGCTGCCATTGTCATTCTTTATCTTCCACTTGTTGTCTTCGACTTCAACTGGAATGATTCTTCATCTGGTCAGATCTCAACTGGAGGAAGTCTTCAGTTGCGTTAACTGTACGTTGCAACTGGACTTCAATATATTTCTGGACAAATCTTCGTAGTCTCCAGATGCAACTGGAGACTGGCCAGTTACAGTAAAACTGGTCCTAACATACTGTTACTGTTCCTTCAACTGCTTTTACTCAAGAACAGATGCGTTAAATAACTACTATGTTGTCGCAACATAATATGACTCTCCAGACTGGCACGGGAATAGATTTGTCTGCCGCTTATCTAGCAGGTAAGCGATTTTGTTTTGTTTCATCTTGTTTCGAAAAGAGTTGGATTGTTGATAGTGGTGCTACTGATCACATGACACCGGATCTTCACATGTTTCTTGATTACACTGTTCTTGCTAAACCATGTTATATTGAAATGCCTAATGGTCAAAAGGCAAGAGTTCATCACATTGGTTTTGTTCGTCTAAATGAACATGTCATTCTCAAAAACGTGTTTCATGTTCCAAATTTTCAATTTAATCTTCTGTCCGTGTACAAAGTCTTACATCAGTATAATGCTTCCATCACCTTTACCACTGCTTGTTGTGTTCTTAATATTCCTACAATGCAACAACCTCTTGTTCTTGGGAATGTTCAACATGGGTTATACTTTATTGCACCTTCTGGAAAGGTCCTTTCTAATCCAGTGTTTTCCCTTGCTGCTTCCGGCTCAAAGTGCTCAGCTCAACTTTGGCATTGTCGTATTGGACATTTGCCTTTCGATCGGATCCGATGTATTGATTCATTGCAATGTGCTTCTTCTGTTGCTTCTGATATCTGCACCACTTGCCCGAAAGCACGAATGAACAGGCTTTCATTCCCTTTCAGTTCTATCAAGACTTCTGCAATATTTGAATTAATTCATGTTGATATATGGGGACCTTACTCTAGACCTACTCATAATGGGATTGAATTCAAAGATACGAAATCAAATGAATTCTATTCTCAGAAGGGCATCATGCATCAAACGTCTTGCAATGCTACACCCCAACAGAATGGTGTCGTTGAACGCAAGCATAAACACCTTCTCGAAACTGCTATAGCTCTTTTCTTTCAAGCCAATCTCCCCATTTCCTATTGGGGAGATTGCATTCTCACTGCTTCATATTTGATAAACCGATTTTCACTTTCCATCCTTCAAAATAAGACACCTTATGAAATGTTGACCAACGAAGCTCCTTCATATGATCACATTCGTTCCTTTGGGTGTCTATGTTATGTTTCCACCCTTCAACATGGCAGGCTTAAATTTGAGTCTCGTTCTATCCCTTGTGTATTGTTGGGATATCCTTTTGGTAAGAAATCCTACAAATGTCTTGACCTTCAAACCCGTCAAATCATTTATAGCCGTGATGTCCTTTTTCATGAACAACATTTTCCTTTTCACTATTTGCCAAAGCATCCCGATACAATCGTATTTCCCTTACCACTTGAGGACGCTTCCCACAATTTTGTCCCTAAACACACTACCCCTATCGCACTTCTGATTCTGTTTCACCACAAATTTCCAATGATACCCCTTTACAAGATGAACTTTCTGCACCAGTTTCTCTAGACATAGATTCCACAAATGCTTCGGCACCTGTTACTTCAGATTCCACAAATGCTTCCGCACCTGTTACTTCAGATTCCACAAATGCTTCTGCACCTGTTACTTCTACACCAGTCAACCAAACTATTGCTGAGCCATATCCTATTCGCCGCTCTGAGCCAATTCCTATGAAACCTGCTCATCTAAAAGATTTTGTTTGTCCCAAATCTACAACTCCTAAATACTGGTGTAATCTGGTTTCTTTCTCCAGTTTACCAGTTTCACATCAAGCCTTTTCAGTTCATGCTAGCACTTTCACTGAACCTAGATCTTACAACGAGGCTTCCAAAAATCTTGACTGGGTACAAGCAATGAATAAAGAAATTGATGCTCTTCAAGCTAATGACACTTGGGAAGTGTGTGATCATCCACCCGGCAAGAAAGCAATGGGTAATCATTGGGTTTACAAGGTTAAACTCAAATCTGATGGTTCATTGGAACGTTTCAAAGGCAGATTGGTCGTTCAAGGTAATCATCAACGCGAGGGGGTTGATTATCTTGATACTTTTTCTCCCGTTGTCAAAATGGCAACTGTTCGCAGTATTCTTGCTATTAGGGATGGTTTTCGGTACGGAACCGTACCGAAACCGACTAGTACCGAAACCGAAAAAATGGCAAAAATGTTGATGGAAGATAGAAGCTAGATGGTATGGTTATTTTTACCTACAATTTTAGTCTCAATTGTCTTGATCGAGCTTCTAATCCCTGGGTAAATGTGCGTCAGTTTGATGGCTGCAGAAACTGAAAGAGATGAAGAAAGAGGATGGGTTTTTCGTGGATTTACTTTTTGTTACGCTGTTGTACGTGTACATAATTTGTGTAGATATGTAAGTATATGAATAATATATGTATATAAGTAGAGTTTTAGATGTGAATTTGTTGACTTGCTGATGATGACAATGATGCTGGTTGAAACATATATATTGATATAGTTATAGATGATGATATACGTATATCAAGATCAAGATGTATCACTACATAAACTTTATAGGCAAGACATACGAACACTTCATTCTTTTGGATAAAGGCTATGGCAATAGAGATGTAGCAGCAGTAGTATAATATATAGAAAACCTAATGCAACCTACTATGTCTACTGGTAATGTATGTTTTAGAGAAATCGGTATTCATTTTCGGTTTCCCCATACCGAACCGGTACCAAACCGAATAGTACCGAAAATAAAGAAAAAATTTGGCAAAAATGTTGATGGAAGATAGAAGCTAGATGGTATGGTTATTTTTACCTACAATTTTAGTCTCAATTGTCTTGATCGAGCTTCTAATCCCTGGGTAAATGTGCGTCAGTTTGATGGCTGCAGAAACTGAAAGAGATGAAGAAAGAGGATGGGTTTTTCGTGGATTTACTTTTTGTTACGCTGTTGTACGTGTACATAATTTGTGTAGATATGTAAGTATATGAATAATATATGTATATAAGTAGAGTTTTAGATGTGAATTTGTTGACTTGCTGATGATGACAATGATGCTGGTTGAAACATATATATTGATATAGTTATAGATGATGATATACGTATATCAAGATCAAGATGTATCACTACATAAACTTTATAGGCAAGACATACGAACACTTCATTCTTTTGGATAAAGGCTATGGCAATAGAGATGTAGCAGCAGTAGTATAATATATAGAAAACCTAATGCAACCTACTATGTCTACTGGTAATGTATGTTTTAGAGAAATCGGTATTCATTTTCGGTTTCCCCATACCGAACCGGTACCAAACCGAATAGTACCGAAAATAAAGAAAAAATTTGGCAAAAATGTTGATGGAAGATAGAAGCTAGATGGTATGGTTATTTTTACCTACAATTTTAGTCTCAATTGTCTTGATCGAGCTTCTAATCCCTGGGTAAATGTGCGTCAGTTTGATGGCTGCAGAAACTGAAAGAGATGAAGAAAGAGGATGGGTTTTTCGTGGATTTACTTTTTGTTACGCTGTTGTACGTGTACATAATTTGTGTAGATATGTAAGTATATGAATAATATATGTATATAAGTAGAGTTTTAGATGTGAATTTGTTGACTTGCTGATGATGACAATGATGCTGGTTGAAACATATATATTGATATAGTTATAGATGATGATATACGTATATCAAGATCAAGATGTATCACTACATAAACTTTATAGGCAAGACATACGAACACTTCATTCTTTTGGATAAAGGCTATGGCAATAGAGATGTAGCAGCAGTAGTATAATATATAGAAAACCTAATGCAACCTACTATGTCTACTGGTAATGTATGTTTTAGAGAAATCGGTATTCATTTTCGGTTTCCCCATACCGAACCGGTACCAAACCGAATAGTACCGAAACCGAACACACCTAAATGAGAACCGAATACCGTACCGATTTATGGTACGGTACCGGTTCGGTTTCGGTTTTTCGGTTTTTTTGCTCATCCCTACTTGCTATTGCTGCTTCTAAGCATTGGAAAATACATCAGATGGATGTCAATAATGCTTTTCTTCATGGTGATCTTTCTGAAGAGGTTTATATGAAGATGCCTCTTGGTATTCCTAATCCTGAAAACAAGGTTTGTAGACTTCGAAAGTCTCTTTATGGTCTCAAACAAGCGAGTCGACAATGGTTTCAGAAACTTTCCGCTGCACTCCAAGATCAAGGTTTCACACAGTCCAAAAATGATTATAGTCTTTTTCTCAAGATCGTTGATGGTCAAATGACTATTGTCGCAGTTTATGTTGATGACATCTTGGTTACTGGTTCAGATCCTACTTCTGTTTCTCAACTCAAGACTTTTTTACATCAGCAGTTCACCATTAAAGACTTGGGTTTTCTTAATTATTTTATGGGGTTGGAGGTTCATTATCCTAACGATGGGATCGTTCTGACTCAAAGGAAGTTTACTCAAGAATTGCTCGCTGAAACAGGTTTCTTGGATGCTAAACCTGTTGTTACTCCACTCCCTCAAAATATGAAGTTTTCTGACCCTTGTAGCCCTTATCTAAAAGACCAGTCTACTTATCGATCATTAATAGGTAAGCTGAATTTTTTGACTCACACACGTACAGACTTGACTTTCGCGGTTCAAACTTCAAGTCAATTCATGCAAAATCCACAACAGATTCACCTGGACGGTGTTCATCATTTGTTAAGATACTTAAAAGGCACCAGCGGTCAAGGTATTTTACTCAACGGTTCAACAAACCTGAGTCTTCATGCTTACTCGGATTCTGATTGGGTGGCATGTCCTGTTTCTCGTCGTTCCGTAACAGACTATGTTATCTTATTCGGAGGTTCTCCAATTAGTTGGAAGTCCAAGAAACAGTCTACCATTTCTCGTTCTTCTTCAGAGGCTGAATATCGTGCCATGGCCAATGCTGCTGCTGAACTTACATGGTTGGTTCGTTTATTGGAAGAGTTGGGTGTTAACAAGTTAAAACCAGTCACTCTTCATTGTGATAACCAGTCCGCTCTTCACATTGCGAAGAATCCTGTTTTTCATGAGCGTACGAAACACATTGAGCTTGATTGTCACTTTACAAGAGAAAAAGTCATGGAAGGATTAATCGAGCTCAGCTACCTACCAACACAAAATCAACTGGCTGATGTTCTTACTAAGATTCTGCCTTCAAATCAGTTTCAACAGTTGTTATCCAAGCTGGGGATGTCAAAATCCCATCCTCCATCTTGAGGGGGGGTGTAGAGATATGTATGTGTTTGTTATTATTTGTTAAAGGTTTATTTTGTACTTAGCTGATAGTTAGAGGATAATAATGTAGTTAGTTAATTATCTTTTGTATTTAAGCCACTTAATGGCCTCACTTTCAAGGTTAAGTAAATTTTGATCATTCAACAATTCTCTCAATTTCTTCATATTTCTCAATATAAGCCCACACACTTTGTTATTGGGAAATCCTATGCCCCTTGACATAGTGTCTGGTTTGGCAAATAGTTTTTGGAGGGTTTTTAAAAGCTTAAAAGTCTAGAGCTTTTAAATAGAAGCCTTTTTTTTGGAGGGTTTTTAAAAGCTTAAAAGTCTAGAGCTTTTAAATAGAAATCCTTTTTAAAATTATAGCTATGTTTGGATATTCATTTGAAATCAAAAACCTCAGCCTCAAAAAGCTCTTAAAAACTCGAAAGGTCTATAAAATAAAAGCTTGTGTAAGAAGGGTTGAAATAAAAGTTTCAGACCTAGTCTCATTTTCAAGCTCCAAGACCTTAGTCACAACCTCAATTTGAAGCTTTTATGTCAAACATACCCATAACAGTGGCAAAATAAAGTGTTTTTTTCCATGTTATTAATTCAAAAAGTACAAATCTTTTAACTCGGCATAAATGGAGTATTTGCGTGAACATTTTCTAGTTTTTTCTTCAACTACTTTCAAGATATTACCTAAAAAAAGTCTGAACTTAGAATACATTTTAAGGATATCTTTTCGTTTGATCTTTAAGCCTACTTGATAGTAGAAATATGAGATTGAACTGTATCACCAACCAGTGGCGGAGCCAGGATACGATGTTTTTGACTCATTGGAGAGGGTCATACTATATAAACTTCGATAAATTTTTGGTTGAGCTATAAAAAATCCGATGCGTTTGCATCTATTGGGGGAGGCTTGACACCACCCAGCCCCCCCTTGTCTTCGCCTCTGTCACCAACATATAACCAGAGACGGATCTAGGAAATGAGGTTGACTGGGGCATAAAAATTAGCCTAACAACACAATCTGACGTTTTATATGAAAAATTAGCCTATATATATATATATCACAAATATTCGAGAAAAACATTTTACCAAAAACAATTTTCACGGGCATGAAATTAACTTTTATTTATTTTATAAGTAAATAAAAAAAAGTGCAACAAAACGATTTTTTCTTAAGCAAAAAAAAACATTTTATGATTCTATATACTCGTATATCATTTCCCAACTTTTGATATGATAAAACTATATCTTCGTCTTTAACACAGTAAGTAGTCAAATCAATAACAAGCATGTATTTATTAATTGCATAACAGTAGCATATACAACAACAAGAGAAATCAAATATTAGATTTAAAGATACTAGCAATTTTGCATCAATTTAGTAGTTATTAATTTTTCAGAACAAGCTGAAAGTGATTTATCTATATCTATAATACTTATAAAGCAAATTAGATATTCTATTTTTGAAATCTCTTAATCTCTTAAAACATTTATAGCATATATTTTTTATTTACTAAATTACCTTTATTAACTCCTTAAATCACATGAATTATTTTACATCAATTATCTATCTTACTTCGCCGTCGTTGCCACTACAAGTCGCCACCGCCACTACCGACACGCCGTCGCCTACACCGCTTCATTGCGCGGGTATTCGTCTAGTTCCCTTATCAAAGAAACTGACACCTCCCTCCTTAATCTTTTAAGAACCTAATATGTCTAATTTACCCTCCATCTTAATACATCTCTATTTTCATTATATACACTGTGACTAAAATACCCTTACAAAAAATAACTACTTATAAAGCAAACTAGGTATTCTATTTTTGGAATATCTTAATCTCTTAAAACATTTATAGCATATATTTTTTATTTACTAAATTACCTTCATTAACTTCTTAAATCACATGAATTATTTTACATCAATTATCTATCTTACTCGCCGCCGTTGCCACTACAAGTCGCCACCGCCACCACCGACACGCCGCCGCCTACACCGCCGCATTGCGCGGGTATTCGTTTAGTTCCCTTATAAAAGAAACTGACACCTCCCTCCTTAAACTTTTAAGAACCTAATATGTCTAATTTATCTTCCATCTTAATACATCTCTATTTTCATTCTATACACTGTGACTAAAATACCCTTACAAAAATTTCAGACTCTATATCTCCCTCACACACAAACACATAGCAAAAACCCTAACTCATAATTCGTCCCCCCCTCGCTTCACATCCCACCTCGAACGTTGTCTATTTTTACCGCTGCAACGCGCAACGCCTATCTAGTAAGTTAATAACTTGTGCATCGACATGTGACCACATAAGCTTTTTAAGTCAGAAACTAAAACAATTTTACCATGAAGGCTTGGGTCAAAAGTCAAGGATGAGGGCATTCATAATTTGAAACGAGGGCATATCTATTAATTATTAAAGGCTCTTTTTAAAAATAAAATAAATTAAAATAAAATAATTTATTAAAGGCTCGTGTTTTTTTTAGATATAAAAAGAGTACTAAACTATGCAATAACTTTGGGAACATAGGGGGCATTACCCCCGGTCTTCTTTAGGTGCATCCGCCCCTGTTGCATATAACCATCAACAAAATTTATATTCGGTCGGTAGAAGATTAATAACCCAAGGTACGAAATAATTATGCTATTTAAACAGTATAACTTTAACATAAGATTCAACCCTGATTTAAAAAAAAATTGAAAGTATAGTATGTATGAGAATTATAATTGGAGTTAGAATTTATCTTGTTTAAAAAGTAAACATAACTATTTATCCATTTAAAGAGATAACTAAAATGAATTGTAAACCTTCACGATGAAAATGATATATTTATTAAGAAAAATGATAAATCCTTCTAATACAATAGCCTAAAAATCTTCCTAATTATTAGATGAAGACATGTGGAAAAATCAGGGGGAGATAAGAAAGAGAATTAGTGAAATCCAAATGTTACCATCTTATAGTTTTAAGAAAATTTTTAGACTAGTCTTTAATATGATTAATCATTTTTCTTTTATTAAAGGTTATTAACATGTTTCATTTTGTTATGAATGTTATCCTGATAGTCAGTTTAGTTTTCATTCTTCAATCCAAACCTCACTTTTGATATTGATAAACACCAATGGTGCGTTTAGTTCAAGAAAATGTTTTCTAGTTTTCCATTTTCGATTTTCTAGAAAATGAAAAGGGTTTTTCATTTCTAGAAAACCTTTGAAAATTTTGAAAACGCGTTTAAAATAAAAGATGCAATTTTCATTTTTCCATCTTAGAAAACTAGAAAACATGTTCAAATTCACCTGTTTTTGTTTTTGTTTTCTATTTCTCCATCTTATTATCTTGGAAAATAGAAAATAGAAAACAAAAAACAAAAAAAAGGAGTTTTCTAATTTTAGTTCAAAAAGTGGAAACAAGGATTTTTGTTTTCTTGGAAAGTTGTTTTAGAAAAATGCAATTTGAACGCGTTTTTTGTTTTCCTTGTTTTCTTGGAAAACAAAAATGGAAAACAATGAGTTTTCTCGAACTAAACGCGCCCCAAGTTTTTGTTTTTTCTATTTATGCTAGTAAGCTCCTCAAGAATTATCACTTTTAGGCCTACAAGGTTACAAGTCACTACACTAAGATAATTACAAGACATTACATGTTTCATAAGATTGATCCACTTAACATCTACCCCAATCTAATTTTGGTTAAGTTTGTTCCAAAATGATTAATGTTGAACAATTAGGTAAATGATTGATTTTGCTATTGTATAGTTACAAATCCAGCTTAAGCTAATCAAAAATTAATTAATTAAATCATATAAACATATAAATAATTTTCTGTTATCCTAGTTTTGAAATTATTAATTTAAATGGTAGTTATAATTTTTTTTTTTAACAGTTAGTCGGTATTCGACATCGGGAAACACCTCACCGTATAATGAAGCCCTGCACGTACTCTAGACTACGAGATGTAGACCATAAGCCGTTACAGGTGATCAGAGAAAAAACCCACAGACTTGTCACTCCTAAGAGTCAAACCCAAGACATGTGGGAAAAACCAGAGATGCATCTGCCAGTTGAGCTAGCTTCATTTGTTAGATATATTATTTTAAAACCATGTATAAAAATATGTATGATTAATTAAAAAGGTCCGGATGTAGCCCAAACATTTAAACCCAAACTTCTCACTAACATGATCCTCAGCAGCCCAATAACCAAACCACGTCATACAAAATTACAAATTCAATTCCAACAAACAAATATATACAAAAACTCCTTTTTTTGCATCCAACAAATTTGATCACTCCGAGCCCTTCAACAAGCAGATTATAATTATTTATTATAATTATAATTATAATTGTAATATCTTATAATTATAACGACGTATAACAATTTTACCAAGTTAATTCAGTTTTTCTCCATATAATTAAGGTTTGCTACATTATTTATTGATTTATATATTTATATATTCTGTATTTACAATTTAATTTCGTTTATTTGATGTTTCCGTTAATTTTAGGGTTTTGGTATTATAATTGCTAGTTTTTACATAGTAAACTTATTTCGTGTTGGTTTTGGGAACGGTTAGGTATTCGGTTAGCTTATTATCTGTTTATTATTAGTGGCATAAGATATATTAATATAATTATCATTCTTATGATATAATAATGCATTTATAGTTCTAATTAATGACATGTTTTTAGGGTAATCTTAGATAGATGTCGAGGAACCGTTATCCCCGCGATGTACACGAAACACGGCATGGTTATCCGCCGGTAGGGCCGCCACACGAAACACGGCATGGTTACCCGCCGGTAGGGCCGCCTTCTCGTGGCCTGATGGCTCGACCTATGCCACCTCATCCTGCTATATTAGAGGAAGAATTAGAAATGCAGCATCATGAAATTCGGAGGCTGTTGAGTGAAAATAGGAAGTTAGTTGAAGACCGAGTTGCTCTGCAACGAGAATTAGGTGCTGCAAGGGAAGAACTTAGACGGATGAATATTGCGGTAGGTGATATTCAAGCGGAAACTGAAAGGAGTTCGAGGCAGCTTATTGAAAAGGGTTTGAAACTAGAAGCTGATCTTCGTGCTAGTGAGCCTTTGAAAAAGGAGGCTGCACAACTTCATTCAGAAGTCAAGAGATTAAGCTCCATAAGGCACGATCTTACTGGGAAGGTTCAAATGCTGAAAAAAGAACTTGCAAAATTGCAAATAGATAACGAGCAACTTCCGGGTTTGAGAGTAGAGCACGAGAAAATACTTCAGGAGCTTATGCATGCCAGGTGTTTATATCCTTGGTATCTTGAAATTTAAATGAAAAGTTTATGAAATATTTACTAACGGAATTCTTTTAACGAACGTTATCTTGTATCTTGCAGAGATGCTATTGATTATGAGAAGAAAGGAGGTATAGAACTGATGGAACAAAGACAAGCAATGGAGAAGAACTTGGTTTCTATGGCTCGAGAAGTGGAGAAGCTCCGTGCAGAACTTACAAATACGGATGTTGGACCTTGGATTGCTGGTATGTATCGTTATGTTGTCGTAGTTTTCTTTATTTTTGGTTAAAGCTACTTGCTTTGTTTGCTTACCTTTGTCAGCCCACCTTAAACCGTAATTAATGCATATATATTTTTCATACCCAATTGTTCTTTTCTCTCTTTTTTTTTTTTTTTTTTTTTGTATTTTTAGAAATAATTGCAATAAATCACTCCCTTTCTACTGGCTTAGAATGTAAGTCTTTGATTTGTTTGATGTTAAGGGCTTCCAGCTTTATTATGAGCAAACCCTGTTCTTATCTTTGTATGTAATAGGAAATCTTTATGTAATCCTATTAATCGGCAGTGTTTTTCTTAAATAAAGTGATTCTTTGGCACACCGTAGTTTGTGCTATGGCATGTACATGTATCTGCAATCACTACTGCCAGTGCCTATTGGGTTTGAGATGTTGTATGTATCAGGGTGCTCATTCTAAGGAACAGCAATATAGGAGGCTGTAAGCATTAAAGTACACATTGGGCGACTTTCAACCTGCTTGAACCATTTCCTATTTAGCATCTTTTTTATGTGATCCGCTAGGGATAAATCACAACTCAATCGACCCATTGCTTAAGTAAGAGGGTCAAAATTTCTAGTTCCCATCTTAATTGCTTTTTAGATGTTTCGAGAACATTTCTCACCTGTATCGACACTGTTTCAGCCGGGTTTTTTCTTCTATCCAGTTATGAGTTTATGGTCAGGCTCCTATCTTGAATGAGACCAGAAAATGATTACTACCAAATGTGGAACTGTGTGTGCTATTTTTTAGCACATGTGCTGATATTTCCATAACTCTCTCAAACTCATTGACTTCTAATTTGAAATCATTTTTGTTTCCACTTGTTTTGAGTCTAATATCACCATCTATGAAGTCGCTAAAATTTGAAATTGATGTTATATGTAGTATTTGGGCGTTTTCTCACGAACCTTTGTTGCCTTGTAATCTAGGTGGTTCATATGGGATGCAATTTGGCAGTTCAGATGGTCGTTTTTCTTCTTACCGCGATGGATATGACACTCATCTGGTATTACTTGCTATTATCGCTTAAACTTATCCATTGCTTTGCTTGTAGTTTTTACTTGAATTTGTTAAATTGAAGTGTTTCCAGTTCTCCATTGTGCCCAACTTGCATTATTTACTGTTACTTACAGGTAGTGAATTTCATTATTAGATAAGGTAGCTATACTATATATATAGTTTGGTAACTATTTGATTGGATTGTAAAATATGATTTAGTATGTTTGATTATTGTTTCATTTTTTTTGAAAAAAATAAAGGCAAGTATCCACACGCATTTACATATATTTACAATCTGCACATGAGCTAGAAATCACAACCTTTTAGTATACCTGATTTGTTATCTGAAATTAGGGTTACGTAGAGCATCATTTGGAGATATGGCTGCCTTGAGACTAAAGTGCAGGCCAGTTTTGTATTTCGTTTGTATATTCATATCTATGGATAAAGTATCATTTGTGTCCTGTGACATTGCTCCTCAGGGTGCTGCTGACACGAGTTCATTTTATGGTTCAAGTTCTGCATCAAGGTCTGGGCTTGAGAAATCTCGCATCACTCGCCGTTGACATTTGGACGGCCTGTGTTCCGATCTGCAGAAAAGCATATCTTGTTCTACGTTATGTCGGAAATCCAGATTGAGTGGTAGAAGTGTATGGTTCTCCTATGTTTGCATTTAAATAAGTAATCCCTAAAATTTGAACTGTTAACTCTTTAAGCTAATGCCTTCGCAAGATTGAGTTGCTTTTCTACAACTTATGGAGATGATGATCCTCTCGTATGCCATGATTATGATGTAGTGTTTAATTACAAGGAGTTGGATTATTTTATGGCTTTTTATTTTTTAATTTTTATAGCATATTGTATTGACTGCTCATGCTCTAACTTGAATGGACATGCTCACATAGTTTACTGGAGCAGTTATTGTAGTATACTTTATCACTACATATCTTATCTAATATGTCTGTCCTCTTGGATGAGTTGGATCGTAGAGACTCAAAACATACATTGATGGAGTGAAGTTGGTCTATAGAAAACCTATTCCAGGGTATATAGATATAAGGCCTGTATTGACCTTGGATAAACCTGGATATATATCAGTACCAAGTTCTTAATATTCTAAGCTCTAAAGGAAGTGTATGAAAGTTGGAGTATAGCATCGTAGGTTGTACATTCTAGACGGACTGAAATTAAGAAACTAGCGGTTCATCAAATGATTGTGAATTCATATATCTTTTTCTACAGAAGATATATCCCTATAGAAACTTTCTTTCTTTATAATCTCTTTGAGGCACTGGTCTAGTGGGAAGATGGAACATAATTACAGAGAAGTATTTGGCCTGCATGGCTTAAGGACTTTGATGGCTTGGAGATTTATAAGTCCTAGAAAATTAGGATTTGACAAGTTTAGTCTTATCTAGAAATAGCTAGTGCGCACGTTGATAGCGGATTTATAGTCTGGTAGGCATATCACATCTAAAACTAGGTATAGATCTCCATTATATTAGTAGTAGTATATAACACTAGGTTCTTTTGGTGACATATGAGTGGGAGACTCATGAGAATTGCCGACAACACAACATGATCGACACAGATGCTCGCAAGTCCATTTCTCACTAGAGATATCAAAGTCTATAACTAACAGTCATCCTGTTGTTTTTCACACACGGTCATCTTTACTGGGATGCAAGCTCTCCTTTCTCTGTATTGTTGTGGATTAGTAATTTCTGCTGCGGTAGATCACTATTGGGGTTTTCCCTTTTTATTGATGTATTATGAGTGTTGACGACTTTAGAGGGTGATTGAGACGTATCTAATAAATTCTATATTTGCTTTGTTGAGCTTTGTTGCTTTCTTTTGCGAATTGCTTTTGTTGCATACTACTTGTGCTGCAAACTGCTTGTGTTTGTGTTTTACCACACTATTCACCAGTTAGTAAGGAGAAACTATAATCAAGTTCATATGAAAAGCTTTTCGAAGAGGAAAATCAGAAGGGTTCATATTGTCAAGATTGTCACCGAAGAGTTTGACATATCCTATTGATCTCCCTGCAGCAGTTCAGACAACAATTGTACGGTCTCGTGCTTCTTATTTTTAATAATGTTGTAATATAGGTCGGTAGTCGGACATCCTCGCCACCATCTGATCCAAGACGTGCTGCTCATTTAGCATGGCTAGCTTGAAGGAAGGCTGACATGCTGTTTGACATGGGGGTGAGTTCTTGTATGTACCTTATGATAGGGCAAGTAGTCTGTCTCAGATTTTTGGGTAATATTGGTTCTTGATTATATGTAAATTTATCTTGACTCCTGAGCTATAGATCCATATAATGCCTAGGTCAAATTTATGCCTGAGTTTTTGCTCATTTAAAAACCCAGACTACTAAATATGAAATCTTTTTAGATGGTTAGTACCTTCTAGGGTAGATTTCTAGGTTTGGTCTGTTACATATATTTTCTTTTGTGTTGCATATTATTAGTAAAATAGTGTTGTTTACTTCAATGATATTCACCACTCTATGTTATGCCCTTTGAGGTTTGATCTGCTTTATTTTAAACCAAATACATTCTCGAAGCCATGGAAGCTGAAGTTAGCAAAGAGAGAAATGGTGTAGATGTCAGTATGTAGCTGGATTATCAAAGAAATTACACCTTACAGTTGATTATAGGTCTCCTGTTGGATGTCTTGCTAGCCGATGCTGCATCTGGATAAATTTATCAAAATTGAGCAGTTACCATAAGATTAGGCATAATAGACCCACCCAATAGCCCAATAGGTCTTAGAAACTGAAAATCCTGTATGGATATGGATTCATGCACGTAGAGCGAACATGGAAATGGAGTAAACACATACGAAACACAAGAACGCAAGATATATGTGGTTCAGGTTAACACTGATCTTCTTCCACTGCCAGACTAGTGAGCCTCTTACTAAGTTCACTCAGGGTTCTACAATTACATAGGGTTTCTTTATTAGTGACAACTGGGATGAAATATCTATACGGCGGAGGCATAATCTGAAGTTTCCCTTGAGACCTCCAGTGACGTACGATCGCCTTCAGACTCCCACAAGCATATTGGTTGTATAGGTTGGACGACAATCAGACTTCACAAGACACAACTCCTCAGCAAGCTCCGGTATGCATCAGTGACCAGTGTTTATCTTGCTGAGACTCAACTGGTCATCATTTATGCTAGAAATTGCATGTAGGATATGAGGAGGTTATTTTTTACTACACTTTCTAATACCTTCGAATGCCTTTGAGCAGTTTACATTAGGGTAGGCATAGTGGACCCAGTAGTTTCCTGCCTGTGACTGGGGTTCATCGTGAGAAGACTTGCTGACTTAATCATTTTAGCGTGAAATGGCACATATATGTGACAACAAGGAAATGTAAGAAGATTACATGTAAGTCACCCTTCTGATACTGGTGGCACCAAAGCTGCAACCATGGTCAGATGTGGTAGGTCTATGGCTATGGATTAGACTGAAATTATTATCTTGTTCCCTCTTTTCCTGTGGATGAAGATGATATACCTTACATCTTGGTATCCATGTGATTTATAACAAGTTGTGGAGACCAAGCGAAGAGTATATCTTGGCTGAGAAGCACAAGACCTCTATAGGTTCTTGTATGTTATGTATTTTTATTGAAAGAAGGAAATATGTCAAATTTGACTAGGCATAGGTTTTATACATATTCAGCTAGACATGCTGGTTGTTGCCTATAGCCATAGATAGTTTGTGGAGTTTAAGTTGCTTTGTGGTTCAGTATCGATGAAATCTACCTTTTTTACCCCGAATTGTACACTGGATCTCTTTTTGACTTTTTCATGTCATGTGTATGTGTACTTCGGTCAGACTTTGGAGAGTATTGAACCATTTAATTTGATATGCTAACAATTTTCTTAAAACTTAAATTGTAATACCTTCTCTGTTAATATTGTGTTGTAGGTGAACATGGTTCTGGGTGCTGAAAATACATTATATCGGTTTTGGGAGCGCTAGCATGATTTATGCATGAAGTACAAATAGGTAAGATTCTAAATCCTGCCTATCACTGTTACGAAAAGAACTTTTAGGAGAAGATTGAAAGAATTGAATGCATTTCAAGGGTCTTAGTATGGTTATATTTTTATCAAAAATTAAAATTACCCTTGAAAACTGACACCCAAATATAATTTGTGGTCAAACTGAACGAACTTCCAAGTTCTCTCATTTTTGAATTCCTTGAAAATCAAATATAAAGGGGATATGATAGAGAATAGTACAATACGGAGTATCTAACTTTGTTTAGAAGCGTTTTTCCTTTATATTTGATTTTCAAATATAATTTGTGGTCAAACTGAACCAAATAGCAGTTTGTTTGAAGCAAAGTAATTGCTTGGTTTTGGATGCACTACGTCGTCATATTAATTCGAAGGTGTTGTTTCCTACCAGTATACTTTGAGAATCCACGATTGACTGTGCATAAATAGTTTTGCCAAAGTACTTCTAGATCATAGTGCTAAAACTCATAATGACTAATTCTAGTTCAAGAGGCTACATAGTGATAATTTTTCACCATCGTTAGAAAACAAGGGACTACTTAATATATATAGTGTTAATTACAAATCTAGTGACTTAGATGCACAAAAGCATTAAATTTAGGGACCATTAAGAAATACCCTAGGACAGACTGGTTGGATGCTTTTATTTTTCACCTCAAGCCTCAAGGATTGGCTATACACAGAAGTGAGCATTGATGAATTGCATGTATACCTTTTCTGTGTGATGTATTTTTTTTATGTGTCATTCTTTGGTTAGAGAGCTTCCTGAAAATTGTTAATTGCTTGTTCTAGTTTTGTACAGTAACATGTAATTAGCAAAGCAAATGAATTGGTAATGGAAGGATGATGATTCTATTCGTTTTCATATTTAAACAAAAAAAGACTACTTGTCTGCTTGTACTTTGTATAGTTATATCATTTTATTCAAATTACTTAGCAAAATTCTCGATAATAATTGTTAGAATGTTCTAATTGTTATGTAGATAAAACTGTAAGAGGCATACTAGATGGAACAGGATGCAAATTGATCAGCTAGAAGCTAATACAAAGTTTGTTTAATAGAAGTTGAGGTTATAATATGTGCAACAATCGTCATTGTTGTCCCTTTTCTCACCCAAAGATCTCTTTAATAGAGGTATGTCATACTTTTTCATCGCTGCTTTGTCAATCAATTATTATTATGTATGATTAGGTTAAAATGATTAAAGTAATTGCTGCTATGTACAGAATTTATTCATGTGTGACTAGAATTGATTGGATTATCTTTTAGTCTATGTAGTAAATATTGGTGGTAGAACTTTAGATCGTTTCCCTTTTACTTGTGCTTTTGTGTCGGGAAAGAGGCCACCACCATCCACATAGTCCTCAATGTTACCATCCTGTGTTACACTCACCGGGTAACTGACTAGATGGACGCCTTCCATGTCTTTGAGCTCATCACCTGAATAAATTTTCCACATCAGCTCCCCGAGTTGACGCATCATCACTACACATTCCAAACTTTCAGGATCTTGAAAAAGTTGTTCAGCTCGTCCAGTATGTTCATACCACAATGACATACGATATGCATGTATATCTCTTCTATGCGTTTCTTTACTCCCTTCTCTTGGTTGGTAGCATCCGATTGCTATTTCAGTGTCTCGTTGCCCATCCATGGATCTCTGGTTTATGTTTGCTGATCCTATTAATATATATGTGTCGTCGACTGAGAAATAGATAGCAAGACACCAGAAAAAGATTTAGTAACTTAATTATGAACATAGGATTCCTTTGAGATTTCAGTTTATATTGTTGAAATCTAGAAACACCTTAATATTGGAAAACCGTCATTATCAGGTTTTACCCTTTCCAACATAAGCAGCCTCTCTAAACCATCGTGGTAGAGGTAAGGTTGTCTACATCTTAACCTCCACCACACACCGTCGAGGTATTGGGACCCAAAATCCGTGGAAGACGGCATTGGGTGCTTACTTACCCTTTCCAACATAAGATATATATGACAAAAATTGGGGTAACACATCTCATATAGAACACAAGTGACTAAGACAGAGGTGGCAAAGTGGGCCGTTTGGTAATGTATCTGGTCTGCATCCAATTGGGTAACATATAAGTGCAGGTTAATTGGTCAAATCAGCTCAGTTCAGGCTGGGCTGATCTAGCACTTATTTGCACATATTCTGGTAAATTGTAAATAGTTAATGTATTAATTGATTACAAATACTATATTAATAATCTATAAGATAATGTATTTCAAAAAAAATGTTAGGACATTGATTTGCATTTTGGACCCATTTCATTTCAAGCAAATTTCCACATTTGATCTGCTTGACCTATTTGTACGACCTGAATGGATACGTTTCCATATAACTGGGTTTAATTTGCAACGTCTAAATAGAATTGATTGTAAAAGGTTTTTTATCATGCATATGAACATATGATTTACCTGTCTCTCATTCATGAAATACTTGTTTTGGATATGCATCTAAATACTGTAATGAATGATAAAATCCATAAAGTTATGGAGCTAAAAAGGTTACCTATCATGAGTTTCGAATGTACATAAACCATGAATCGCCTATGTTTTTGAGCATTCCAGTATTGTGTTGCATGCTGAGGTGAATAGGGGGGGACATACTCTCCTTCCCTTTCTTCTTCCCTGTTAGCAAGGCAGAAGAAGTTCAAGTAATCTTTTGGATGCCAATTTTCACCACTATCTCGTATTGCATCTCCAATCAAACCATACATCATCTTCATTGTTTCCCGTGTCCAATGCAGTATATCCTGTACTGATTCACTTTCTGGAGCGCCTTCTGGCCACATAGGTATCAAAATATACACCGCAAATCGCTCTTTTGCTTTGATTTTATTTGCTACCTTAAGTGCAATCTCGATTGGTATCAAATTGCTGCATCCTGAGTGTTGATCTTTTTCCCATAAATGGCAACCCCCAATGAAGTATTGATTCTCGATGTATATAAATTTCTCAGCATGCCTAATTGCTTCTACATACGCTTCATGTATGCTTCGTTCTACAAAATTACTTTGCAGGTGGTTAACTGACACATTGTCTATTGACCTAAACACTTGAACATTCCAATCCCGTTCCGTTGGAGTGCTTGTATTTTCAAGATCAGTTATACTGTTAACTGGAACTAGGAGAGCAGGATCAAATTGCTTTAGCCACCGCTGCTCAAAATTGTGCATTATATCCCGAGCGGCTTCTCCTGTTACACTCGCATGTGCATCATGCCATGGCTCTCTTGGCCCGCCTTTTGGAAGGCTTGCTCCAGGTATACTTGTTTGGTAGAAGTCTTGTGCTTGTGTTTCTGTGTTTAGAGTTCTAAAGAGCGAGTGTTCTTCTGTATCGTATCGTCCATCACATAAGTCTATGCCACCAATGAAACTTATTATTTCCCGTTTGCTTGAAGATGAGCATCCTCGGGTGTCTGCCGTGACCGTTTTCTGATGGTGGGTGAATATTGTAGGGAAGCTGTGGTTTAATCTCGGGCATAGTCGGCACACCACTTTTGTGTGTTTGAAGTAGGCAAAGGTGTTCTCATCATTCGTTCCCATCACTCCTCTGTTTCTTATAATTGGCAATGAAGTCTCATCATCCCAGATCATGATCCTTACTGGTACCCCTTCTTCTGCTTTCCTTTTCAAAAGTTCACCTAGCTTTACTCCCTTTGCGTGTGGAATTTCTGTTTCAGAATCCCGAACCTGCATAATAAATAGTTTTTCAGTTCATTACTACTGTTTTAATTTACTAAAAGTGGCGATTTGACCCATTTCTCATCAACGGGTGACTGCGTATTAGCTAATAAGGAGGTGGGCTGAAAGTCAGCCAAAGTTTTTTTTTTTTTTTTGTAATGTATATAGCTTCCCAAGTCTATTTATTCAAATATCTGTATTATTGTATAATAATATCTGTGTTGTCATAGATAACACACGAATAATCTATAGAAAAACTGAATTATCTGAGATAAGAGTTGTTTGCAGCTCAACCCAGGGTGACTTGGCTTATTTCATGCCATACGAAAAAGAATCCTTTTCAAATGGAATTTATTTTGGCCTGTTACAGTGTTACTTAATCCACCCACCTCACTTTTTTAAGAAAAAAAACTTAACCCACCCAGCCCACTTTTCAATAAAAAAAACTTAACCCACCCAACTCAGCCCATACAATGTTTTCTTTTGCTTACCAGAATCATGTTTGGGTTGAAAGACCATCCTGCAATATAAATGAAATGTTTGGCATCTTCGATGGCTACAAAAGTGTCCTCCCAAAGTTTTCTTGGTGAGGCACAAATATCAAATGGTGGCTGGAATGCTAGATGGTGATGGGAGTCTTGATACAATGTAACCCTGCAGTTATTCCTTTGTTGAAATGTGGCCTCTCTTAACCCGTTGAATTCATTGTTGTCGATTATCTTTCTCCAACTTGGTTCAATATCTGCAGGTTTGAACCATAACATGAATCTAATTTTAATTTCTGGATGTGGTTTCCCGTTTTCCATGTAGACTGGAAACAATCCGTCGATCAGGCTTGCCTTTTCTAACAGCTGTTGGGCCTGAATGTTGATTTTCCCAAGTACGGTGCATGTTGTCTTCATGGTGATTGTTAATGTTGAGTTGATTGAATGAGCACAAAGAACGCGTAAGGTTTGGTTCCAAACTCTGCTACTTTCTTGACTAGTTGATGCAATCTTTTTATCATCTATCTTGATGGTAACATATGCAGGTTTTCCAGTTGGATTTATGCACTGCAAATTTAAACAATCAGAAAGTTATCATACACTCATATATGGACAAAAAGCTTGTTGGGTCAACCTAACCCAGCCCATATAGACAATTCCCATATGCACCAACACAAAATCATAACAAATTCATAAACTTTCATTAATACGAGATTTAGTTAGCAAGATGATACATACATTAAGTAGAAATGGCGCGGAATAAGGCGTAGCATGGAAGATGGTAACATCAAGTGTTCCATGAAGAATGTTTGTATTTCCGTCCATTGTTTGATATGATGAAGTAATTGCTTGCCATACAATCACACATTTTTATAGAAATTTGTGTGTACATATGTTATCGTGCTGCAAGAAACTTTTAAAGCAAATATACAATTTTGAGTAGCGCTGCAGCTATAGGAAACTTGTAGAAGCATAGAGTTTAAATCTTAAAGGCAACCTTCAAGTCTAGTATGTTAGCTTTTTCTTCAAGTATAGATTCTTGTGTTTCATTCAAATTGACACCAACAGGAAGCCACGTCCACTTTTATAACGTGGCAAATGGGTGATATTTTTTTTTAACTTATAACCGCAATTGTTATCTAATGCCCCTTTTCAAATCAAAGCACTTGCTTCTTAACATATTAGATAGTTGATGCACATCAATTTGCTTCTAATTTGGAGGCACGATCAACTCTATTAACCGGAGGTCTGAATAAATATAGTACGTATTAATCATTATTATTTGTTTTATGTCTTGAACATGCTGTATGTAAAAAAAAATATTAAAAATTGTTTACATAATGGATGATCAGAACCGTTGTGACTTTGTGACGTTTTGTATTTCAATGGTTAATTTTTACTTTTTATTATTCGAATAAATGTTTAGAATAAAATCCAATGGTTCCAAAAAAGATTAAAAAAGAAATTTTGTCAGTTATTTATATTATCTGATTCAAAATTGAAATCAAGAAAGGTATAATTATATTACTGATACAATTACAAAATGATTTCGTGAATCGTGACTATTATGTTGTTCGGTTGTCCCTATCATCAATCATCAAATAATAATAAGTTAGAACATTCGTCATTTCTTGTCCCTTAACCTTTCTCATAACAAAGCCACATCGGATGTTTGCTTTTATATCAAGACCATATGAATCCATCATGAAACACATTGTTGTGTATGATAAAAATGTGTTGTATAAGGATCATTTTCAGGGTAATTGGATAGTAACCCCTGATCTCATGTACCATTTGGTACCCACTAATTCTCCGATTAAAGAATTTGAATTTGCATATTGTTTCATTCGATGGTTCTTTTATATTGTTTATTTTTTCCTTTTCATCAAGAGATTAAAATATTAAAAAAAATTGCTAGCAAGGAATAGACTATACAAGATTAAGTCTCGTGTCAAATATACAAGAAGTAAACAACAATTTTAAAATAAAATAATTTATTAAATAAATGCAAATAAAAAACTTTATAAATTCAAATTTAATAATATAAGAAAAAACATATTAGTATTTTGATATTTACTAAAGCTGAATTTTTTTGATATGCTTTTAATATACTAATAATATAATTGTATTTTTGTAGATGTGTATATAAATTATTATGTAAATTGAATTACGTACCATCATCAATTGAAACATTGATATTTTAGATTTTTTGTGAGAAGATTATGTTTTTAATAATTTATTTGTTAATAAATCATAAACTAAAAAGTGTTGATTATATTTAAATTAAGTATTTTATAAGATTTATTTTTTTATGAAAAATGTAAATTAATGAGACTTTTTCTATAAATATTAATAAAATTAATAATGAAATTTTTTTGTCGGCACATATTTTTATAATTTATAATTATAATAACAAAAGTCAAAATTGAAAAAAAAAATCAATTTAAAGAAATCAATATCTGTAATTGGTCGATAAAGTCATTAGAAAAAATGTGTTTTAGTATCTAAAAAGGTCTTTATGTTTAGCCGTTTAGGGAATAGATGTTGTTATTGTGTTTTCTTATTGTGGATGTTTAAATGATGTTGTTAGGTGTAAAATTATACATATCAAGTTATGTCGCTTTGCGCGTGAGGAACTACCGACTAGAGCTTCCACCACACCAAAAAGCACCGGTGATTTTAATCAATCAATCAAAACTTAAAGCTAACTTTTTATTTGTGTTAATACCTCTAAAACCGTTTTATAATTCCACTGTCATATTTGATCAATGAAATATCATCCCATTCTACTTCTATTAGTTTCTTACATTCTTGATTCTTGCTACTAACACAAAAGTTGCTATGTTTATTCAAAGTTTATTCTCATTCATCATAGTATCATTTCAATATGTTTCTTATTTTTGGTGTTGATAATAATTTATTTGTTAATAAAATCATGAAACTAAAAAGTGTTGATTATATTTAAATTAAGTATTTTATAAGATTTATTTTTTTATGAAAAATGTAAATTAATGAGACTTTTTCTATAAATATTAATAAAATAATAATATAAGAAAAATATTAGTATTTTGATATTTACTAAAGCTGAATTTTTTTGATATTTTTAATATACTAATAATATATTGTATTTTTTAGATGTGTATATAAATTATTATGTGAATTGGATTACCATCATCAATTGAAACATTGATTAGTTTTAGATTTTTTGTGGAAGATATTGTTTTTAATAATTTATTTATTAATAAAATTAAACTAAAAAGTGTTGATTATATTTAAATTAAGTATTTTATAAGATTTATTTTTTTATGAAAAATGTAAATTAATGAGACTTTTTCTATAAATATTAATAAAATAATAATATAAGAAAAAATATTAGTATTTTGATATTTACTAAAGCTGAATTTTTTTGATATTTTTAATATATAATAATATATTGTATTTTTTAGATGTGTATATAAATTATTATGTGAATTGGATTACCATCATCAATTGAAACATTGATTAGTTTTAGATTTTTTGTGGAAGATATTGTTTTTAATAATTTATTTATTAATAAAATTAAACTAAAAAGTGTTGATTATATTTAAATTAAGTATTTTATAAGATTTATTTTTTTATGAAAAATGTAAATTAATGAGACTTTTTCTATAAATATTAATAAAATAATAATATAAAAAACATATTAGTATTTTGATATTTACTAAAGCTGAATTTTTTTGATATGCTTTTAATATACTAATAATATAATTGTATTTTTGTAGATGTGTATATAAATTATTATGTGAATTGGATTACTACCATCATCAATTGAAACATTGATTAGTTTTAGATTTTTTTGAGAAGATTTGTTTTTAATAATTTATTTGTTAATAAATCATGAAACTAAAAAGTGTTAATTATATTTAAATTAAGTATTTTATAAGATTTATTTTTTTATAAAAGTTAAAATGTGTAAATTAGTGATAGGAAAACAAAAAAGTAAAAATCCATGGCACTTAATTATCATGATGATAAGTAAAATAAGTGGTTTACTTGTTTTGGTTAGGCATCACCCATCATCATCATCATCATCAACTTGATGATTAGAAATTTAATTAAACAGATCTTTTTCATCTTCATCCATTTCATGATACAGTAATCTTCTTCTTTGAATGCGTTGGTACTACAAATTAACAGAAAAATAAGAGTAAGTATGATCGGAAAGAAAATTAGAATGAGACATATGTAATAATAAAGGAGTAGTGATAGAAAGAAAGAATACTCACAATTCTCTAATAGGAAATGTGCTATTATCCATTTCCGCCTACAATCTTAAGAGAACATCCCAAGGAAACCATCAATCACTCATTCTGCATGGCACAATCCACGTTATGCTAACTTTCCAAAATCTTTGAATAGTTAAAGTAAGGGGTAACCATAAGAATTAGCAAAAGAGTAGCGGAAAAGTATATAAAAAAAAACAACAACAACTCACCTTTGTTCATACGGAAGTCGTTTGAAATCATCCGCTGATACTTTTAATAATTCAGGAATCCCAAGGAAACCATCAATCACTCATTCTGCATGGCACAATCCACGTTATGCTAACTTTCCAAAATCTTTGAATAGTTAAAGTAAGGGGTAACCATAAGAATTAGCAAAAGAGTAGCGGAAAAGTATATAAAAAAAAACAACAACAACTCACCTTTGTTCATACGGAAGTCGTTTGAAATCATCCGCTGATACTTTTAATAATTCAGGATCCCAATTATGTTTTTCTCTTGCTACCAATCAATCAATCAATATAATATGTGATAACTGGGATTCATTGAAGAAGAAGAAAGAAAAAAGTGTGGACGGACCTCTTTGCAAGCATTCTATCAAGGCTGGTTTATATGGAAAATCATAATCAGTCGGTGCTGGTTCATCTGCTACGTACATACAAATAGCAGACAGTAGCAAAGTTAATAACCCCCCATCTTCAATCAATCAATCAATCAATCAATCAATATGTGATAACTGGGATTCATTGAAGAAGAAGAAAGAAAAAAGTGTGGACGGACCTCTTTGCAAGCATTCTATCAAGGCTGGTTTATGGAAAATCATCATTTCCGCCTACAATCTTAAGAGAACATCCCAAGGAAACCATCAATCACTCATTCTGCATGGCACAATCCACGTTATGCTAACTTTCCAAAATCTTTGAATAGTTAAAGTAAGGGGTAACCATAAGAATTAGCAAAAGAGTAGCGGAAAAGTATATAAAAAAAAACAACAACAACTCACCTTTGTTCATACGGAAGTCGTTTGAAATCATCCGCTGATACTTTTAATAATTCAGGATCCCAATTATGTTTTTCTCTTGCTACCAATCAATCAATCAATATGTGATAACTGGGATTCATTGAAGAAGAAGAAAGAAAAAAGTGTGGACGGACCTCTTTGCAAGCATTCTATCAAGGCTGGTTTATATGGAAAATCATCATCAGTCGGTGCTGGTTCATCTGCTACGTACATACAAATAGCAGACAGTTTCAATCAATTGGGATTCATTTATTAATTAGTAATGATGGAAAAGAAGAAGAAGACAGATAAATAATCTATAATGATGCACCTGCCTTTTCTAGGGATTTTGTTCGGCATAAGTTCCAATTGCAGAACTACCACCAAGTATCTTAGAAACCGTCCGCGGAAAACATGAGAAGGGTCATAAAATCGATAGTAGTCGGTTTGGTACCCCAAAAACCATTACTGCACCGATGATGCCATAACTTTGGTATGGTATATGGTTCCTAAATTTGATGGGTTTCGGTTTTGATACCAACCGGTTTGGTACCTACGTTCAGGTACCGTACACTACCTAAAACGTGCCCTAATCCTTGTGCATTCTACTCGGGTTTAAAAGAGCACCCCACACACAATGGGTTCTATTTCTATAGGCATTTGTCTCGCAACTTCACTTGCTTCTTGAAAAATCTGACGCATCCAAGAAGGCCAGCCATACAAGCATAGTGCTCCATCTCAGGTTCAACTATAAACTCAGTTCTCATCTGATTAATATTAAATAGCTCCCGGTCCTCCTTAACAAGCCCTGTATGACTACATGCAGAATGTAATGAAACGAAAGTAATTCCATCGGGTTTATATTCCATTACTTATCATTTGTTCAGAGATTTATAAAGCACTGCACCATGTCCATGCATCCCGTATCCTTTGAAATTGAATACTGTATGCCCTTCCTCAAGGTAACCACATTTAGCATACATTCATAGATATAACATATTTATCAATCCATTGCAAACCAAAAAACTATCAACTCAGTTTCTAGTGATATGACTGACTGACCAGAAAATAACTGATAAATCTACACATACTGATAAGAGACTAGATATAGTTGCAACATTTGGGCTCACTTTTCATTTTCCTAAAGGGCTTCAAAGAAACATTTGATCTACGGGTTGAAGCAAAACCACTATTAACAGCACGCCAACTTATCACATTAGGTTTAGGATCTTTTTTTGACTTGAACAAAAAAAAACGCAGAGAAAGCCTCGTGTCACACAGACCAACTTGAGCATACAGGCATACACCCACAAAAGCAAGTTTTTAGCAAACGAATATGTACCTCCCTCCCCTTATCTTAACTGACCCAAAGGCCAAAAAATCAAAAATGCCTGACAGAATGGGCGAGTTCAAGCGAGGCACTAAAGTTGAATAATGAGGAACACAAAGATTGAATAAAAACTGAAGTGACAAAGACTAGAACACAAAATGGAAGCAGCTAGTCACAAGACAAAAACAACATTTACCATAAGGACAACAAAATGGAAGCCGTAGGTAGTTGATGATTTATTCAAATTCCTCCGGGTAACCATCGAGGAGATGTACCATGATTTCAAATTTATAATAATTATAGTCTTTCAAATTGACATGGAAGAGTTGGTAAATCTCATTGGCAGTCATCTTGGTGAGCATGCCATCAACATCTTTCATCAGCAGCTCCTTGAGGCTTTTTATGTCCAAATAGAAAGCAGCCTGATGAAATCAAAACACAAAATTAAATGAGAGAAAACAAATTTTCTTTTTGATAAGTGATAATAATAATAGAATTAAAAAGAAAAAGAAATACTACAAAAGAAGCGTACAATCATAAGATTAATAGCATCGGTCTGGTAGCGTTGGAGAAATTGGGAATCGAAAGCATTCAAATCGGCAGGATTATTATTGTTGATCTTGGCATGTCCCTCACAAAATTCAGCAACCTTGTAAAGGATGTCGCTTTGGCCTTCGAATTCTAACTTTTCGAAAAGTCGAGACTCGTAATCGTTACGTATAAGCATACACTCCTTGGCAAAGGGTTTCGCGTCGACGCACACCCCGTCCGAACAACGAATCATGATGTTAAACTCCTTCTCCTCCTCCATCATCTTAATGATTGATATGAAAAAGAAACCCTAACCTTCTTCCTTATTTATTAAAAGAAAAACAAACGGACAAACAAACCAAAAGATCAAACTACTCGTTAATCTATATTTAACACTTTTACTCCCTAATCACTTTTTAAATTTTGAGTTAATTGCATAAAACGTCCCTGTGGTTTACCAAAATTCATGGTTTACATCCCTCTTAAGTTTTTTTAGTGTTTTTCATCCCTGTCACAAGAATTATTAGCAAATTACGTCATTTTCCTTAACGCAGTTAGTTTCTTCCCGTTAAAAGGCTGCACGTGCCGCCCACGTGAGGACCTTTTCGTCTTTTTGCTTATCACAGGGACGTTTTCTGCCAAATACAACCTCTATATATATTTTTGTCTTTCTCATTTCCCCACTTAATTTATTTCCCCATTTTTTTCCTTTCTCTTTCCCCCAATTTCTTATAAACCCTAAATTAATCATTTTTCATATCATCAAAAGTTATGGTGATTTGTTCATCATGTGGATTTCCTTCCATCATACGCACATCATGGACACCAAATCATCCTGGAAGAAGGTTATACTGGTGTTCAAGAAAGGTTAGTTTGGTTTTTTCAATTTTATTGATATATAATCATGAACATATTTTCGTGTTTTTGATGTTCATGGCTGGATTATTCGTGGATAGGGATCAAGGTGTGGATTCATTCGTTGGCACGACCCACCAATGTATTCAAGGGCTGTTGAAGTTATACCCGGTTTGCTACGGTCAATGAATCGAAGTGAAGAAGTTGCTAGAGCAAAATCAAAGGAAGCAAGAAGATATAAGATAATGTTAGGATTTAGTTGGGTTTTTTTTTTATTGTTTACATGATGTTTTATTGATCAATAATGTAACAAATTTGATCAATATGACTGTATGTGTAATTTTGAGGTTTTGGTTGAATGAATGTATCAAATTTGCACCAATTGTTTAGTGAATGTACAAAATGAGCATATGACACAATTTGATCACCAAATGACAATCTGCATGGCATAACAAAATGACCATATGACAAAATGACTATATTGGTATGACCTTTCACAACAATATGCATAAGCATATGTAACATCCGTGAATTTTGACCCGTTGACTTTTTGTGTAATTTGACTAACAAACTTGTTGAATGAAATAATTGGGCCCATTTGTGATTATATGACTATGTGGTATGTTAGTCGGGTCGTTAATATGTTTGTTTGGCGTTTAATTGTGTAATCGATTGTATTTTGGCTTGTGAAGAGAATCGGGTCGGCCCGTGGGTAGTCCACGACCCACCAGCCACCCATGACCATTTCTCTCCTCCCTTATCTCTTCTCTCCTCCTTTCATTCATTATCTATCTATCTATACTTCTATTCTCTCAAGTAAAAGGAGCCATCTCTTGTTCTTCACCCTCATTTGCATCAAATTAGTGTTTTGGAGCTACCATAGTACAAGAATCATCATCATTGTTGCCTCATAATCTTCATTAAATCATACTTGAAGTTTCTAGTTCAAGCTTTACCCATTTTGACCTAAATTTGGGTTCTAGCTCAAGGAGAAGTTTGTGTAAGTCTAATTCATCTCATTTGTACCTACTTATGTTTGTTTATGCATTTCTAGTCATTTTGAGCGTTTGCAAGTCTTAAATCGGCTTAAATCTAATTTTGGGTCAAATTAGGGTTAAATTAGGGTTTGAAGGATTTGGGAGTGATTTTGATGTTTTGGTCGAAATTATGGTTTGGGTTATGTGTATTTATGGTTAATGATGCTTAGTTATGCTTCAAAACAAGTTACAAGTCTTTACAAATCGTTTTGGTATGGTTTGGGTCGAAATTGGGGGTTTTGGTTCGTGTTTCCTGCATGAACTGCTGGTGCAGACTGCAGGGGGTGGCCACTGCGGCGCAGTGAACTCAACCCTTGCTCACTGCGGCGCAGTGCCCAGGTTCTGGTCTGGTTCGATTTAGCCCACTGCGGCGCAGTGAGCATGGTTCTGGCTCACTGCGGCGCAGTGGATAGGTTCTGTGAAAACATGCGCGTCAATTTTCAAACGTTAATAACTTTTGATTCGTAACTCCAAACAAGTCTTATGACCTATCGTTGGAATCGTAAGAGAGTCTAGTTTCTAGTAGTAACACTCTTTTTGTATGAATCTTCTCTCATTTCTAAAAAGGTCGAGTCGAATGCGTCTTGTTCCTACTCGTTAAAGTTGTAAAGGTGTTTAGGGTTTGTGACTTGACTTAATTGTGCTAAACCAACTTGTTTATGATTGTAGAGTTGACATTACGGTATTATGACGTATAATTATAGGTTGTGGACGTGTGGATCCTATTACTCGTTTGTAATCTTATACTAGCTTCTTTGCCGAACAAGGTGAGTTTCGTATCTCCCTACTCGCTTGAGATTCGGGCTGAAAAGTGTAAACTTGCGTGTTTACTTACGTTGTTGATTGATTGGTTAATTTGGTTTAAATATTGAATTGTTGAGACGATTATCACGTTTGAATGACTTAGTTTATATTTGTAAGTATTTCGTTAATATTAGGATAGACGTACATACATGAAAGTCGGTTATGCATTCATTGGGTTTAGATGTGGTGGGAAGGCTGCGGGTGACCCTATATATAAGCATCTGGGACCCGAAGGAAGTAGAATCCTCTTAAGTGTATGTACGTATAGTTGGTTAAAATGGTGGTTTGTTGGCTTATGTTTGTCGAATATTGATTGTTGACTTATGTTTGACGAATATTGATTGTTGGCTCAGGTTCATTATATGTTGATTGTTGGTTTATGATTGATGCATTTACAATTGATTGTAAGCATTGCATACATTGCTGATGAGCCCTCGGCAGGGGATTGCCGACATCCTGGTGTATAGATGTATGCACCCATTTTGGATGTAGTTCTTGACCCCGAGTATATAGACATATATATCTCGATGTTTTTGAGATGCCGCTTTGTTCATGGTGATGACAAGCGAGTATCGTTGCATAGGTGACCGGAGATCACGCATAAGTTAGGCATTTTGGCTTACTTACGCATATGGCATTGCATTGATACTCATATCATTTATGCATTTCTTATTACACGCTTTTTGTACTTGTGTAATCTTGTTGTTGGACATTATTGTGTTTCTTAGAGGCTCACTGTAAGTCATGTTTAGCCTCCACTTGTACATTATGATTATTGTCTATGGTTCCTTATGGACCATTACTACGAACTCACCAACCTTGTGTTGACTATGCTTAGTACACTTTTCAGGTAATCAGGTCCTCCCCGGACGTGGAGTTTAGTTGCTTGCTTGCTGTCAACCCGGGCTTGGACTTTATGAATCAAGGATTCATTGACCTTCTCTTTTGCATTATGCTTAGGATCGATTTGCCATCATCTGGATGTTATTTTGTATCTTTGATGGTTATTTGCTTCCTTATGTATTTTGGTACCTGTTTCGTATTGTTATGGATTCACTGAATCCTTATTTGCATTTAGTTTGTTCTATTGTAATTCCACCTTGCGCTATATGATTTTCGTGATATTCCGAGCCTCGGCTTGGGGTGTTACAGAATGGTGGCCCATGCGTGGTCGTAGAGAATTAGGCGGTTTGACCTAGACTACGGCTTAAGTTAAAACTCTTCATATAGCATGCATGGTTAGGAAATTTGTGTGCAATGTGAATTTTGTGAATCCCGTGTGAGTTCGTAGTTAAGACCACTTGTATGATAGCTTGAATTCAATGTGATGAATGTGGATTGTAGTTAATATGGGTTGCTGTTGTTAATTGTTGGAACTAATGTGATGATTTAGGGCAAAATGATGGGATGCCATTAACTTAGTATAATATTGTGGCAACCCTAAAAGAACCCGATCAACTCTTTTATAGTTACCCGATATTATAGCAAGTTCATGACATCGTGGATTGCGCACGTGTGGCTTAAAGTATAATAAGGAACCGATATGCTTAATGGAAGTTGATTAGGTGGAAGGTTAGCCGTTGGTACACCTTGTATACATACCCGGTCAATAACTAGAGAGTATATCGAATTCGGATTATACTTTGAATCATTCGTGTTAGTTGTTTGATTGCATGATGTAATGAGCATGATTACTTGATGTTATGATATGTAAAAATCCCTTATGATGCTAACACTTTTGCCTTAGCATAATGTTATGAAATGAGTATGTGGTATCGGTATGAGGGCATTGACTACTTGTGTGACTAACATGCGAGCATTTGAGACTAACTCTCGGGTCAACGTGTCACTTGTTTTATAGAAATGGTGAGACCAAGGAGAGCCGGAACGAACTATAGGGCTGAAGAGGAAGAACCTCAACCGGAAGCTCAACCGGAGGTACAAGGAGGTAGGGGCCGTGGTAGAGGTCGTGGTAGGGGCCAAGGAAGGGGTCGTGGTGAGGTCCCTGAGCCAAACATGGCCGAGGTGATTGCTCAAACGATCGCCAATATCATGCCAACCATTATTGCTCAAGTCACGGCAAATCTTGGGCAAAATAATGTGGCTCAAAACAACGAAGCTCCAGAAAATGAAAATAATGAAAATGCTCAACCTCATGCCGTAGAGGATGAAGAAGAGGGACCAGTGGGAATTGGTAACGGTGTGCCCATGTATAATCAACAGGGAGGATACCGTCAAGGTTGTATATTTAAAGATTTTAAAAGTTGTGGGGCACCGGAGTTTGATGGGAAAGGTGGTCCCACGGAATGTATAAGATGGTTTGAGGCGATAGAGGCGGTGATTGAAAGGAGTCATTGCACCTATGATGACCGGATTTCCTATGCATCCGGTATGTTTAGACATGACGCCTTGAGTTGGTGGAACCAAGAAATAACGTTGGGGCGGACTTATAATTTGGAGTGGATTGACTTCAAGAACAAAGTGAAAGCAAAGTTTTGTCCTCTGTATGAACTACAAAATTTAACCATTGAGTTTGCAAATCTCAACATGGAGGGAGCCGATTACAAGGGCTATGTAAGACGATTTCAAGAATTGTCTACCCTCATTCCTCACTTGGTGGGTACCGAGCCTCAGGCCATCCAGAAGTTCGTACTGGGCTTGAATCCTCAAGTCCGATCTTATGTAAACTCCAACATGCCTACTTCTTTGGCTAATGCGGTCAACCAAGCCGGGAGTGTGACTGAAGATTTATTGAGAAGTGGTGTTTTGAGCAAATCCTCATCAAACAAGAGGAAAGAAGTGGGAGAGTCGAGCGGGGTAAAGAAAGTAGGGAGGTTTGACCCCAAGAATGCAAATAGGGGTAGGGTGATGGCGGCGGTGGAACCGGCCAGGAAAGCTTATACTGGACCCCATCCTTTCTGTGGAGATGCAACCAACGAAGAGGAGAATGTTTTGAATGTGGTAGTCGTGACCACTACCGTAATAATTGTCCTCGATGGGTGGGACAACAAGTTCAAGTAGCCGTCCACCCCAATCAACTCCAAATGGTCGGGCCTAACCAAAACCGGGGACAACAAGGCCACCAAGTGCAACCACGCGGCCGAGCCTTTGCGGCCAATGCAAATGAAGCCCGCAATGATCCTAACGTAGTAGCAGGTACTTTTCTCCTTAATGGTCACTATGCAACCGTCCTATTTGATTCCGGGGCCGATTATAGCCTCGTGTCCTCTAACTTCGTTCCTTTGATTGATGTGAATCCTTGTGCTTTAAACTATGTGCTTGACATTGAAATGGTAAACGGGTCACTAACTAAAATTAGTCAAATACTTCGCGATTGTGTCTTGACTTTGGAAGGTGTCGATTTCTTCATAGACCTTATGCCTTTGGATATTGGGAGTTTTGATGTTATTGTGGGTATGGATTGGTTGATGGCGGTAAATGCAACCATTGATTGTGGCGAGAGAGTTGTTAAGATACCTTTGACTAATGGTAGAATTCTTAGGGTTCAAGGTGAAATCTCCGATTCCTCTAATTCTAAAGTCTTTAGTGCTACCGTCACAAGGGTAGAATTGAAGACCGTTCCTATTGTTTGTAAATTTCCCGATGTTTTTCCGGATGACTTGCCGGGGTTACCTCCAACTCGTGAACTAGACTTTCGTATTAATCTTATCCCCGAAGCCGTGCCCGTAGCAAAAGCTCCTTATAGACTAGCTCTAACCGAAATGCAAGAGCTACAAACTCAACTCAAGGAGCTCCAAGAGAAGGGTTTCATTCGCCCTAGTCAATCTCCTTGGGGTGCTCCTGTTCTCTTCGTCAAAAAGAAAGATGGGTCCTTCAGAATGTGTATCGATTACCGGGAATTAAACAAGCTCACAGTGAAGAACCGGTATCCTCTCCCAAGAATCGATGACTTATTTGATCAACTTCAAGGTGCTAAACACTTCTCAAAAATCGATCTTCGCTCGGGTTATCATCAACTCCGGGTACATGAAGATGATATCCCCAAGACGGCTTTTCGCACAAGGTATGGTCATTTTGAATTCACCGTGATGCCTTTTGGGTTGACTAATGCACCGGCGGTGTTCATGGACTTGATGAACCGGGTGTGTCAACCATACTTAGACAAGTCTGTCATTGTGTTCATTGATGACATACTTGTATACTCGAAGACAAAGGAGGAGCATGTTGAGCACTTGCGTGAGGTGCTTGAACTACTAAGAAAAGAGAAGTTGTATGCCAAATTCTCCAAGTGCGAGTTTTGGTTGGAAGAGGTCCACTTTCTTGGTCACGTAGTGAGCAAGGATGGTATTCATGTGGATCCAAGCAAGATTGAAGCGGTCAAGAATTGGAGAAGACCCGAAACGCCATCCGAGATCCGTCAATTCCTTGGATTGGCGGGTTACTATAGAAGATTCATTGAAAACTTCTCCCGTATTGCACAACCACTCACCCTCTTGACTCAAAAAGATAGAAACTTTGAATGGGGCGAAAAACAGGAAAACGCCTTCCAAACTCTTAAAGATATGTTATGTGACGCTCCTATTTTGACGCTACCGGATGGAATCGAAGATTTTGTTGTTTATTGTGATGCTTCGAGGCAAGGGTTGGGTTGTGTTCTTATGCAAAGGGGTAAAGTCATTGCTTATGCCTCTCGTCAATTGAAGGTGCATGAGAAGAACTACCCGACACATGATTTGGAATTGGGAGCGGTTGTGTTTGCTTTGAAGTGTTGGAGGCATTATCTCTATGGCACCAAATGTGTGATTTATACCGATCACAAAAGTCTCCAACACATTTTCAACCAAAGTGAATTGAATATGAGACAAAGGCGTTGGTTAGAACTATTTAGTGATTATGATTGTGACATCCGTTATCACCCGGGAAAGGCAAATGTAGTAGCCGATGCCTTGAGCCGAAAGGAGAGAGTGAAACCAAGACGGGCTAGAGCTATGAGCCTCACGGTAGGGCCGAATATTCGTGATCGGATCATTGAAGCCCAAATTCAAGCCACCCTACCGGAAAACTTTGGAAACGAGAACCTAGATGGCATGGAACAACAATTCGACCGGAAGAATGATAATGGGCTATACATGGTTGGAAGACTTTGGGTTCCTATTTTCGGTGACTTAAGAACACTTATTATGAATGAAGCACACCTATCGCCTTATTCGGTCCATCCCGGATCGGATAAGATGTACTTTGACTTGAAAGATTTGTATTGGTGGTCGGGCATGAAGCGTGATGTGGCTAAGTATGTGAGTGAGTGTCTTACTTGCTTACAAGTCAAAGCCGATCACAAGAAGCCACCCGGATTGTTGGTACAACCGGTGATGCCCGAATGGAAATGGGAGCACATTTCAATGGACTTTATTACAAAACTACCAAAGACGAGAAGCGGTCGTGACACGATTTGGGTGATAGTAGATCGGTTAACGAAGTCGGCTCACTTTTTAGCCATTCGCGAAACCGATAAATTTGACACTTTGGCTCGTTTGTACATCAAGGAAGTAATATCTAAACATAGAGTGCCGATTTCTATCATTTCGGATAGAGATGCCCGTTTCAAATCGAACTTTTGGGAAGCCTTTCAAAAAGCAATGGGTACTCGACTCGACATGAGCACGACATTTCACCCTCAAACGGATGGGCAAACCGAGAGAACCATCCAAACACTTGAAGACATGTTGAGGGCATGTGCAATTGATTTTGGTGGAAGTTGGGAAGACCATTTGCCGCTAGTTGAATTTTCGTACAACAATAGTTATCATGCTACCATTCAAATGGCGCCTTTTAGAGCATTGTATGGTAGGATATGTCGTTCTCCCCTAGCTTGGGCGGAAATTGGAGAGAGTCAACTTATCGGGCCAGAAATTGTGATTGAAACGACTAAGGTAATATCTCAAATTAAGGAGAAGTTGCAATTGGCCCGTGAGCGTCAAAAGAAGTATGCCGATGTGAGGAGGAGACCGTTGGAGTTTGAAGTTGGTGATTATGTACTTTTGAAAGTGTCACCTTGGAAAGGTGTTGTACGTTTTGTGAAGCGGGGAAAACTTGCGCCAAGGTATATTGGTCCTTTCAAGATTCTTGAACGGGTTGGAAAGGTTGCCTACCGATTAGAATTACCCAAGAGCTTAGCGGTGTACATGATGTGTTTCATATTTGTAACCTACGTAAGTGCTTGGCGGACCCTACACATCATGTGCCCATGGACGAGATTAGAGTTGATTCGAATCTAAATTTTGTTGAAGAACCGGTAGAGATCTTGGACCGTCAAGAAAAGAAACTCAAGAAGAAACGCTACACGATTGTCAAGGTTAGATGGAATGCTAGACGTGGAGCCGAGTTCACTTGGGAGAGAGAAGACCATATGAAGTCTAAGTATCCGCATTTATTTAGTAATTAGTGTTTTGTTGAATTTCGGGACGAAATTCTTTCAACGGGGGAATAATGTAACATCCGTGAATTTTGACCCGTTGACTTTTTGTGTAATTTGACTAACAAACTTGTTGAATGAAATAATTGGGCCCATTTGTGATTATATGACTATGTGGTATGTTAGTCGGGTCGTTAATATGTTTGTTTGGCGTTTAATTGTGTAATCGATTGTATTTTGGCTTGTGAAGAGAATCGGGTCGGCCCGTGGGTAGTCCACGACCCACCAGCCACCCATGACCATTTCTCCCCTCCCTTATCTCTTCTCTCCTCTTTTCATTCATTATCTATCTATCTATACTTCTATTCTCTCAAGTAAAAGGAGCCATCTCTTGTTCTTCACCCTCATTTGCATCAAATTAGTGTTTTGGAGCTACCATAGTACAAGAATCATCATCATTGTTGCCTCATAATCTTCATTAAATCATACTTGAAGTTTCTAGTTCAAGCTTTATCCATTTTGACCTAATTTGGGTTCTAGCTCAAGGAGAAGTTTTGTAAGTCTAATTCATCTCATTTGTACCTACTTATGTTTGTTTATGCATTTCTAGTCATCTTGAGCGTTTGCAAGTCTTAAATCGGCTTAAATCTAATTTTGGGTCAAATTAGGGTTAAATTAGGGTTTGAAGGATTTGGGAGTGATTTTGATGTTTTGGTCGAAATTATGGTTTGGGTTATGTGTATTTATGGTTAATGATGCTTAGTTATGCTTCAAAACAAGTTACAAGTCTTTACAAATCGTTTTGGTATGGTTTGGGTCGAAATTGGGGGTTTTGGTTCGTGTTTCCTGCATGAACTGCTGGTGCAGACTGCAGGGGGTGGCCACTGCGGCGCAGTGAACTCAACCCTTGCTCACTGCGGCGCAGTGCCCAGGTTCTGGTCTGGTTCGATTTAGCCCACTGCGGCGCAGTGAGCATGGTTCTGGCTCACTGCGGCGCAGTGGATAGGTTCTGTGAAAACATGCGCGTCAATTTTCAAACGTTAATAACTTTTGATCCGTAACTCCAAACAAGTCTTATGACCTATCGTTGGAATCGTAAGAGAGTCTAGTTTCTAGTAGTAACACTCTTTTTGACATGAATTGTTAGGTCCAGATTTAGTCCAGACTTACTGGACTGGCTCCAGACTGGACTACTGGAACCTTATTTAGGTTTGTTAAGAAAACTTGTTTTGCTGGTCTCGCTCCAGACCCGACTACTGGAGCCTCACTGAAGATTTGACCAGAAAACGTTTTACTACTGGACCTACTCCAGACTTGGAATCTGGAGTCCCTCTGAAGATTTGTCCAGAAATAATTGAAGACTAGTGAGCATTTACTTGTACAGGTAATCTGGAGCATTCTCCAGATTAGCTCACTGAAGACTTCACCCCAGTCCAGATCCACTCTACTGAAGACATTCTGACTGAAGTCAAAGACTGAAGTCTGAAGGAAGAAGACTTAACAAATGGCGGAGTCCACTGGAAAGTCTTACCAGATCTGCACACTGGAGGATTGTTAGTGTTCTAGATCCTGCAAGTCTGAACACTAATATCGAGGATTGACTTTTGCCTTTAACACACTTTCCAAAGAACAATCCACTTGTTCTTTAACAAAGTATACGTGTGTTAAGGTGGTTGGATAATAGGATATACTTGCACTTGATGTGACTTTATCCTTATTCTTATCCAATACATTTAATGTTCTTGTCGGATCATTAAATGTATGCCAACCATATTTGTACGGCACAAATTCACTGGTGAATTTGTTGCCTATAAATACAAAGTCATTTCCTTGATAAAAATACTTTTAAGCATTCCTTTTGCATTTAAGTGAATTTGTCCAAATACTCTCGATCTTAAACAGGGATACTTCACAACTTTAAGTATCTCGATCCTAAAGAGCTATTTGACAAATATAGATCATATTGTAACTCATAGGTTGTTAGGATACTCACTTAATTGTGTTATCTTGATTCCGCAACAACCTTGTATTTTATTTAAACATCAATAAATGAAATACCCATGAAACATACATAATGGTCCACTTTATTTGTTTATTACTTTAAGTCTTGTATTACTTTGTTTATATATCTTGCATCTTTATTTACAAGTAATACTAGTCCATATCTAGTGATTATTAGACTTGTTGTATTTACACTTTCTATTGGTTAACCATCTCGTTAATTAAGGGACTCACATGAATCTTCTCTCATTTCTAAAAAGGTCGAGTCGAATGCGTCTTGTTCCTACTCGTTAAAGTTGTAAAGGTGTTTAGGGTTTGTGACTTGACTTAATTGTGCTAAAACCAACTTGTTTATGATTGTAGAGTTAACATTACGGTATTATGATGTATAATTATAGGTTGTGGACGTGTGGATCCTATTACTCGTTTGTAATCTTATACTAGCTTCTTTGCCGGACAAGGTGAGTTTCGTATCTCCCTACTCGCTTGAGATTCGGGCTGAAAAGTGTAAACTTGTGTGTTTACTTACGTTGTTGATTGATTGGTTAATTTGGTTTAAATATTGAATTGTTGAGACGATTATCACGTTTGAATGACTTAGTTTATATTTGTAAGTATTTCGTTAATATTAGGATAGACGTACATACATGAAAGTCGGTTATGCATTCATTGGGTTTAGATGTGGTGGGAAGGCTGCGGGTGACCCTATATATAAGCATCTGGGACCCGAAGGAAGTAGAATCCTCTTAAGTGTATGTACGTATAGTTGGTTAAAATGGTGGTTAGTGGCTTATGTTTGTCGAATATTGATTGTTGACTTATGTTTGACGAATATTGATTGTTGGCTCAGGTTCATTATATGTTGATTGTTGGTTTATGATTGATGCATTTACAATTGATTGTAAGCATTGCATACATTGCTGATGAGCCCTCGGCAGGGGATTGCTGACATCCTGGTGTATAGATGTATGCACCCATTTTGGATGTAGATCTTGACCCCGAGTATATAGACATATATATCTCGATGTTTTTGAGATGCCGCTTTGTTCATGGTGATGACAAGCGTGTATCGTTGCATAGGTGACCGGAGATCACGCATAAGATAGGCATTTTGGCTTACTTACGCATATGGCATTGCATTGATACTCATATCATTTATGCATTTCTTATTACACGCTTTTTGTACTTGTGTAATCTTGTTGTTGGACATTATTGTGTTTCTTAGAGGCTCACTGTAAGTCATGTTTAGCCTCCACTTGTACATTATGATTATTGTCTATGGTTCCTTATGGACCATTACTACGAACTCACCAACCTTGTGTTGACTATGCTTAGTACACTTTTCAGGTAATCAGGTCCTCCCCGGACGTGGAGTTTAGTTGCTTGCTTGCTGTCAACCCGGGCTTGGACTTTATGAATCAAGGATTCATTGACCTTCTCTTTTGCATTATGCTTAGGATCGATTTGCCATCATCTGGATGTTATTTTGTATCTTTGATGGTTATTTGCTCCTTATGTATTTTGGTACCTGTTTCGTATTGTTATGGATTCACTGAATCCTTATTTGCATTTAGTTTGTTCTATTGTAATTCCACCTTGCGCTATATGATTTCCGTGATATTCCGAGCCTCGGCTTGGGGTGTTACAGCATAACAAACTACCAAATGACAATCTGCAAAAGCATACCAAATGACAAATTACCAAATGACAAACAAAACAATTGGCTGGAATTTCATAGCATACCAAAATAGCATTCCCTGGTACACATACTAGGTTTCAAATGGCATACCATAGCCTACAAAATAGCAGTTTCAAAAGAGGCATAACACATGCTGTTTCAAAAAATACACCAACCAACAGTTTAAATACTAATAACAAATTAAAACTACTCCACCCTTGCCTTCTTGGTCTTTCTAGCTTTGGAACCTTCACTTGCCTTCTTGGATTTCCCAACTGGAATTTTTGAAGCATTTGTGCATTTTCTCTTGTTATGACCATGTTCTTGGCAGTTTTCACACTTGGCATGTTTTCCTTGTCTTGAAAGTTTGCCATTCTTTACAATCTCCAACTCTGCCTTGCTTTTTCTCCTTTTCTTCGTAGGTCTTCCTATTTGGACATGATGTTTAGGTGGTTTTACCAGAATTGGCCAATCAGACTTGGGCCAATAGTTTCTTCCAGTCACAGGACCAATCTTGAATGCATACATTTTTTTCCATGTATTAAGCCAATAAACTGGATCCACATAACTCTCAGGTAGACAAACCTTTTGTTGATTATCTGTCATGTCATAGATACAAGCAACAACATGCTTGCATGGCATCCCAGTGAGTTCCCATTTCCTACAAGAACAGGTTCTGTTTTCCATGTTGACAACACACTGATCCATCCAAGGACCAACAACTTGAAATTTGGCATCTCCATTAAAGGTTGCCTATTCAAGATAAAAGTGACAGTTATGAAATAACACAAAACAAACAAACCAGTTGCAAGTAAACCAAAGTTATTACCTTGTACTTAAAAGCTTCAGTCTTAATAGCATCAAACAAACCAGTTGCAACTGGTGTCAAAGGCCCTGTACACTTATCAATATCTTTTTGCACAATTGCAAGCCTCCTCATTAAGTATTCCCTGGTATACTCTAATGCAAGTGTAATTGGTTTCCCCCTTCCATCAACCAGTTATCTATTGAAAACTTCACACATATTGTTCAATAGCACATCACACTTTGGTCTACCTATTAAGATGATACTAATTAATAATGGACAATATGTATAAACAAATGCAAACAAGGGATGTAATTACCTGAGAAATGGGATCTAGACCAGTGTCTTGGAGGTATCTTCTTCAAGTATTCATAAGCATCATTGTTTACTGTCTTGAAGTCTTCCATCACCCTGTTAAACTGTTCCACAGTAGTTGTTGTAGCCAATTTCCAAATATAGTCTTTGTACATTTGTCCCCTCCAAGAGCTTTTCATGTTATCATATATGTGCTTTAAGCAGAATCTATGTTCTGCTGCAGGAAACACATCTTCTAAAGCAGGTATTATTCCCTATAATCCAAAGTAATAATTAACAAGTAATATAATTAACAAGTGATGTAAAACTGCAAAACAGTTAACAAGTAATATAATTAACAAGTGATGAATAAACAAGTCATACCTTTTGTCTGTCACTGATGAATGTAAAGTTTGACCTCTCATTTAGGTCAAGATCATCTCCAAGACAGTTAAGAAACCAGCTCCATGAGCTTTTACTTTCAGACTCCACAATCCCATAAGCTAATGGATAGATTTGATTGTTTGGATCAACACCCACTGCTGTCAACATCTGTCCAGGATACACACCTTTCATGAAGCAACCATCCAAACCTAGAAGATCTCTACCACATGCTTTAAACCTTTTCTTTAAAGGTCCCAAACAAACATAAATCCTTTTGAACTGCCTTGATTGACTCTCAGGATTAGGCTCATTTTCAAAACTAAGCTTTACAGTGGTCTCTGGGTTTCTTGCTTTCAATTCTAAGATGTAATCTTTCAACAACCCATATTGCTCTGAGTAATCCCCCATTATCTTTCCTCTTGCTTTCTGATTTGCTCTGTAAACCTTGTGCTTTGAAACACCTACTTCATACTTTTTCTGCAGTTGATCTCTAATTGTAGCAGCTTGAATTTTCTGGTTTGGAACAATTTGTTCCTCAATTTCTTTTGCCAAGAAACCTGCAGTGCACTTTTTAAGGTCCCTAGATTGAAGACATCTATGATTTTCCTTTAAAGTTTTGACCATCCAAGTTGTTTTTCCAATAGGTTTTGATACCAACAGTACCCAAGGACAACTGATTTCTTTATTGCCATCTACTTTCTTAATTTTCTCACCCACTTTCTTAAATTTCTCACTCACTTTTGTCCCTTTGCCTTTTGCAGGGACAACTTGCTTTCTTTTAACGCACTTTAATCCTGTTGGTGATGAAACAGGCTGTAATATGCCTTTGCCTTTTGGAGTTGTGGGCCCAGTAGGCTGACTGGACTCAGTCATGATGGGTTCAGTGGGCTTAGTGGACTCATCTTATGGGCTGACTGGACTGACTGGACTCAGTCATTATGGGTTCAGTTGACTGACTGGACTCATGCAGGATGGGTTCAATGGGCTTTGGTTGAGTGGAATCACTAAAGATTGGGATTCTGCCTCTACATATAACCCTAACTCTTGTTTTATCATCTCTAATTATATGTAAATTCCTTCTTGTCTCAACATCATGTAAAGTTATGAGGTCTTTGATTTCTGCTTTAGTCCCAAAAGTCTGGCCTAAATGGAAATGAACTTTTTTATTTGGGTTGGTGTTATGATCTCTTCTCAACTGTTCCAATGCTTCCTTCCTAACTCTATCATCCTCAAAATATGTCCCACTCTGAAAATCATCAAGGTTTAAGTTTTCAACATCCATTGCTCCTCCTTCATCTACATTACTTGGTTTCTCAGGACAACCTATCCATTCTACATCATCATCAATGTTCATCTTAAAATCTGTCATGTCTACTTGAACATCATCCTTATCCACCACATCATCATCAATGAAATCACTATCCACCCCAGTATCATCCCCACTTTCATCACCACTGTCACTACCCTCACTCACACTATCACATGGCACAACCTCTATGTCATTCTTTTTTGTCCCACTGCCCTCTCCAACTTCATTAACAAGTTTCTCTCCTTCATATGCATGCTCAGGCTCATTTGAATTCACATTTGTACCAATGCCCCCCTCCCCAATATCATTAACAGTTTGCATGTTAGTCCTAGCCTTCCCTTACCAAAATCATTTTGAACCAATTCAGTGAAGAATGGATCATCAAAGGGATCTTCAAAACCACTGACATTGTTTTGGTCATTAAATAAAGCCTTTTTACTATGTAAAGTTGTTTCCCCATGATTAACAAACACCTCTATTACTTTTGACATGCCTGCATAACTCACTAAATCTAAAACATATTTATAATTTGCTAATGTCTTAATTACATTGCTTTCCATATAAGGGTAAGTGTTAGGTACCTTGAAATGGTAAGACATTGGATTATTGGAGACATATCCTAAGTCGTGCATCATTGACTCTAGTTCAGGAACACTTAAAGCATCTCCATCGATCTTGTCCACAAAACTTGTTGGGATTTCATTAACCGAATAACATAAAATGGGTCGGGTGTCCGACCCGGTTTGAGTGACAAATCAAAACTTTACAAAAACAGAGTAAGCAACGGAAGCGTGTTAATGAACCATTAGCAACTATTAAAACATGTGGTATCATTTTAGAAAACAATAAATAGTTCTAACATCCGGTCACAGATCTCCATGCAATGCAATATAAGTAACTTAAAATCAATACAAGAAAACTAACCACGTTGCGGTAGACGAGTTCCTCCATGATGTAGAAGATTCCGGAAACGAGATTCCAAAGTAGAAACCCTCCGTAAGTGCGTACACGAACAATGTCTTAACCAAGGATCTGCTAGACACCTTTAAGCTTACGACCGCAACCGAACAAAACCCTCGTGATGAACCCTAAGGTCGAATTCGACCTCCCTTAGGATAAGGGAGTCGAATTTCGAATCCCTTCTTAGGGTTTCTTGAATTCGACTTTACCAACACAAAAGGTGAGAAACCTTTTGTTGAAACTAATTTAGGGTTTAACTAAAACCCTAAATAATTAAACCTAAAACAATTTGGGGTTTTGGTTTCTTTGGTTTATGAATTTCGACACACACACAAAAGAGGTAGAGGATTTCGACTTTTGTGTGTGTTTTAGGGTTTTCATGAATGTATGAATTAATTAGGGATTCAAGGGGTTTATATAGGCATGGAATCCTAATTAGATTAGGAAACTAAAACCCTATAATTCCCTTGCATGGGAATTTCGATCCTCCCTCCTCTTTCCTTATGGAATTCGGCCATGAGGCCTTAAGGGGGATGGACCGGACTTTCCATATATTAATTAATCCATTATTAATTAATTTGGATCATTAACTAATTAATTATCCAACCCGTTAACCCATTTAATTAATTAAACTACTTTTAATTAATAAGTTATTTATCAATCAATTAAAACTAACTTTAATCGACTACTATAAATAATATTTGTCGGTTTATCCGTTTATCCTTAATTAACTCGCGTTAATTTATAAACGTATAATTTAATTAAATACTATTTAATTAAATGCGTAAATGATCAAATATCATTCCGTAGCTTTATGGTTAAACATTATAGATGTTCTATTGTGTATGACCCTACGGCTCAAAGAATCCGAAGACATACGGTTAGTCGGGTCTACGAAAGTTCACACAATTTCAACAAAACTGACCTTTCCATTGATGTATGACCTTTCGGGAGACTCAGTCAACATCCCACCATGATGAATTTTCAAAGAAAATGTAACACCCTTCATTTAAAAATACGGGTTTCCAAAAATTTTCGCCTAATGGCGTTATAACAAAGCGGAAGTAAACTTTGAAAGTCCAAACCAATTAAAATCTGTTTGGTTTCTTTAATCATTGGTGTTACTCGGTCATATCGTCAAAACAAGTTTAAATAGAAACCCGTCGGCTGCCCAACACAAAACAACCGACTACATAACATGCAAACTACATAAATGCCAAAACATAAGCAAGAGTCTAAAAATGTGCAACAACTATGGGTAGCTAAGGTCATCAGCAAGCTATCTACCCATTCCTCGCTCTTCTTCATCAACTACCTCAGCTACGCTAAACTTGAGGGAGCAACACATTTCAAAAGACAAGTGTTAGCTAACGAATTAGCTAAGTAAGATAACACTCAAGTTATAAAACATTTATCCATTTCAAACATTGTGGATTTAATCAACGTCATTAAGGCACAACACACATCAAGCATATCACATCATCAAAACTACATAATAGGATGAAACACCCTAAATGTGCCTATCCTTCATTCTGCATTACACACATATAACCACATAACTGCATTACTACTTTTAACTGCGTAACTACATTTTAACTGCATTACTACGTTTTAACTACTTTACTACATTTTAACTGCGTCAATGTGTAACATAAGTTACACCCGACTAGATGACAACCATTCAGTTGAACATCAAACGTCGTTAAGGAATGGCAAGCCAATCCCCGAGTAATCCGTATGCACAAGACAAATGAGGGCGGGTCAGACCCCTCGTATTACTCAACTTCATCTCAATGACCATGTTGCAAGGAGCCACCCAAGCAACCTACGTCAACGCACTTAGCCGGGCTAGGGAAAGTACGGGTTAAGCTTAACACTTCCCTGCATCAAAGTTTAACGAGCTCGATCCTGCATTATTTAGTTTAGGTGACTGCATTACCTAAACATTTACTACGTTTACTGCTTTTACGTTTTGGGCCCTTAAACGTGCACGTGTCATGGCAACTTAATAGGTCTAGTGAACTAGATGAGCAAGCCATACAATCATGCACATATCAACAATCAACAACATATACTACATCTCAAAGCATCACAAGCTACTGCATATCACTTCATAACATAACACTACATTATACTTCATATCATAACATACACTACATTATACTTCATATCATAACATACACTACATTATACTTCATATCATAACATACACTACATTATACTTCATTTGGGACTGCATTTCAGGTCTCAATGGTCAACTACATAACCCATATCACCTCCCGTGTAACCCCAAATACCCACAAGCAATTCAAGATATAAGTTGGGAAGTTATTATTTGAAACCATCTTTTCGTTGAACCCTCAGCGTGTCAAAGTAGTGTATCTTACCTCGTGACGATCAATAAGCAACGTTAATGTATCTTGTTTGTGATCCCGACAACCTATCTCGAGTTCATAGTCATTAAACCTGTATAAACCCAACCTAATAAGGTTATAAGACCATACATTAACTTAGGTACACTTATAGGACCCTTAAACGCTTGTTTCGGACCTCAAACGGGCTCACAGACCCTTTATGTGGCGCATGCTTTGAATATGCGTCGCATATTTGCTTCAAAAATCACCCAAAACCTCCCAGGCCCCGATATGCGCCGCACATAGGTTATATGCGCCGCATATGGAGTGCTGGTCTAAAGACTGACTCGCGCCCTTCACTTGCAGGCGACTTTTCGACCTCAAGACGACCAAATGAGTCAAAACTTAGTTCTTAAGAAATGTATGGAATTCAAATACTTTTCCAGAAATATAAAGTTTGACTCTTGAAGATCTCTAATGAATTAGTTATGGCGTCTGCAAAACAGACCTACAGAATTCGTCTTAAATCCGACCACTTCTGGAAATTGACATTTTTCACCCATATCTGGGCAAAATCAAAAGAAACATTGTTCATATCGAATCAAGAGGACACATAGACCTTTTTAAAAATATAAGATTCATCTTATAACTCTTCTAATTGAAAGAGATATGATTTTTGCAATATTACTAATTTTTCAGATCTAGTAAACCCTTAGTTTTGCAAGCAATTTTCGACCATAGCAACCACCACGACCTATGAACCTCATATTCACCCAAAATATGACTCATATAATGATTTCACATGATCACTTGTTCCAGGAACAAGAGGATACAATTACAATACATTAAATTACCCGAAAACCCCAATAATCGACAATGAAACATAATCAAATCAATTCAACCCTAGAGACCAGAAGTAAGATCCATATGATCGACTCTTATGATCACAAATCAAAGGGAAATCATCTATATTACCTGTAGATGAAAGAAAGGATGAGAGATCTTGATCAAACTTCACTTGAATCACACGTTTTGAAGGATTTTCGGCTTAGGAATTTGATAGGGGATCAAAGGGGTGGCTAGGGCTTGAGAGAAAAGTTATTAGATCTGATTTGATAAACTAATGACTCCCCCATTGACCCTAATCCCGTTTTTGACTTTCACACCATGTCAAAACTGGTCCCTAAACTTCGTAAAGTCATATTATTAGCCCAAAACACCTCTATGGACTATATACAACTTGATTAACACTTTGAACACCTCTAAAAGGCACATAACTTCTTCTTTAAATATATTTCTACATCAATTAATAAGACATTCAAGTCTCACACATAAAACACTTTAACTACATATAAGCGTTAATCTACCCTAAACTTAACGAACACTTTACGTTGACTTAACGACTCAAGTCAACCGTTAATTAAAAAGTTTGGGATGTTACAGAAAACAAATTATGGTTTGAACCTACAAAGAAAAGGATAACATTAGTGAACAATCGATTTGAAAATATCACCTTTCTTTTTAAATAAAAAAAACGAAAAACGAGGGAAAAAAGAAACAAAAAACGGGGGAAATAAAAAACCTAAATTACCATAAGCTTTGGTAGGATTGAATATATTGTTTGTTCGTATATTCCATGTAGTTGCCATTGTGAAATATCGATTTATAAACCCTAAAAATTCACTGAGTGATTTCAGTGAGTAAGGTTTGGTTATCTGAAGATGAATTGGGGTTTTGAAGATGAAAGGGTGGGTTAATTGATATTTATTTGGGTATTAGGGTTTAATTAATATTTATTTGGGTATTAGGGTTTAATTAATATTTATTTGGGTAAATTTGGGTTTAATGAATATAAAACGATCGATAGCAGAAAACGTCCCTGTGACAAGCAAAAAGACGAAAAGGTCCTCACGTGGGCGGCACGTGCAGCCTTTTAACGGAAAGAAACTAACTACGTTAAGGAAAAGGATGTAATTCGCTAATAATTCTCGTGACAGGGATGAAAAACACTAAAAAAACTTAAGAGGGTTCTAAACCACGAATTTTGGTAAACCACAGGGACGTTTTATGCAATTAACTCTTAAATTTTTTCTTGAATAAATACAAACTAATTAATTTTGTTACCGAGGCGTTGTATCAGAATACATATATATATTGTATGAGGAAAGGTTAATTAAGAACTCACAAATAAAAAAGAACGTGAGAACAATTCTGGGCCACATATTTTCCCCACCTTTCTCTCTCTTCAATTAAATAAGAAAATTCATCCAAATCATTCAAAATGCTTTATCTCACAAACCGTAAATCGTTAGATGAAAAAAAAAAGTATGGGTAGTCTTAAAATTTCGTCCTCTTTCATTAGAGATGCAATTTGATATACTTTTGACGACTTTTTAATTTTCGTTTTTTTCCCCTTGTACTTGTGTACCTACACATGTGTAGGATCTTTGTTTTCACATTTAAATTAGTAAATAACCATCTGTACACAACAATGAAGGTTAAAGGCGGAGCCCGTCAATCCATGGCGGAGCCATGGTGGCCAAGGGCGGAGCCCGTCAGTCCATGGCGGAGCCATAGCGGCTAAGGGCGGAGCCCGTTAGGTAGATCACCCATCACCGATCACCCCCTATGACCTATCACCCTCTATGACCTATCACTCTCAATGACCTATCACCCCCACCAGCTACCCTTTATGAATATCCTTAAGGCGAAGCCCGTTCCGAATCACAATTTTCGTTCAACTTACACATGTGTAGGTTATGTGTAAGTATCAAAAAGAAAACAAAAATTAAAAAGTCGTCAAAAGTATATCGAATTGCATCTCTAATGAAAGAGGACGAAATTTTAAGACTACCCATACTTTTTGTTTCATCTAACGATTTACGGTTTGTGAGATAAAACATTTTGAATGATTTGGATGAATTTCCTTATTTAATTGAAGAGAAAGAAAGGTGGGGGAAATATTTGGCACAGAATTGTTCCCGCGTTCTTTTTTATTTGTGAGTTCTCAAAATAACTCACCCCTATTATATATGATATATGATAATATGTAAAATTATAACGTGTTTTTGAAAACATTATACAACCGAAATATCTAACTTGAAATTCACTTCTCTAATATATTTTAGCCTAATATCTTCTTAATATAATATGGTGATAACACTTATAAAATCAATAGATAAATCAGACGAGACAATAAATAAATTCCACATGTCATGTGAGGATTATTATCTTATTTATTCAAACGATATATCATTTTCCTAATATACCTATTGAGTTTGAGATATATATATATATTTTGGTTTGCTTTTTGAAACCTTACTTGGGAAGTCAAAAACTGTTGCACTAATACTGTATTTGCTTAAATCTTAAAGGGAAAAGAATCTGTGTGTGTATGTAACTTGTCTTCAGCTACTATTGTAGGAAAGAAACTTTGTTTTGATTCATTGTATGTAAGTTTGTCTCAAAACTGAACGAATTGTGTAAGAAATCGGCCGGATACTAACGTGGCACCATCAAACATCTGATACGTGGCCCAATGAGAGACCACCACATCAGCATTTAGCAGATTATTTACACGATTCATTCAGTTTAGCAGGTTACTTACATACAATGAACCAAAACAAAGTTTCTTTCCTACAATAGTAGCTGAAGACAAGTTACATACACACAGATTCTTTTCTCAGTCTTAAACAATGTTCATAGATAGAAAAAAAAGAAGCATTTTGCGTAGCTTTTTAGATATCATTTGATCCACAAAATGTGGAGAGTAGAGCGGGGGCTCATTGTTTGACTTCAATTAGAAATACAACATCATTACTACTCTATGTTTAGTTAAGTGTCATTCTAAGGACTATATATTATCACATTGATAATTCTGTTTAACTAGATGGTAACATTTTATAAATCTTTAAATAGTTGAGTTCTCATGTGGCTTAGATCAACCAGCAATTTTCGGGAGACTAGTACGCAGGTATCAAGGATTTGGTTAAGTTCTCGTGACAGGTAGATATCTTCTGTTCCTTCTAAAAAACGAATATTTTTATATGCTAGTTTTTGTATAATTATGTGTTACCAAAATCCATTTGTTTATAAGCCGTCCTAGCAATGGGGTATAAAGTAAGAAAACAACCATCTAACAATATACTAAAACAGGATTGAGACTTTTTCCGATCGACACTTGCACATTATTTGGTCGCCATGTGTCCTTTTTAAACTCATAATTAATTTTGAGTTACCTTATAACTATCAAATACTAATATTAATAATTTATATATTTTTAATTAAGTATATATATCTTTTACTAAAAAGTAATGGTCAATCTATTTATATTTCGTAGAGTTTTAACATGGAAAATTTCGGAATCAAGTATTACGTAGGTATTTATTAAATGAAGATATAAAATTTTATTATAATAATTGATTACAAGATAATAATCTCTACCGCTAATAACTTGAATTTACTTGCTGTACGCCTGTACATAATCGTTAATAAGATGTCTGTTTTTGTTTTGATCATAAGATATTTTTTATATTCGTTATTTTTCCTTACGGTGATTTATTACTATATCCCATATTTGGTTAGTCCGTTTTGTAGGAAGAAGGCTATGAACTGAAACTTTTCTATTATATTTTTTTTCTTATTACTTTTTACCCTAAATTATTCCAGTTTATATTATACTGAGTTTATTAAATATAAATTAAAGTTAAATGTTTAAGAGTATATATAATTATGACCAAAACTTTATAATACAAATCTAACAAAAAAACGATTACTGTATGAATCTAATTCTAAAAATCATCGAATGATGTACCGGATGAGCAGCTAGGTAAATACACAGCTTTTAAAAATTATCGAATGATGTACCGGATGAGCGGCTAGGTAAATACACCGTTTATCATGTAAAATGATGGTAGCTAATTTTGCATCTACTGATAGCTATGTTTTCTTCATAAACCACCAAAAAATACATCCTCAACGGAAAATACCACCCAAACACCTGAAATAAGTTTTTATGTTGTTCTAACCAATTGGAAGCAACATGAATGAAGTGAAATTTTTATTAACTTACACAACGAATATTCTAAAATAAATTATGACATACCGTGCATCGCGCACGGGTATTAAGACTAGTATATATATACACAAGTGATCCGCCTAATTAAAAAGGGTAAAGAATCCCGGAGTGTATGTAACTTGTCAATTTTTCTATTGTATGTATGCATCAAAAATTTTGAACGTTTTATGTAATCTAACCTACTAAATTGAATTAATCATGTAATTACCGGTTGGGTTAAAATTTTTGTAGGTCACTTGTCATGTAATCCGCCACGTTGGAGCCACATGATATTCTAATATGCAATCTGTAATGGTTCTTTATCAGTAAATTAAAAAAATAAATAAATCAAAAGCTTATCATCACTTTCACAGTTTCACCTTCCCTTATCTACACAGAAGCCATAACCATATCTTTGAAAATGAAAACTTCAAAACCCATAAACACACAATCCGTACACACAAAGAAAAATAATAACAAAAAATTGAACAACCCCATAGCTTTACCGACGTCGATACACCAACGCCGGCCTTCCACATCACAACGACCCTACCACCACCCCGATTGTGGTAACAGTCCACCCTACCACCCCGGCGTCGTTGGCTTCAACGCTGACCACCCCCATCACCATTACAACCGCTCTAACCAACATATGTGAATCCAAAAATCTCCATCTTCATAATCACTTTAACATGTGAAATCAAAAAACAAGGTTGCCACCGGTGGCTTAAATCGGAAAAATGTTTTTTCCACAAATCGAAGTCAAATTTGGTGATAAATATGGTTGGATCAGGCCTGGATCTAACATATAACACGAACACTCTCGACACAAATCTACATCTATAAAACCTGGATCCACAAATCGAAGTACAAATCTGGTGATGACGATGGCTGCCACCAGTGGCCGGAGAATCGACAGTGGGGAGTGACCGGAGAATCGACAGTGGGGTGTCGACGGTTGGTTGAATAAGCAGTGGGGAGTGGAGGCTGTCGACGATGATGGGTTTCCGGCAGTTGGTTTGAATCAGCGGCGGCGTGGGTTAGCGATGGTGTAGGTGGTGTCCGGCGTTTGGTTGTAAGAAAAGCCGAAGATAAATAGACTGATTGTATACTGGATCAGATCATCAAGCAGAAAAAGAAGTTTGAAAAAGAAGGCGGTGGCACTCTTCGAACTATTACCTTTTACCTTTTTGAATCCAAATTACATCATGAATAAGTTAAATAATTGATTTTGAATCCAAAGTCTGATTCTATTGATTTATGTGTGGGAGGGTGTTTGGGTGGGAAGCATTTGCAGGTGAACACCCATTTGCAGGGTATTTGTGGATGGTTGACTTTTTTTATTTATTATTATAATAAAAATAAAGAATAAATTATTTTCCATGTAAGCAACATGACTCAAGTTTATTATTAAGTTGTTACCGGCTAACCATCAAGCAGGTCACCGATTACACGATTCATTCAATTTAGCGACATACTTTCATAAAACGTTCAAATTTTTTGATGCATACATACAATAGTAAAAGATGACAAGTTACATACACTTCGGGATTCTTTTCCCAATTAAAAAAGTTAAATCACTTGCCAAACCTCTCTTTTCCATCGTCCCTATTTCATACTCTAAACAAGGATACTCCCCGGAAAAACAATGACAACCTACGGCACGATCCCAACTTCATCATCCGGTGTCGGTACAACAAATCTCGAGTACCTTTCCCATGCAAAAGACCGGATCAAAACAGGTCTAAGGACACGCCGGCCATGGAAAGAAATGTTCAAAATCACCTCACTATACTTCCCTCACAGCATTATATCAGAAGCGCTACCCACGTATCAAAACAAACACGAGTTACTTCCTCGTGAACTATGTGATCATTATGTTGTTAGTTTTGTTCTTAAGTTTATTATGGCACCCCATTTCCTTGATCATGTTTGTTGTGTTGATGTGTGCATGGTTAATTTTTGTATTTTTTTTACGCGATGAGCCCTTGGTGATCTTTCAACGCGTGGTTGATGATCGAGTTGTCTTGATTGTTTTGTTTGTTGTGACTATTGGTTTGTTGTTGTTGACCGGTGTTACGGCTAATGTTTTGGTTGCAGTCTTGGTTGGGTTTTTGGTTGTGTTGGTTCTGTTGGAATATGATCACGTTAAATAAACGCATGTCCGAAAAATGTTTAAGCCTACGGGGTCACACGCGATGACACTTAGATATCCGGTAATATGTATATATTGTATCTACATATTTATAATCACCAAAATGGAGAGATATGACATTGGACATTATTAACTAGATATGTTAATTGAAATTATTTATTAATTAATAAATATGAATTATTAATTATTAATATTAATTAATATTAAATGTAATTATTAATTAAATCCTATAGTCCAAGTCAAGTTATATTTATAAATAATATTGCTTGAAGGTTAAGTTATTAGGGATATATTTATACCCTATATATATACTTAATAATCTAAAACCTAATCAATTTAATATATAAATATATTGGTTCGTATTCCTCCGTGAGTAATAAACGAAAAGAAAGAAACCAAACTCTTTTCGGTTTTCTGTTTCGAAAACATCAAAAGCAATTAAAACCTTTTATGGTGTATGGGATTTGGACGAACAGAATAAACAAATAACATCATTTGTTTTGTTTTATTACTTTCAAAGAGAAAGCAAGCTTAGAGCTTGAGGCTTTTGTGATTCAAGGTCTAGCAATCTCCGGGTTTTGTTCGACGTGTCGTGTGTGCGATCGTAGAGGGTTTTACTTTAAACCCTAAATAATAATAATCTTCATTATTAATTATATTGGAAGCTAAGCTAAAAGGTACACATTCACTTTTATCTTTGTTAATTAATTATATTGCATATGATTCTTTCCGCTGCGTACTCGTGTAATTGTTCTTGATAATAGTTATGAATCCTAACAGTGGTATCACGAGCCTAATATGTGATATATTAGTTACAAAGTTCAAAACTTGAAGGGGGTTAGGGTTGGTTCGATTTAATTAATTAAATAATTAAATATTAAAATTGTTTTTGTTTATTTATTTTAATTAAAATCGATTTTAATAAAAATAAAATTAGGGTTTTGTTTTTATTATTAATTCAACCTATTCAATGTTAATGGTTAATTAAAACCCTCTATGCAAGTTTTGATTATGTGAATTAACATGTTTATGTGATAAATTGCATGTTTTATGTACTTTTTATTTAATGTTGTTAAATAGAAATAAAAATCATAAGGAATTCATGCAAAATTCTTTATGATTATTACTTAGATATATTGATATGAATTGCTTAGTTTAATGGTCCAATAATTAGGGTTAATTATTTGATAATTGTGTGACTATGTGAATTTTTCGTGTGATTTTTCCTGTTTGACACCTGTTCATTAAAAAATTCATATAAAATCAACCGTAATGAGTTAGTTGTGCTTTGGACTGTAGATGCACGATTCATAGGGCTACAACTTTTTAGTTCTGCTCGAAGGCCAATTCTGTCGTCTAACCGGCCGAATCTGGTCGTGAAGCTGCTGGAAATTTCCAGTCAAAATCTATGTGTTTATTTGATAATTGTATGTTTGTATATGTTTAAAGGCTTACGCAATCAAGATAACTTGATGTATGTGGTCCTCTTCTATGAAGGGGGAGTCATTCTTAAACATGTACATTAACCATAGTGACCATGATTTAGGTTGCCCACCATAAATCGTTGCATGATTAATTGTTAATAGTTAGTAAGTTTATTATTTTGCTATTATTGTAAAAGGTGATGCAAAATTGTTTTAAGAAAAGAATAAACTTGACTAATAAATATCGAAATATGATTTTGTTTTAATAAAATTGGTGTCTTACAATAAAAAGATACACCGTCTCACCCATTTGAACAAACTCTAAAAGTGGTATAAGTCGGAGTGTGCTAGCCTTCTAAAGGAGCGGGTTGCGTATATCGCAAACCTTTGCTTCTGCGCTTCTTTGTGCGTTCAAATGGAGCTACCGAGCTCTTTTGTGTTGTTAAGACAATAAAAATGATTTTATTAAACATTATGTTATGAAGATGTGCATGAATCTTCATACATAAACTTTTGATTCACATCAATTGCATTACCCAATCAAAGTTAAGTCTTTGCCACCCACTTTGCTAAGAACACTTGTAAGTGCTTTTTGCTCTACGTGAGACGTAGGTGAATTGTAACTCCAAGGTAAATTACTACTCATCGTGAGACGGTGGTAGACTATTTACAAGTTCTTAATTGGGCGACTTAAAACGAGTTAAGCGGTGAGACCTTGACCCGTGGCATAAGATGGGACAAAACATGTTTACAAAACACTTAATACCCCTATAAGTGTTGTTGTAAGTCCCATAAATCTAGGAATTGTACTTGTAATGCAATTACTGATCGTCACTTACCTTTTGAGTACGTCATTTCTAGCAGATCAACTGATGAAGTGATGGTATGTCAATTGGATCCTAGCCTTAATGAAATTAATTGTTAAATGATTTACATTGGGTGATTATATTTCTTAAGGATTGATTATCGAAAATACTGATTTTTGAACTTGAATCTGTTTTGTAAATGGCAACAAATCCTTCACAAAACATACACCAATCGGCTTTCAGGTTGATGCTAGAAAGAGAAAAACTTTCTGGAACCAATTTCAATGACTGGTATCGTCAATTGAGGATTGTCCTAAGAGTTGAAATGAAAACCGATGTCCTTGAAACTCAGATGCCCGCTATCCCTGATGCGAGTGCCACTGTTGTGCAGTTGGAAGCATACAATACTCAGTACGATAGACATAATGAGGTTGCTTGTTTGATGTTGGTAGCATGACTCCCGAGCTTCAAAAGCAATTCAAATTGTACAATCCGTATGATATGATCAGAGAACTCAAGTCTATGTACGAAAAACAAGCTGGAGTTGAATTATTTGAGCTAATTGAGTCACTCCATGATTGCAAACACGAGTATGGGAAACTGGTGAGCGCTCATGTAATCAATACGCACAGCATGAGCAAAACCATAGCTAAACTTCATTCCATGTTAATTGAGTATGAGAAAAACCTTCCCAAGAAATCTGAGACACCCCAAGTTCTTGTGATCAAGGGGGGAAAGGTTCAGAAAGCAAAAACAACCGAAAGCTAAGGGCAAGAACGTTGGTAAGGGAAAGCAAAGTGCTTCTGTCTCAAAACCAACCCCTCCGGCGAAAAAGGAGCATCCGGCTAAAGACCAGGCTTGTCATCACTGTGCTGAAGTGGGACACTGGAAGAGGAATTGTCCTAAGTATCTAGCTGGGTTGAATGAGAAGAAGAAGCAAGCTGGTTTAGCCAGTTCTTCAGGTATTTTCACAAAAGAGTCAAGTCTAACTTGGACTCTACCTATCTTTGGCATTGTCGTCTTGCTCATATTGGCAAGAAACACATTGAAAGACTTCAATGTGAAGGGATCTTATGATGAAGAATCATTTGAAAAATGCGTGATGACAAGAAAACCTTTTCCGCATAAACCGGAGAGGGCTGAAGAACTACTTGGACTAATACATACCAATGTATGTGGCCCATTTAGACATGTGTCAAGGAAAGGTGCTAGCTACTTCATCACTTTTACGAATGATCTCAGTCGTTATGGTTATGTTTACTTGCTTAAACATAAACATGAAGTCTTTGAAACATTCAAGGAGTTTAAAAATGAAGTAGAAAATCAACTCGGTAAAACCATCAAGATTCTTTGTTCGGATCGAGGTGGAGAATACTTAAGCCAAGAGTTTAAGGATTATCTTAAAGCTTGTGGAATTATTCAACAGCTTACTCCTCCATATACTCCACAACATAATGGTGTATCTGAGAGGAGAAATCGAACTTTGTTTGACATGGTGAGATCAATGATGAACCTTACTACTCTCCCATTTTCATTTTGGGATTATGCTCTAGAGACTGCTGTACGCATTCTCAATATGGTTCCAACCAAGAAGGTTGACAAGACACCGCATGAATTGTTGCATGAAAGTGTCCCTAATTTGTCTTACTTAAGAGTCTGGGGATGTGAGGCACTTGTGAAGCGAGATACGCATGACAAACTTTAACCTAGATCAGTTAAGTGCATCTTTGTAGGATACCCAAAGAAAACGATGGGTTACTACTTCTACTTTCCTACCGAAAACACTGTTAAAGTTGCTAGATATGCTGAGTTCTTTGAAAAGAAACTCATCACTCAAGAAAACAGTGGGAGGATTGTTGAACTTGATGAGACTCAAGAAGAAGATGTGTCACCTTCTGAAAATACTAGCGATCATCAACTTGGGGGGGGGGAATGTTCAAAGTGATGAACCTCAAGTTGAAGATGATGCGATTCCAATTCGTAGGTCCTCAAGGACAATACGTGCTCGTGAAAGATTGAATCTTAATATTGAGTCTGAAGAACACGTGTTAAGAGATTTAAATGAACCTCCTAATTTCAAAGCTGCATTATGAGATCCAGAATATGACAAATGGCTTGAAGCTGCGAATGTGGAAATGAAATCCATGAAAGATAATCAAGTCTGGAGCTTGGTTGATCTTCCACCTAATGGTAGAACCGTTGGGTGTAAATGGATCTTCAAGAAGAAGACCGACATGGATGGAAATGTACACACCTATAAAGCTCATCTCGTGGCGAAAGGCTATACTCAGCTCTATGGAGTTGACTATGAGGAAACGCTCTCTCCCGTAGCAGACATTAGAGCTATTAGGATCATCCTAGCCATAGCAGCGTACTATGACTATGAAATATGGCAAATGGATGTCAAAACCGCTTTCTTGAATGGTTATCTAGACGGGGAAGTTTATATGGTACAACCAGAAGGTTTTGTCGATCCAAAATATCCCAACAAAGTGTGCAAGCTTCAAAGGTCCATTTATGGACTAAAGCAAGCATCAAGAAGTTGGAATAAAATGTTTGATGAGGAAATCAAAAAGTTTGGTTTTACTCAAAATCCTGATGAGCCATGTGTATATCACAAAGCTAGTGGGAGTAATGTTAGTTTCCTTGTCTTATATGTAGATGACATATTGATAATAGGAAATCACATTCCAATGTTGCAAGATGTAAAATCCCATCTTGGAAAGTGTTTTGCTATGAAAGACTTGGGTGAAGCAGCATTTATTCTTGGAATCAAGATCTATAGAGATAGAAGTAAACGGTTGATTGGACTAAGTCAAAGTGCTTATATTGATAAGATCTTGAAGCGATTCAAGATGGAGAATTCCAAGCGTGGTTTCGTACCCATGCAAGAAGGACTTAACTTATCTAGCAAACACGATGCCTCTACACCTGAGGAGGTGGAGCGTATGCAGAGGGTTCCTTATGCTTCGGCTGTGGGATCTATTATGTATGCGGTAAGATGCACTAGACCTGACATTGCGTTCGCGCAAAATATCGTTAGCCGATATCAACAGAATCCAGGTGAAGATCACTGGACTGCTGTGAAGAACATTCTTAAGTACCTGCAGGCTACTAAAGACTTATTTCTGGTGTATGGAGGAAATCCCGATACAGAGCTCAAAGTGACTGGATACTGTGATGCTGGATTTCAGACTGATAAAGATGATATAAAATCTCAGTTGGGATACGTCTTTGTTTTAAATGGAGGCGCGGTGGATTGGAAGAGCAAGAAGCAAACCACAGTTGCTATGTCTGCGACAGAGTCTGAGTATATTGCCGTCTCAGATGCCGCTATGGAAGCAGTCTGGATTAGAAAGTTTATTTCTGGGCTTAACGGGATGCCCTCAAATAACACACCTTTAGATATGTATTGTGACAATACTGGTGCAATCTTTATTGCCAACGAACCCGGAGTTCAGAAAGGTGCCAGACATTATTCTAGACGATATCACTATGTTCGTGAGCAAATCGAACTAGGTGAAATCAATTTACTCAAAGTTCACACATATTATAACTTAGTTAATCCTTTTACAAAGGCATTGTCAAAAGAAAAGCTCGATAAGCATGCTGAGGGCATATGACTTAAATTAGCTAGTTATATCATGTAAATCTGTGATTGGTATTTGGATAAGGGATGTTGAACAATTATTATTTTAATAAATGAATTAAAGTACTTGGTATGTTTGTTTTCATTTCAATATATAATTGTATCCTATATTTGCATGTTTAAATCATTAATATTTAATATTCTAAATGTCCATTGTCGATTAACTATATGGGAATATAGTTAAACTAAGACAAATCTGAGTGATTGGTAATATTCTTAGGAATATTTGAAGATGGTCCTACCAAACTCACATGATATCCATAAGATGCATATTGGACTACCCTACTTAACGAATCATCACTTTATGGATCGGCGTCATTAAGTGAAATTCGTGAAATGGTTGCTTTATTTATCCTTAGACTTGAGATACAAGCAGGTTATGCATGTATGGATTGCATTTTCTTGATATAGTTCTAACTATCCTGAATAAGGTACTAACAAAGGGCTATTTTCAGAAATGTAGTGAAATGACATGACTAACACGTGTAGTCAAAATAGAATTTGTTCCTTCAACTTGCAATTGAAGAATGATACCATTTGGCGCCCTCATTGATTAATTAAGATGTTTGTATGGCCATACCCAAATGAACTCCAGATGTTGTCTCGATTAATTTGGTAATCTTAATTAGTTATAGAAATGAGAAACATAATCGTTAAATTATGAAATGACATTGATCCATATTCATAATTAACATGGGTATTTGAAACAAAGGGATAATAAACACTGAAACCGTTTCAAAATACTTTAGGAAACTATACTTAAATATTTCCGGGAGCATTGGCGTGTTGCTAGACGCTAACCAATGTTATTGCCTTTATTATAACATGCTCAAGTGAGAGCTGTTGGAATATGATCACGTTAAATAAACGCATGTCCGGAAAATGTTTAAGCCCATGGGGTCACACGCGATGACACTTAGATATCCGGTAATATGTATATATTGTATCTACATATTTATAATCACCAAAATGGAGAGAAATGACATTGGACATTATTAACTAGATATGTTAATTGTAATTATTTATTAATTAATAAATATGAATTATTAATTATTAAATATTAATTAATAGTTAAGTGTAATTATTAATTTAAGGAACTATAGTCCAAGTCAATTTATATCTATACTTCTATATCTATAGTACTATATAAAGCAAACTACCCTCTCTCTTTAAGTAATTAAGACTTTGAAATGACCATATTACCCCTCTTCTTTATTTACTAACTTAAACATTTTCACCTATATTCTTATAATACCCTTAATAAGATAACCATATTAACCCCTCTTACATCAATTAATTTACATTCACTACCACGCCACCACCACCACTACCGCCGCCACCACTGCCGTTGTGGCCACACCGTCGTCGTTACCACCATCGCCGCTGCATCGCGCGGGCATCCATCTAGTTTATAAATAATATTGCTTGAATGTTAAGTTATTAGGGATAGGGGTGGGTTAGATTAGGGACTACTTAAATTAGGGACCATTAGGGACATGTAACTTACACATGTGTAAGTCGTGGTGGCGGTGGTCGCCGTCGCCGGAGGATCATGGTGGTGGTCGGAGATGATGGTGGTGGTGGTGGTGATGGTGGTGGTGGTGGTCGGAGATGGTGAAAAATGAATGATTGAAAAGTGTCCCTAACGGTCCCTAAAATAAGGAGTCCTAATTTAACTTTTACCATATATATATACCTAAAAATTATATATATATACCTTAATAATCTAAAACCTAATCAATGGTTTTAATATATAAATATATTGGTTCGTATTCCTCCGTGAGTAATAAACGAAAAGAAAGAAACCAAACTCTTTTCGGTTTTCTGTTTCGAAAACATCAAAAGCAATTAAAACCTTTTATGGTGTATGGGATTTGGACGAACAGAATAAACAAATAACATCATTTGTTTTGTTTTATTACTTTCAAAGAGAAAGCAAGCTTAGAGCTTGAGGCTTTTGTGATTCAAGGTCTAGCAATCTCCGGGTTTTGTTCGACGTGTCGTGTGTGCGATCGTAGATGGGTTTTACTTTAAACCCTAAATAATAATAATCTTCATTATTAATATTATTGGAAACTAAGCTAAAATGTACACATTCACTTTTATCTTTGTTAATTAATTATATTGCATATGATTCTTTCCGCTGCGTACTCGTGTAATTGTTCTTGATAATAGTTATGAATCCTAACATTCATGGTGTGGTAAGGAAGACACCGATGAATTGTGTTAAGACGCCTATCCGTCAAGTCAGGTGTGTGGGTTTCCCTTGATCACTCATAACTTGGAGTACTTTAATTACAGGCTAAAGGTAGCATGTATCAATATCCCATGTTGTTGCTTTTCCAGAAATGGAGATGGTGGGGTGTGCTTATCTTCTATATGTGTTGCCTGTGCCTATTTTGGTGTATATATGTCGTGCATATGGAATTTGAATTGGACTCATCTTTTATTCAAATGATTTTAGCGTCTAGCCATTTATTTTACACGGTTTACTTCTAACCCATTATGATACTCCAATTTTTAATTGACTTATGAAGTTTGGTTTTCCAAATGTGTCAATGGTGTTTTTTACACATCAGAAAAGATTTGGACTTCAGTGAGCTGGGACCTGGGTAGAGTAGTTGTTTATATACGAAGCCTTTGTTCTATTTATCTAGCTTTTCTATTTATCCATTTGGGTGTCACATTGTATTATTGACGAATGAGTAAATAAGCTCATAGTTTGCTAAAAGAATTTAGCAAATGGAACTTTTCTTAAATGTCTAAGCAATTTATTAGGCGGAGCAAGTTTTCTTCGTTACACAAATGATAAGCGGGCTACCAGACGTTCAATGTGAGGATGTCCAGAAACAAAACAAAAAAAAGACTGGATGTGTATAATATAGCAATACGTTTGGCTCAATTAATCTGAAACTAATGGTGGGTATTGCCTTGTCGATTCATCCATTTCATTCAAAAGAATATACTCACTAAGCATTTAACCAACACTTTGTGCATGTGCAGGGTGAATTACAATATCTAACTAATCATAAGATGAACAAAAAAATGTTACAGGTTCATCGTGTTGGGCAATAAGAATCTGAGTCAAGAAAAAGTTTGCTACTGAACCCTCCTTCATTGGACTTTGTTATGGTCCTAGATCCTACCACTCCGATTCCCAACGTCCTGACTTGAGTCCATGATCATGTCTCCTTCTAGTATCCTTAGCACCTTATTCACAAACCAATCAATAATTACTTGTCAGCTCTAGGATTTGTAAGGATCAATTCACATTTGATGAACACAGAATTGCATGAAAAGGGACTTGGGACTTTGTTTTACGCTCTCCCAGGCCTACAGTTTGTTCATTCCATGTAAAAGTATCCACCCCGTGATATAATTGGGTTAGGAATCTCAAAAGCATGTATTAAAACTAAAATTTGCAAAATTACTGAAATTTTCTTTGTATAACCTTATTGGCCTTTTTTAACATGGATTTTGCTTTTACTGGTCGATGCCTAAATAAAACAAGTAAAATGGGCCAACAGAATCTTGAAGCTTAAAAGTTTGCTTAAAAAATGGTTTGGGGGGAAAAAGAAGGCAAATACACTACTATTAAACCAGGGAGTACCTGTGACATACGAGGACGTAAATGTGGATCTCGTTTAATGCAGAGAGAAGCAGCTTGCAACATACAATAAACCTCTTCTTCTGAGTAAGAGTTCCCTAAACAAGGGTCTATTAGCTCATCAATGGCATCCTCTTCCAACAATGGACGTGCCTAACACATGTTAAAGAAACGTATTAGTTGTGCCTCTAAATCAGCACTTTAACCAACGGAGTGACGGACCTGGCACTATCCATCTGAGATGATCTATCTACATTTCAGTCTAACATTTTTTCTGCTAGGTTCATACATTATATAGGTAGCAAAATAGGCAGGTCGACTAACTAATGGAAACGGATTTGTGCCAAAACCAGTGACTTCTAAGTGTGGGCTGGGTTAGGTTGACCCACCACACACTGTTTTGTCCACTTCTTTAAGTGTATCCGTTAATAATTAACAGAGGAAGTCAACATGCACTGTTTTCAGCATCATGAGTTTGTTCTCAGAATTTTTGGCAAATCCATCACATGATGGTTGTAAGAGGCAAAATTTATAATATGTACCTTGCCAAGTTCAGATCCACCCCACTGAAGACAGGAAAGAATACAAGCTATGTAGAAATCAGCACGGGCTTGCCAGGAAGGGTTCCCCTTTTCATCGTCCACAATAGTTGCAGCAGACAATAATAATGTTTCGAAAACCATGACTGGCGAAGCAATATCCATCTAGTCCAGATACGACATATTATATCATTTCTTCCTCTCAATATATATATATTAAAAAAGGATACCAGAACAGTTAGGAACTGCAATGGTACACGAATCTTGTTGCAATCTCCGGAGTCAAGCGCATCCTACAAATTACCAACAAAATTTATCACAACTAACCCAGGAAAAAGCAAAGTAATATCTACAAAAGAAAGAGACAAAATGACAGAATACTGATAATATAATTGGCATAAATAATCAAAAATAAACATAATTCCGTATATACATAGTGACATACACCTGCATATTATCTTGTGTAGCCTTGCAACTTAGATAACGATATCCGAACCTTGAAGCTATTCTATAGAAATACAACTAAGATCAATCCTGTTGTACATATAGAGATTAAAACGTCATATATTTTTACTAAGCCGGGATCAACAATGCATAAACCTCAATTTTTAAAATCTAATCTTGAAATATTAGCTTTGGTTTGTTCGGAAAAAAATATCACAGAATAAGCAGACTCAGATAGTATAACCAAAAGACAAAAATAAAGTATAACTGAGCTTCTATTTGAATTTAGTGATTATGTTCAGAAAACAGGGGATCTTCTGCACGATCTCTTGAGGTCCACCAAAAGAAGATAACAGGCATTCCATACAAACTAGATTATTTCTAGCGTAATAAGCGGGTAAAACATATCAAGTTATCATTATGACTTATATTATAGTTAATAATTATAAATAATACCCACTTACTTGTTTATTCCTGCTTGATTACCGAATGAGTTTCAAAAGAGCAACACTAGCACAACAAAGTCCACCTGGAGATCCTTATGATTAAAAAAAATTTCGTTTTGATTTAAATGCTGGGATGTGGCGGCTTAGTAGTTTCTATCCATATCTTAGAGTCAAGATAAAAAGAATTCCTCAAATATCACGAAGAAGATTTCTCACGAAAGACGAGGTGGTCCAAATCCTTATGAGTACCCGTATTAAAACCAGTCGACGTCTATTACGACTCGTGATGCGCAACGATGATTTATATATCACCGGATATGCAGTAAGCAATGACGGCGGAGACACGTTTGAAACTCTGTGAGAGCTATGTGGTAAGGATGAGCCGGTTGCTCTTCTAGCAAGTGCTACATCCACAAAGAAAAATGATTCCTATGGGAGTTTCGACGAGTTGAAGGATTTAGGCAGGAGTAAGTTTTTTCTTATGATTGTTTAACTAGTAGTGAACTTCTTCTTTTTTTTATTAGTAATAATTTACTAAATTGCAATTATCATTAACTTAATATTTGTGTTTTTGTGTAATATTTAGAAACAAACTTTTTCTTAAATACATATATATAATGACATTTATCTCATGAATCCATAAATATATATATATTATGACATTTTTCTCATGCGAAACGTAAATCCATAGATAAGAATTATTACAAACTATAATTATGTTTTTAGTTAAATTACATGATTGAAGTGACAATGGTGCAAATAAGTTTTATAAAGTGTGTAACTAATAAGATTAACCTTTTATTGTAGGTTTGTTGTGAATTGTTTTGAAAATTTGATTGATAGTGACCGTCCATATCACAAGGACAACAGAAATACAATCAAGAAACATTTGATTATTTTTTTTTGTCGTAATTGCCGAAGAAATTAGAAACATGTGGATCGAGGAGGCCTTGCGTGTTTTTACCACGCAAGATATTGTTGAAGACTTTAGTCAAGAATGGGTTACTATCCAATTTCAAAATTGGAAAGTGTATACCAGTTATAGCTGATATGTGAGTTTGCACCGAATGATGAATAACCCGTTTTTCTTCCGTCCAGAGGATGAAGTCAGGTTTGTGGCACGGGACATAACCTTATTGGACGATGATGCTCCTACAAGGTTTCTAGCTGTCCAACGAATTCTGAAAGCGAAATGCTACGAACCGTACGATTTTACAGAAACTGGGCAAATTTTGTTTGTCAGGGATGAGGCTGAGACTGGGGAAGGAAGGTAAGTAAGTTGCTCGCTTTTGGTGGTTGATGTCATGTTTCGTATTTCTCTAGAGTCTTTTTTTCAGATTTTAAGTTTCGTATTCTATCTATATTACCCCAAATTTTATAAACAAAAGAGTCTTAAATAGACTTAAATAAAATTCGGGGTATTATAGATAGAATACAAAGTTTAAGATTTGAAGAAAAACTCTAAGAGAAAAATGAAACATGACATAAACCACCAAAGCCAGAAGCTTACTAACCTTCCTTCCTCAGTCTCGTCTCTGACAAACAAAATTTGCTCAGTTTTTGTAAAATTGTACAATTCGTAGCATTTCGTTTTCAGAATTCGTTCGGCAACTAGAAACCTTGTAGGAGCATCATCATTCAATAAGCTTATGTCACGTGCCGCAAACCTCGCTTCATCCTCTGGACGGAAGAAAAACGGGTTATTCATCATTCGCTGTAAACTCACATATCGGCTATAACTGGTATACACTTTCCAATTATGAAATTGGATTGTAAACCATTCTTGACTAAAGTCCTCAACAAGATCTTGCGTGCTAAAAACACGGAGCAAGGCCTCCTCGATCCACATGTTTCTGACACCTTCAGCAATAAAGACAAAAAAAACAATCAAATGTTTCTTGACTGTATTTCTGTTGTCCTTGTGATATGAACGGTCACTATCAATCAAATTTTCAAAACAATTCACAACAAACCTACAATAAAAGGTTAATCTTATTAGTTACACACTTTATAAAACTTATTTGCACCATTGTCATTTCAGTCATGTAACATAAGTATAGTTTGTAATATTCTTGTCTATCGATTTACAATTCGCATGAGAAAAATGTCATTATATATATATATATATATTATAAATAACTGTATTTAAGAAAAAGTTTGTATGTAAATATTACAAAAAAAATACAAATTTTAAGTTAATTGATAATTGCAATTTAGTAAATTATTACTAATAAAAAAAAAGAATTACTGCTAGTTAAACTATCATAAGAACAAACTTACTCCTGTTTAAAAGCCATCAAGTGGTCGAAACTCCTATAGGAATAATTTTTTCTTTATGGATGTAGCACTTGCTAGAAGAACAACTCGCTCATCCTTACCACGTAGCTCCCACAAAGTCCCAAGCGTGCCTCCGCCGTCATTGCTAATTGGCATATCTGATAATATAGAAATCATCCTTGCGCATCAAGAGTGGCAATAGATGTCGATTGGTTTTAATACGGATACTGATAAGGATCTGCACCACCTCGTCTTTCGTGAGAATTATTCTTCGTGAAATTTGAAGGATTCTTTTTATCTTAACTCTAAGATATGCATAGAATGAAACTACTAAGCCGCCACCTCCCAGCTGTTAAATTGAAACAAAATTTTTGTGAATCAGCATAAGGATCCAAGAAAAATAAACAAGATTGCTGTGCTAGTGTTGCTGTTCTGAAACTCATTTGGTAAACAAACAAAAATAAACAAGTGAGTATTTTTGTTTAAGAAATCCAAGAAAATGTAAATGATCAATGTGTAGTAGTTGAAGGTGTAAATGAAGTATGACATGTAGTAGTTGAAAGGAGATGTAAATGAGCCACTATATAGCAATTACTTTTGATAAAGTTTTCTCCGCTTCCCCTTGTATATCCTCAGTTAGTCAGTTGTCTCAAGAAAACATATTCAACATTTGAGAATGGTAATAAATAAAAATCACCTAAGCACTTTTTCGGCTTGACAAAAATACAAGTCCTTATTGATATTCAAACACTCTGAATATGCTTTTTCTTCCGAATCACGTTGTCTGGAAATTCCAAATCCATCCTGCATATGCTGTATAACATAAGAAAACTTTAGAAGTAGATTCATATATAACAACGGCAAACATCATTTGGATTTAATATATAGAAAACATTTAGTAACACTAAACCAAACTTGATTATTACAAGCCATGTATAAGTGAGTTCAGTAAACCATCATTATAAGTAACCAAAATAAAAATTAAAAAAAATAAAATAAAAAAATAAAAAATCTATTCTTGCATATACATATGCGTGTGTGTTAAATATTACTGGACTAAAAACGGTTTATAGTATTAGCTATGATACCATTTAACTATAAAGGATTAGTTTAGAAAATATATTGAAAATATATTGTCCTATTATTGTGTTTCCTAATTTACGGTTTCTTTGGCCTTAAGATACGCATGTCGTATGGCTATATATGTAATTGGATGATTCATGAATAATATATAAAAAAAAATCCATTCCAACCGAAATTCTCATGGTATCAGAGAGGTTTATACCGATCGCCTCAATTATTAAACATGACCGGAGATAAGACCGACGGTAGCGGCGGCATCAAAAGCAACGCCGCTGATCCAACTTCGCCTTATTATATACATCCCTCTGATCTCCCCAAACAAATTCATGTTAACAAAATTTTAACCGATTCGAATTATAATGATTGGGCTAAAGAGATGGCCAATTTCTTATTCGCTAAAAACAAGATGGGATTCGTTGACGAAACGATTCCCAAACCAGAAAAGACTTCAGACGATTACATGCCCTGGATGCGATGTGATGCGATGATCATTGGGTGGCTGACGTCTGCAATGGACAAGAACATCAGATCGAGCGTTCGATATGCTAACACCTCGTCTGAAATTTGGAACGACCTAAAAGAAAGGTTCGGAAAAGGAAGTGCACCCCGAGCTTATGAACTAAAGCAATTGCTTTCCTCTTCACATCAAGACGGATCCTCTGTTTCGTCATACTACACCAAACTGCGTGGCATATGGGATGAAATCAATTCGGTGCTTCCGACTCCGCAATGCACATGTGGTAATTGTACGTGTGATATCGGAAAAAGGTTGATGGAATTCAAGGATAAGGAGCGGCTATATGAGTTTCTGATGGGGCTTGATTCTGATTTTTCAACTATAAGAACTCATGTTCTCTCCATGAAAACGACACCAGCACTTGGAGAAGCTTACCGTCTCGCGTCTGAAGAAGAACAACAAAAGTTAATCACGTTAAACAAGTGAGCTGCTGTTGAACCCGCTGCCTTTAAAACGCAAGGATATCGTGAAGGTAGTTTTGGTCGTGGACGAGGCTATAAAGGAGGTTCAAAGGATTTCAAAAAAAACAATGAAGACAAGGTTGATCATTGTAACAAATGTGGGAAGGATGGGCATAAAAGAGAGAGTTGTTTCGAGATTATCGGGTATCCCGATTGGTGGCCAGGAAAAGGAAAGAATGACAAGTTGAAGCCGAAAAGTGCCCATGTAGAAGTCGAGCCTGGGCTTACTGGACTTACTGATGCGCAGTACCAAGCGCTCATGAAGCATTTCAATGTTAATGAGCAAAAGGGAGATGATACGCGTAAGGCAAATATGGCTAGTAAGATTGATAATTCTAGTGATTGGGTTGTAGATTCGGGTTCGACCGATTACGTGGTAAATAATTTTGAAAGTCTTGAAAGCAATGTTTCTATTGCACATGAAGCACCAATCATGATACCCAATAGGGTCAATGTTCCTATTCATGCGAAAGGAACTTGCACCTTAAATGGAGACAACAAAATCAATGAAGTTTTATACGTGCCTGATTTTAATTGTAATCTACTTTCTGTAAGCAAGTTGACAAGAGAATTACAATGTGTAGTGAGCTTCTTTCCGGATTTTTTTGTAATGCAGGGCTTACACTCGAAGAAGTTGATTGGCACGGGAAAATGCATGAAAGGTCTATATCGGATGGCAATGGTAGCGGGAGCAAGAAAGGCCGCTGCAACAAGCAAGGTTGACGTCAAGATTTGGCATTCAAGATTAGGTCATGCTTCTCATTCTAAGTTGTCACATATAGATTTTTTTAAGAGATGTTTCATTGAATTTTGAGAATAATGTGTGTGATGCTTGTGTTAAAGCTAAACATACACGAGCTCCTTTTCCTAAGAGTTCTATTAAAACTAATGATTGTTTTGAATTGATTCAATGTGATATTTGGGGTAAATATCGAAAGTCATCAACGACCCATGCAAATTTTTTCTTGACTATTGTCGATGATTTTAGTAGAGCTCTTTGGGTTTTTCTGATTAAACATAAAAGTGATGCTAATGATTGTTTGATTAATTTTCATAATATGGTCAAGACCCAATTTTCAAAACCTATAAAACGGATTAGAAGTGATAATGGAGGAGAATTCACTTCGAATAGAATGAAAGATTTTTATTCTAGTCAAGGTATTTTGCTTGAAACAAGTTGTCCCCATACTCCACAACAAAATGGAGTAGTGGAACGAAAACATAGACATCTTCTTGAAATTGCTCGAGCTTTAATGTTTCAAGCAAATATTCCAAAACGTTTTTGGGGGGAATGTATAGAAACAGCCACGTATATCATTAATCGTCTTCCTTCCAAGGTAATTAAAAATCAAACTCCGTATGAGATAATTTTTGGGGAAAAACCGGACTATAGTCACATGAGGACATTGGGTTGTTTGGCCTATTATAGTAGTATCGAAACGGGTGGTGACAAGTTTGAGTTCAGGGGGAGACCAGGAATATTTATGGGATATCCGCAGGGTACAAAGGGGTATAAATTTTTTGATGTTGAGCATGGAAAGATGGCAATCTCTCGTGATGTTAAGTTCGTTGAAAATAATTTACCTTTTGTACACCTTAAAACTAGTGACAACATTAAAGGAGTAGTTGATAATTTTAATTGGGCTGATGAAAATGTCGAAGTTAATAGGACGGATGGGTTGGATGGCACAAGTATTTCTGATGGGCCGGATTCATCTAGTGATTTTGATGGGCCGCATTTATCAAGTGATACACTAATTGGGCCGAATCATTCTCCAGACCCCCTTGTTAGTTTGAACGATAATGTGATTATAGGAAATGAGTCAATTGTGACAGTTGAACCCCCGCCATCAAAAAGGGTCAGATTCCCTTCATCAAGATTACAGGACTATGAAGTTACGTTACCGCCATCCATTGACCATGCAATGCCCGTCAACAATCAAGCTTCTTCCACGGTACACCCTCTTGCAAACTATGTTTCTTATGATAATTTTTCAACTTCTCACAAAGCCTTTTTAGCGGCCATAACTTCGGTTCATGAGCCACCTTCTTTCAAGGAAGCAATGCAGGATAAGAACTTGCGAGATGCAATGCAACAAGAGATTAAAGCACTCGAAGATAATGAGACTTGGGTGTTAGAGACGTTACCGGAAGGAAAGCATGCAATAGATTCAAAATGGGTTTACAAAATCAAATATAAACCCGATGGAACGATTGAAAGGTATAAGGCTCGACTTGTGGCGAGGGGTTTCACTCAAATTGAAGGAGTTGATTATCATGACACTTTTGCCCCGGTTGCGAAATTGGTAACGGTTCGAACTCTTATTACCGTGGCAGTAAAGAAGAATTGGTTGTTGCATCAATTGGATGTTAACAATGCATTTCTTCATGGTGATTTACAAGAAGAAATATATATGAAAATTCCACAAGGTTTTTTTCAAAACGAAGAAACTAGAGTATGTCGTTTAAAGAAATCGTTATATGGTCTAAAGCAAGCCTCTCGCACTTGGAATCATAAATTCACTGTTTCATTGATACAACTTGGTTTTGTGCAATCAAAGGCAGATTATTCTCTTTTCACTTACAAGGAGGGTGATAAGTTCATCGCGGTTTTGATTTACGTTGATGATGTTATTGTTACCGGGAATTATAACGACATGATCGAAAGAACTAAAGACTATCTACACACGACTTTCAGTATCAAAAATCTTAGTCCCTTGAACTATTTTTTGGGAATTGAAATTGCTCGTACAGATGATGGAGTCATTCTTAGTCAGCACAAATATTCTTTAGATATTCTTAATGATTGCGGTCAACTAGGATGTCGTCCTAGTGCGTTTCCCATGGAGCAGAATTTAAAGTTAGATCAATGTACTGAAAGTCATAAAGTTGATGCAACTCTCTATCGTCGACTTGTTGGACGGTTACTTTATCTTCAAGCTACCCGACCCGATCTTGCGTATGCCGTAAATATCCTTAGCCAATTTGTTTCTGATCCTAGGGATGACCATATGAACGCAGCCATCAGAGTACTTCGGTATCTTAAATCCACTCTTGGACAAGGTATTTTTATTCCGAAAGATGGCGGTTTTGATCTCACTGCTTTTTGTGACGCCGATTGGTTGGGTTGCCCTTATACTCGACGATCGCGAACAGGATACTTGTTATCGTTAGGGGGTGCGCCTATATCTTGGAAGACAAAGAAGCAATCAGTAGTCTCTCGTTCTTCAGCAGAAGCAGAATATCGCGCCATGGCTACTACGGTTAGTGAAGTTCTTTGGATGCGGTGGTTACTCAAAGATTTTGACATCGACATCACGGACGCTACACCTCTTTATTGTGACAACCAAGCAGCAAGACATATCGCTAATAATCCAGTGTATCATGAACGAACTAAGCACGTGGAGATGGATTGTTATTTTGTCCGAGAACGGGTGGAATCACGCGAGATTTTGCCGATATGTGTGGCCAGTAAACAGCAAGTTGCAGATTTGTTCACTAAACCTTTAGGAGCACAGCCACTTCGTGATTTACTAGACAAGCTGGGTGTTCGTAATCTTCACGCACCAGCTTGAGGGGGAGTAAAGGACTAATATTGTAAAATATATTGAAAATATATTGTCCTATTATTGTGTTTCCTAATTTACGGTTTCTTTGGCCTTAAGATACGCATGTCGTATGGCTATATATGTAATTGGATGACTCATGAATAATATATAAAAAAAAATCCATTCCAACCGAAATTCTCAAACTAAACATATACAAGTCAAAAACCAGACTAATTAAAGAAATAATCTAGTCATAACCTATCTATTGCACATATATATACATACATACTCAATAGTCAAGATTAACAAGTCTTTATCATTAGTACTAAACAAAAAAAGCAATTACTCATTTTTACCACCGGCCTCCACCTCTTTGTTTCACTATGAAAACCATAATATCAATGTTTAATTCTAAAGTTTAATATCCCCCTATTTGATTTTATAATGACATATAACAAGATCTATCCAAATTAATAACCCTAAAAAGTTACATGTTGCAATATTCATTCTTAAAAAAACTATACAAATCAATAGCTTTAAACAATAGCCTATATAGATTTTGTCCCTTTTTTTCAATATATGTTTTTGTTATTTCAGTTCTGTGTTCTTCATTGAGCACACAAAACCAAAACAAATGAACTAATAAAACATCAATCCAAACGGAACAAAAAAAAAAGGGTTCGAAATTTACGCACCAAATCGCTCTCTAATCTGACCAAAAAAACCGCTTCCAATCATCATCAGCAGAATTCAACAACCGATCCAAGACAATTAACCATAAGTTCTTCAACTTCAAGTTTATTAACACATCAACAACTTCTTTTGTATCATCAACAATATTTGTAAATATCCCTTTTCTGACACTATTATATGTCGGTAGCCTTTCGATAGCCGCCCATCTTAACGCCTATTCATCTTCGCCATTTTCGCAAAAAGAAGAAGAACTTGCTGATAAATTCTCAGCTGAATTTACCCACGCTATACAAATCTGAAACCCCAGAGAAGATTTTTTAGATTATGTATACATAAAATTAGATAAATGTCACAAGAATAACTAGCATTGTATATGTATAGCTATATGTATACATGCATTTACAGTTATTGGAGTGGTGGTTGAGCACAGCATTTATGGCGGGCTTTTTTCCTTTTTCTATCCTATAATATACTCGTAATAATATTAAGTCCTCATTCAAATAAAACTTGCATCCACATCAACTGTTGCTAGGTTTTAGTCCGAACATGTCACAATATTGTGTTTTAGTTGGGGTTGGCAATGGTAATCCGATCCAGTGGCGGATTTAGAAATTCGCCATTGGGTGTGCACTTTTCAATAAAATTTTTTTTTGATTCTTATATGTATAAATCTTCAACTCCGGTATTTCGGTTGGTTTTTTGTAGGGTTTGAATGTATCGAAGCAACACAAACACAAACGAGAGCTTGTTCATATTCGTACGTTATATTTAACGAATTGTTCACGAACATATAACTAAACACGTAACCATGTACATGTCTCTTTTTTGTGTGTACAGTTTAAAGCAAACAAAGGCCGAACACAAATGAACATAAAAAATTAACTAATTTATAACTATGAAATTTACGATGTAAACTAATCATTACAATATATAAAAAAAAATTTATAATTAGTTTTAAGAAAACGTCTAAATCTCATACGAATATAAATGGTTAACAAAAGTTTACGAATATAAATGAGTAACACAAGATTACTAACAAACGTTTAGAAAGAAAATCTAAATGTTGACTATAAATTCATTCGCAATATAAATCCAGAATCAAAACAAATCATAGAAAAATTTAATGTTTATCGTTTTTATATACCTTCAGCATAAATAAATAATAGATTAATTTGTAATGATAGGAGATATATGTAAATTAAGTGATTAGAATGAAAGAATAACAACTTTAGTTCGTGTAAAAGGAAGACCCACACATTCCCACTTTCTATTGGCTACTAATAACAATTAACAAGAGAGGAAGAATCAAAATAACAAATGGGGTATGCATTGATTTTTTGCAGGTTATGCACTCAATGTATTAACCTTTAGTATTTTCAAATTTCTACACTATTAACATTGCTAGTAATTCTCATAGGGTATGCAATTGCATACCCTATTATGCACGTAAGTCCGCCACTGATCCGATCCAATGAACATCCACCCGATCCGATCAATTATTGATGGATATGGATAACGTTAAGTAGATGAATCTTAGATATGGAGCGGATATGAATGTTCAGTGGAATGGATATGGATGAAAATTTGTCATCCATTAACCCAAAAAAAATTAAATTTGTTTATATATATTATTACATATATAAATGCACATGTGGTTAACCTTATTTACATTTTCGTTAAATTTATATATGACTTGAAACTTCTGAGGTAGTGTGTTCCTAAAATTTTGATGCTCCAACCAAATAATCTGCAAGTGGAATTAAGCTAGCTAGTAGTAAGTATTCAATATTTTAGAATTTTAGATTACAAGTGTGAAAAACATTATATCTTTTAGTTGTACAAGCTAGAAAATTAGTGACTTTTAATTGTATAATATAGAAATAAACCATGACTTGTGATTGTCAAAAGTTGGAACAACGTATTTATGGATGACAACGATGTTTACCGCATATTTCAAATTGTTTTTTTGTTGTGAACTATTTTAAAGACATCCAATGGATATCCATTTATCCATCTCATGACACGAGAGGTTTGTATTGGTAGCCACGAATAAAGAAATACATTGCAAGATACGTTAGTGAATGCATTACATGTTTACAAGTAGAAGCCGACCACAAGAGACCACCCGGTTTACTAGTCCAACCGGTAACGCCGGGGTGGAAATGGGAACGATTTGCCATGAACTTATTCACAAAGTTACCTAGAATGAGTAGTGGTCGGGACACCATTTGGGTGTTAATTGACCGGTTGACTAAGTCGGCTTACTTCTTAGCCATCCGGGAAGATGATAAATTTGACACCATGGCACGTTGTACATCAAAGAAGTAGTATCCAAACATGGAGTTCCGATTTACGTATTTACCGATCGGGATACCCGATTCACTTCCAAGTTTTGGAAGGCGTTCCAAAAAGCGATGGGTACTCAACTTGACATGAGTACGGCGTTCCATCCACAAACCGATTGTCAAAGTGAAAGAACGATTCAAACGCTTGATGATATGCTAAGATCTTGTGCCATCGAGTTTGGTGGCAATTGGGAAATGCATTTACCGTTAGTTGAATTCTCATACAATAATTATTCACGCTAACATTCAAATGGCGCCGTTTAAAGCTTTGCATGGAAGAAAGTGTAGATCACCACTAGCTTGGAGCGTGTTGGCCCGGTAACTTATTGTTTGGAACTCCCTCAAGACATGAGTGGAGTTTATAATGTGTTCCATATTTGTAATCTTCGGAAGTGTTTGGTGGACCCAACACTTCATGTGTCCCTCGAGGAGATCCGGGTAGATAAAACGTTGAAAATTTGTAGAAGAGCCGGTAGAAATATTTGATCGAGCAACTAAGAAATTAAAGAATACTTAGTACACAATCGTGAAAGTGAGATGGCAAGCTAGGTGCGGACCCGAGTTCACCAGGGAACGTGAAGATTGTATGAAAGCCAATAAAGATTATTGGTGAAAGATTTCAAGTCTTTTAAGTGCTCATGTGGGTTTTGATTTTTACTTCATCTTGGTTCTGATTTTTCTTCATCTTGGCTATGATTTTACTTCATCTTGGTTCTGATTTTTCCTCATCTTGTTTATGATTCACTTCATCTTGGTTATGATTCACTTCATCTTGGTTGTGATCTTTTTCACTTCAACTTATTTTCGGGTTGAGTCTTTTCAGCCAAGTATCCCCATTGGTTTAGTAACTAGGGTTTTGTCAAATTTCGGGACGAAATTCCTTTAACGGGGGAATGATGTAACATTTGTGAAATTTGACTTGTTAACTATGTGATTATATGTATGATTTTATTAACTAATTTAGTTAATAATAAATGATCGAGTTGTTAGTAGTTAATTTGTGTTCAAGGTGCTATTCGAAGTAGGTTGATCGTTCTTTTAAGCGTATGGTCGATGATAGTCAAGGTATAATTAAACTTGAAATGTGTTTGTGGGTAATCCATGGGTCAACCCAAAACCCATGACCCATGCCCCATCTACCCAACCCTATCCCTAACTCTTCCACCAAAATTCATCCACTCATTTCCTCCGTCTTATCTTTCCCTCTCTATATCTCTTGCGAGACTCATACTCTCTCTCTCTCTAAATTTCTTGAATCATAAAATGTGTTTTAAGTTGGAATCACATTAAATTCACCATCTCCATTATTATTGGGTCATCATACCAAGGATTTGAAGGTCAAAGTCCAAGAAATCCTTCCATCTAGCTCAAATTCGGGTTTTACTCTTTGAAGGTAATTTTGCTAAGTAAAACTCATCTCAAATCCACCATTTTATGTTTATAATCATGTTTCAAGTCTAACCTAAACAACCCTTAGTCAATTTTCGGGTCAAAAGCTTAATGGGTAGATTTTAGGGTTTACAACTTGGATAATTTAGGTTAAATCGGATTTGAGGCTTAATTGAAGTTATGGAATGATTTTAAAGTATGGGTTAGTTTCATACACATTACTTATGCCAAGTTAAGCTCAAAACATGTCTTAAAACCCTTCAAATCGAGGTCTAGGTCGAATTAGGGTTTTGTGAGGTCAAAATGGGTCAAGAACGATTCTTGAGTTTAAAGTGATGTTATGGAACGAAATTATGAAAGGGGTTATGTTTGTTTATGTTCAATCATGTTGATTATATGTCGAATTGAGTCTTGAATCTCACAAAATCGGATTTCAAGTGTTGAATTAGGGTTTGGATGTTCTTGGTCAATTTTGACTTTTTAGTCAAACCATTCTTACCCATGTTGTTGCCCAGATTTCCCTTTGTCACCTCACCACCGTCTCTTACGCTGCATGGGACCGTAATGGACGGTCCCCTAGAATCGATGGTTTCCTGTTTTTACTAGTTTCGAACCGACACCCCTTGCTTCGAGTCTAGCTTCTTTATGAGTCTTCCTTTGAGTTTCTTAGAAATGAATTGGGGTCTAAATGGTCGTCCAAAGTCGGGAATGAAAACTTAAGTCTTGTTTGAAAACGAATGAGCATGAGTCGATTTATATATATATGTATATATATGAAGATTTATATATATATGTATATATATGAACATATATAGATACATGCACTTAATACGCACGTTGTATAATCATATTGATAGGTCGTGAGCATTGAAGAATTCTGAACTTGTCGTAGCCGCTCAAGGTGAGTTTCATAGCTCCCTACTCAATTGAGATTCGGGCTGAAAAGTGTACATACATGTTTGATTGTTGATTAATTGATTGGTTGACTGTTCGATTGATGTGTTGACTTATCGCTGGTATGATTATGCTTTCGGTTAAGATACATGTTGTGGTTAGAATAGTTGTACATACATGGAAGACGATTATGCCTTCAATGAGTTGTAGATGTGGTGGTAATGTGTGAAATCGAGTTTAAAAATTTAAAACAAGAAATACCCTAAAACTGACTTGTTAGGACCAGTTCACCTGGAACTGGCCAGTCACCAGTTCACACTGACCAGTCACCAGTTGCATCTGGTGACCCAGTAAACTGGTGACCAAGATGATTTGTCGAGAAATATATTGAAGTCCAGTTGCACCGTACAGTCAACGCAACTGAAGACTTCCTCCAGTTGAGAACTGACCAAGTTGAAGAAGCATTCCAGTTGAAGTCGAAGACAACAAATGGAAGATAGAGAATGGCAATGGCAGCGAAGCCCAGTTGGCATTCTAGTCAGTTACAAACTGGAGAAACATCAGTGGAAAGCCCTTACAAAGCTTTACACTGATTACGAGGAATTGACTTGTATGCTTTATGTACCTTTACCCGGATAATAAGCCTTATCTTATTATTTAAGTATTATAAGGTACATAAAGGTGGTTATGTAAAGTCACTTTAACATACGACTTTACACTGCCTTTTAAGGAATTAAATGCTATTCCTTAAATGCTCCCAACCACATTTGTATGGCTAAAGTTAACATCCCAATGTTAACTTTGCCTATAAATACAAGTCATTGCACAACCAAGAATATTACTTCTTCGAATAAACTTCGATAGAATTCACACTTTGCAAACCTGCAATATTCTTGGTGAACTTGTGCAATCTTCTCTCAATCGCTAAAAGGAACATTTCACAACTTTAAGTGTTTCGATTGTCTTGAGAAATTCCGAGTGTAGATCAATTGTATTTCATAGGTTGTTAGGATATTTACATTCGTGTATTATCTTGGTTCCGCATCAACCTTGTAATTTGTTTAATATCAATAAATAAATTACACATTGAAAAATACATATTGTCTCATCAAGTTATCTTACAAGTTATTTGTATATTGCATTGTTCTTTACTATTGTCTTTTATATAAGTAATCTATCTAGAACTTGGTATATACACACTGCAACTGGTCGTCTCCAGTTCAGTGCATATATTGCAAAGTAACTCCACCATCGACATAGAGGTGTCTTCAGTAGTACCATCTAACGAGTTGGGACTTACAAGTGGTATCAGAGCAGAAGGCTAATAAACTTGCCTAGATCTGCTAAGATGAACACTACTGAAGGTGGAGATGGTTCTGGTTCAGGTGAAAACCCCTCGAATACAAATGCACAACCTTTTCAAAATGTTAACACCAACCCTCCTCCTCCTACTGCCCCAAACCATGTCCATGTACACTACTCTAACACTCCTGTTCCAAAATTTGATGGAAACAGTGAGACATTCGGTAAATGGAAGGCTAGAATGCTTTTGCATTTTGGTGGGATTGAAAGGTATATGTTGAAAATCCTTAAGGATGGACCATATATACCCATGTCCCTTGGGGTTAGTCCTCTTCTTGATCCAACTGGAAGAAGAGGTTCAAGGGAAAAGCCTGAAGACCATTGGTTTGATGAGGATCGCAGACTGGTGGACTTGGACACCAGACTGAAAAACATGATCCTTGGGGCTGTCCCTGAAGACCTAATTCCAACACTTGTGTTGTTTCCCAGTGCCAAGTCTATGTGGGATGAATTAGTGATTCAATTTGAAGGAGGTGATGACACAATTGTCACCAGAAAAGTTGCTTTGAACAAGAAGTATGAAACCTTCTTTGCCTTGCCCAATGAAAGTCTAACTGGTACATACACCAGATTTTCTAGCCTCATCAATCAGTTGAGAGGATTGGGTGTAGAGAAGGATAAGGATATTCTTCTTGAGAAGTTTTGTGATATTCTTCCTTCCAAATGGGAAAACATGGTTCTTGTCTTGAGACAAGGTAAAACCTTGCACACTCATACTCTTGCATCGCTCTATGGAGCCTTCAGATTCACTGAGATAATAATGCTGCAAGACTTGTGGCTGAGCAAGATGCCATGAACCATGCCCAGAGTCCCAGGTTGCTAGTGCAACTGAGCGACCTTGTGCTGCTTTAATGTCTGCTGAGAGTGTCCAGGTACACTCGATGAAGGAGATGTTGAACAGTTTCTTAAACTCTGGACTGACCACTGAAAACAGTGATGGTTGTAATGAAACTGACGATGATGATCTGGTCGCCATGATTGCTAAAACCTTTAATAGGTTTAAGCATAAATCCAAAAGATTTAATGGCCCCAACAATGCTTCCAGCTCCAGCTCTCTGGATAGGACCAATCTTACATGCTATAAGTGTGGTAAGAAAGGTCATTTTATGAAGGAATGCAGATCTAGTCAGTTGAACAACCAAACTGGCCCTTCTGTCCCTAATTTCAATCGGCCTGATGATAGCTACAAAGCTAAATACAAGAAGCTTAAGGCCCAGATTGCCCTCCTGTCCATGGAAAAGAAAAAAGATCAGTGCTTAATGGCACAAACTGAGGGAAAATGGGAGTACTCTGATGACTCATCTGATGATGAAGAAGAGGAAAGGGACATGTGTTTCATGGCCTTGGAAGATCAACAACAGCAGCATGTGGTGAAAGAAGATGTCATCTCTGGAAGATGGGTGGACATCATACTGAAAAAGGTATGTGACTATGATAAACCAGGTTGACCCTGAACTAAAACTGGACCTGGCTGAATCATTAAGTGGTGATTTGGCATTTGTGGAAACTGTTAGAGCTGATAGTGAAAGATATCTTGACACTATCCTAATTGAACTGAACAATGTTAAACCACAACTAAATGATTTGCAAAGTGTCCAGCTGGCTCTCAAGGAGTCAGTTTTAAAGATTGAGGCTTTAGAACTTGATAATCAAAAATTATTTTCTGATTTTGAAAAAGCACAAAAGATTATCAAGTCATGGGTAAAAGCATCTGGCAAAAACTATGATGCATTTTCAAGAACGATCGATGCCCAGAAAAATGCATGGAAATCTGAAGATCTGGAGATGGCAGCTCTTATACCAGATCTTCATGCATTGCCTCCAGCTCTCCAGGTTGAAACACCTTATGATCAACCTGAAGCTGTTGAAACTGAAACCAATGAGACCACCCCCTTTGAGGTTAAAACTGGAGCCAAACAGGCTAAAGCTTCAGTCAAAAAGGCCACTGGTAACAAGCCTTTATCTCAAAAGTCTAAGGAGCCCAAGACCCGACAGACTAAAGCACCAGTTGAACCTAGGTCCAAGGTTCAACTGCCTGAAAATAATATTTTGGTTAATCTGGAAAGACAACTCCAACTTTTGTCTCGGCAGGTTCAGAGTTGTACTGCCCGGATTAACAATCTGGAAGGAGGTTTATTACCTCCAGTTTTCAAACAAAATATTAATCCACTCTCTTTAATACCTAAACAAAAGAATGTTCCTTCAGGAACAAAATCTGGTAAAATTAAAGGGAGTAAGTATCAAATACCAATTATTTTTACTCCTGCACCTGGAGCTGGTGATAATGCTCCAGATGTAGCCTCCAGTTCAACACCTCAACAATCAACTGTGGCTTCTGTAGAGAAGTCCAGTGGACCCATCAAGAAAAGATGGGTTCACAAAAAGAACTAATGATTTTTGTGTGTGTGTAGGGCGATCGAAAGAAAAATATCTGGTATCTGGACAGCGCTGATGGCCGGACTATGACCGGATGTAAGCCCCTACTGGAAGAGTTCACTGTCCAAGATGGACCGACAGTAACGTTTGGTAACGATCAATCTGGAAAGACTGAAGGATATGGTGTGCTCAATAATGGACAAGTCGAATTCAAAAGAGTTGCATTTGTGAATGGTTTGAAATACAACCTGATCAGTGTCAGCCAACTTTGCGATGATGGCTTCAGAGTATTGTTCGATATTGCACAAGGCACCATATTTAACAAGGATTGGAAAGTGGTGATGATTGCACCAAGAAAAGGGAATGTGTACATCATGGATATGGAACCAGCTCCAAAAGAGCAATGTTTTCTATACCAAGGCTGATGAGGACACCAACTGGCTATGGCATAAAAGATTATCCCATCTTAATTTTAAAAACATTAACAAGTTGTCTCGCAAGCAACTGGTTGATGGGATACCTCAAATTTCCTTCAATAAGGAAAAGCCATGTCCAGGGTGTGAGATGGGTAAGCAGAAAAGAGCCAGTTTCAAAACTAGGCAAAATTTTAGCATCACTGAACCTCTTCACATGCTTCATATGGATCTCTTTGGTCCAGTGAATGTTCAAACTAGAGCTGGAAAGAAGTACACTCTAGTTGTGGTTATGAATTCACCAGATATTGCTGGGTGGTATTCATCAGATCCAAAAGTGATGCTCCTGCTGAAATCATCTCACTTATCAAACGAATTGAGCTCAAGTATACTCGAAAAGTTTGTCAGTTGCGAAGTGATAATGGTACTGAATTCCAAAATAAGGTACTTGAAACATTTTGCAATGACACTGGCATCTCTCAAACTTCTCATCAGTTCACTCTCCAGAGCAAAATGGAGTTGTTGAAAGAAAGAATCGTACACTGATAGAAGCCGCCAGAAGTATGCTATCTGAATCTGGTCTTCCCACCAGTTTTTGGGCTGAGGCAGTTGCAACTGCTTGTCACACCCAAAACCGGTCAGTCTACATCAAGAGACATAGAAGACTGCCTACGAAGTACTCAGGAATCGTAAACCAAATATTGGATATTTCCATGTATTTGGTTGTCCAGTTTATATACTGAACGATCCAGTCAGCTTGGAAAGTTTGATGCAAAAGCTGATGAAGGGGTATTTTTAGGCTATTCAGATATTAGAAAGGCCTTTAGAGTTTATAATTATAGACTCCAAAAGGTGCATGAGACAATTCATGTCACATTCGATGAATCAAATGAAGCAATCAACAAGAGACCAAGCCTTGATATTTCTCCAGTCATTCCAATCAACTTTGGTGAAACTGACCAAGTTCATCGGTCAGTTGTTTCACCAGAAGATGCTTCCAGTTACAACAAACTGGAAACCAGTTAAGAAGAAGAACACCTCCAGTGACACATCATTTTATCCTTCTATCAATTTCAACTTACCACAAGAATTGGTGATTGGATCTGATGTTCATGCCATTCCAATATCAGCACCAGTTCAAGCACCTACTTCTCCAGTTACTCATGAAATACCTTCAACTGAGGAATTTCATGATGTTAATCGAGACCTCATTGACTCTGATGAGGATGTAGAAGTTGTTTGGACTGATCCTTCTCCAAACGCTGTTGCAACTGAAGAAGATCGCAGGTGACTTGCACTGATATTGTAGTACACCAGCCTAGTCAATACACTAGATGGACTAAAGCCCACCCAATTGAACAGATTGTGGGTGATCCAACTAGTGGGGTTCAGACTAGAAGAGCCACCAGTGAGCAATGCTTAAACGTCACCTTCTGATCTTTAATTGAACCAAAGAAGATTGACGAGGCTATGGCAGACCAAGCTGGGTGGAAGCTATGCAAGAAGAGCTCCTCCAGTTTGAAAGGAACAATGTTTGGGAGCTTGTTCCTTGTCCACCAGGGTTAAAGAAAGAACCTATTGGTACCAGATGGGTCTACCGAAACAAAATGGATGAAGATGGCCAGGTTGTAAGAAACAAGGCCAGACTAGTTGCCCAGGGTTATTGTCAAGCAGAGGGCGTTGACTTTGATGAAACTTTTGCTCCAGTTGCAAGACTTGAAGCCATAAGAATATTCTTGGCTTATGCAGCCCATCTGCAGTTCATGGTCTTCCAGATGGATGTCAAAAGTGCGTTCCTTAATGGAACATTGGAAGAAGAAGTTTATGTTAAGCAGACTCCAGGTTTCATCGATGAGAAGCATCCTCATTGGGTTTATAGACTGAACAAAACATTGTATGGTCTAAGACAAGCCCCAAGAGCCTGGTATGATACTTTAACTAAACATCTTCTTAAAAATGGCTTTCAAAGAGGTGCAATAGATAATACCTTGTTTATCTTGAAAGAAAGAGGTAATATCTTATTGGTACAAATTTATGTTGATGACATTATTTTTGGTTCAACTGATGATGCAATGTGTAAAAAGTTTTCTAAAATCATGTCATATGAGTATGAGATGAGTTTAATGGGTGAATTAACATTTTTCTTAGGTCTTCAGATTAAGCAAACTGAAAATGGAATTTTCATAAACCAAGGAAAATATGTCAGAGATTTGTTAAGAAAATACAAATAGGATTCAATCCCATCGAAAAACACACCTATTGCAGCACCATTAAATTTGGACTCTGACCCAACTGGTAAACCAGTGAACATAACTGACTATCGTGGTATGGTTGGTTCACTGATGTATTTAACTGCCAGTCGACCAGATATAAGGTTTGCAACATGTCTATGTGCCAGGTTTCAGGCTAACCCAAAAGAATCACACTTGCACGCTGTTAAAGCGTATCTTTAGATACCTGAAAGGGTGTCCTAATCTTGGTCTTTGGTACCCCAAAGGCTCAGGATTAGATCTAATGGGTTATTCAGATTCTGACTATGCAGGTTGTAAGATAGATAGAAAATCAACAACTGGTGGTTGTCATTTCCTTGGAGGAAAACTGGTAAGTTGGACCAGCAAGAAGCAGACTTCAGTCTCTATGTCCACTGCTGAGGCAGAGTACATTTCTGCGACCAGTTGTTGTGCCCAGATTCTCTGGATCAAGAACCAGTTACTAGATTATGGTCAGAAGTATACCAAGACCCCAATCTTTTGTGACAACACCAGTGCAATTGCTATATCTCACAACCCAGTGATGCACTCCAAAACAAAACATATTGACATCAGGTATCATTTCATTCGAGATCATGTTATGAAAGGAGATATTGAAATTCATTTTATCCCCACTGACAAACAGTTAGCTGATGTTTTTACTAAACCTCTCGATGAGAAAACCTTTAAACATCTCATCAGCGAACTGGGAAATGTTAAACCCTTAACTGGAGCTTTCTTTGTTATTGAACGCGTCAGTGACACTGATGAAGTTCTCCAGTTGAGGAGGTCCAGATAATCTTTGCTCGCCAGGCTATAGAACGCCTTTGTGATACTATCTTGGCACTAATTGATTCTGGATCATCATTTTAGGGGGAAAGACTCAAAATAATTTTCTGACTAAAATTCGTTTTTGTTTGAAAATGCAACTGGAGAACTCTTCAGTTGGAAACTGGTACTGGACTGATCCTCCAGTTACCAGGTTAAGTCTTTGTCTAAATTTTTATAACGTTACAAATACTTGGTCAATATGTGTGACACGTGATGATACTCGAGTGTTTTAAACCACTTGATATCGTGATCTGACGTGTTTTAAGCTATTTTAGTACTTGACAACTGTTTGTATTGGGAAAACAAAAAGTGAGTGGGGTCATGGGTAAAGTAAGCCGTCGTAGCATTTAATGCTGACATGGTAACATTTAATGCTTACATGGAAAGTTATATTTTTATTTCAAAATTCAAAATCATTTTGTCAAAATATCTTCAAATTGATTTGGTTTAATAAAATATAATTTTTGGTTTTACATTGGGATCTTGAATCCCCTTATAAATACCCTTATTTACTCCGTAACTCATTTATTTTTTCTTTCTCTTACATTCCTTCATTTACTTCCAATCATCAATATTGCTTCATTCTTCTCTTTGCTTCACAAATCAAAAACCCTAAATCCCAAATTTCATTTTCATTCTTCTATGGCTCCTAGATCATCACGTTCAAGAGATGTAAATCTTTTGACTGTTCCATACAATCCCTCACCAGATGTCACACAGGCACCTGGTGCCCCTAGTAGTGCTTCGGTCATAAAACTAAATCCAAATAATCCTATGGCCAGCCTACGAGGATCTCAAGGGTCCGATACCCCTATTGGTAGAATTCAAAAGTTTTTGAAGAATTCTCCAATAGGACCCTCATTCTCTCTAAACCCACGTAAGATGTTTCACAACTACTTATGTGAGTTTTGGTACACTGCCGTTCTTTCTTCCGATTGTTCCTCCATCAGTTTCACATTAAAGGATGAAACAATCCAGTGTACCTTGTCAGCTGATACATTGAGGGATGCCTTACGCCTTAATTACTGGAGAGAGGGTGAATCTCCAGTCGTCTTGCCCCCTAATATAAACTTTCGCCAAGTACTCCTGGAAATGGGACACAGGGAGTGTTTGGAGAATGGGGTGTTGAAGACAAAAGGTGCGATGACCATGAAGGGCCTTACACCTTCATGGAGGTATTTTTTCATCCACCTGGTGGAGAGCATGGGTGGGAGTTCTGGTGGACTTGACCAGATTAACTTCTCGCAAGCAGAGATGGCTTACTGCTTGTGGAACGGATTGAGAGTGGACTTTGCAGATATTTTGTATAGAAGCCTAGTACAAAAACTGAAGGGCTCCAGGGGGGTTGTGTATCCCCTTTTCAAGGTTTCTCTCTCTCTGTTTTCAACAAATTCTGGGCCATGAAGAGTATAAAAGTACAGATTCACCGTACACAAGGCCAGATATGTTGAGGAATCTAGACTCTCTGGTATCTGAAGCTGGAGAGGTCGAAATTCCAGAGCGAATGCTACTGGCATTTGCTAAAACTGATGCACCTTTGGAAAGTGAATCAGAAAGACAATTGGGCGGGCCTCAAATAATGAGGGACCCTCCAGTTCGTCTCAAGTTGTGGTTGAGGATAGAGCAACCATAACTGAAGCAACTCCAATCACGTCTATCCCTGGTGAAGATACTTCGGTATCTGATCCTCCAACAGATGTACCCATCCAGGAAACTGATGGAAGGTCATCTGGAGACTGTCCAGGTAACTGAACAGCCCTCTGTCACATTCATGGATCTGGACATGAGTGTTAATGACGAGGAAATCCTTATAGAATCTTCGGATTCTGAAGGTACTGAAACAGACCAGGAGATTCTTGATGTTTCTGTACAAGCTCAAGACCCTTCATCTCCAGTCTTACCTCCAGACGCATCAATTTCATTTTCACCCCCTCAAGTAAATACTCCTACTGATACATCCTTACCAATATATTCCGCTCCCTTACCAACTGGGCAATTCTCACTTGCTCGAGAAATGCCCCCACCACCGTCGCCGTTGTTCACACCTGAGCATTCTCAGCATGAACAACACATTGAATTTCCAGTCCTTTCTTCTTCCACCACTCCTTCTATATATTCAACTGCTGGCCTGACAACTGGGGAGACTTCCATCAGTTTGCCTCCTCCAGTTGCTCCAGTAGTAACTGCTAGTGGTCCAGTGACACCTTCTCCTTTGTCACTGGACAGTCAAGTTGTCTCCATTCAAGCCGATCTCCAAAACCTTCTAACCAGGGTGGAGGAGATTCAGAAGACACTTGACAAGAACACCAAGTCTTTCTCCAGATACCACAAGGACTCTTTGACAAACATCAAGGTGGTCGATTTGGGGATAAACAAGTTTTCTTCTAATGAAGACTTGGTGTTTGGAAAGCTTAATGAGTTGGTCACTGGCTGCAACAATCTGGCTGGTACTCTAAAGAAGCCTTTGACCTAACTCACTCCAAGGTCACCAGTTCAATCTCCAACCTGCTAGGAAATACTGTCAGAACTTCAGAGGGTTGACTTGAGAGAGATTGAAAGGCAGGTTAAAGAACTTATTGAAAGACCTGGCCTAGATGTAACTGGCCTTGGAGAGCAGTTGATGTCTTCAGTTGGTCAGAAGATAGAAGATACGTTGGGTGCTAGAGAAGAACGTTTGATTGAAAGGGTGATGTCTGAGATCACCAAGCTGGCCACTCCTCAGGTTGATCTGGCCCCACTTACCAGTGAGATCAACCAGTTGAGGGGTAGCATTGAGAATTTGAACACCCAAGTATCTCTACATACTGAATCATTAAATAAACTGACCACTGAAGTAGAGAATATGAAGAAGAATGATGAGGAAGTGAAGGAAAGGGTTGTCTCTGGGTTGGATGAAGACTCCAAAATCTTGAATGAATTGAAAACTGGTCAAGACCAAGTTGTTGCAAATGTCTTGACCCAGTCAAAGGAGACGAACCACTTATGGAGGTCCTTCAGGATGATGTGTGGGATCTTTAAAGAGTGCAAGAACTTGCAATCATGGCAGCCTCTTGACCGGTTGCCATCTCACCCCTCTGAATGGGAAAGTATTCGGCAGGTCTAGAGACTGCCAAGGGGGAAAGAAGTCAAGTTCATGCACCAGTTGCACCTGGAAGGACTCCAACTAGAAGGGAATTGGTTGTAGCTACCAGTACTGAAGCTGGTGAGCAAAGGGTAGGTGGATCTGGTGGTAATGGAGATAGTGGGAATGTTGTGATGGACAAGGGTAAAGGATTGGCTGTTGAAGCATCTGCCCAGCCGGCCACTGATGAAATGTTAGAAACTGGAAATACTGACATACTTCCTCCAGTTTCAGATAGTGATAGCAAAAGACTGGCCAGACTTGGAAATGACATTAAAGAAAAGAAGAAAATGAAACAAAGAAACCAAGTGGAAGCCAGGGCACATCTTGCTCAAATCAAGTTGCTTGATATGAGTGATGCCAATCTGTTGGGTATCACTAAGGAGGAGTATCTTAGGGTTAAAAATGATCCCAGGATAGTTGACCAGTTGAATGAAATGCTAGATGTAGAACTGGATAGACACTATGCTGAGGATGAGGCAGAATTTGATGCCAGAAGTTTAAACATTTCAGTGGAGAAGGCTAAAGAAATGAGGGACAGTGGGATTCTGAAGAGAATTGCAAATGTCAAAAAGGTTGTGAAGGATGTTTTGAATCCACCAAGGAGAAGGATTCCACAACCAAGAAGACCACTGACAAAAGATGCAAGGGATGCTGACCTTAGCACATTCGTTGAACCAACTGGCAAAGTTTCAAATGAAGACATTAAGTCCGCTGTACTGGCTGCTGGTGCTGGAGTATAAAAATCACAAATGAATCTGAAGCTAGAAACTACTCCCAGATCATGTCAACCAGAAGACATGGTGGTACTATTAGTAGTGTCAATGTTACAATCAAGCCAGGCACCAAGGTTTTTCAAATCGAAGTTAAGTATACTGGTGGGCCACTGGTAGAACTGATGATCCTGGTGCCATGCAATATGGGTTCAGCGAATGGGTGGAGATGGTGAATGTGTTGGATGCTAAGGCACAAAAGAATAGGTTCGAGAAAGCATGGGTAAACTTTCTAAGGGGGAAGATTCAACATAAATAAAATCTTGAGCAAAAGTTGAATATTGACCCTGAAGATACTCAGCCTATCTCTTCAGTTGCCAAGAGAAGAAGAACTGGCGAAGGGCCATCTCATTAAGTTTTTTCTTCAGTTTATCTACTTGTAATTTGTATTTACATTCTGTAACTTGTATAAATTTCATTCCTTGTATAAATGAAGTTACCAGTTTGTAACACAAGGTAGATAAAAGATTAAAATCTAACAAACCTAAAAGAAAAAACCTAAGGCATTTATTGATCTATAAAAATGCCTTAGATAACTTAAATAGATTTAAATCAAACAAGTCTCTCCAGTTCACACTTGTACAGATACAAGAACTAGAAAAGACTTAGACTATATTTCTAGACAAATAGGGGGAATTTGTAAGGACCAGTTCACCTGGAACTGGCCAGTCACCAGTTCACACTGACCAGTCACCAGTTGCATCTGGTGACCCAGTAAACTGGTGACCAAAAGATGATTTGTCGAGAAATATATTGAAGTCCAGTTGCACCGTACAGTAAACGCAACTGAAGACTTCCTCCAGTTGAGAACTGACCAAGTTGAAGAAGCATTCCAGTTGAAGTCGAAGACAACAAATGGAAGATAGAGAATGGCAATGGCAGCGAAGCCCAGTTGGCATTCTAGTCAGTTACAAACTGGAGACCATCAGTGGAAAGCCCTTACAAAGCTTTACACTGATTACGAGGCATTGACTTGTATGCTTTATGTACCTTTACCCGGATAATAAGCCTTATCTTATTATTTAAGTATTATAAGGTACATAAAGGTGGTTATGTAAAGTCACTTTAACATGCGACTTTACACTGCCTTTTAAGGAATTAAATGCTATTCCTTAAATGCTCCCAACCACATTTGTACGGCTAAAGTTAACATCCCAATGTTAACTTTGCCTATAAATACAAGTCATTGCAACACCAAGAATTCAAGTATAACTTCGAAATTCACACTTTGCAAACCTGCACTATTCTTGGTGAACTTGTGCAATATTCTCTCAATCGCTAAAAGGAACATTTCACAACTTTAAGTGTTTCGATTGTCTTGAGAAATACCGAGTGTAGATCAATTGTATTTCATAGGTTGTTAGGATATTTACATTCGTTGTATTATCTTGGTTCCGCATCAACCTTGTAATTTGTTTAATATCAATAAATAAATTACACATTGAAAAATACATATTGTGCTCATCAAGTTATCTTACAAGTTATTTGTATTATTGCATTGTTCTTTACTTAATGTCTTTTATATAAGTAATCTATCTAGAACTTGGTATATACACACTGCAACTGGTCGTCTCCAGTTCAGTGCATATATTGCAAAGTAACTCCACCATCGACATAGAGGTGTCTTCAGTAGTACCATCTAACGAGTTGGGACTTACATGACTACTACACACTTGTAGGCAGTGGACTCGTTCGTATATAGTATAGCTAGAAGGTAAGTCCAGGATCGAACACGGGGAATGGTTTTGAAATAGTTGTCAGCTAAAGTGGTTTTGGAATAAGGATGGAACCGTAGCCGAATTGCTACCTCACCTTGACAATATGAAATTAAAGAAATTGAAATGACAAGACAATTGAAAAGTAAAGAAAGTTCAAACAATATGAATAAAGATCACCCACTTCGAATCCACTTGACTTCAGTTATGATGGCACACGATAAAGTTCAAATTATTTAGAGTTGACAAGATAATCGTGAAAGGATAAAATGCTCGCGTGGTACCACCAACCGCTCGCAAATCACCCAAACACCTAAGTTGCTAGTTTAATTACCCAAGCCGGTACCACCAATGCCTAGAAATCTCCCCAACAATTAGTTTGCTTGATTATCCAATTACCAATTATGCCTATGTGAATGAAAACGTGGTACCACCAACCGTTTCTAAACATGTTTACCGATTAATTCCTATTATAGATTTGACATTCACCGTCATACCATGAACCGGTGACAAACCGACCATAGACAATCGAATTGAAACGATAAACATATTCACCTAGTACCACTAACGATGAACACATAAACCATCAACATCAAAAGAATAAATCGCAAGGAATTAATTGATAAAGATCACGACACAACGATAATTGAATCAACTCTTGCATTAAAATATTGCAATCATATCATTCGTCAAGTTTCATCAAAGTGGATGATTAGAAATTTAGCCAATCATACTAAATTGAATTGCAATAAAGAAATTGAAAGAAAACATATTGTACCAATGATCGTTGAATATAAATTGCAAGACAGAAGATTAGATACGATGTTCTTGAATCTTCAAAGAATCAAACGATGAAATCTGCGATGATCCGTCAAAGACCCTTGGTAGAACAGCTCCTAGAATGAAAAACTTGGATAATATGAAAATAGGGTTTTTTTTTCTTTTTATATCTCCCCCCAATCTGGTGCAAAGGGGCTGTAGCCCTGGTCTCCCCGTGCACTCACTGCGCCACAGTGGGCTTGGTGCGCTCCCACTGCGGCGCAGTGGAAAGCCCCTGGAATCTTGAACTAGGGTGACTGCGGCGCAGTGGGGCCACATTCCTCCCACTGCGGCGCAGTGTTAAACCACTGGAAACTATATTATTCTTGATCGACCAAGGACTGCGGCGCAGTGGGGCAACATTCCTCCACTGCGGCGCAGTGTAAAACCTCTGGAAAGCCTTGGCTTTGGCACACCTTGACTGCGGCGCAGTGGGGCGTGAATACCCCCACTGCGGCGCAGCTCAAACTTGCTGGAATCCATATTGCTTCTTCACCAGTGGCTGCGGCGCAGTGGGTCACCATATCTCCCAATGCGGCGCAGTCAAATCTTGCTGAAATCTTGTTCTTCTTTATCAACATCACTCGAACACTCGGGTCAACTTCTTGGCTAAAAATCGTCAGAAAATGTACCAAATGGACGCGCAACCTGCTAAGAACCTGAAAGCACTAACAAACCATAAGCGCACCAAATGCATACAGGTGATTGCTTTATAAAGGCCAATAATGAAGTGGGCGATCTTTATAAATTGGTCACATCAGGTGGGAAGGCTGCGGGTGACCCTATATATAAGCATCTATGATTCCTTGAAAGTAGAATCGTATGAAGTGTATGTGCATCGTGTGGTCGTTAACTAGATACGTTATGATGTGATTCGAGACGTTAAGTAACTAGATGATTGCTTGTATGTACGTGTTTGCACGTGTTATTTGATGTTTATTTGTGACGAAAGACGTATATTATATTTACGGTATGACGTGACGTGACGGTGGATTGACGAATCCACACCCATTATGATCATGGCCACATTATGACGATGTTATATTATGACGTATGACGTATATTATATATATTGTTTAAGACGTGACGGTGGATTGACGAATCCACACCCGGATTGATCATAATGATAAGTCCATGTTGATGGCATAACGATTAAGTCCACGATTGTGGCATAACGATAAAGTCCACTTTTGTGGCATAACGTTGTGATTGACGATATTGTTTAACGTGTATATTGTGTATGAATCATTTAGTTGTAACGTAATGTTGATATGATGATATGTGAACGTGTGGATGATGAGGTAAGTATCTTCATCTTTGTATATCATTAACGGTTGATATCCCGACACTTGATTTCTATTACTTACCCCTACGAACTCACCAACTTTATGTTGACGCGTTTAGTACACTTTTCAGGTGAACATGTGGATTAAAGACGTGTTGGATGTTTCATTGCATGCTAGGAGTGAACTTGGACTTATCCTTGGATCAGTGATCCATTGTTTTCCCACTTAAGGGTTATGCTTATGTGTGATCTGGTACTTGCATTCTTGAATGGTTAGTATGGATTATTGAATCCTATTTATGCATTTAGTTTTACTCTACATAATTTCCATGTCGTGTTGTTCTATTTGTGTAACCCTCATGATTCCGCCTTGTTGGGGTGTTACAGAATGGTATCAGAGCCGTGGTTGTAGAGAATTAGGTGGATTGACCTAGCCTATAGCCATTGCACCCACATTTCATATTAGCATGCATGATAGGAAATTATGTGTGCAACGTGAATTGTATGAAACGTGAAACTTGTTTAAACAAAGTTCGTAGGGTTTACATGACTTGTTGACTTGATTGATATGTGATTGATGTATGTATTAGTGTCGGGATATCACTGTGGCTTGTCGAATTGACGTTGATGTATATTCTTGTAAATTCTTTGAATTGTTTGACCCTAGCAAAGTGAAATGATGGCATTAGCAGAGTATGACACTCGGTAACCCTAGAAGAGCCTGATCAACGATTCTATGGCTACCCTATGTCATATGAAAGTTAATGACCTCTGTGGATTGCGCATTGTGGATAAAGTATAGTAGGTAACCCGGTATGTTTAATGAGTGTTGGTTGGGTGGAGGGTTAGCCGCTGGTACACCCTGTATGTAAAGTCCCTCACTTGATGGTTTAACCCAATAGTGTAAAATACAACAAGTTTAATATGCACTAGATTGGACTAGTATTACTTGAATATAAATGCAAGTATATAAACAAAGTAATACACGACTTAAAGTAAAGGGGGAACACAATGTAATTTTTCAAGTGTATTTTATTTATGATGTTAAATAAAATACAAGGTTGTGCGGAATCAAGATAATACAAAAAGTATGTATCCTAACAACCTATGAATTACAAATGATCTATATTTGTCAAATAAATCTTTTGGATCGAGATACTTAAAGTTGTGAAGTATCCCTGTTTAAGATCGAGAGTATTTAGACAAATTCACCTTAATGCTAAAAGTAATTTTAACAAGGAAATGACTTTGTATTTATAGGCAAACAAATTCACCAGTGAATTTGTGCCGTACAAATATGGTTGCATGCATTTAATGAACCGACAAGATCATTAAATGCATTGGTTAAGGTACAAGGATAAAGTCACATCAATATGACTTTATTCTTTTAACCAACCACCTTTACACACGTAAGTACTTTTGTAAAGACAAGTGGAATGTTCTTTGAAAAGTGTGTAAAGGCAAAAAGTCAATTCCTCGTAATCAGTGTTCAGACTTGTAAGGTCTAGAAAACTGACAAAGCTCCAGTCGTAGATCTGGTAAGACTTCCAGTGGACTCCGCCATTTGTCAGTCTTCTTATTCTAACTTCAGTCTTTGACTTCAGTGAGAATGTCTTCAGTAGAATAGATCTGGACTGGGGTGAAGTCCAGTGAGCAAATCTGGAGGATTCCAGATTTCCTGTACAAGTAAATAGCTCACTGGTCTTCTATTATTTCTGGACAAATCATCAGTGTCGCTCCAGTCATCAAGTGTGGAGCGAGTCCAGTAAATCTGGACCTAACACTGTATACATACCCAACCAATACTTAGAGGACATAACGGAACCGAATCCCGACATCCATTCAATATATTAACGGTGTGGAGGGAAAGCCGCTGGTATCACCTGTATACAAACACCTTTAATGTATTGAATGTTGAAGTTAGATTCGGACTATGCTTTACCCGCCTTGTTAATGACTTGACCCCCTTTATATTTGTATGAAATGGTTTGAAATTGTGGAATTGATTGAGAATTGAATGAAACGATGATGCCTTGTCTTGTTATATTTGAACTTGAATGTTGATTTGAATAATTCGATTACGGTTGAATTGGAATTGTGTAAATGGTTAGAAGGTGAATGAAATGATGATGACATAGTTTACTGCCATGAAAATATCCCCGTAGAGATACATGTTCTTGTAATGGCTTAGGATAGTTAATTTTGGATTGTTTGTTATGTGACGGTTAATTGCGAATGTTCGTGTGTGAATTGGGAGGATTAACTTGGAAATCCAACACGTGTGTTCGAGGAAAGATGGATAGACCATGGAGAGCTAACATGAATTATAGGCGCCAAGACGAGTAAGAGAAACCGGTTGATCAAGAAAATCAAGGAATTAGAGGCGGTAGAGGTAGTCGTGGAGGTCGTGGTAATCGTGAAGGACGTGGGAGAATCGAGTGGGTTAAATATCAAAAATGTGCCCCCCCAATCATTGTGCCTTTCTTTGAATGCCATTCCGATCAATGCTCGAAATTCCCCCCGATGGCCCGAGGTACTTGTTATGAGTGTGGTAGTCATGTTCATCACCGAAATAAGTGCCATAATTTTATCGGCCAACAACAACAAGCTCAACGACAACTTGCTCCCCGTGGAAGAACTTTTACCGTAATTTTGACCGAGACTTGTGCTAATCCTAACGTCGTTGTAGGTACATTTCTCCTCAACAACCAATATACCACCGTATTATTTGACTCCGGGGTCGATTTTAGTCTTGCTTCCAATGACTTCATACCGTTGATCGATGCTAGCCATAGTCCGTTGTCGTATTACTTTGAACTTGAAATGGTAAATGGCGGTTAACGAATTGACCAAGTTGTTCGTGAATGTACTTTAGAGTTAAGTGACCATCCGTTTCTCAAAAATCTAGTTCCTTTCGATATCGGTAGCTTTGATGTGATTCTGGGTATGGATTAGGATGTCGGCAATGAATGCGCTTATAGATTGTGGCAGTCGGGTAGTGAGAATTCCGTTAGCAGATGGTGAAGAATTAGTAGTTCAAGGCGAGACGACCGAGCCATGGGATGGGAAAATATATAGTGTTGACGTCACGAAAGTTGAATTGAAGACCGTGCCCGTGGTTAATGAATTTGCGGGTGTATTCCCGGACGACCTACTGGGTTTTCCTCCATCTCGTCAATTCGATTACCGTATTGATCTTATTCCTAATGTTTCCCTCGTGGCCAAAGCACCCTATCGCTTAGCCATGACCGAA
>CM067170.1:108363421-108395518 GCA_034093135.1 Erigeron breviscapus
CCTAAGTTTATTATTAAATCTGTTATTCCGTTTAAATGGATATTTTCAGTATGTAAACTATGCTTATATTTATTATTAAATTTACAACTAACTTTGTAATTATCCAAAGATATATTATTGTTATTAAGCTTTTCGTTATATTCTAGATTTAAGAACTCTAGTTTTTTGAATGTTGAAATTGTTTTTGAATCAATGATTATTAAAACTCCTATCTCTTAGTCTTTTTCCCTTATTTCTTAGTCCCTTTTTCATAAGATATTCATATATCCCTTTTTTATAGAATAAAATATATATATATAATAAAACAAAATGAAAAAAGATGCAAGTAATTGATAAGTAACAAACTATACATAAATATGATTTAACGTTATCTAAGAAATCCATCAATTTTCCTTTTTTTAATATTAGTACATAAAACCAAATTTTATTTTCTTCACCTAAGCGGGTTCTCATAAAATAACGTGGACTTATTTTTTGCCACAAAAACATGAGCCTGTCCTAGTCTTTTAGATCCTAAAACCGATTTTATGCTCTGATACCAATAAGGGGGAAAAGATAAAATGAGTCCAGCTTATTTTGAGTCCAATTTGAGTCCATTGATTTTCTTCCATCTCCTCAAATTCCAACCACCTCCTACCACCACCACCATCATCTCCAACCACCACCATGATTTTCCGGCGACGGCGACCACCGCCACCACAACTTACACATGTGTAAGTTAACTTACACATGTGTAAGTTACATGGACCCTTTTTGGACTCAAATTAAGTTGGACTCAATTTATCCCACCCCTATATATATATATATTTATCATATTAGTTTACTATATGTTATTATATATTTAGATTAGTTTACGTATATGTTATTATATATTTTTTTAGGTGTAATTCAATTGTATGGACGTACATACCTACGTAGACCAACATGGACTGATCTTCAACGTATATATGATGTGCATGAAAGAGTTCATGGTTTTCCCGGTATGATTGGTAGTATTGACTGTATGCATTGGCCGTGGGAGATGTGTCCCACGGCCTGGCGAGGCACCCACACACGGGGTGACATAGGTAGACCTTCGTTGATTCTTCAAGCGGTTGCATCGTATGATTTATGGATTTGGAATGCTTTCTTTGGGCCACAAGGGTCTCATAATGACATCAACGTATTCGAGTCATCTCCTGTGCTTGAAGATCTTATATCCGGTTTGGCGCCCTCAGGTATATGTTTAATTTATATGTTTATTTACTAATACGTTTAATTTATATAGTTATTTATTTAATTTATATAGTTATTTACTAATACGTTTTTATTTACTAATATGTAGCTTCCTTTTATGCAAACGGTAACTTCTATGAGAGAGGGTACTACCTAGGCGACGGGATATACCCCGAGTATGCTACATTCGTCAAGACTTTTACCGATCCAGTTGACGAGAAGAGAAAGCTTTTTAAGAAAAAGCAAGAGTCGGCACGTAAGGGTATAGAAAGGGCTTTTGGTGTGTTAAAAAAAGAGATGGAAGGTCCTTAATCATCCGGCTCAGTATTGGGACAAAAGGCTCATGCAAGACGTGATTTATGCTTGTATCATCTTGCATAACATGATATTGGAGGACGAGGGCAAGGCCATATATCAAGACTACAATCCGGATGAACCTTCTCTAGTACCGGGTTATTGGGAACAAATGACTCCACTCGAACAACGAATTCAAAACCGCCATGCCATTAAAAACCGAGAAACACACAACATGCTTACGGCGGACTTGATTGATCATCTTTGGTCGACCCAAGCACATGACTTTGATCCCGATAACGAGGTCCTCCCGGATCTCAACGAGTACGTTAGTTCCGACGATGAGTAGCTTGTTTGTTTTTTTATAAATAATGTTGTAATATGTGATTTTTAAGAACTTAAGTTAGTATGTTGTTATTAATTAAGAACTTTATTTTATGTAATAACTTAATTTGGTATGATTATTTAAATACAATTTCATCTTTTGCAACAAGTGGTACCACCATCCTTATTACAATTCCTTGAACTAACTAGTTTGTTTGATTATTTAAATAACAATTTCATCTTTGTGAAAGAAACGTGGTACCACCATCCTTATTACAATTCCTTGAACTAACTAGTTTGTTTGATTATTTAAATAACAATTTCATCTTTGTGAAAGAAACGTGGTACCACCATCCTTATTACAATTCCTTGAACTAACTAGTTTGTTTGATTATTTAAATAACAATTTCATCTTTGTGAAAGAAACGTGGTACCACCATCCTTATTACAATTCCTTGAACTAACTAGTTTGTTTGATTATTTAAATAACAATTTCATCTTTGTGAAAGAAACGTGGTACCACCATCCTTATTACAATTCCTTGAACTAACTAGTTTGTTTGATTATTTAAATAACAATTTCATCTTTGTGAAAGAAACGTGGTACCACCATCCTTATTACAATTCCTTGAACTAACTAGTTTGTTTGATTATTTAAATAACAATTTCATCTTTGTGAAAGAAACGTGGTACCACCATCCTTATTACAATTCCTTGAACTAACTAGTTTGTTTGATTATTTAAATAACAATTTCATCTTTGTGAAAGAAACGTGGTACCACCATCCTTATTACAATTCCTTGAACTAACTAGTTTGTTTGATTATTTAAATAACAATTTCATCTTTGTGAAAGAAACGTGGTACCACCATCCTTATTACAATTCCTTGAACTAACTAGTTTGTTTGATTATTTAAATAACAATTTCATCTTTGTGAAAGAAACGTGGTACCACCATCCTTATTACAATTCCTTGAACTAACTAGTTTGTTTGATTATTTAAATAACAATTTCATCTTTGTGAAAGAAACGTGGTACCACCATCCTTATTACAATTCCTTGAACTAACTAGTTTGTTTGATTATTTAAATAACAATTTCATCTTTGTGAAAGAAACGTGGTACCACCATCCTTATTACAATTCCTTGAACTAACTAGTTTGTTTGATTATTTAAATAACAATTTCATCTTTGTGAAAGAAACGTGGTACCACCATCCTTATTACAATTCCTTGAACTAACTAGTTTGTTTGATTATTTAAATAACAATTTCATCTTTGTGAAAGAAACGTGGTACCACCATCCTTATTACAATTCCTTGAACTAACTAGTTTGTTTGATTATTTAAATAACAATTTCATCTTTGTGAAAGAAACGTGGTACCACCATCCGTTAAATCCACTTACCAAAGTAATTTCTATTAATTTGTATCCTTTACTATCATACCATGACCTAGCAAGAGTTGCTCATAGACAAACAACTAAAATAATACTTGCATTCAACTAGTACCACTATCGAAAAACACAAATATCACCAAGGACACAAGATTAAGTAGAAGAAATCACTTCGATAAGATCTTGACAAAATGTTAAGTAAAACCAACTTGAATTCAAAATATTATGCAACCATGACTAATTGTTTCACTTCATCTTCATAGATGTAAGGAGGTTTAGCTACTCATAATGAAAAAGAACAAAGATTCAATTAAATAAGAGAACATAATGTACCAAATATTTAGGAGAATTCCAAATCGAAGTTACAACCGAGCCACAATAAGTAACTATAGCCAAAATTGGTCTTCAAATCTTCAAATGATATTTGGGAAGTAAAAACCCTTGGAAAGCCTTCAAAAACTGCTAGAGAGAAAAAGTGGAGGCTGGAGTGTCAAGATATCTCTTTAGGGTTGAGTGGGTGTTTGTATTTATACCCAGGAGAGAGAAAATCCGTCAGACCAGCAATTTCTCGTGCCACGATTTATTCCCTCGCGCCGCGAGTTTTGTTGAGAGCTCGCGCCGCGAGATATTATACTCGCGCCGCATGCGCCGCGAGTTTACTGGTGAGCTCGCGTCGCGATACCCTCTGGTCGCGCCGCGAGTTCCTCCTGGTTTCAGTATTTTAACTTTGTTTTCGACCAGTCTTCATCCGTTAGTGCCTTTGGACCATTTCTAAGTCGTTTTCTACCATTTGTGAGTGAAATACCTGCCTTAGACCTGAAATCACTAGCAAATACCATAAAGCACCACAAAATATGTATAAACGGCTATCAACCGTGCCTAAAATGTCCAAATAAGATGTGAGAAATATGTATAAATTGAGACACATCAAACCTCCCCACACTTAAACCTTGCTTGCCCTCAAGCAAGTATGCACTTAAACCAATTCTCAATACCCCAACAAATCAAAATGTCGAAACAAAATTAGTTAAATGAGAAGTTTCCAACCAAGCGGTGTTGAATACCAAAAGCAAATGCATTTAAAAACTAATGAGCAAAGTTTAAGACGAAATCAGAAAATTCGACTAATCTAAGGCAAAACCATCTTTCAGTTACAATTAGAATCCCACCTATGCTTGTGTTAACACCTCTTGAACATTTCTATCGTTCCAATTGATCTTAAGCTCGTTCTTACTAAGCTTATAATCCACTAGCAAGCTTCACAATTATTATTGGCAACATAAGCAATATTCCACCATGATTACCGGTATTTTTGTCCACTTAAGCACACACGCCATTGGTTTTCCATAAGGTTTTCATTACGTTATACTTATGAGTCCTTCGACACAACATACTCCTACGATCTAGAATTGCAACTCTATCCACACATTAGGTGATCATACGAAAGTGCACTTTAAGCGTCCGGCCAGCGGTTCGCTACGGATACCTAAGTATCGTTAAGAGACATACGCCAGAACTCAAGGTTGGGTTGCATATCCAGAGACCATGCTCTAAACACTAACACATACGAGAACAAAATGTTTTATAATTTAATACCCGTGAGTTTCTATGAGACCCGCGTAATGAACTTTCGGACAACTCATCCCAAGTTGGAAGCTTTAGGTGAGTTAGGTAAAACGAAGTTACCCCAAGGACCTACTTATTCGAATCTCAAAGCCCACATTGGCACTAGACTATTGAAAAATGTTTTGCGCGCGTTCCCGCATGTGCCACCCGTTTGATGCCGAAGCACCCCAGACACCCCGATATAAAGACCCAACATAATGACTAGAGCTACAACCTATAACATAGGAATTAAGGACCGGACATCCGGTGTGCAAACCATATGTTAAGTCGAATTACCACAAGCATAATTAATACATTTCAAGCACTTTGTGCACACAATTTGCAAAATTTCAAATGGAACCTCAAGCGGTGCCTACCAATACATCGTCTAGTGAAGCTATTATTCACATTTGATTCATCATTAAGGTACAATTAGCAAGCAACCTAGATTATATTGAAGTTCGGAGCAAGCCTATGACCCCTTGGAACGATGAAATGCCACAAGCACTAGAAAAGGAAAGCTAAAGGTAACTAATCTCTAGTTTTATCCTAAATTAACAAAATTCTAGGTCCTCATTTCTCGTCTTTGCATAAAACCTATAGCCTCAAAAATTTAAAAACATAACCAAAATGCTAGTAAAGGGAAGAAACTTCAAAAATTTTCATTTTTCCAATTTACCATCCCCCTCCCCACACTTAAGTTGTACATTGTCCTCAATGGACGAATAACTAAGGCGAAATAATGGGAAAAAGGGAAAAATGCAAAATGTAGAAAGGAACAATGAAAAACCTCCGGGTGAAAGCGAGAGATCACCATTGCAAAATTGGAGCCAAAATTCAAGTGGGTGCTGAACTGACTGGCAGAACACGCCTCGCGCCGCGAGAAGAGAGCCTCGCGCCGCGACCTACCCAGATAACTCACGCCGCGACTTCCTTGCTCGCGCCCGCGAGGAAAACTTCTGACCTGGTCATCGCTGAACTCGCGCCGCGACCATTCTGCCTCGCGCCGCGATCTTGCCAAGGTACTCTCGCCGCGACTTCCTTGCTCGCGCCCGCGAGGATTTGTTCTGACTACGATTCCGCCAAGATCGCGCCGCGAGCACCATTTCTCGCGCCGCGATTTCTGCATATACGTCAGAAGTTTGGTTTTGTGACGCTAAATTTCGCTTAACGGTTCGCCCTGGATGACCTATCACCTGTATATCTCAGCATAACACACAAAACAGAACGAAAAATACTAAACGACTAAAGATTGTAAAAACACACGGGTTGCCTCCCGAGAAGCGCTTTATTTATTTACGAGTCATTAGCTTGACTCGACCAAACCTCAAAGATTTACCAAGTTGGGGACTTTAACCCCCTCCCCACACTTAGGTTGCTGGGAGTTCCATCCTTGACCGGTGGGAAGCAATCCTCTCTCATCTTTGTTCTAATCCAATCATTCGCTCGACCAAAGGCATCCACCTCCAACAACAACTCTTCCTTTTCTTTGCTTGACAAATTCGAGCATAGCTCTCTTGACAACTTCGTTTTACCATGAGAGACCGCCGACTTGACACGAGCGTACAATTTCCGGATCTTGGCACTTCGGCTACTTGTCGGTCTAGAATTTATCACTAGGGTTATCTTCCCATCACTTCCCTTCTTCTCTAAGTCATCATCCAACATTTCATCAAAAGGATAGTCACCAGAACTAACACAAACAGTCTCAGGAGAATCAACAACATTAGATGAAGAAAAAGAAAAAGTATTCGAGAATTCTACCGATTCGTCCCCCGACCTCAATGTAAGCTTGCCACGACCTACCTCAATGGTAGCATCGGCCGTAGCCATAAACGGTCTTCCTAAAATAAGAGGGACATTTAATGCTTCACCCACATCAATGATGACAAAGTCCACAGGAAAGACTAACCCACCCACTTCAACCAACACGTCCTCTAAAATATCCAAGGGTCTTATAATAGACTTATCGGCCAATTGAATTTTCATGTTGATGGGTTTAGGTTTTCCTAAGTTCAGTTTAGCATAAATAGATGAAGGCATTATATCAATACTAGCACCTGAATCGGTCAATCCCTTTTTCATAGTTAAATCACCTATTTTGCAAGTAACAGTAAAACTACCTGGATCCTTACGCTTTTCGGGTAGCTTACCCGTCACTGCCGCCGAGCAAACATTCTCCAAGACTTTTGTCTCCACCTCAACCAACTTTTTCTTGTTCATCAAGATTTGCTTCAAGCATTTTGCATATCCCGGCATTTGCACAATAGCATCCAAGAGCGGAATGTTGATGTGCAACTTCCTTAGATCACTTATGAACCTATCCATTCTCTCCTTCATCTTTTCCTTAATCAATCTCTGTGGAAAAGGTATCTTTGGTTGGTACGGTTTCAACACGGGTTCCTTGACCGGTGTGGCTTTGGGAACCGGAGTGGTCACCATCGGCGGTGACTCCATTTCGATCTCTTCATCCAATTCCTCATCAATTTGCTCAACCTGCGGAGAACCGTCAGAAACGAAAGAATTATCACAAGGCGAGATAATTACCTTCCCGGACCGTGTTGTTATGGCATTAACGGATTCATTCCGGTGTTTTGGTGACTTGTACTTGTCGTCCCCGTTCTTCCATGACCCTCCTTGTCCTTGACTTGGATTTTGTTGGGTGTCGCTTGGAAGGGTACCTTGTTGCCTTTGATTGTTGCTCATTCTATCAATCCTCTTTTCCAAGTTTGAGATCAAAGCTTGGTTGTTTTTATTGCTAATGTCAATCTTGTCATGCAACCCCCCAATCTTTTCATTCAAGAGCTTAGAATAATTCTCCATTGAGATATTCCTTTTCTCTTGGGCCTCCTCTCGTTGGTCTTGTTTGTCAAGGAACTTAGCCATCATGGCCATGAGCGGCGATCCTTCATCTTGATTTTCCTCCTTCCTCGGAGGTGAAGGTGGTTGTTGTTGTTGAGGTGCTCCATGAGTATCATCCTTTTGCCACCTACCTTGAAAATTTCCACCACGATTGTTAGAATAAAAATTAGAAGGATTCGAGGAATTACCTTGATAGCGGCCTTGGTAGTTGCTACCACGTTGGAAGAGTGGTTGATATTGTTCTTGGCGTTGGTTTTGCACAAAATTGACATCCTCCTTTACTACCGAGTTACACTCATCGGGGTGGTGCGGCCCACCACAATGGATACATCCCCCGGCCAAAATCTTCACATCGCGCTCTAGGCCCCCAAAATTGTTTTCCACCGTTGAGAATCTTCCCTCCATTCGGTTTGAAAGTTTCCGAATTTCGGCAACTACCTCGGATGTTTCACCATCATCGACTCTAGCCACTACCTTTCGTGGCCTCTTATCCTTATTTGAAGACCGAGAGACTTGAGCTTTTACCATATCTTCAAACATTTTCCAAAGCTCGCTTGAGGTCTTGTAACTAATACTACCTCCACAAGTCATCACCATCTTGTCATAGTTCTCCCTACTCATCCCATCCATGAATATCCCTACAACCTCGGTGTCACTCACCCCATGCCCGGGACATTCCCATAAAAGATCCTTCATTCTTAACCATGCCTCAACTATAGATTCATCTTCATCTTGTTTGAAAGAACGGATAACAAGCCTAAGTTCTCTTTCCCGATTCGCCGGAAAGAATCTATCAATAAAAGCTTCCTTAACCGCCTCAAACTATCCGGTGCCAACCCTTTTAACCATTTGTGAGCCTCTCCCGTGAGAGACATAGGGAAGAGCGTCATCTTGACATTTTCACCTTGATTCTCCCCATAATTGAAAAGATTGCAAATCATTTCAAACTTGTCAAGATGCTCATGAGGGTCTCTCTTGTGCCTTCCATCAAAGCACAAATCCTTAACCATTTGCAAGTGATTACCTTTCACCGCGAAAGTTTCACTCTCGGGTGTACGGATGGCCGATCGGCGAGATGTAGGTATGGTACGAGGGAGATCCTCGATCTTCATATTGAAGAGATCGGGAGGGTTTTGTTGTCCGGCCATGTTAACGGTCGGTTTGGGTGATTCGGGTGGAGTTTGAGTTTTGTCGGAGATTGGTTCTTCCTTTTCGGGAGGATAACCCCACTCGTTACTTCCCGACTCGTAGTAAGTCTCGTTAAGTATGTGGGTTTGGTAAGGAGTGGTGTTTATGAAAAACGGCTCGGATGATGATGGTTGTGATGATTTGGTTTTGGTTCGCTTTTTGAGTTTTTCGGGGTTGGATGTTGCCTTCACTAATGGTTTCCCGGAAGTTCGAGTGTTCATCCACTACCTGTGAATAATCTGCAAACACAACACAACAAACAAAAACCTTAATAGCACCTGGGGTACAATCAAAGCAAACTAAAATAAAATAAAGCAAGTAACTTTCCCGTGCAAGCACGAAAAAGGGTCGATTCACAGAGTCTCAACCTAAAGTACTTAAACCGCAGTCCCCGACAGCGGCGCCAAAAACTTGATGTGTGAAATCTAGTTTAAAAATTTATAACAAGGTCTACCGTTAACTGACTACAACACACTTACGGGCAGTGTACCCGTTCGTATGTAATATAGGTAACTGGCAAGACCAGGATCGAACACAAGGACTGACTGTTGTACTAAAAGTTGTGAAAACTGTGAAACAAGTAAAAGTTTGGTTTGTGACCGAGTTGTCACTTCGCGTATCAGGAAACTAAGAAATTAACAAGTAAGTAAAATACTCAACCGGTGTCAATCGAGAGTATACGAAAAGATTTTTGTTGTAATCAAATGATTAAAAAGCCATCTATGTCGAATCCGCTACACAAGAAGTCTAGGTTGCATATGGTTAAGCTCAAAATTCTTTATATGTTGGTGATAATAATCGTGACAAGACAAAACACATTCGGCGTGCACTCCGTTTGTAAAATCGACTCAATCAACTAATCAACTCAATTTCTTGCAACAAGTGGTACCACCATCCTTATTACAATTCCTTGAACTAACTAGTTTGTTTGATTATTTAAATAACAATTTCATCTTTGTGAAAGAAACGTGGTACCACCATCCGTTAAATCCACTTACCCAAGTAATTTCTATTAATTTGTATCCTTTACTATCATACCATGACCTAGCAAGAGTTGCTCATAGACAAACAACTAAAATAATACTTGCATTCAACTAGTACCACTATCGAAAAACACAAATATCACCAAGGACACAAGATTAAGTAGAAGAAATCACTTCGATAAGATCTTGACAAAATGTTAAGTAAAACCAACTTGAATTCAAAATATTATGCAACCATGACTAATTGTTTCACTTCATCTTCATAGATGTAAGGAGGTTTAGCTACTCATAATGAAAAAGAACAAAGATTCAATTAAATAAGAGAACATAATGTACCAAATATTTAGGAGAATTCCAAATCGAAGTTACAACCGAGCCACAATAAGTAACTATAGCCAAAATTGGTCTTCAAATCTTCAAATGATATTTGGGAAGTAAAAACCCTTGGAAAGCCTTCAAAACTGCTAGAGAGAAAAAGTGGAGGCTGGAGTGTCAAGATATCTCTTTAGGGTTGAGTGGGTGTTTGTATTTATACCCAGGAGAGAGAAAATCCGTCAGACCAGCAATTTCTCGCGCCACGATTTATTCCCTCGCGCCGCGAGTTTTGTTGAGAGCTAGCGCCGCGAGATATTATACTCGCGCCGCGAGATATTATACTCGCGCCGCGAGTTTACTGGTGAGCTCGCGTCGCGATACCCTCTGGTCGCGCCGCGAGTTCCTCCTGGTTTCAGTATTTTAACTTTGTTTTCGACCAGTCTTCATCCGTTAGTGCCTTTGGACCATTTCTAAGTCGTTTTCTACCATTTGTGAGTGAAATACCTGCCTTAGACCTGAAATCACTAGCAAATACCATAAAGCACCACAAATATGTATAAACGGCTATCAACCGTGCCTAAAATGTCCAAATAAGATGTGGGAAATATGTATAAATTGAGACACATCAATGTAACACCCCAAGCCAAGGCTCGAAATATTACGGAAATCATATAGCACAAGGTGGGATTAATGTAGAACATGAACTAAATGCAAATAAAGGATTCAGTGAATCCATACAATAAGATAAACAAGTATCAAATTTCATAAAGAGTACATAACCATCAGAGTTAACAAAAGAACATCAAAAGATGGCCAACGATCCTAAGTACAATGCAAAAGAAGGCAAATGGATCCTTGATCCATATAAGTCCAAGTCCGGGTTCGACAACAAGCAAATAATCAGACTCCATGCCCTGGATTATCCTGGTTACCTGAAAAGTGTACTAAGCATAGTCAACACAAGGTTGGTGGATTCGCAGTAATGGTCAATTAAAAACCATTGTCAATAATCATAATATACAAGTAGAGGCGAAACATGACTTACAGTGAGCCTCTATGAACAACACAACAATATCCACAACAAGATTACACAAAACAAGTAAAACGTGTAATAAACAATACACTCAAGTAATATACGTAACATCCATTCAAATCAAGTATCATATCCTCTTCAGTGGGATTTATACACGTCATATATCGTATCCTCTTCAGTGGGATTTATACACTACATATGTCATATCCTCTTCAGTGGGATTTATATACTACATATGCATCAATCAACATCCATTCATCACAAGTCCATCAATCATCAAACATCAAATTAAATTAAACTATACGTACATACACTTAGGAGGATTCTACCTCCTTCGAGTCCTAGATGCTTATATATAGGGTCACCCGCAGCCTTCCCACCACATCTAAAACCCTTTGGAGGCATAACCGACTTCCATGTATCCACGTCTATCCTAACAGTAATAATAATACCTAAGTGTACCATGACAACAACAAATCACTACAAACACAATATTCTCAAGTCTAACAACTTGGTAGTACATCGTACATTGCGCGATTTCAAGTGTATGACACTTGGAAGTACGTGGAACCATTCATCAAGTAAGTATACTTGGAAGTACATCAACCAAACACCAAGTACGAACCTAACCAATCTCAATCACCACACCATCATAACACAAATAAATCAAACTACAATGCACATACATTTCATACGCCTTTACATTTAAGGAATCATAGATGTTTATATATAGGGTCACCCGCAGCCTTCCCACCACATCTACAACTCATTAAAGGTATCATCGTCTTCCATGTATGTACAACTATCCTAATAAAAATAATATACTTCACAACTTAACTAAGTCAATCAAACGTAATAAACGTCTCATCAATCCAACAACTAAACCAATCGATCAATCACTCACTCAACCATTTAATCAACGACCATAAATCCGTAAGTTCACCAATACAACGATAAAAGTATGAATAAGTACGTATCTCACAAGTCAAGTACATCAAGGCATTCATGTCTATCTCAAACGTAATCCCAAAGCCCATCATTTACTCTAAACAACGCGTACATACACTTAGGAGGATTCTACCTCCTTCGAGTCCTAGATGCTTATATATAGGGTCACCCGCAGCCTTCCCACCACATCTAAAACCCTTTAAAGGTCATCGACCTCCATGTATGTACTTCTATCCTAAAGAGTTACAATATCACAAACACCTTCGTAAACCATCACACGATAAATCAAAACTGTCTACCAAACTACAATCAATCAGAAATTAACTAGACAGGCAATCAAGTCAACCAACCAAACAAACAACACGTATATGTACACTTCTCAGCCCGAATCTCTATTGAGTAGGGAGCTACGAAACTCACCTGATCGGCAAAGAAGTTAAATTTGATACAAAGTTGAGTTACAGTCGCTCGATGTTCGCTTCGCGTCCAAAACCTAAATATCGATCATGTACATTCACATCAACACACATAAACACATATACGTAGTTATCAAATACTCGGCAAAACCCTAATTAGGTTTCCAAAGTGGTTCTCGACGTTAAGTGACTTCTAAGACTCTTAATCATTGTTAAATAAGTTAAGAAGTGATTTAGATCGAAGACCGATACGTTATTAGGGTTCTGGAAGTCAACTAGGTCAAACAAGAAAATCAGAAAATTACAACTGGCGTAAGCTACGCCCCTATGGGCCGTAACTTACGCCCATACAAAGTTCAAGTGCAAGGGGGCGTAAACAGAAGCAATTTGGCGTAATGAAAATGGAGAGCACCGTAAGGTACGCCCACATTTGGCGTAAGGTACGCCCAAGGAAATTCAACTGGCGTAACCTACGCCCCACAGGGCCGTAGGTTACGCCCCTTACTGGGCAAGCCTACGATCAGCAACCCTAAATGCAGAAAATTCAACCCAAAACCCTATTTCCTCTTGAACCAAAACCCTAAATCGATCTTCAATGCTATAGGACCCGTTTTGAAGTTACATTTGACCTTCTAACACCTAAATACACTTACCCAAACCCATATTTCATTCCATAACATCATCAAATCTTCCAAATCGAACAAACCCTAATTAAACCCTAATTAACCCAAAACTCATTTTAAGGCGATTTAGAACTTGTAAATGTACGAGATGACTAGAAACGAGTAAACTAACATAAATAGAAGTAAATGGGATGAATTAGACTTACCAAAACTTCCTTCTCGAGCTAGAACCCGAATTGGGTCAAAATGGGTAAAACCTTGCACTATGACTTTTGATTCTTCGATATGGTGACAAAGAGATGAAGACGATGATGATTCTCGAGTTAAACTAGTTCCAAAATGCCAAATGATGCTAGAGAAATGAAGAACTAAAGATGGATGGTCTTGCTTTTTACTTGGAGAGAAAAGAGAAGAGAGAAAAGAGAAGAGAGAAAAGAGAAGAGAATGAAATGTGTGGTGAGAGGAAGAGATAAGGGGAAGGGAAATGGGTCAAGAGGGCTGGTGGGTCGTGGATAACCCACGGGTCAACCCGTTTCTCTTCCTAAGCCAAAATACACATCGTTAGGCATTTAAACACCGATTAAAACATATTATCGACCCGACGAACATACCACATTGTCATTTAATCACGAAACGAACCAAATATTTCATTAACTTAAATTGTTAGTCAAATTGCACGTAAAGTCAAACGGTCAAAACTCACGGATGTTACATTATTCCCCCGTCAAAAGAATTTCGTCCCGAAATTCAACAAATCACTAATCGTTAAACAAATGTGGGTACTTAGGCCTCAACTCTAACGGTCTCCACCACACATCGACCCACTTCCTTCGTAGCATGCGAGCTAGTTGCTATCTTCTTAGTTTGAGAAGTTGTTCTTGTCATTCCAATTACTATTCCAGGCCCGCTGCATTGGCTTTCTTTGATTCTTGGCTCATCCAGTGGAGAGTAACACCTCTACTACCTAATGCTTCGGTTAGTGACATTCGAATACTCGCGTAACAACCGTCATTGCACAAGATTTCCGCCATGGTCATAAGCACATTTTCTTCACATGTGATCAGGTCTCAAGTCGGTTTGAGTACCCGTTGCTCATTGGATGGCTCCCTGAATTAGAGTCAAGCGACTTTCTTTATCTGAAATGATAGGAATCGGATCTCTGTGCACCTACACCATTTCTTCTACATACTAATGTGCCAAGTTGTCAGATTTTACCGGTTTCGTCGTATCGTGACCACTTCTTGTCGTTGGCGACTTCATGGCGAAGTCCATTACAATTTGTTTTCCTTCAAATCTCTCTCCCGGTCTTTCACTACACGCTTAATCACATCTCAGAAGTCTATAAGGGTTTTGACTACGCGCGCGATGTTAGGAAGTTAGGCATATACGAAATTTAAGTTATCGAGATGGGACAAGCCCGGTAAGTCGTCCGGAAAAGCCTCGGGAGACTCAAGATTAACAGAGACGACGTTAGTTTTTCAGATTCTTGAGACGGTAGCTCTAAGGACCTTTGAGTTGGAAGATGTACATGGGACCCTAAGAACCTTACCGTTACACAAAGACGTTTTTAGTTAACTCTTTACCACTACCACTAACCGTATCTATCACCGTCATCAAATCCATACTTGCAAAAAAAAAAAAATTAAGTTCCAAATTTCCAGGAGCATAGGGCTAATGAAGAGCTTAACATCATTTAAAATCAACTATCATTACCAGATAATTCAACTAGACCTATCTAGCACATCACAAACCACTTAAAGGATCGTGATCCAGATCTAAGCCTACGGATGTTTGTTAATGAAGGAAGTCTAGTAAGAGAAAGTAAGGCTACAACCGGTTCTAAAATCGAATGACATTAAGTTGTAGTGGTCGAAGAGAAAGGAAGGTACCTATCGCCGCTTCCGGGTCGTTGCGGGCTTCATTAGCATCTCCAGCCAAGGTTTGTCCTCGAGGTTGCACCTGACGGCTTGGTTCGTCATGGTCTTGGGTAGGAATGGCAACTTGAAGTTGATTATGAGAAGTCGCTACTTGGGCTTGTGCTTCGATCCATCCTGGACAAGCATTTCTATAGTGGTCGGGGCTACCACACACAAAACAAACACCCTGTTGGCTCCGAGGGTGGTTGGCTTGGGGATAAATGATTTGAAGAGGTGTTACATTCAATGGTGCCGCTTTCGGTGCTCTACAATTCCTAGCTACGTGCCCGCGCCGATTACAATTAAAGCAAATCCCACATTGGTTAGTGGGAGGGTGGTGAAGATTACACCTGCCACATAAGGGGTGAGGTCCCAAGTAAGTTTTCCTTGCCGGCTTCACCGTCGCCCTGCCTCTACCTTTATTATGACCGTTGGGGTCAAACCTACCCTCCTTCCTTGCCTCACTAGATTCTCCAACTTCTTTCCTTTTCGATGAGGCTCTACTTAACATCTCCTCGTTGCCCATACTTACTCTAGCCTCACGTGTTTCATTGCTTCTTTGGAGACTTGCCGTGACTTGGGCTACAATAGTAGGTATGGCGTTTGCCACTGCTTGGGCAATCACGGTTGCTAAATCCGGCTCATCGCTATGGCTAGTCGCATTCCTTCTTGGTCCCACCATTTTCTACAAGGTAAGTAACGCGTCGACCCGAAAGTTAGCCTCACCATGCTCACATATTAGTCACACAAGTAGTTAATGTTCTCATACCGACATAACATACTCATTTCATATTATTAAGCTAAGGCAAGAGTGCTAGAATCCTATGGGATTGTTACTTATCATATTATCATGTCAAGTTAACTACAATTGTTTATCGTTAATTCAAGTAATCATGTCAATACATCATAAAATCAAACAATTAACACCAATGGGTTAAGTATAATCTGGATTCGATATGCCCTCTAGTTATTGACCAGGTATGTATACAGGGTGTACCAACGGCTAACCCTCCACCCAATCAACTTCCATTAAGCATATCGGTTCCCTATTATACACTAAGCTAAGCAACTAACACGAATGATTCAAAGTATAATCCGAATTCGATATGCTTTCTAGTTATTGACCAGGTATGTATACAGGGTGTACCAACGGCTAACCCTCCACCCAATCAACTTCCATTAAGCATATCGGTTCCTTATTATACTCTAAGCCATGCATGCGCAATCCATGATGTCATTAACTTGTTATAATGTTGGGCGACCATAAAAGAGTTGATCGGGTTCTTTTAGGGTTGCCACAATATTATACTAAGTTAATAACATAACTTCATTTTGCTCTAAATCATCAAACTAGCACCAATCAATAGTAACAATCCACATCAATGACAATCAAATTCAGTCAATGCACACATTAACCACATTGTACTCATTCCACATTCATCAAGTTGAATTCAAGCCATCACATAAGTGGTCTTAACTACGAACTCACAATACACTTTCTAGGGTTCACAGAATTCACGTTGCACACAAATTTCCTAACCATGCATGCTATATGAAGAGTTTTAACTTAAGCCGTAGTCTACGTCAAACCGCCTAATTCTCTACGACCACGCATGGGCCACCATTCTGTAACACCCCAAGCCAAGGCTCGAAATATTACGGAAATCATATAGCACAAGGTGGGATTAATGTAGAACATGAACTAAATGCAAATAAAGGATTCAGTGAATCCATACAATAAGATAAACAAGTATCAAATTTCATAAAGAGTAAAACTTATCACCAATGCCACCACAACTAGTGTATCAAGAAGAAGGAGCATATTCATTAATAGAAGGTGCTAAAAGGGAGAAAGAGTTCTTGGGAGCAATCATTGGAAATGGTAAAATAAAGCTCCAACCACATGTAATCAAGAAGATTGTGGAATTTAAAGAAGAAACCTTGAAAGAAAATAAGGGATTAAGGTCTTGGTTAGGCATATTAAATTATGCTAGATCATACATACCTGGGCTTGGAAAGTTGCTAGCCCCTTTGTATGAAAAGACCAATCCCCATGGAGATAAAAGAATGAAGCAGTCAGATTGGGAGATTGTGCGACAAATTAAGGCTCAGGTTCAAAAGTTACCTGATATGGAAATCCCACCTGAAGATGCTTACATTGTTATTGAAACAGATGGTTGTATGGAAGGATGGGGTGCCATCTGCAAATGGAAGAGAAGGAAGAATGACCCCAGATCATCTGAAAAAGTTTGTGCATACGCTAGTGGGAAATTCAATCCAATAAAATCCACTATCAAGATCGTCTCAACATTCAATATGTTGACAAAAAGGTTTTAAGTAAAGGAAAATGAGACGATCTTGTACAAGATCGTCTTAAGGTTTTATTACTTAAAAAAAATTAAGTGAAGGAAAATGGAACGATCTTGTACAAGATCGTTTTAATAACATTTCACTTAAAAAAAATTCTACCACTTTGAAATCTAAAGAAAAATCATCTCAACGATTTCCCTTTAAATTTAAAAGTATTAGAATTGAGCAAACCGATCTCTTACGAGTTCAGTTACCCATCCATTTGTTTTTCAACTCAAATCATCAACCACACAGCGTTCAGACCCTAGAACGATCTTTGACAAGATCGTCCTGGTCTTGGTCTAAAGGGTTACAAGTGAAAAGAATGGAAAAAAATTGAAACTAAGACGGTCTTGGCAAGATCGTCTTATTTCCAAGTCGTTCTGGAACTAAGACGGTCTTGTGCAAGATCGTCTTAGAGACAAAATGACTTCGAAAATAATACAACTTTGCCAAAATCGTTTTACTTCCAACCAGGTGTAACATACCACAACTTGATTCATTTTTACTTCTAAGCATGGAAATACATTTGATTGAATCATACTGAACAAGATTGAACTACTTACAACTCTTAAATCAAACAAAATAACCTAAACAAATCTAAGATCGTCTTAGGTCATCTTCTTCACAAAAAATATCAGGTTTTTGAATTTTCGAAATCACAATACTAAGCATAAAAACATGTAATAAACATACACATATAACCTAAACATGCATCTAAATCTTAGAGACAAAATGACTTCGAAAATAATACAACTTTGCCAAAATCGTTTTACTTCCAACCAGGTGTAACATACCACAACTTGATTCATTTTTACTTCTAAGCATGGAAATACATTTGATTGAATCATACTGAACAAGATTGAACTACTTACAACTCTTAAATCAAACAAAATAACCTAAACAAATCTAAGATCGTCTTAGAGACAAAATGACTTCGAAAATAATACAACTTTGCCAAAATCGTTTTACTTCCAACCAGGTGTAACATACCACAACTTGATTCATTTTTACTTCTAAGCATGGAAATACATTTGATTGAATCATACTGAACAAGATTGAACTACTTACAACTCTTAAATCAAACAAAATAACCTAAACAAATCTAAGATCGTCTTAGAGACAAAATGACTTCGAAAATAATACAACTTTGCCAAAATCGTTTTACTTCCAACCAGGTGTAACATACCACAACTTGATTCATTTTTACTTCTAAGCATGGAAATACATTTGATTGAATCATACTGAACAAGATTGAACTACTTACAACTCTTAAATCAAACAAAATAACCTAAACAAATCTAAGATCGTCTTAGAGACAAAATGACTTCGAAAATAATACAACTTTGCCAAAATCGTTTTACTTCCAACCAGGTGTAACATACCACAACTTGATTCATTTTTACTTCTAAGCATGGAAATACATTTGATTGAATCATACTGAACAAGATTGAACTACTTACAACTCTTAAATCAAACAAAATAACCTAAACAAATCTAAGATCGTCTTAGAGACAAAATGACTTCGAAAATAATACAACTTTGCCAAAATCGTTTTACTTCCAACCAGGTGTAACATACCACAACTTGATTCATTTTTACTTCTAAGCATGGAAATACATTTGATTGAATCATACTGAACAAGATTGAACTACTTACAACTCTTAAATCAAACAAAATAACCTAAACAAATCTAAGATCGTCTTAGAGACAAAATGACTTCGAAAATAATACAACTTTGCCAAAATCGTTTTACTTCCAACCAGGTGTAACATACCACAACTTGATTCATTTTTACTTCTAAGCATGGAAATACATTTGATTGAATCATACTGAACAAGATTGAACTACTTACAACTCTTAAATCAAACAAAATAACCTAAACAAATCTAAGATCGTCTTAGAGACAAAATGACTTCGAAAATAATACAACTTTGCCAAAATCGTTTTACTTCCAACCAGGTTTAACATACCACAACTTGATTCATTTTTACTTCTAAGCATGGAAATACATTTGTTTGAATCATACTGAACAAGATTTAGAATTTCTTACAGACCATTGTTTAGCTAAATTACTCAATTTTGAATCAAATGTCCTATTAGGAACTTTCTTCTTGTAATCATTAGCTATCCAATTTCTTCTAACTGTTGATTTATCATACACTTGTGTTTTAGCATAGCTAGTAGATTTTATCAATGATGATTTAGAAATCCACTTATGGTTACTAGTTAAGCTCTTTTCTCCTTTATTAGATAAATTCTTAGATTTAGTTCGAGGAGTTGAAAACACATTCTGATTTTTGCTTTGCTTGGTGGAGGTTTTGATATTCTGTTTCTTTTGATTTGCAACAGTGAACCAACCATACTGATCTCTATAACTGGTTATACCATTAGATGAATCTTTTATTAGCAAATCTTGGCTAGTTTCAGACATCTTAGGTAAATAGCTAGATTGAGAGATAGTTTTAGAATAAGAGGTTCTAGAAACAGATGAAATATCAACTTTAGACTTTGAGTAAGCAGAAATGGTTTTCTTACCTTTGACAGCTGGAGCATGCTGACCTTTGGGTGTATAAAATGAAGTTGGAGCAAACTTAGATTTAGATTCCTTGTCTGATTTAGGCTTTTTGGGTGAGAGTTTTTCAAGCTCTTTTTCAACTTCTGGTGCAAAAACATGATCAGTTTTCAAAAACTTATCAAATTCTTCAACAGAAAAATCTGGATAAGTAAATTGTGATCCTTTGGTTTGAACTTCTGATTTGAAAACATTTTTGTTTGTCAATTTTTCAATTAATGCTTTTGCTGTAGCCTTAAGATCAGTAGGGATCTCAATCTTTTGCTCTAAGTTCACTTTATTTTGGTCAACAGGGGTGATCACAGGGGTATCAAAAGAAAGTATTTTCTTGACAGAAGCACGATGTTTAGCTTTCAAAGCTTGAACTTTCTCTTCAATTTGGAAGAATGATGATAGCATGGAAGTGGACATATCATGAATCTCTTCAGGAGAGATGTTATCACCCTGCATATCTTTAAAATTCTCACTCCCTTTGACTGGAGTGGAGCAATCAACAGAAGTTAGATCATGCATCATTTGAGTTGGTTTGGTCTCACTTACCTTTGGAGAATGATTTTGAGTTTTCAGATGTTCAATGACTTGTTGTTGAGACTCAATCTTTTGTTTTAAACCTTCAATTTCTTTTTCCAATATGGTAGTTGGAATGTAAAATCTTTCTGAATTTGGTTTTGAACAATCTTTTTGAGACTCATTTTCAGGAATTGAAATGCTGTCTATTTCTTCTAACTCATAGATGGATCTTTTATGAGTTTTCTTGTATGTATCATTAATAGCAACATAATCAATCTGAAAACTGTTTGGTTTTTGTCTTTCAACATCATCTGACTCAAAGTCATCCTCAGATGGTCTAATGAACTCTTGAATCATGCCAAATCTAAGACATTTTCCATCATAAAGTGGACCAAGGTCTTCCTTTTTGATTTTTTCTAAATGTGTTGGATTCTCATAACCCAAACCAAGAAGAAGTTCTGATCTATCAATCTTCGACTTATTGTAATAAGCAGTGAAGTTTAGAAAAGGATTTTGTTCAATTTTATAGATTTTTTCTTGATAGAACAAAATGTTTGTTTTCAAATCCTCAACTTGTTTTTGAAGAGTTTCAGTTTCAACTCCTTTGAGAAAACAAGTACTGTTTAGATCAGAAATCTGTCTTTCATGTTTTTCACAGTTGGGCTTAAAATCTTTCATTTTATTTGTGAGAAACTCAACATCAGCTTGTCTTGCATTTGCTCTTAACCATTCATTGGTTTTCTCAAGCTCTAAAGTCTCAATGGTTTGCTTGAGTGAATGGACAGTCTTTTCAAGGTCTTGACATTTGTTGGTTAATTTAGCATTGGGTGAAACAATTTGAGAACTGTTACTTGACAAATGCATTTCTTTTAAAGAATCGTAGTTCACTTTGAGAGCTTCATGAGCTATTGAGAGTTCTGAAAAATCTTCATTAATTTTATCAAACTCTTGTTTAGCCATTTTCAAATTGTTTTTCAAAGTAAGATTTTGCTTTGTCAAAGTATCAGTAGTTGTTTGGACAGACAAGTAATCAACTTTGGAAATGGATTGTACCTCACTTGTTGTTGTTTGTGAAGTAGTTTGTGAATGATTGTTTGTTGAAGTGACAGATGTCATTAAGCATGTGAGATCTTCAGAATCAGCATCAATATCTCCGAATAGCCATGGTTTCATTTTTTTGTTGTTTGGCTAAGAACTTCTTTCTGATCTCAAGCTCTGAATTCTTCATTGTTGTCCCTAGAACGATCTTGAAGGAGATCGTCTTAGAAAACTGCTTGAAAATTTTCTAAGTATGAATGAAGAAATGGTAGGACGATCTTGAGAGAAGATCGTCTTAGAAAATTTAATGATGAAAAGTAAGACGGTCTTGGTTTAAGATCGTCTTAAAATTGGTTGAGAAAAAGTAAGACGGTCTTGGTTTAAGATCGTCTTAAAATTGGTTGAGTGAAAATTTTTCTAAGTATAGAAAAAAAATTCTTGAAAAAGTAAGACGGTCTTGGTTTAAGATCGTCTTAAAATTGGTTGAGAAAAAGTAAGACGGTCTTGGTTTAAGATCGTCTTAAAATTGGTTGAGTGAAAATTTTTCTAAGTATAGAAAAAAAAAATCTGGAAATTTGGTCAGAAAGAGGTTATGATTTCAGAATTTGTTGAGCAAAACCAATCTCAATGAGATTAGTTACCCAAGGAATCCACAACACACAGTTCACACAGAACCAAAAATATTAGGACGATCTTGGGAAGATCGTCTTAATACCAAACCAAAGTAAACACTAGGACGATCTTGAAGAAGATCGTCTTAGAGTCATGAAGATCGTCTTGAAAGAAAAACTGTAAGAACACCAGAAAAAGACAAAATAGTCGATTATTTCACTAATTTGCTTATAATTCACTCAATTTTGAGAGTTAGAATTCGATTCAAACCCAGAAACACTCAAAATACGATCGCGCACAACCCTAGAAACAATTCCATGGATTAAATCAACTCAAATTGAAAATTCAAAATCTCATCAACTTTCCAAAAAATTTGGATTTTGATCAATTCTGTGAATTGGATTCTGAAACTTGACAGGATGTTTTTAGAGGTGATTTAGAATGTATTTGTAAACAAAAACAGGAAAATTGAGTGAAAATTGATTGTGAATTGATGAAAAACCAGTAACAGTTTCAAAACAGTTATGGTGAAGAACACGAATTCAATTTTGAACAAAATTAGTATCAATCTGAATGAAATTTGTTCTGGATCGTCAACAGATTGTTGTTTTGCTCTGATACCACTTGTTATAACTGATTTAATTCGTGTTAGGGTGCGGAAGTTAAGATTTCAACAATGGTGGAATAGTGTGTGTTTTAGTGTGTGTTCTTGAGAGAGAAAGTAATGTGTGTGGAAAGTCTGATTGATTGATCATCAGAAATGGGAAAAAGGTTACAAAGATTAAAGATTGAGGGGTATTTATACTCTAAGTATATTACAAAAGCTCCCCCTCAACCTAACAATATTTACACAAAATACAATGTTTTCAAATACAACTAAGCACTAATTTATATTTCTAACACTAATATTTTGGTGCTATATGCTTTTGAAATACATACATGAAATACATAATGCATGATACACAAAAACTACTACAACCAAACACCAACTAAATAGATAGGACCACTATAGCCAAACACAAAACTACTACAACAACTATCAACAGCATAAAAACCCTTTCATATATATGCAATTTTGAGTTAGCGACTTGCAAATTTTGAGCCATTTGAATATCTTCATCTTCATGTCTGCTGTTACCAGTCAACTTCAAGCCCTCCAAATCTTGATGCATTTCAAATAACAAATCCTTGTAATACTCGCTAGGGAGCTCTTCATCCAAAAACCGATACAATCTACACTTCTTTCTCTCATCCTGATAAACCAAAAGAATATAAATCCTATTTTCAATCGGAAATAATCAAAAAAAGATCGATACATACCATCACTGGACAACTTATAAACCTTCTTCCAGGGTTCTTCCTAGTCCAAGATGTGCGGGGATTCAGTTGGAAGCCACAATCACATATGTCGATGTTGCCTCTGTTTTGCCTTGACATTGCTCTCCGATTTGATGAAGAAGAAGACATGGAGTTTTTAGGGATTCAGTCGGAAGGCACAAATTTTTCCTATACTGATCATAAGCCCAGGAAAAAAATATGAACCCTAAAATAGAAAAATTTAGGTCGTATACATAAATATATGGAAGAACTTAATCTTCTTTTCAAGTGTAATCTACAAAAATACATAAAGCATGTTTACCTTAATCTTTGTTATGAATCTTAATTTTGCCTGTCGTGCTAAATTTTAATCTTCTTCAGCATAGAGTTGATGTCTTGTTCTGATTAAAATACACACAAACTTGAATACAACTCCAACTTGTATAGAACAACTATACTAAGAGATGGAGCATGATAAAAATAAAAACTGTGACAAACTCACTGAACAACCGATTATGAATAACAAAGAGATGGACATTCATACTCGACGATTCCATATAGCATAATTTTATCTGCATTAAAATCAATATTAAAATATATGGAAAGATTCAAACGATTAAACAAACATTAGAAACAAAACATATGTTCAAAACTGTGAAGTAAACAGAAGATATACATAAATCAACTCGAACATACCATGAAATAATTAAATAAATATATATAATTTGGACCACACTTTGAACCCGACGTTTTTGATTTCGGTTTTTTGAGAGAGAATTTGTGTGATGGATAATTTAAATAAGAATAGGAAATAGGAAATATGTCTTTACTTATATTGAGTGAAAATATCCTTCTTCTCTCTCTTTGAAATTCAAATCTCCCTCTCATCCTCCCTTTTTTGAATTGAAATATATTTTGAATTCAAATTTCCCTCTTCTCTCTCTTTCAAATCAAATTCCCACCCAAATATTAATAATAATATTTCCGATTTAAATTAATTTCGGTTTAAATTAAAGCACACACACATGACATCATCAAGTGTGTGTGCTTTATGGTGAAAATGGGTTTAGAGTCCGACACGTGTGCATAGTTGAGGTCAGCATGTAGTGCCGTTTAGTAGTATCGTTAGATATACTCGTAATAAGCAATTAAAACTCGCCAAGTTTATGCTTTTGTGATGATTTAAAGATGGATTAGTGTGGGATTGCAACATCAATGATGGAGAAATAGAGAGTGGTTAAATCCGATGAATAAATAAGGTTTAGGTTTAATTTGATGAAATATAATCAATGGGGGATTTTATTTTGATATCAGTACCTTTCTCTTAAGTTTAACTCTTACTAAAAAAAATGATAAAATACTTAAATGGTAAATACTTTTTTATTTACACCATATTGGTAATTATTTTCTAAATAAACACCATTTAGGCTAAAAATTCCTACCATTATATTCAACAACTATGAATAAGCACCACCGACACCGGAATTCATAAGCAACTGCCGTGGTGGTGGTGGTGGATGGTGATGAACTGATGATGGTTGGTGGCGGGGTGGCGGCACAACAGCGAGGTTGTTGGCACACAACAGCGGTTGTGATGGTGGCAGGGAGGCTGGTGGCGGTGGTTGGTGGCGGGGTGGCGGCACAGCAGCGGATGATGGTTGCATCACATTGGCAGAAATACAATGGAGGAAATAGGTATGTATGTTTGTGGGGCTTTTTTGTCAAAATATGTCAATTCCACTGGAATTGAAAACTTTCCATGAGTATAATGAAGGATTTGTGAATTATGTGTTTCTAGGAATTTGTAGGAAAGTTTTGAATTCCAATTTCTTTTGTTTTTCCAACCAAACAAGCTCATGATGGAATTCAACATTCCAATTCTAATGAATTCCTTAAAATTTCATGAACCAAACACCCCCTAAGTGGTTCATATCATAATATTTTTTAAACAAAATAAGTTATCACAACTTAACCATTATGAAGGTGGCTCGTGGTTAACATTTTCAAAATCTTTACATGAGGACACATGATAAATAAAAATTATTTTAATGATACATAAGCTATTAATGTTTTATTTTTGTTATATATAGTAGATATATATGCCTTGTCAACATTATAATTCACTTTATTAATGTTTAGATCTTTTGCAAAAAACTTGTTCAATTGGTGGTCAAAAACTAACATATGGAGTTGCAAATATATAAAGTTGTAGTTTGGGCTTTGGTGAAAGAACATCATATATCCATGTTTCATGGGCTTGGTAGCAAATCTCATATTGATATTAGTGGGCCAAGTTAATATCCATGACGTCCTTGAACTCGCTAGTCGCTAGGAGTGAAATTGAGTCGGTTTTGGCCTAAAACCAAAACCCAAACCGAACCATTTGGTTTTTGAAAACCAAAAACCATTGGACTCGGTTTTCGTTTGGTTCGGTTTTCCGGTTTTCCGGTTCGGTTTGGGTCGGTTTTTTTTTTTTTTTTTTTTTATTTTTTTTTTTTTTTTTTTTGCTTTGGTTATTTAGAGTTAAATGGCAAAAGTTTTGCTAAGGTTTTAAAGTAACGAGAGAATGAAAATAGGTTATTGAAATAAAAGTGTCATTCTATTTGTATGACAAAAGAATATTATGACATTAATAGTTAGGACTAATTTTATGTTTTAAGTGCATACTGTAAGTAGGAAAACTAACTTTTAAGATAATAAAAATATATGTTTATATATTGTGAAAGGGCCAAAAACACATCAGAGCTATCTAGTCAACATAGCTTTTTTTAAATTACGTATATTTAATATTGTAATGTAATGATCACAATCAGAGGCGGAGCCAGTAATTTGAGTTGAGGGGGACCAAACATTTTTATAAATGACGTGTGACGGATAAACACTAAAGGTTGGGGTTCGGGTTCTTGTTGAGTATGAGTTCGGGTTGGTTTTCATGAACTACGTCATGTTTTCGATTGAAAAAAGAATCGATAGTTCTTTCTTGGACAATGATTCCACCTAAAATCATTATTTTAAAGTACTAATCAACAACTTGCTAATTATAACAAAAATGTTGTTTAATTGTGACATTGTAACTAAACAACTAGAAAAATCTTGCTTTTAAAACTATTTTTTTTATATTGCTAGTGAATCTGTTATCCTAATTCGGTGTGTCCCAAATATTTATGCTATACTATATGTTAAATAAATTCAATTGAATAATACATGTACAAGAAAAATATGATCACTCACATGAAACTATGATAGCATCGAAATCAGAAGGTTAATTTGCTAAATTAAAAAAAATAAAAATAATAAAGGGTTAAGATAAGATATTAACATTGCAATTACTTGCAATTTGTGGTCAATTCTTAGAAATTTGAGTTTTGCTTTGAACAATTGAACAGACGCCGATATTGACAATTACCCTTCTTTTACTTTACCTTTTTAATAGAAATAGTTATTTAAAAGAGATATTTGGTTTGGCACATGTATTGGACGAGTAGGGATCTATGTGCATATCACAATTCCAAGTCTATATTATTTAAAATATTATCACGTAATATATAAAAAAACCCACTGAAGCAAAACTATGTTACTTGCGCACCACCTTGTTCATAATCCTACGAGATACATAATGTATAAAACTGAAGAAGCATCGCTAATGCCAAATAATTAAATTAACTAGTAGTAAATATAAATATAGGTAGATATGAAGATAAAGTATAATAAGTAGATGTTTTCGGTTCGGTTCGGTTTTGGTCATCGGTTTTTTCATATGAAACCGGAACCCGAACCGATCCGTTCGGTTTTTAGAATACCAAAACCAAACCAATCGGTTTGGTTCGGTTTTCGGTTTTCTCGGTTCGGTTTTTTCGGTTTTTGTCGGTTTTCGGTTTTCCGGTTCGGTTTTTGCTCACCCCTACTAGTCGCTACTTCTCTTTTCTCAAAGACTAAAGAGAGATGTAAGGGCCTGTGTGCGAATGAATCGGAATTTGTCAGAAAAATTGCAAAACAAAAAGGATATAGCCATTTATAATTTCTACAACTAAAAATGAGAAGAAACCTCCTATGAGGATTTGTAGAGGAAAAAGGTAATATAATGATTAGCGAAGGCGCGGGAAAAATTCAAGAATGAACGAGGATTTGAAGGATTCTTAAATTTCATTCATGGTGTTTAAACGTACTTAAAAAGGATACTAGTGTTAAGCCCGGCCGATGGCCGGGGATAACACCCATTTTCAGGTTTTGGGTTTTAGGATGCAACACGGTTATAAGTTAACCTTTTTGGTAACACTATGCTTTAAAACAGGTTAATGGTTACTGGTTAGCAAGTAAGAAGTACTATAATTACATTATAATATAGAGTGTATTTACTACATGAGTAGGTTAGGTACTTCGTAAACAATTACAGCCTACTTATAGCTCGTGAGTTGTAAAAGATAGGTGTGTAGTAAAGGGAGAAACGATAAAAATAACAATCATAGATTAAGTTGTAATGGGAATTAAAAAACAAAAAAAACAAAAAGGATATAGCCATTTATAATTTCTACAACTAAAAATGAGAAGAAACCTCCTATGAGGATTTGTAGAGGAAAAAGGTAATATAATGATTAGCGAAGGCGCGGGAAAAATTCAAGAATGAACGAGGATTTGAAGGATTCTTAAATTTCATTCATGGTGTTTAAACGTACTTAAAAAGGATACTAGTGTTAAGCCCGGCCGATGGCCGGGGATAACACCCATTTTCAGGTTTTGGGTTTTAGGATGCAACACGGTTATAAGTTAACCTTTTTGGTAACACTATGCTTTAAAACAGGTTAATGGTTACTGGTTAGCAAGTAAGAAGTACTATAATTACATTATAATATAGAGTGTATTTACTACATGAGTAGGTTAGGTACTTCGTAAACAATTACAGCCTACTTATAGCTCGTGAGTTGTAAAAGATATGGCGTGTAGGTAGTAAAGGGAGAAACGATAAAAATAACAATCATAGATTAAGTTGTAATGGGAATTAACTAAAACAATAACAATGTTACCTGCAGAGGACAAAGACATAATAGGGGGAAAAAACAACAAATCACCCTTGAAAAAGTCATTTAAGTGAATGATAGATTAAGGGTAGACTGGTACATGTGGAACTTAAAATAACAAAGGTTTAAAAGAGTGTTTAAGTGTTAAACCCAATATAAAGGTACTAAACATTAGTTAATATTTGATAAACACTAAAACGTTTGAAAGCCAATAAAATAAATTAAATGTTAAATATCATATCGAGGAACTCAATTTTTTTTTTGTCCACGAACATATTCGAACATGACATTTTATTTAGAGAACAATGCAAGCACCAACCCTACTAAAATGTTTTTGATAGTTTGTTGTTGGTATTTTTATTAGCATAAGTGATCGGCCCACAAGTAAATTTGAGAGTAGTGGCTAATTAGGTGAATAAATATATGAGTGCTTTACAGTATATACTTATATACATTCCATGTTTCATTTACTTGTATTTTAATGTTAACGTAAAAACTCTTTAAATAGGATATACGGCATGAGGAGGAGATTGGAGGTCCAGCAAATCGCTGGTTAAAATTACCTCCAGCACGTCTGAATCGAAACTAACTTTACAAAAAAAAAAAAGGATATACGGAGTAATGTATTAATTCACTTTCACACTTAAAAATACCTCTTGGATTTTGATTCATTGTCGTCCTTACTTAAACCAAACATCCTCAATGTCTTAAAAGGAATGAACTATACAACGTAAACTGTAGAATATTACCATTTATCATTATCCATAGTTTAAGTAATAGATATGCGTGTGCTATAATTATTTGTAAATTTTACAGTGTGTAATTTTGAATTGGCTGGCTTTTTGTCTAGTGGATGAAAAGGACATGCCTGTGTTAATAATTAGTGGTGCGTATGTACCTTTGGCAATTGTTTAGGGTCATGTGGGGTTCATTCCTGTTAGGAAGGATCAGAGGGGAAATGAAAACAGGATCCGAATTAATAGGACGTGTAGGCCGACCACTATGTAATCCGACCACCCCTTTTTAGTGTGGCCTTTTCTAGCTTCTAATTTTTATTTTATTTTATTTTTGAAAAGCAACAAGATATTTATATGTTTTTAAATTGATGATAAATTAAAAAATATATAAAGTAATATATTATACGTCTCATCTTATTCACTTGCCATAAACATTAGAGATAAGGGTGTAATTGGTTTCTATTATCGACAAGTAACATTGGCACATTTTGGCACAGTAATTGGTTTCATTACCCCACATTTATTGGCACTTTTTTGCATCGACACATTTCAAGCAAATCAGCACCATGTGGAAGATTGAAGTAACCATTGGTAGCATTGAAAAAATATAAAAACAAACAAACATGTGGAACCTATGCATTAGACATAACTCAAACAAATTGGCTATTAGGTAAGAATTGGCACCACCCTCTCATTTAAATGGCCACATGTCACATCCTAGTTGGTCTAAATTTGGCTCTAAAAGCCTAAAACTTGCCAAATAACACATTTGAATTGCCTACATAAAATTATCATTTTATCCTCTATATTTCTAATTATTTTATATTTTGGGAGAATTTCATACATATCCTTACAAAACGTCAATATTATGTGTATATCTTTAGAGAGGAAGGATTATTTGAGAACTCACAAAAAAAAAAACGCGAGAACAATTCTGAGTCACTCATTTTGTCCTATTTTCTCTTTCTTCAATAAAAAATATATCATCCAAATCATTCAAAATGTTTTATCTCACAAACCGTAAATCGTTAGATGAAAAAAAGTATGGGTAGTCTTAAAATTTCGTCCTCTTTCATTAGAGATGCAATTCGATATACTTTTGACAACTTTTTAATTTTCGTTTTTTTCCCCTTGTACTTGTGTATTTACACATGTAAATTAGTAAATGACCATCTGTACACAACAATGAAGGTTAAGGGCGGAGCCCGTCAATCCATGGCGGAGCCATGGTGGCCAAGGGCGGAGCCCGTCAGTCCATGGCGGAGCCATAGCGGCTAAGGGCGGAGCCCGTTAGGTAGATCACCCATCACCGATCACCCCTATGACCTATCACCCTCTATGACCTATCACACTATGACTTATCACCCTCAATGACATATCACCCCCACCAGCTACCCTTTATGAATTTCCTTAAGGCGAAGCCCGTTCCGAATCACAATTTTCGTTCAACCTACACATGTGTAGGTTATGTGTAAGTATCAAAAAGAAAAACGAAAATTAAAAAGTCGTCAAAAGTATATCGAATTGCATCTCTAATGAAAGAGGACGAAATTTTAAGACTACCCATACTTTTTTTTTTCATCTAACGATTTACGGTTTGTGAGATAAAGCATTTTGAATAATTTAGATGAATTTTCTTATTTTATAGAAAGAGAAAATGTGAAAAATGTGGTCTCATAATTGTGTTCTCGTGTTTTTGTTTTTTTTAGTTCTCAAAATAACTCACCCCTATCTTTAGAAACTTAAAACTATATATATTCATATTCTTCAAACTTTCAAAATGCACAAAAATAATCAAACATAGTGTAATGCTGTTGTATTTTCATTCGAATAAGTTCTTTAAAGTTTGAATTTTAGGTAATTTTTTTCAACAACTTTATATAACTATTTTTATTTTTTTGGCCATTATTTTATATCTTTCAAGTTTCAACCTTAGATTACAAATGGGTCAATTTGGTCCATGACTGTGGCAGGCCTGGTTTCTGCGCTCGCTTCAGATTTTGTTTTTTCTAACTCACTCATTAATTCAAGTGTTGTAGGGTTACCTTTCTAGTGTACCATTTTGCAATAATGAAAACAATGACATATTTCGTATAGAATTTTTGTCCCACTTCCATATTTTTGCAGTACGTATATAAAATAAGGCAGTATACCATGAAAGAACCCGAACTCATTTTAGGAAAATAAGAGATTTTTTTTTTTTTTTTTTTATTAGCCCCCCACTGCGCGCCGCAGTGGAGGTGTACACCTCCCATGCGCCCCCTTCGCTTCTGCCCGTTTTTCCCCTTTCCTTCATCCTTCTTCATGCCAGGCCACCAATACAACTCGCGTATGTCGAAGTACATCTTGTCAGTGCCCGGATGTACCGAGTACATTGAATTATGAGCTTCGTTCATAATTAATGTCCGTAAATCACCAGTGAAAGGGACCCATAGTCTATCCACGAAATACAATCCACCATCGTCCCTTTTATCTAAATGTTATTCCATACCTCGCAGATCCTTCTTGAGAAGTTCTTCATCGTCAACAACCACCATCTGTGCTTCTATGATCTGATCTCTAACACTTCTATGCACTGTAATACTCATAACACGTACTCGTCTAGGCTTAACTCTTTCCTTACGGCTTAAAGCATCAACCACAACGTTGGCTTTCCCCGGATGATAACGAATGTCACAATCGTAATCACTGAGTAACTCAAGCCATCTACGTTGTCTCATATTCAAATCTTGTTGAGTGAAGATATGCTGCAAACTTTTGTGATCCGTGTAGATTACACACTTGGTTCCATACAAATAATGCCTCCAACACTTTAATGCAAATACCACTGC
>CM067170.1:108396518-108480728 GCA_034093135.1 Erigeron breviscapus
CACACTTTCTGCAGCAAATGCAAATGAGGTGCGCCAACTTACAACTCGATCGGTACTATGAATGAAATGTGGTTTCGATATCAAATGAAGTGTATACAGAAGTGTAAAGATGAATGAAATGTGGTTTCGATATCAAATGAAGTGTATACAGAAGTGTAAAGATGAATGAAATGAAGTGTAAACCTCGCTCTTTTAAAGGCAGGGCAACAGTACGAATCGTACTGCTACCACCCCTTTAGGAGCGACAGTCGCTCCTAAAGGGGTGGTAGCGTAAGATTCGAACCTACCACCCCTTTAGGAGCGACTGTCGCTCCTAAAGGGGTGGTAGGTTCGAACCTACCACCCCTTTGTCGTATGCTGTCGCCCGTTGTCGTATCCTACTACCCCTTTAGGAGCGACTGTCGCTCCAAAAGGGGTGGTGGGATTACATGTGGGGTGGTCGGCCTACACGTCCCCTTTTTATTATCTTGACTTTTATATATACATTTATTAGTTATTACTATCGTATTACAAATGGGTCAATTTGGTCCATGACTGTGGCAGGCCTGGTTTCTGCGCTCGCTTCAGATTTTGTTTTTTCTAACTCACTCATTAATTCAAGTGTTGTAGGGTTACCTTTCTAGTGTACCATTTTGCAATAATGAAAACAATGACATATTTCGTATAGAATTTTTGTCCCACTTCCATATTTTTGCAGTACGTATATAAAATAATTTTATGCAGTAAATGTTCAGCAAATTGTATAGTATATATACATTTTAGAACAACCTTAGAAATAGTAGACTTTATCCCTTTTAAACTTTTTCCCCCAAAGTTTTTGATTTTTTATTTTTACCCCTTAAACTTCCCTTTATAGTTTTCACTTTCTCCCTAAACTTCCCTTTTTAGTTTTCACTTTGAAACCCTCAATGTTCTTAGCTTTTAACTTTACCCATAACTTTTTGCTTTCTTATTTTTGCCTTAAATTTCCACTTAAAAATGCTTGTTGTAGTCTAAAAATCCACTTATCTTTTAAAAAGAAATCCATCAAGCTTTAGAAGGTCAGATGACTTAGATCCATCATCCTTTCAGACATGGATGTTTTGGAACCACGTTAGTGTGACCGTCACTGATCATCTATCCTTCCTGATATGATAATTGACGATAACTGAAATCCCTATGTCTAGTAAATATTCGATGGACGTATTTACTCTTAAAGACGTATTATAGGGTTTCCCATTAGGTGATTGGAACTAAGAGGACTAATGAGGCACAAATTAAACACCAGAGGGACTAAATGTGAAAATACTCTCCTTATATAAATAGAGAGTAATTAACCTAATTTTAGGTTAATCAACACATAATCACAGCCTCCTAAACACCCCAATTCGTCCTTAATCCTCTGATGAATTCCTTAATCATGAATTCATCAATCCATCCTAAATCAATCATCTTGTTATGGGAACCCGAAATCAATAGCAATAATGCTTTATGCTGTTACAGGTTCCACAGGACGATCTGGATTCCCCGGTACGTGTTTATTACGAATTGAATCATGTTATATTCCAACATGTGGTATCAGAGCCTCGTTACGAAGTTAACCCTTGATTTGATTCGTTTTCGTACCCTAAATCGCGAACTGAAGAATGCAGAAACTTAAGTTCGTACGCTTCTTACGAACTTAAAGTTCGTTTGAACTCTAAATTCGTTTGAACTCTAAATTCGTTTGAACTCTAAATTCGTTTGAACTCTAAATTCGTTTGAACTCTAAATTCGTTTGAACTCTAAGTTCGTTTGAACTCTAAATTCGTTTGAACTCTAAATTCGTTTGAACTCTAAGTTCGTAAGGCTTATTTGTGTACGAAACTTCTGCTCATCTTCGCACTTACTTCCTCACGAACTTTATCTTCGTAAGCTATTTTCGTAAGCTATTTTCGTAAGCTATCTTCGTAAGCTATCTTCGTTGCTTATGTTCGTAAGCTATCTTCGTAAGTTACTTACGAAGATAGTTAACTACTTACGAAGTTAATCACTACTTACGAAGATAATCACTACTTACGAAGTTAATCACTACTTACGAAGATAATCACTACTTACGAAGATAATCACTACTTACGAAGTTAATCACTACTTACGAAGTTAATCCTTATTACGAACTTAACTATCTTCGTACCATGCTTATTTTTCATGGATTACTGATTAACTTAGTTGATTATCAAGTTCGTGCTTATGTTTTACCTTAAAGTTTAAATGAAAAATATGACCCTTATTTTCGGAAAATAATTTTTTCTGAGGCGTTTTTACCACAGCATCTCGACCCCAGCCAGGGGCTCTGCCCCTTGGACCCCGCCAGGGGCTGCCGCCCCTTGGACCCCGCTTTCCAGGGGCGCTGCCCCCGGACCCCCGTAATGTGTGGGGGCTTCGCACTAATGTACATGGTTTCATCATTTGCGCCCAAAGGTCAAATGTGATTCTCATGTTGCGCTCTTTTCTCTTTTGCATAATTAACACTTAGCATATTAATTCTGCCCAAAGGTGATTTAATATGTTTTGTGTAGCAAATGGATTCTTTTCATGCCTAATATACACGATTCTTAATTTTGTGCCCAAAGATCAAAAGATAAGCGTTGTGTTGCATGACCCTAATGCTCATGTGTACTTAGATATTAGTTATTTCTGCCCAAAGGTGATGTAACATCTAAGTAGAGCCTTACTTTAGCTTATTGTTTTGGTGTTTACAATAGGCTTACTTATCACTAGCTTCATTAGTATAATGGTCTTAGTCTCATTACCTTTTGAAATCTAATTATGTTGCTATAAGGAACATTATTATTAGCCCTTAGTTAGTTTTAGGCATTACTTTAGTTCCCTTACTTTATAGACATTACTTAGTTTGCCTTATATAGCTAATCATGTCACTATAATTTCATTACTATTAAGCCTACTTATTTTAGGCATTACTATTATAATCTTCTATTGCTTGTATCATAAATTAATATCCTCCTTATTTCCACTGAAGTACCTAACTTAGGCATTGAGCCACTTACTGATGCAAACTTTGCTTTATGAAAGGATTAATTACCTCTAATTCTGTAGATGATAGACCTTGACTATGTCATTCACCATAATGAACCCACTGCTTTACTGCTAACTCTTCCGCAGCTCAGAAAGCGAATTTTTAATAAAGTGGGATAAGGCGAATCACTTGTCAATAATGATGGTCAGAAACTTCATCAATCATAGTTTCCGAGGGAATGTATAAGGCGTTTGCAAGTAGCTTAAATACAAAGGAAATAGCAGTGCTTGTGAACACATAATGTAAATGACTGACATGACTCATAAGCTTAAGAGTCCAAAAAAAAATGGAAGTCTATGACAATTTTCTTTTGCATTTTAATGACCTCATTGCTTGCTCATTTCGACTCCTTCAAAATTAATTTTAGCGCTATGAAGGATAAATGGTTGATGAGTGAACTAATAGCAATGTGTGTGCAAGAAAATGGTCGCCTTAAGTTGGGCCAACCTTAAGTTGTTCATCTTAGTACCACTGCTAATTCCATTAAGAGGAAAGATAAAAACAGTAATAAAAACTGCAAATAAAGTTCAAAGGCTAATCATGGTGCTACTACCTCTAGCATTAAGTCCTTGACAAGCAATCCTAACTGCAAATTATGATTGTGCCTAGATTGCCCTAAAATCAAGGAGTAGCTAGCTAAGAAAGGTAACTTAATTTTTGTAATATTTGATTCTTTTATGCTTGATGTACTTATCAATACATGTGTGAGTGATTCTAGTTTTATACAAGGATTCCATGCAATCTAGAAACTATCAAATGACCAGAGAAAGCCTAGAGTTGAAGGGTTGATCTCTTATATGTCGAAACCATGGAGACTTATGATTTACATATAAACAATGGAAAGTGTATTAGACTAGTAGATACCTTATGTGTATCGAGAATTTCTCGAAACCTTGTATCTGTTTTTTTTAGTCTAAGACCTTGAAGGTTATGTAATAATTCATGGTTATGACGAGATTGCCATTACTCATAATAATGCATTACGTGGTCCTAGTTTCTTGAATGGAATGTTGTATAAGTTAGAACTAGATCATAATTTCTCACAGTCTTTGTTGTCTCCTGATATTGATGACATAACTAAAACAAAGACAAAATCACCTAAATAATTAGAGAATTCCTCATAATGTGGCATAAATATCTTAGCCACATATCACGAGTTTGCGTGATACGACTCATAAAGGATGAAATATTACATTCTCTTGACTTTAGTGATTTTGAAACATGTATTTACTGCCTCTAAGGTGAGATGGCTAAAGGGAATAAGAAAGGAGCTACTAAAGGTTCCAACTTGTTGGAAATAATTCACTCTGACGTTAAGTGGCCCCTATCCCGCATTCATTTCAGGACATGCATCATTTATTACATTCATTAACGATTATTCACGTTATATGCACCTAAATCTGATTTGAACCCTTAGAGACTTTTATTGATCTTAAACCTTTGGTTTAAAACAAACTTGATCGTAAAAATAAAAGTTGTGAGATCAGATAAAGAAGGTAAGTATTATGGTAGACATACTGATATTGGTAAAGCTCATGGTCTTTTTCCATAACTTTTGAAAGGAACAAGACATAAGTAACCAATACACCATGTCAGGTTCTCCTCAACAAAATGTTATGTTGCTAAAAGGAGAAATAGAACCTTAAAGAACATGGTGAAGAGTATGCCTTTTCAACACTAACTTACCAACTTTCCTTTGGACTAAGGCCTTAAAACAGCTTTTCATATACTCAATAAAAGTTCCATTAGAATCTGTCCCTAAGAGTCCTGGACAGGAAGGAATCTGAGTCTAAAATATATGAAAGTATGAGGCTGTCATGCCGAAGCATAAGTCTGTAACCCTAACTTAAAGAAACCGGATCCTAAATCCCTTACATGTTTCTTTATCGGTTATTAGTTTTACTGTCTTTTCTACACTACTAGCATTATTGACACGCATCATGCCACGTTTCTCAAAGACTAAGAGATCAGTGGGAGCACGACAAATCATATCTTAAGATTTGCTATAAGTACAAGAAGCGGGGGGAACCACTCGTCGGTTATTATTACTCCTCCGATAACTCCTCTTGTACTCAACGCTGCGCCTAAAATCACTGATCCACCTTCTCCAAATCAGAATCCTAATCCTCCTAATTATGATACTACTAATGATAAAGCATCTTATTAAATAATGCTAAAGCAAAGCATCTTACTATTAATGCTATTAATGCTAAAGCATCTTCCTTACTCAACCTGAAAATCAACTCAGGAGATCATCTAGGTCACGCAAGGCCATAACTTTTGATGATTTCATAACTTATTTAACTGAAGTTGAGGACATTGGAAAGCTTACTGATCCTACCTCTTATTAAGAAGCCATTATTAGCGATCAGGCCACATAGTGGAATGAAGCTGTAATTTGAAAGCTCAATTCCATATAGCATAATGACGTTTGGGACTTGGTTGAATTTCTTGAAGAATCCAACCCTATAAGTTGTAAATGGATCTTCAAAACCAAATTAGACCCGAAAGGAAACGTCAAACGCTATAAGGTCATAACTAGTTGCGAAAGGGTTTTACTCAAAAGGAAGGAATCGATTATCAAGAGACCTTATCTCCTGTCTCATAAAGATTCCTTAAGGATTTTCATGACATTAGTAGCTCATTATGATTTAGAGTTACATCAGATGGATGTCAAAACCACTTTCCTGAATGGAAACTTGCAATAAGACGTATACATGTGAACCTATAATTCCAGAAGGTAAATGGCACATGGTCTGCAAGTTGAATAAGTCCATATACGGGTTGAAGCAAGCATCACTTAAAATGGTACCTTAAGTTTAATAAAGTCATAAAAGGACAAGACTTCCTAAAGAATCAAGTGGATCTTTGCACCTATCTCAAGATCAGTGGGAGTAAATTTACAATCCTTGTTTTGCACATGGATGATATTCTTGCAAGTAACAACTTGGATATGTTGCATGAGTCGAAGCGTTTACTTTTTCGCAGAATGTCGACATAAAAGATCTCCGTGATGCCTCTTATGTTATAGGTATCGAAATACATCGAGATAGGCGTAATGATGTTCTGGTTCTTTCTCAAAAGACTTATATTGAACACATCTTAGAACGCCATAACATGCAGCACTACACACCCTCTATAACTCTAGTAGTAAAAGGAGACGTATGTGATTGTTTCCAAAGTCCAATCATTGAGATAAAATAGGAGCAAATGAGGATGATACCTTACTTATAATGATTGTTTCCAAAGTCCAATCATTGAGATAAAATAGGAGCAAATGAGGATGATACCTTACTTATAATGATTGTTTCCAAAGTCCAATCATTGAGATAAAATAGGAGCAAATGAGGATGATACCTTACTTATAATGATTGTTTCCAAAGTCCAATCATTGAGATAAAATAGGAGCAAATGAGGATGATACCTTACTTATAATGATTGTTTCCAAAGTCCAATCATTGAGATAAAATAGGAGCAAATGAGGATGATACCTTACTTATAATGATTGTTTCCAAAGTCCAATCATTGAGATAAAATAGGAGCAAATGAGGATGATACCTTACTTATAATGATTGTTTCCAAAGTCCAATCATTGAGATAAAATAGGAGCAAATGAGGATGATACCTTACTTATAATGATTGTTTCCAAAGTCCAATCATTGAGATAAAATAGGAGCAAATGAGGATGATACCTTACTTATAATGATTGTTTCCAAAGTCCAATCATTGAGATAAAATAGGAGCAAATGAGGATGATACCTTACTTATAATGATTGTTTCCAAAGTCCAATCATTGAGATAAAATAGGAGCAAATGAGGATGATACCTTACTTATAATGATTGTTTCCAAAGTCCAATCATTGAGATAAAATAGGAGCAAATGAGGATGATACCTTACTTATAATGATTGTTTCCAAAGTCCAATCATTGAGATAAAATAGGAGCAAATGAGGATGATACCTTACTTATAATGATTGTTTCCAAAGTCCAATCATTGAGATAAAATAGGAGCAAATGAGGATGATACCTTACTTATAATGATTGTTTCCAAAGTCCAATCATTGAGATAAAATAGGAGCAAATGAGGATGATACCTTACTTATAATGATTGTTTCCAAAGTCCAATCATTGAGATAAAATAGGAGCAAATGAGGATGATACCTTACTTATAATGATTGTTTCCAAAGTCCAATCATTGAGATAAAATAGGAGCAAATGAGGATGATACCTTACTTATAATGATTGTTTCCAAAGTCCAATCATTGAGATAAAATAGGAGCAAATGAGGATGATACCTTACTTATAATGATTGTTTCCAAAGTCCAATCATTGAGATAAAATAGGAGCAAATGAGGATGATACCTTACTTATAATGATTGTTTCCAAAGTCCAATCATTGAGATAAAATAGGAGCAAATGAGGATGATACCTTACTTATAATGATTGTTTCCAAAGTCCAATCATTGAGATAAAATAGGAGCAAATGAGGATGATACCTTACTTATAATGATTGTTTCCAAAGTCCAATCATTGAGATAAAATAGGAGCAAATGAGGATGATACCTTACTTATAATGATTGTTTCCAAAGTCCAATCATTGAGATAAAATAGGAGCAAATGAGGATGATACCTTACTTATAATGATTGTTTCCAAAGTCCAATCATTGAGATAAAATAGGAGCAAATGAGGATGATACCTCCTTATTCAGATTTTGTTTGTCTATTAGTTACGCTTCGAGCTCATAACAGTGTAAAGACATTATGCAACAAAATTTGTCTCAGTCAATTGATCATTGCTTATTAGTTTTAAATTTGAGTCATAGTTTGACTAGTGGGGGTCCTGAGTTGATGTTCTTCTCTACGACTGTACTTATTGGCTATGATTTCGGTTTAAAACGAAATGAGTATTATCCCGGCCGGACTTATTAAATACTCATAGATAAATGATCGCTCGGTCAAGTGGGAGAATGTTGGAACCACGTTAGTGTGACCGTCACTGATCATCTATCCTTCCTGATATGATAATTGACGATAACTGAAATCCCTATGTCTAGTAAATATTCGATGGACGTATTTACTCTTAAAGACGTATTATAGGGTTTCCCATTAGGTGATTGGAACTAAGAGGACTAATGAGGCACAAATTAAACACCAGAGGGACTAAATGTGAAAATACTCTCCTTATATATATAGAGAGTAATTAACCCTAATTTAAGGTTAATCAACACATAATCACAGCCTCCTAAACACCCCAATTCGTCCTTAATCCTCTGATGAATTCCTTAATCATGAATTCATCAATCCATCCTAAATCAATCATCTTGTTATGGGAACCCGAAATCAATAGCAATAATGCTTTATGCTGTTACAGGTTCCACAGGACGATCTGGATTCCCCGGTACGTGTTTATTACGAATTGAATCATGTTATATTCCAACAGTTCAATCTCATGAATTTTAATTAGATCTATGTAAGTACTTTTACTTAATTGGTAATTACTTCCTTAATTAGTGATCAGTAAGCTAGTCATACTCGCACAATTTGCGTTGGTAAAATGATTTCTCATAAATGTAACTTCACTCCTAGCCTTATGAAATTTTACCCAAAAAATAGTGTAAATGTGTTGTATATATGCGTTCTTTTTAAATTTGAATCTTTGAAGATGTGCTTATCGCGCGATGTACTAAATAATTAAAGGCATAGGGTAACACAACCAGGAAAAGGTCAACCCGACCAGGGGCATTAGCGGCGACGTCGCCGCTAATACTCTGTTACTGACGGGGGGCCCGCTAATATTCTGCCAGATTAGCCGTTACTGACATGGGGGCCCGCAGTATTAGCAGCGACGTCGCCGCTAATGCTGCCTGGTCGGGGTTTGACTTTTTTGGCCTGGTGGGCTTACGCTTCTCGTAATTAAAATGTTAAATTAGAATGATTACGATTGTTCTGAAACTACAGTGGGTGTTCAAATTTTATAAACATGCAAGGGAAATTGGAAAATCTAATACTATCTTATAAAGCATTTTGCCCTTTTTTTTTAAGAAAAGATGATTTGAACTACCCAAAATACCCCTATTCTTTATTCACTAATTTAAACATCTCTATCTAATATACCTATAATAACCTTAAATCTCAACCACTCATTTTTTTTCTCTCCTCAAATCTCAACCACTTATTTTTTTTTCTCTCTCATCCATAAATCATTTTATTCCTCTAATTCATTCAAAATATTTTATCTCAAAAACCGTATATCGATAAATTATACAAATTGTATGGGTGTTCTTAAAATTTCATGCTCTTTCATTAGAGATGTCATTCGATATACTTTCGACGAATTTTTAAATCCGAAGGCGGAGCCCGTACGGCTAAGGCATTTAGCTATCATACTCTATGACTTGACCTATCACCCCCACCATCTTACCGCCGTAACGCGCGGGCACTATCTCTCGTGATAGAAAATGAGTCAGCTGTGGGGAAAAATGCAAATTGACAAGCTTTAAAAGTCTTACTATCAAATATAGTTCCGTTGGGCGAGGGAAGTGATGTTGTTTTCAACAGCTACGAGCACATGGAAAGTTATGATGGCCTGGACCTTTTTATTTCTGCTAAAATCATATATTGAATTATGATCATAAATTGAATTATAATGAAGGTTTTTACTCCTAGCTTTCCTGAAAATATAGGATATTTAATTTGACAAACAGTTGAGCATTTTCTTGTTTAAGTTATTTAAAAAATGTACTCGTAGTTTTTTTTTACTCTAGTGTATATGGCCTAACTTGCTGACTACCTTCAAAATTATATCTAGTTTCATTTGAACGTGAGACCTTTTGTAAAGAAGTTAGGATATTACAAGTATGTCACATTAAAGTGCTTAGAATTCCAATTCACTCAATCTGACCTTAAACATGGTGAGTCACGGATTTTGAGTCTCAATACCAAAATGATATATTATATATAAGGGAGGTTGAGGTGTAAACATTTTTATCCCTACATAAGATAAAAAAGCTGCTTTCAAGTTCCATGCATTTAAGACAAAAAAAAAACCATGATTCTTGCAATACATGATGATAGAACCCTTGACTTCTACCTTAAACATGATAAATTATAAATACATATTGTACGTGGTGCGTTCATTTTCTCCTACCAGTGTAATATATACTTGTTATCATTCGTTATAAAATTACATGTATATGGCTTCCTCTCTCTATGGGTCTATCATCTATGGTGAGCTCATCAATTCCTCTTCAGTTTGTCACATGAGTCCTCTTTGATATGACATTTGAAAAAGTTACAATAGTTAATGTTTTTCTTAAATAGCTCAATGAACTATAAAAAGTTCTTAAATTTTTATAACTTTTGTAGTACTGAAATACTGGATACTTAAATTAAAACAGGACTACAGGAGAGTATCAAGTATTAACACATAAGTCTCCACAATTAAAACATAAAATTTGAATAACAAAATACGCATCCACTAAATTACGTGTATGTGTTACATTGAAATGGTAAAAGAAACATGTAGAATGACAAAATTCTTCAACTACATTACTTTTTAATGCATAATTTTTACATATTTACGAAGGTACGTTGTTTGACAAATTCACGATTAATACTATTATCAGATTTAATTAGTTCATGATTTAATAATTTTTACATTACTTTATGATATTTGTTTGGTGACAGCAACTTATCTAAGAATAGATGATCGGACTCTGAAATGAAATCAAAGCTAAGAACAGAAAGTACTCATTTTATGTATGTGCGTAAAAGTAAACAAAGACGAAACATTCAAGTGGTCCAAAAATGGGAACATGATAACGTGACATTATTATACTATGTCATATATCCAAATGATGATACGAGTATTTTGCAAAGTTAGAGGAGCTGAGCATGAAATAGACAATAGAGATGATAGTTGTAGGGTTTATGGCTTTCATCCAATGAAAACGACCATCCACTCACTCACTCAATAATATGCATCACGTACTCTATCTTTCAATTATTATTAATGTCTTATTTAATTTACCATCAAAATTTATGACATTTAGAAGTTTATGTACTTGTGTTCTCTATATCATGATTCATGTGTATGTGGATACGATAGAATTCATGAAAGTTTTATTTTAATTTGTGGTTAAGGTTTTTTGAAATGTAAACTACAAAAGCAAGCTATAAACCAATGGAAAATAAATTATGAAAATTTTTTCCTCGTTCTTTCTACATGTTTTACATTATAGTGTTAAAATTAATATCTTTTATATGGTTGCATTTTAAGTTAATTACATGTATTTTGGTGACTTAGTACTTGCATAAGTATTTTGTGGACACATTACGTGAACTTGATGAAATTTGAGCTATAAACGGAGCTTTTGTGGCCAAAAGTTAATTTAGGAACGCCTACAAGTGAAATGGAGATGATCGATAGAAATTCGGGTACAAGTAGAAGTGAAAGGATAGTGCCAAATGGAGCTTGAAGTGGACTCAAATGAAGTTTATAAGAAAATCAGGTGCTAGAAAAGTGCGGTTAAGATAAAGTGAAGAAAACAATGTAAATCAAACCGAATTTGCAAGGGCCGTAAATTTATGCTTTGGAACGTAAATTTATTATAGAGGTGTATTTTTCTAAGGTTTTAAAGCTTTCAAAAAACCAGACGCAATTTACAGGCCAAATATATGGGCAGATTGTAAATCTATGGTTCAGGTCATGAGTTAATGGTTCGGGTTGTAAACTTATGGTTCGTCAAAAATTTAGATTTATTATATGAATGAATAATAATTCTGTATTTTTCATATACTAAAATAATCACATTTATATAAATAATAAATATGCACTTTTTATATCTAATTAAAAGAAAATTAGCTCATTTAGTTTGTGCTTCACGTACACAAATTACGAAAACCTGCAATTTTAAACTAAATCATTTTTGAGTTAGATATTAGCTAGATTGGTTATGGTTTCAAGTCTCAAGAAACAAACAAAAAAAAAGATATTTTATGTTGGGCTAGCTAGGAGCTGAGATTCTTTTTATTTTATGATAGGCTAATACTACTGATGACAAACGATTATATTCTAGCAAGGAAAATGATAAAATTAGCTTAAAAATCCTCATAAAAGTATAAGAAGGTGACATGTATTATCCACTAATTCTCTTTCCTAATCTTGCCCCTGATTTTGCCACATGTTTTCATCTAATAATTAGAAGGATTTTTAGGTAATTCTTTTAGGAGAATTAATCATTTCCCTTCTATTAATCTATTAGTGATGTAATTAATTTAGCCATTAAAAATAAAAAATTACCGTATATATATTTGAGGGCCATAAAAGTGAAAACAGGAAAGGGAGTTGGCACATAGAAATTAGGACAATGTATATGCACGTTTTGATAAGGGGTCGTGATTTTTTCACAGATTATTTTGATGCATCCAAGGAAATATAATTGAATAGACTATTATACCCCTAATTATGTTTTATCCAATTTTCTCATTTACTTTTTGACCTCCGCAAGATCCAAACTTCTTTCATGTTAATCAAGATAATTATAATTTCTGCTTGATATCATGAGCATGAAAAGAAAAAAAAAGAACAATTAAGTGATGACTGAAAGTCATGATACTCACAACAAAAGTGATCGAGAAAGAGATAAAAGCATTATATTATACATGTACATATATATGTATGTATGTGACACCAATTTAACGCAAATAGATGTTTAGGTTGCCAGAAAGAAAGAATAAACGAGATGCTGCCGGAATAGTTGATCGTTTTGGATATTGGATTTTAAAACAGGATGAATATAATTTTTGGTAAACATAGTTTAAAGGGTATAATGGTCTATTCATATAAGACTTCCTTGTATTTATCAAAAAAATTCAGTGAAAAAATCAACTCCCATTGATAAGTGTGTAATTAACTTCATTAAATTCCATGCATATCATATTATCATGTATGTAATTACTAAACTTTTAAGACATCTCGGACCACCTGTCATGGCCCGTTGTTTCCGGGTTTTTTTTATTATTATTATTAAGAACGAATTGCATTTTAGGTCCCTGTGTTATCACACATTTTGCAAGTTTGATACAAAAGTGTGAAAAGTCGCGAAACTCATCCCTGTCATATCACACCTGTTGTAATTTTGGTCCAAAACTAACGTGCCGTTAGAATTCAGCCGTTAATGCCCCCATGTGCTTGTCACATAGGGGGTAGTTTCGTCCATTTATTGCTCATAGGACCATTTAAAAATTTGTATAAATTTAAAAAACAAAAAAAAAAAAATATTTTGTCTTTTTGTCTGTACACTCTTTCTTTTCATTCTTTGTTACATACACATAAACATACATATACATAATTGTGTATATATATATCTATAAAGTAAGAAAAATCTAATTTGTCTTACAAAAATTGGCAAAGCCCCTGTACATATTTTTACATCTATATATGTGCATCTATATATGCTATTCTTCCATACTTCTTCATCATTAATATGCATAAACATACATATAAAAACTTAATAAAAAAAACCCATGTTTATGTATGAATATGTATAGATCTACGAGTGTGAGTTCAAACTCACTTTCATCTCACATCTGACGGCTGGAAAAGGAACAACGGAATCGGAAAATGGGTAGCCGAAATAAGAGAAATTGGTGGTCGGAAATAGAGCAGATGATCGGAAAAAAGCGGTGATGTGAAGGGAAGCAGTGGTGATGAAGGGTTGTTACAGTAAAACTAGGGTGACTGGTGGCGGTGGTTGTGAAAGGAAGTAGTGGTGGTTTTCCGACCACCATTACCACTCTTGTAGATCTCCGATCACCGTGAGGCGGTGGTGGCTTTTTTCGACTAGAGATGTAAAGAAACGCAGTGGTGGTGGTGGATTCTCCGGCCAACATAAACGCAGTGGTAGTGGTGGATTTTTGGTTTTCTGGTGGTGTTGGCGGTTCCCGATCCGGTGAGGTCGGCTGAATCTAATCGGTAGTGGTGGTGGTGGATCTAATCGGTGGTGGGGAGGTCGGCTGGATCTATCATCACTGGTTTTCCATAGTATATGTATTTCTATATCTATAGATTATATAGATAAAGTGTATGTATGTATATATATTGTGTAATATATATTCATATAGATCTGGGATAGATAAATAATTTTTTTTAGATTTATACAAAATATTATTTTTTTTTGCAGAAATGGTCCTATGAGCAATAAATGGACGAAACTACCCCCATGTGACAAGCACATGGGGGCATTAACGGCTGAATTCTAACGGCACGTTAGTTTTGTACCAAAATTGCAACAGGTGTGATATGACAGGGATGAGTTCGCGACTTTTCACACTTTTGTATCAAACTTGCAAAATGTGTGATAACACATGGACCAAAAATGCAATTCGTTCTTATTTTAATTTTATTATTATATTCTCGTATTCTCGTATATGTTTATGTGATTATTTATTTTGAATAATATATTTACCAAAAACCAAAATACAGGAAAAAGATCTTACAAGTTACAAACCAAACCCTTTGTCTCCTATTTGTGATTATTATATATATAAAAATCAACTTTTTAAAACTAAATCACGAAAATATATACTTCGGTTAAGTTACCTTTGTATGATTCAAGACTGAAAATCTTAATATCTCATCTATTTACTTTCTAAATTTTTTTCTTAAAGCAAAACTTTAACTTATAACCAGAAAACTTTTTCACTTGATTAGTTGTTATGCTCATTACATATAATATTATAATTGTTTACACTTTTAATTAAATAACGTATTAAAAATTATGAAGTTTTAAAAATCCTCAATTTTCAGATGTCGACTTACATATGTAATTTGTCATATTACTTTTTTTCCAGATTAATTATATTTTTATTGTAAATAGTTATAATATTATTTGTAGTGATGATTATGTATCAAAGATTGGCATAGTTATTTTCGGAAACAATAAATTTATTAATTGCACGTTAATATATATATATATGACCTAACAACACAAGTCAACAAAACTTTTTCTATATCTTATCTTAATAACGAATATATACCTTTATCTGTAAGCTTTGGCACCAAAAAAGAGATAGGTAACATACATACAAGACAAAATAAATATTGAGACGTGCGTGGTTATGGTCCCTTAATTAAAATCATAACGATTAGTTAATTAGTAAATCAAGGGATAAGCAACTGATCCGCAATTCCGTAAAGGCGGCTACGTGGGTCCGATTAAGCATTTGGCTATCTTGGAAGTATAGGCATGTTAGATTAATACATACGAGTAATAATTTCCTTTAAAAAAATAATAAACTATTGTGCATGCACGTTATTATCACATGTTAATTAATTTAAGGGTAAATTACACAAATGATACCTGAGGTTTGTTCGAAACTACACTGGTCATACCTATAATTTAAAAATTACGCGAGACATATCCATCGTTGTCAAAAACTTACACTAACCATACCTATCGCTGACGGTCGTCTATTGGGCCGTTAAGTCAAGTCACGTGCCGTGCATGTGAGGTATCAAAACCGTAATTTCGTGTAAACTTCAGGTATCATCCGTGTAATTTACCCTAATAATTTTTTTTAAGATATTTATATTTATATTTCATTTATTAAAATGGGTAGATATTCTATATTAAAATTCACATATATATATTTATTTATTTTAAAAACCTATTTCAAAATAAAAAAATAAAAAATTTATGAAAAAACGTGATCAAATGATACAGGTTAAGGCTTAGAAATTCTAAGCTCAGACTAACGACTAACCCTGAAACTTCAAATCCAAAATGCTACAGATTGCTAATCTGAGGTGAAATTATATTTTAAAACCGTGACGAGTCTTCGACTTTGCTTTACCCCTCTAATCTGAGGGGGATGTCATCAAACCATACGAAAAAATTATATTGTTTTTTTAATTATTTTTTTTGTATTTTTTTAAATAGGTTTCTATTAACAAGAATAAATTATTAAATAAATAAAATAAAGCAATAATAAAATAATAATTAAAGTAAAAATTATAGTGGTTTTCATGGTTCTAATCCTTGTTTAATTCACTATACACATATAACAAAATAATAATAATATATATTATTATAAATGCATTCTTGTATCAACCATTTTTCTTGATATAATTTTCATTGAAAAAAAGAAAACTATTTTCTCATAATAAATTTCATATCTATCCAACTTAATAACTCAAGTATAAATAAAACTTTAAATTGTTAATAATTATTTTTAGGGTGAATTACAAGAATAATACCTGAAGTATGCACGAAATTACGGTTTTGATACCTCACATGCACGACACGTGACTTGAATTAACGGCCAAATAGACGACCATCAGCGATAGGTATGGTCAATGTAAGTTTTTGACAACGATGGGTATGTCTCGCGTAATTTTTAAATTGTAGGTATGACCAGTGTAGTTTTGAACAAACCTCAGGTATCATTTGTGTAATTTACCCTTAATTTAATTGAAACTATCAAGGTTTGGTTGGGTTGATTGGCTCTATGTCGAAGCTACGAGTTTCAAATTGAGGACTATCATAAGGTAACCATAATATTTGATTCTACAAAACAGCGCTTTTGCTACATCGGTGAGGTAGAAGACTCGCCAATTTTAATTGGAACTTCAATTCCCAATCCACGACTATTATTACGAGTATCTATTTTCGACTACAAAGTAATGCATGGTTCCCGTTACATTGCGTGAATATGTAATAAGTTTATCAAAAGATGTTCAACTTTACACATAAAGTAAGTATATTTTTATTAAGAATAACGAAAGAAAGTTACTCGCGCGTTGCGGCGGTGATGGAGGTGGCGGCGGTGGTGATGTAATGGCGGCGGCGGTGGTGGCGGTGACGGGCGGTGGTGGTGAGATGGCGGCGGCGGTGGTGGTGATTATATATATGCGTAATGCGGCGGTGTAATGACAATGGCGTGGTGGCGATTGGTGGTGGTGGGCGGCGATTATAGTGTAGTTATATTGATATGGTGTACATTGTTGAATGTTGAAAAGTTGGAAGTTGAAAAGTATATTTGCTTTATAATACGAGATGAAGTACTCGCGCGTTGCGGCGGTGAGATGGTGGGGGTGATAGGTCATAAAGTGTGATAGGTCATAGAGTGTGATAGGTGATAGGAGGTGATAAGTTATAGAGTGTGATAGCCAAATGCCTTAGACGTACGGGCTCCGCCCCCGGATTTAAAAATTCATCGAAAGTATATCGAATGACCTCTCTAATGAAAGAACATGAAATTTTAAGAACACCCATATAATTTTTATAATTTATCGATGTACGGTTTTTGAGATAAAAGATTTTGAATGAATTAGAGGAATAAAATGATTGATGGAGGTGAGAGAAAAAAATGAGTGGTTGAGATTTTAGATAAGAGATGAAAAGTTGAAAAGTTAGAAAGTTGAAAAAATTTGGCGAGAACAAATGTTTTATAATGTATTAAAGAATAGAGATAGAGATAGTAGATAAAAGTCAAACATCATGTAAAATAATTAATTAGGAATATTTCAGCATGATTTTAGTTATAAAATATATAAAACTAACTTATAATAATCTTTCATGATTAACAAACTCTTTGTTAAATAATTTAGAAATTAATTAAAAGATGTTTAGGAGGTTCGAAAGATGTATGAGACATGATCCGTCAAAAGTGGACTGCAGCCGCACGCAGTAACCACTACCAACTGACACGGTCAGACCACCGCCAACCACCGCCGTTTATATATATATATATATATATTACTATTACTATTTACCGTGTCTCTTTATAGTTTATACGGTGTGACAGGTGAACGTCACGTTTTAATGGAGATTTCACGTTTTAAGCGTCATAAATGTTACCTTCCGTTAGGTTGATTGACGGAGATAGGTAACGGTGAGTGGGTCCAATAGAAAATAATTGAATGTTTATTTGTGTCATTGCCATGAATAAATACTTACAAGTGTGGAGGCCGAGTAACGAGGTGGATCATTTTTTAATATATGCTATTAAAATGCACATTGATATAAACGAGAAGATTCAGCGCCCGCGTTGCGGGCTGCAATAATCGTGGATGCGCGATAAAAGCAGAAGAAGACAAAAAAAAGCACAGTCATCCCACAGTCTTTGGGCGTTGCCCCGGAAAAGATAACGACATGTAAAATTTACAACTCATGGTAATTAAGGCATTTATGTGATCAAAAGTAAAGAGATTGAAACTTTCGTAACAAAAGTTAGAAAAATGAAATTTTAAAAACTAAATAAAACAAAACTTTCGTGCGAAAAGTAAAAGAAATAAAGTTATGCGACAAAAAGTAAAAAGGTTAAAAGTTTCGTGGCAGGAATGGAAAAAGCTTGACGAAAATTAAAAAAACAAAAGTTATATGGTGAAAAGTAAGATAACGAAACTTTCGTGGCAAAATTAGAAAAATAAAAGTATAAAAAGTAAAATAAAACAAAATTTTCGTGCGAAAAGTAAAAGAAGCGAAAGTGATGTGGCCAAAGTAAAAGGGCGAAAACTTTAGTAAATTTATGTGATAAAAAGTAAAAAGAATGAAACTTTCGTGGCGAAAGTTAGAAAAATGAAAGTTTAAAAACTAAATAAAACAAAATTTTCGTGCCAAAAGTAAAAGAAATAAAGTTATGTGACAAAAAGTAAAAAGGTTAAAAGTTTCGTGTAGTTGACAAAAGCTAAAAAAACAAAAGTTAGAAAAATAAAAGTTTAAAAACTAAATAAAACAAAACTTTCGTGCGAAAAGTAAAAGAAATAAAGTTATGTGACAAAAGTTAGAAAAATAAAAGTATAAAAAGTAAATAAAAGAAAACTTTCGTGCGAAAAGTAAAAGAAATGAAAGTGATGTGGCAAAAAGTAAAAGGGCGAAAACTTTAGTAAATTTATGTGATAAAAAGTAAAAAGAATGAAACTTTCGTGGCAAAAGTTAGAAAAATGAAAGTTTAAAAACTAAATAAAACAAAATTTCCGTGCCAAAAGTAAAATAAATAAAGTTTGTGACAAAAAGTAAAAAGGTTAAAAGTTTCGTGTAGTTGACAAAAGCTAAAAAAACAAAAGTTAGAAAAATGAAAGTTTAAAAACTAAATAAAACAAAACTTTCGTGCAAAAGTAAAGAGAATGAAACTTTCATGACAAAAGTTAGAAAAATAAAAGTTTAAAAACTAAATAAAACAAAACTTTCGTGCGAAAAGTAAAAGAAATAAAGTTATGTGACAAAAAGTAAAAAGGTTAAAAGTTTCGTGTAGTTGACAAAAGCTAAAAAAACAAAAGTTAGTGAAGTAAAAATAAATAAAAATGAAACTTTCGTGGCGAAAGTTAGAAAAATGAAAGTTTAAAAACTAAATAAAACAAAATTTCGTGCCAAAAGTAAAAGAAATAAAGTTATGTGACAAAAAGTAAAAAGGTTAAAAGTTTCGTGTAGTTGACAAAAGCTAAAAAAACAAAAGTTATGTGGTGAAAAGTAAGATAATGAAACTTTCGTGACAAAAGTTAGAAAAATAAAAGTTTAAAAACTAAATAAAACAAAACTTTCGTGCGAAAAGTAAAAGAAATAAAGTTATGTGACAAAAAGTAAAAAGGTTAAAAGTTTCGTGTAGTTGACAAAAGCTAAAAAAACAAAAAGTTAGAAAAATAAAAGTTTAAAAACTAAATAAAACAAAACTTTCGTGCGAAAAGTAAAAGAAATAAAGTTATGTGACAAAAAGTAAAAAGGTTAAAAGTTTCGTGTAGTTGACAAAAGCTAAAAAAACAAAAGTTAGTGGTAAAAACTAAATAAAATGAAACTTTCGTGACAAAAGTTAGAAAAATAAAGTATAAAGTGTAAATAAAACAAAACTTTCGTGCTAAAAGTAAAAGAAACGAAAGCGATGCGGCATGATGTGTATTTTCGAGTCTTAAATTTATATCACGAATTACCTAGCTACTGTCTACTACACCCTTGCAGGCAGTGAACCCGATCGCATGCAGTATAGTAAACTGGTAAATCCGAGGTCGATCACAAGGACTTGTAAGCAATTGTTAAAATAAAGTAATTCAGAAAAGAGGGGGTTTTGTGACCGAGTTGTCACGTTGCAAAAGTTAGTAAATAATTAGTAATCTCGAAAGATTAATCAAAAGAATTACGACTAGCAAATGAACATATATGAAGTGTCTAATTAAACCTAATATGCCTTAAGCTTGCGACGATACATGTATCACATTTCTCACAATTTGCACTCCCCTCGGTTCATTTTTGTGGTAAATTAGCAAAAAATGTGCTAATATGTATATATATGAAGCTCTCAACCCATCTTGTAACACTAAAAGTCATAGGCTAGTACATAAATCGACCCGACCTAGGAACACCAAACATGCGAATCAGCATTCATACAAACTTTTATGGCGATAATGGAGTGAAATACGGTAATGATTCTCAATTGGGGAATTTATTAGAATGAAATAGCGGATTCCTGTACTTGGATTGTTTTGACCAATTTGTATGGATATTTAAAGTGATTTTGCTTAAAGTACCAACTCTTTGGACATTTCAACCAATTACATTGCGGTTTTCTTACCAATTTGTATGGATATTTAAAGTGATTTTGCTTAAAGTACCAACTCTTTGGACATTTCAACCAATTACATTGCGATTTTGCTTAAATTTCCAACTCTTTGGACATTTCAACATTTAAAGTGATTTTGCTTAAAGTACCAACTCTTTGGACATTTCAACCAATTACATTGCGATTTTGCTTAAATTTGTATGGATATTTAAAGTGTATTTTCGAGTCTTAAATTTATATCAGGATTCCTGTACTTGGATTGTTTTGACCAATTTGTATGGATATTTAAAGTGATTTTGCTTAAAGTACCAACTCTTTGGACATTTCAACCAATTACATTGGATTTTTCTTAAATTTCCAACTCTTTGGACATTTCAACCAATTACATTGATTTTGCTTAAAGTACCAACTCTTTGGACATTTCAACAATTACATGATTTTGCTTAAAGTACCAACTCTTTGGACATTTCAACCAATTACATTGTGATTTTGCTTAAAGTACCAACTCTTTGGACATTTCAACCAATTACATTGCGATTTTGCTTAAATTTGTATGGATATTTAAAGTGTATTTTCGAGTCTTAAATTTATATAGCGGATTCCTGTACTTGGATTGTTTTGACCAATTTGTATGGATATTTAAAGTGATTTTGCTTAAAGTACCAACTCTTTGGACATTTCAACCAATTACATTGCGATTTTGCTTAAATCTTTTGACTCCGTTTTCAATCCAATTAACCCGTAAACGCAACCTATGACCTGAAATCACTAGCAAACGTAAACGTACCCCTAATCTTCTATTAACATGCATAAAACATATCAATTTCACATCTTAAGAACACACAATTCAAGCACTTATCACATTCCCCAACTTAACTCTTTTTCGTCTCGAAAAAGGCATTTATCATGGGATCACATTAAATTGCAACCTTGTAACATTTCCTATCACAAAGGAGTTTCACATTTGGGTTATATCAACTACACATGCCTATTGGATTCAACTTTCAAGCAACTTTCAAAGCACATATAGGTAAAACCAAACAGATGCAAACTAGATTACACAATGTATTCAAACCATGAGACTTACAAACATCAAAAGAATTACGACTAGCAAATGAACATATATGAAGTGTCTAATTAAACCTAATATGCCTTAAGCTTGCGACGATACATGTATCACATTTCTCACAATTTGCACTCCCCTCGGTTCATTTTTGTGGTAAATTAGCAAAAAATGTGCTAATATGTATATATATGAAGCTCTCAACCCATCTTGTAACACTAAAAGTCATAGGCTAGTACATAAATCGACCCGACCTAGGAACACCAAACATGCGAATCAGCATTCATACAAACTTTTATGGCGATAATGGAGTGAAATACGGTAATGATTCTCAATTGGGGAATTTATTAGAATGAAATAGCGGATTCCTGTACTTGGATTGTTTTGACCAATTTGTATGGATATTTAAAGTGTATTTTCGAGTCTTAAATTTATATCACGAATTACCTAGCTACTGTCTACTACACCCTTGCAGGCAGTGAACCCGATCGCATGCAGTATAGTAAACTGGTAAATCCGAGGTCGATCACAAGGACTTGTAAGCAATTGTTAAAATAAAGTAATTCAGAAAAGAGGGGGTTTTGTGACCGAGTTGTCACGTTGCAAAAGTTAGTAAATAATTAGTAATCTCGAAAGATTAATCGAAAGAATTCCGGTATGACCGGGGCAGGGATCGTTCTCAAACGATAGTGAAAATATTTTTATGACAATAGAAATTTAAAGGTCATCCATCTTGAATTCGCTCAACAACATGTTCAGATTGCACATAAATGAAGTTCAAATCCAGTTAAGTTGATAATGATGATCGTGACAAAATAAAGACACAAACTGGTACCACAAACGTTTGAAAAATCATTTTAATCACCTAATTAATTAGTTCCTTTGTAAAATCCGGTACCACCAATGCTTAAAACAATTTCCCTAACCAACCAGTTTGTTTGACTATCAAATTAACAATTGTATCTATGTGAGGAAAACGTGGTACCACCAACCGTTATTCAACACGTTGACATGATAATTCTTTTTATAAAAATGATGTTCACTATCATACCATGAACTAGTGACAATTTATTAAAGACAATTAATTGAAATCACATATATGTTCAACTAGTACCACTAACGAAGAACACATATATCACCAATATCAAAATAATAATTAATAAGGAATTAAATCATCAAGATCTCGACACAACGATAATTGAAATCAACTTTGAATTAATAAAATAGTGCAATCCTACATATTGTCTCACTCCATCAAGATGGATGATAAAGTATTTAGCTACTCATAATTAAATAATTGAAACAATCAAAGATAGAAGAAATCATGTTATACCAATGAATTGAAAAGAATCCGGTAGCAACAATGATTATAATCCAAATCTGAAAAGATGAAAACCCTAACAGCTTGTTTGCTCCAAAGTACTCAAAACAATTAGTTATGCTAAATAAAATCTCTCCAAAAGTCGTCCCCTTAATTCCGAACCCTAATCAGGTATATATATGAAACGCCCGTGTAACGGCCGTTAAACCTTGTAACGGGCGTTACACGCTACAGTAACGCGCCCTAATTACTTAATTTAACATTAATTGCAAAAATCACCCTAACGGTCGTTAGGGATGTAACGGGCGTTAGGTTCTTCATAACATGTCACGACAGTTACGCACCCGTTACAGTGAGACACATGTAACGGGTGTTACATATGTAACGGGTGTTACAAGCTCCAGCTTTCGTTTTCTTCGTCTTTCACTTGATTTCAACCGAATCCTTCTCTCGTTTCTTCCATGGATCATCAAAATCAACCAATTCATCCGTATAATCGTTCTCCAACCTGAAAACACTCAATACTACCTCAAAGCATCGAAAGTTGGATATAAAACCATAAAAATTACGAATAATTGGTACTAAAATCACGTGGGAAATGGGTATAAAATACGACACATCAAATTCCCCCACACTTAAGCTTTGCTTGTCCTCAAGCAATTTCAAGCTGAAAAACAAAATTACCTTGGCACACAATGGATACCACATTTCAGTAATAAAAAAGAAGCTCAACCATAAAATGAAAAGAAATGGTTAGGCAGTTTTAATCTTAAATGAAAACCGGAATGTTTGACAATATTTGACTGATACATAAGCCTTAATAACACGACTAAGCACAAAAGAATCGAATCAGTGATATATCGTCTATCCTACTCCAACTAACTTACTCTTGGGGTTGAATATTTGAATAATCACTCAATGCCTAGTCGTGATGCATAATCTTTTAACCATAGGCTTGTACTAGAATCATTCCTTCATCGTCATGGCGCAAGCACCATATAACGTCTATCAGAAGAGGACTTTCAAGGGTTGTAATGTACTCTGAGGCTAAACAGGGTATTTAAATAGGGTATGGAAATTTGGATAAACAAATGGTGTTAACAAAGAAATAACACAACATTTAACAAAGTTTTCACATATAGTCTAGTCCATAAACAATCCCATGTCATTAGTTGCCAACGGTCCAAAACCCCGAGAAGTCTTCCCGACAATACCCCCCAATAGAACGATAGTAACCGACACCATTGTGGTGTATGACAATCAAACAACTCCATCAACCAAACTACCCATGTTAGCTTTAACGAACTTGCCAACCCAAAAATGATAACTGAAAATTATAGCATTCCAAGATCCTTTTGTTGGTGTAATTAATGTACCAACTTACAAAAATGATTTGACCAAAAGTGAGAAATACCAACTGACAGCCCAAGCTCTTTTCATTTTTTCTATTTTTTTCTATTTTTCTGTTTTTCAATTCTTTTATTCTTTTTATTCATTTTTTTGTGAGCTACTTTTACTCTGACTAATTGGTATTCTCTTAATAATGTTGAAACAATGACAAATCATATAATAAAATGCTCAAATGAACGATCCAGACTTAATCCAAACAATCATGACGAAATCAATCTATTCTCAATAACCGAGAATATCCCAACCCGACATAAAGGACAACCCCAAACCATCCACTAGCATAGGCAACCAATGACCCACTAGGACTTCGACTATCGGTATGGTTAGGAAAAAGTGTATATTAAGGGTGGATTTAATAACAAAGAACATGCTAGTGACAACATGTTTTCTATTGTTTCTTGCACTAAAAGTGAGTGCAACATAAGGGTTTAAACAGGTGTTTCACTAACCAGTGTAGTTAGCTACTAAGCACATTAACAAAACATGCACATAACAATATTTTACGAAACAAAAGGTGAACATACAAAGAACAAAGGTTTTAATCCTAAATTTGCCTCTTCTTCATCTAGAAAACCACGGAACGATCAACTAGGACAAGTTCTAGAATCAACGCAATCACCGGCACACTCATAGTAAATGAAATAATCCGAAAATGGAAAATCAACCTCAAACTTGCACGTCATAGTTCAGAGCTCTAAAAGAGACCCTTACTCCTGGATAAATCCAAAAGCCTACGAGAGGGACAAATTTACAAGGCTAATAATTCCAAAACCGTAACATCTATCATAACTAGCAATGAATCAATAATCTCACAATTTGGGTGTTTTGGTGCTATAAGCGTGCTAGTCATATTATTAATCCAGAAGGGATTGCCTAGTTAATCAGTCAAAACACATTCCACATATTAAAATTTGTACCAAGGGTGTAGTTAAATTGCTCATTAATATCTATAATTGTGACAAAAGCAATTAACTACAATGACAAAAAATGCAAAATTTAAATTTAAATAACAAAATAAAAGACACGGGTTGCCTCCCGAGAAGCGCTTAATTTATTAACGAGTCGTTAGCTAGACTCCTACCCCAAAGAATTACCATAGTAGGGACTCCGACGCCCCCACACTTAAAGTGTTGGGCGGTCTACCCTTGAAAGGAGAGAAACAGTTACCTTTCACCTTTTCAGAAATCTAATCATTCGCTCGCCCGGAAGTATCAACAACCATCATCAAAGAGTTTATTCAAAAACACAAACAAAAAGAAAAATGCAAAATTTAAATTTAAATAACACACAAATCAACGCAAAACAGGAATACCAAACAAATAGCATAACCATCACCATCATCAAAGAGTTTATTCAAAAACACAAACAAAAAGAAAAATGCAAAATTTAAATTTAAATAACAAAATAAAAGACACGGGTTGCCTCCCGAGAAGCGCTTAATTTATTAACGAGTCGTTAGCTAGACTCCTACCCCAAAGAATTACCATAGTAGGGACTCCGACGCCCCCACACTTAAAGTGTTGGGCGGTCTACCCTTGAAAGGAGAGAAACAGTTACCTTTCACCTTTTCAGAAATCCAATCATTCGCTCGCCCGGAAGTATCAACAACCATCATCAAAGAGTTTATTCAAAAACACAAACAAAAAGAAAAATGCAAAATTTAAATTTAAATAACAAAATAAAAGACACGGGTTGCCTCCCGAGAAGCGCTTAATTTATTAACGAGTCGTTAGCTAGACTCCTACCCCAAAGAATTACCATAGTAGGGACTCCGACGCCCCCACACTTAAAGTGTTGGGCGGTCTACCCTTGAAAGGAGAGAAACAGTTACCTTTCACCTTTTCAGAAATCTAATCATTCGCTCGCCCGGAAGTATCAACAACCATCATCAAAGAGTTTATTCAAAAACACAAACAAAAAGAAAAATGCAAAATTTAAATTTAAATAACAAAATAAAAGACACGGGTTGCCTCCCGAGAAGCGCTTAATTTATTAACGAGTCGTTAGCTAGACTCCTACCCCAAAGAATTACCATAGTAGGGACTCCGACGCCCCCACACTTAAAGTGTTGGGCGGTCTACCCTTGAAAGGAGAGAAACAGTTACCTTTCACCTTTTCAGAAATCAATCATTCGCTCGCCCGGAAGTATCAACAACCATCATCAAAGAGTTTATTCAAAAACACAAACAAAAAGAAAAATGCAAAATTTAAATTTAAATAACAAAATAAAAGACACGGGTTGCCTCCCGAGAAGCGCTTAATTTATTAACGAGTCGTTAGCTAGACTCCTACCCCAAAGAATTACCATAGTAGGGACTCCGACGCCCCCACACTTAAAGTGTTGGGCGGTCTACCCTTGAAAGGAGAGAAACAGTTACCTTTCACCTTTTCAGAAATCTAATCATTCGCTCGCCCGGAAGTATCAACAACCATCATCAAAGAGTTTATTCAAAAACACAAACAAAAAGAAAAATGCAAAATTTAAATTTAAATAACAAAATAAAAGACACGGGTTGCCTCCCGAGAAGCGCTTAATTTATTAACGAGTCGTTAGCTAGACTCCTACCCCAAAGAATTACCATAGTAGGGACTCCGACGCCCCCACACTTAAAGTGTTGGGCGGTCTACCCTTGAAAGGAGAGAAACAGTTACCTTTCACCTTTTCAGAAATCCAATCATTCGCTCGCCCGGAAGTATCAACAACCATGAGACACATCATATTTCAAACGACTGTAGAGTTTACGGATCTTAGCACACGGGCCATCCGTTGGGTAAGAGACTGTCACTGCTGTTGACTTTAACTCAACCTCCTTTTTCTCAAGCTTCTTATCTAACCATTCGTCAACCTGCGAATCCAAAGAACTAACACAAGCAGTTTCAACAGAGTTAGCCACATTAGGTGAATAAACAGAACTAGTGTTCGTAAATGTCACCGACTCATTTCCTGCTCTCAAAGTAAGTTTTCCACGACCGACCTCAAGTTTAGCATCGGCCGTGGCAAGGAATGGTCTCCCTAAGATAAGAGGCACATTTAATGCTTCATCTGCTTCTATAATCACAAAATCTACTGGAAAAACCAAACCGCCCACCTTTACTAACACATCTTCTAGAATCCCCATGGGTCTAATTTCAGATTTATCGGCCAAATGGATTTTCATATTAATCGGTTTTGGTTCTCCCAAATTCAGCTTAGAATAGATAGACGAAGGCATTAGATTAATACTTGCTCCTGAATCATTTAAGGCACGTTTTACAGATAAGTTACCAATCTTACAAGGGATAGTAAAACTACCTGGATCCTTACGTTTCTCGGGTAACTTACCTGTCACTGCTGCTGAACAAACATCCTCAAGCACTGTAGTTGCCACCCCCGCTAGATTTTTCTTGTTCATCAGAATTTGCCTCAAACACTTCGCATACCCTGACATCTGCACAATTGCATCTAAAAATGGAATATTAATATGCAATTTACTGAGGTGACTCACAAATTTCTCCATTTGCTCTTTTAGCTTCTCTTTCGCCAATCTCTGAGGAAATGGGATTTTGGGCTTATAAGGCTTTACTTCCGGTTTTTCAGCTTGTTTGGATGGAACGGCCGGTGTCTGCACGGCTGGGTTCGGCTCCATCTCTACTTCATCATCAACCACCTCCTCGTATTCTTGCACCTGCACAACTGGGGTAACATTATCTGGTAAAGGATTTGCAGAATTGTAAGTCTTACCTGCCATCTTAGTGATTGCATTCACTTGCTCATTTCGAGCATTAGGAGGGGTATACTTCTGTCCGGATCCTTGATTGTTCTGCTGAGGCTTAGGGTTTTGTTGAGTGTTGCTCGGTAGTGTACCGGGCTGCCTATTTGAATTCCCTAGCCTTTCAAGCTTCACTTCCAAATCCTTGATGGTAGCTTGATGGTTCTTCGAATTTTGATCCAGCTTATGCCCCAATCCATCCAAACGAGTAGTTAAAGCGTCCAACACAGAAATCATCTTCTTGGACTCTTCTGCAACATGTTCATTGGTTGTCTTCTGGGCACCTATAAAGTCCTTCACTATCTCTCTTAGTTCTGAATCTTGGCCTTGTTGATTGTTGAACCTGATGAACCTGTTACCACCATAACCAGAACTGTTAGTAATAAAAGAAGAAGAAGTAGGGTAAGAACTACCTGATGGACGGTTTTGATAACCGGTATTTTGGTTGAAATTCCCTTGATTCTGAACGTAACTAACATCTTGAACTGGTTTATCCGGGCAATCCTCCGTATAATGCAAATCCCCACAATAGTCACATCCATCCGCTATGACTTTCACATCTCGCTCAAGGCTCTTGAATCGACTTTCTTGATTATCAAACCTCTCATTCATTTGCTTTGAGAGAGCCTTGACTTCAGCAACAAGTTTTGAGTCTTCACTACTTTCCACCTTAGCCACAGTGCTTCTACTGGATCTCTTGTCTCGGTCCTCATCTCTGGTTGAATACTCCTTCGCCATATCTTCAAGAATCTTGTATCCTTCATTCAGGGAAATGTTGTTTAGACTACCCCCAAATGCATAACCGAGCTCCCTTTTAGTCTTTCTATCCAGTCCATCATAGAAAATCTCAAAACTTTCTTCAGTACCCATACTATGTCCGGGGCAATTCCTTAGCATTCCTTGAACCGTTTCCATGCATCAACAACATCCTCACCACTGTCTTGAGTAAATCCTCTGATTTTATTTTCCAGTTGCCTTTGAGTTCTTAATGAATAGAACTCATCAATAAATCCTTCACGAAGTTCGGCCCAAGTGGTGAATGAGTTATCGGGTAACTCCTTAAACCATGCAGCTGCATCTCCAATGAGAGTTAATGGAAATAGCTCAAGTTTAACAGCTTCAGTTTGCCCTGTTCCATACTGATATAACCTGCAGATCTTCTCAAACCTCTCAAGATGTGCATATGGGTCAGTTCTTCGAATCCCATCAAACTTGTCCTCTTCAACACTCTTGAGGTGATTTCCTTTCAAGGAGAAATCTACCGAAATTGCAGGAGGGCGAATTGCAGTGCCCCGGTTAGCCTGTATGTCTCTTCTTTGTTCACCGTAAGGACGGGTGTTCGAATCTCTCGGTGGTGGATCACCCATTGTGTTAACCCTTTGTTGTTGATTTATATTTCTGTTAACTCGAGGGAATACAAGTGCACTCGGTTCAGGTGTTTGAACTTTATCTTCTGGGTCCGAGTATTCTCCTGTTCTGAAAATCCAAGTTGTATCTTTCGAGCTATTAACCGCTTGATCTTCTGATATGGACGCTTTCTTGGTAAAATGTGCGTCAAAGTCAACGTCCTGTTGGACTTGGTCTGCTGTTTCTGAATCTATGGTGCCTGATGTGGATGGTTTCTTACTGGGTTTTGGCACTAAACGACGTCTGACTTTCTCTGGATTAGACAAAGGGCTAAGCAAAGGTCGGCCAGAAGCTCTTGTGTTCATCAACCAGCAAAAACCTGCACAATCACCACAAACAAACCGTCAACCGCACCTGGGATAAAGAAAATAAAATAAAACAAAATAAATCTATCTAGTAAACAAATAACTTTCTCACAAATGAATGCGAGAAAGGATCGAACTACGAAATTAAACAACTACTTAAAGTAAAGTCCCCGGCAGCGGCGCCAAAAACTTGATGTGTATTTTCGAGTCTTAAATTTATATCACGAATTACCTAGCTACTGTCTACTACACACTTGCAGGCAGTGAACCTGATCGCATGCAGTATAGTAAACTGGTAAATCCGAGGTCGATCACAAGGACTTGTAAGCAATTGTTAAAATAAAGTAATTCAGAAAAGAGGGGGTTTTGTGACCGAGTTGTCACGTTGCAAAAGTTAGTAAATAATTAGTAATCTCGAAAGATTAATCGAAAGAAATCCGGTATGACCGGGGCAGGGATCGTTCTCAAACGATATTGAAAATATTTTTATGACAATAGAAATTTAAAGGTCATCCATCTTGAATTCGCTCAACAACATGTTCAGATTGCACATAAATGAAGTTCAAATCCAGTTAAGTTGATAATGATGATCGTGACAAAATAAAGACACAAACTGGTACCACAAACGTTTGTAAAATCATTTTAATCACCTAATTAATTAGTTCCTTTGTAAAAGCCGGTACCACCAATGCTTAAAACAATTTCCCTAACCAACCAGTTTGTTTGACTATCAAATTAACAATTGTATCTATGTGAGGAAAACGTGGTACCACCAACCGTTATTCAACACGTTGACATGATAATTCTTTTTATAAAAATGATGTTCACTATCATACCATGAACTAGTGACAATTTATTAAAGACAATTAATTGAAATCACATATATGTTCAACTAGTACCACTAACGAATAACACATATATCACCAATATCAAAATAATAATTAATAAGGAATTAAATCATCAAGATCTCGACACAACGATAATTGAAATCAACTTTGAATTAATAAAATAGTGCAATCCTACATATTGTCTCACTCCATCAAGATGGATGATAAAGTATTTAGCTACTCATAATTAAATAATTGAAACAATCAAAGATAGAAGAAATCATGTTATACCAATGAATTGAAAAGAATCCGGTAGCAACAATGATTATAATCCAAATCTGAAAAGATGAAAACCCTAACAGCTTGTTTGCTCCAAAGTACTCAAAACAATTAGTTATGCTAAATAAAATCTCTCCAAAAGTCGTCCCCTTAATTCCGAACCCTAATCAGGTATATATATGAAACGCCCGTGTAACGGCCGTTAAACCTTGTAACGGGCGTTACACGCTACAGTAACGCGCCCTAATTACTTAATTTAACATTAATTGCAAAAATCACCCCTAACGGCCGTTAGGGATGTAACGGGCGTTAGGTTCTTCATAACATGTCACGACAGTTACGCACCCGTTACAGTGAGACACATGTAACGGGTGTTACAAGCTACAACTTTCGTTTTCTTCGTCTTTCACTTGATTTCAACCGAATCCTTCTCTCGTTTCTTCCATGGATCATCAAAATCAACCAATTCATCCGTATAATCGTTCTCCAACCTGAAAACACTCAACACTACCTCAAAGCATCGAAAGTTGGATATAAAACCATAAAAATTACGAATAATTGGTACTAAAATCACGTGGGAAATGGGTATAAAATACGACACATCACGGCAAAAAGTAAAAGTTCTTGCGGAAACTTTAGTAAATTTATGTGATAAAAAGTAAAGAGAATGAAACTTTCGTGACAAAAGTTAGAAAGATGAAAGTTTAAAAACTAAATAAAACAAAACTTTCGTGCCAAAAGTAAAAGAATTAAAGTTATGTGACAAAAAGTAAAAAGACGAATTTAAAAAAAAAAAGAAAAAGAAGCAGCTGGCAGGCTGCTGCGCAGCTACCTGCTAGCCTGGTTCACTGTTCATAAGCACGGCCAATGTTATATATATAAATAATGAACTTATTTTATAAGATGGTTTTAAAGATAATACCTATTAGGCTAATATGTTTGGGAGGTTAAATATCGGTGTAAATACTAAAGTTAAGCGAAAAGTTAGAAAGAAAAAAATACACATATTGACAACTTAATGATCAGACGTCAGGTTCAAATCTTGTTCGTAAATGCCTTCGGGTTTAAAGCAGTCATAAAAATAAAAGTTATTCTTTACGATTAATTTAAAATTTTAAACAGATAAAAGCGATCTGTTTCTCAAAATAGGAAATTTGTTATGGAAGATAAAGTAATACCACGTCAATTTAAGTGTATATGTAGTAAGAGGCTCCCCAATGCCCTCGTGCGGGGGGTTCGTCCGAGGGCCTCGGACGAGTCCACACCGTTGGGTGGGACTCGTCCCTGGCTCGTTCGGGGCACTCGTCCGAGGGGCTCGTTCCTGCAGGGACGAGTGTCGTTTCGTTTTTTTTTTTTTTTTTATTCTTTAAATTTTTTTTTTTTTTTTTTTTTTTTTTTTTTTTTTTTTTTTTTTTTTTTTTTTTTTTTTTTTTTTTTTTTTTTTTTTTTTTTTTTTTTTTTTTTTTTTTTTTTTTTTTTTTTTTTTTTTTTTTTTTTTTTTTTTTTTTTTTTTTTTTTTTTTTTTTTTTTTTTTTTTTTTTTTTTTTTTTTTTTTTTTTTTTTTTTTTTTTTTTTTTTTTTTTTTTTTTTTTTTTTTTTTTTTTTTTTTTTTTTTTTTTTTTTTTTTTTTTTTTTTTTTTTTTTTTTTTTTTTTTTTTTTTTTTTTTTTTTTTTTTTTTTTTTTTTTTTTTTTTTTTTTTTTTTTTTTTTTTTTTTTTTTTTTTTTTTTTTTTTTTTTTTTTTTTTTTTTTTTTTTTTTTTTTTTTTTTTTTTTTTTTTTTTTTTTTTTTTTTTTTTTTTTTTTTTTTTTTTTTTTTTTTTTTTTTTTTTTTTTTTTTTTTTTTTTTTTTTTTTTTTTTTTTTTTTTTTTTTTTTTTTTTTTTTTTTTTTTTTTTTTTTTTTTTTTTTTTTTTTTTTTTTTTTTTTTTTTTTTTTTTTTTTTTTTTTTTTTTTTTTTTTTTTTTTTTTTTTTTTTTTTTTTTTTTTTTTTTTTTTTTTTTTTTTTTTTTTTTTTTTTTTTTTTTTTTTTTTTTTTTTTTTTTTTTTTTTTTTTTTTTTTTTTTATGTTATACCAATGAATTGAAAAGAATCCGGTAGCAACAATGATTATAATCCAAATCTGAAAAGATGAAAACCCTAACAGCTTGTTTGCTCCAAAGTACTCAAAACAATTAGTTATGCTAAATAAAATCTCTCCAAAAGTCGTCCCCTTAATTCCGAACCCTAATCAGGTATATATATGAAACGCCCGTGTAACGGCCGTTAAACCTTGTAACGGGCGTTACACGCTACAGTAACGCGCCCTAATTACTTAATTTAACATTAATTGCAAAAATCACCCCTAACGGCCGTTAGGGATGTAACGGGCGTTAGGTTCTTCATAACATGTCACGGCAGTTACGCACCCGTTACAGTGAGACACATGTAACGGGTGTTACAAGCTACAACTTTCGTTTTCTTCGTCTTTCACTTGATTTCAACCGAATCCTTCTCTCGTTTCTTCCATGGATCATCAAAATCAACCAATTCATCCGTATAATCGTTCTCCAACCTGAAAACACTCAACACTACCTCAAAGCATCGAAAGTTGGATATAAAACCATAAAAATTACGAATAATTGGTACTAAAATCACGTGGGAAATGGGTATAAAATACGACACATCACGGCAAAAAGTAAAAGTTCTTGCGGAAACTTTAGTAAATTTATGTGATAAAAAGTAAAGAGAATGAAACTTTCGTGGCAAAAGTTAGAAAGAAAAAAAAAAAAAAAACAAAAAAAAAAAAAAAAAAAAAAAAAAAAAAAAAAAAAAAAAAAAAAAAAAAAAAAAAAAAAAAAAAAAAAAAAAAAAAAAAAAAAAAAAAAAAAAAAAAAAAAAAAAAAAAAAAAAAAAAAAAAAAAAAAAAAAAAAAAAAAAAAAAAAAAAAAAAAAAAAAAAAAAAAAAAAAAAAAAAAAAAAAAAAAAAAAAAAAAAAAAAAAAAAAAAAAAAAAAAAAAAAAAAAAAAAAAAAAAAAAAAAAAAAAAAAAAAAAAAAAAAAAAAAAAAAAAAAAAAAAAAAAAAAAAAAAAAAAAAAAAAAAAAAAAAAAAAAAAAAAAAAAAAAAAAAAAAAAAAAAAAAAAAAAAAAAAAAAAAAAAAAAAAAAAAAAAAAAAAAAAAAAAAAAAAAAAAAAAAAAAAAAAAAAAAAAAAAAAAAAAAAAAAAAAAAAAAAAAAAAAAAAAAAAAAAAAAAAAAAAAAAAAAAAAAAAAAAAAAAAAAAAAAAAAAAAAAAAAAAAAAAAAAAAAAAAAAAAAAAAAAAAAAAAAAAAAAAAAAAAAAAAAAAAAAAAAAAAAAAAAAAAAAAAAAAAAAAAAAAAAAAAAAAAAAAAAAAAAAAAAAAAAAAAAAAAAAAAAAAAAAAAAAAAAAAAAAAAAAAAAAAAAAAAAAAAAAAAAAAAAAAAAAAAAAAAAAAAGAAAAAAAGGGAAAAAAAAGGACAAGATACGTTATGGAGCAACTCATGTGGGTCCATATTGTTAATATATAGATGCATCATTTTGTGAAGAAGTCGCATTATTTTGTGAAAGAATGCAAAGTGCCATTGTGTTTGTTCCTTTACCGTGATTGATTTCAAACTTATACGGAGCATAAAGATAAGAATTTGAATTTACTGCATATCTTCAAAAATTTCAAAATTTAGTACATCTAAATATCTAATGGTCTAAATATTTTAGACTATTCTTCACATTTATGTATTCTTTTATTAATTCAAAATTTTAAAAATAAAATAATGTTAAAAAGTTGATACATTAACGTTATACATAAATTGTTATGCTAAAGTTATAATGAATTTGTTTGTTACTACAACAATCCACCAAACACGTTAAAAACATTCAGGATAACCCAAAATAAAAAGAAGGAAAACTATATTTTGTACCGTAATACATTTATAGCCGCAACTGTTAAGATAATTAGACATTTCTCATATATTATAGTTAATAAATTGATTATGACCCGGTTTGAGTTACTGGTTATCAAAATTTGCCGCACTAACACACTCATATTAAAGAACCAAAAGGGGATCTTTATCACTCGTTACAAGTAGTCAAAATTAAACAACTCAATTTCAATCAAATATATAAGTGTTTGTTTTTCTTTGTAAAAATCAATCAAATTGTTGTTTTGATAATTGATAAGTAGTCGAACATTCTTAGCATAAAATTAGCACAACAAAAAGTTTTATTTCAAATGATAGATTTTGGCCACATTTGAGTGGGTCTCATATAATATAACTAGAAGGGTGCCCGCGTGATGCAGCGGATGGTCTAAAAAAGTTGTGGTTAAATGTGACGATACCTTTATGTTGTGTGTATATACTAACAAAACACATGGATTGTATGTATATAGTAGAATACGCATGTGAAGCGGCGAATAATCTTACTAAAACAAATTCAAATGTAGAATACATAGTTTCAAGTAATGTTACCAAACACTTATACGTCACAGAAAAATTAATGAATTCTAGAAACCTTAAATGTAAAAGTTTAAATAAATGCAATTCTCGTCTTGAGTTGCTCTTATTTCAGAGGAGTTGACATCCATCAAAATAAGCACATACTCATGATTAGCATACCAAGCTACTTAAGAGTTGGCTGAGCAACATAGTAGACCTCATCATTTGGTGCTATTGAGTTCAATTGTTCCTAGATAAAGAGGAAGAAAAAAAACCCAACGATCTAGAGTTTATGTAACTAAATAAATAGGAATAACATATTTAATTCATAATTCATAATCATTATGATATAAAACGATGCTCCAGCCCCTGAATAGCTTGTTGATTTTATGCAACTGAATTCGTCCACTTTAGATGAGTTTCAACCCATTTGACTGATGTCATTTTTAGTTAAAGCTTTAGCTCAAACCATTTGACCCATTAGAGATATAACATAGCTGAAATCAACCCATTTATATACCAAAAGATCAAATTTGCAACCTCTAAATACATGATGAACACGATACCTGTGTATAAATAGAAATCGAGAAGAACCCGGTTCTCATCAACCCAGGGAATTCTGCCACAAATTTAAACATCATTAACAGTTAGATTACAACTGAACGATTTATAAAATTTAACTATCTCTGTAACTAAAGTGCTGATCACACCCTGGGCCACTCTTGATATCATGGTTCTTGAACTTCTCGATCAAATTTGGTATATTGAAAATCATGTATCATAAGACATAAAACTAATACTCCCTTGGATACATGTATGTCCCGGATAATAAAAATTTGGCATAGGAACATTTCGAAAGCTTTAGGTTTGTATTAACATTTTCTATCTTTATGTCATGATTCAAGTAAAAGAAGGTCATTCAAAAGTAAAGCTTTAAAGGATGGTCAGAAGCCATATCTTAGTTTTAAGCAAGGCATAAATCGAACCTGCAAAGTTCCTACTTTAAAGCTCGTTTTGGTAATTATTATATCGGGAGATTTTTTTACGCTCTTACACTCCCCAGCTGTATATAACACCGAACGTCGTTCCCGTTTGAGATCTCGGTATTTTATATTTTCTACTCTTTGAAGCTTACCTTTGAGATCCTAGTATTCAATATTTTTAATTAACAGACTCTCTCATATTATCTAATTATCCAAGCACCCCTATTATAGGATATCGAATACATCTAAAATCAAGTATTACAATTTCCACGAATCAACAAATAACATGCAAGAATATACCTAAATTTTGTTTAATCCAATCCATCGAGGTTAATGCTTTTTGGAATTTGATATGATGGATTAACATGTTCCTTCACAACAGAATTTTCATCTTAAATTATAAAATACCAATGCGAAAGTTACAAATCTTAAATAAATATATGAATAATGTGAAAATTCAGATAATGAGGTCTGATGTGAATTGAATTGGCAGATAATCAACGACAACAAAGAAAAAGAATTAGATATGATTTGTATAGCATTTGAAAACAAAGAATTCATTGATAATTAATCAAAGAAAAATTATTAAGAAATCAAACCTAATTGATGAACCCCCAAAAATAAGAAAATTGGACCCCCCTTCTTGAAGAAACGGATGAGAATCGAAATCTGATTAAAAACATTGAAAAAAGCCTTCCGATTCTAATGGTGGTGATTGCGTGCGTTGGGGATGATGGTGGCGATGGCGGACGGAGATCGAGAGGGAGGGGATTAGGGTTTTTGGAGCCAATGAGGAGGGTTTTTTGGGTGGGAATTCTTGGAGCGTGTGATGATATTACAGATTTTAAGTTAAAGGGTAATTTAGACATTTCAAGTTCTGAATGTCTTAAAAAGAAAAAAAGCTACTCTCCTTTATAAAGGAGTATAGATATAATGACAATGATAAGAGAATATATCAAAGTATAAAATATACTTTAACATAATTTTTAAATTTGAATAGTTGTTGCATGATATTTAATGCCTTCTTTTGTTGTTATTGGGATTAAAATTAACATGTTTGAATTGCTAAATTATATATAGTATTTTGTATATCAATGCATTTCTCTATCTCGGATTGATAAAATAAAGAAAATGGCACAAAGGCTGAAGTTTAACCTTTTCCTTCCATGTTCATGGTGCCCGTTGTCATCTCATTTAAAAGTTCAATTATTTCACTTTTATCCCATTATTTGTTATCATTTCAAAATTTATTTCATAGTTTTTTGAAGTCTTTAAAATCGCACCTAATGAAAATTCCTATAACATGCACAAAAATTGACAAATGAATATCAGATATCCAATAAAAAGGCAGATGTATTTCAGTCGAGATCTTAGGCTACTAGTTATATATGTTAGCTATGCAATATTCTTTTGTCATGTTAATTAAGAAGGGCTAATGGCATACAATATAAGTTTCAAAATCAATTTTATTTTATTTTGTAAAAACACTTTGTAATTAGAATTTTTCAATATTTGACATAACTATTTGAATGTGTTTCTCAATCTCTTATATGCATCATAATATTTTACCTGTAGTGTGTATTAATCTACTTGCTATGAGTTGGTAGTCATATTAAAAAAGAATCAACTAACTAAAATTTGTTTTATATATGATTTGCAAGAGGTTTTCTAAAACATATTAGTAGACTCTCATCTCTCTCTATATATATCAAAAAGATTTATAGTTTTGTTTAATAAACAACTAGACAACTCAAAAACGAATTCTAAAGCATTCACACAAGTAAATAACGAATGTATTCTCTGTTTAGGTTAGTTGAGAAGAACAAGTCTTTTGACCCGACTATATTTTACAATCAAAACGTTTGACTAGTATCAAATAATTTTTCTGGTCACTTTTGAAATGTCTAGGTATAGATGTTCAAGCCTAAAACATCTTGTAACGATTTGAGATCATCTTATTAATCCTATTATCCTAAGACATATTGTAATAATATCAAGACATCTTAACACCAGGGGATCTGATTAGTAATTTTATAAAATGTTCATATGTTCATCGTTATTCCTTCTTATCATGGCGATTTTTATAAAGTTGTTCATTGTAAAGTGAACATCCCAAAAAACCACAATTCAAAACTTCAGGGGGGTTTAAAGAAAAATAATCAGTGCTCAGATTTCTCGATAAGAACTTGTCGTAAGCGAGAATGAGGTGTGCATTAAACTAATCAAAAATCTTTTTAATGTTTCTTGATATCCGCAGGTCTTACCTGAAATCCAGAAAAACCATCTCCGTAAATCTATCCAAACCCCAAGGGCATTTTCGTCCTCCCAATTTCCCTCAACAAAACCGTGAATGAAACTTAAATAAAACACACACACTCACTCATATCTCCTCATTACACATTCACAACATAATTTCATATTATTATATATCTTCCATTTTCCAGATTGCTAAATCCATTGCATTACAATACAAAAGGTAATTTAATCAATCATATGTTCATAATATATTCATTTTATTTTATGCATAAAAAGACTATATTATATTATATTATATTATATTATATGTATTTCGAAATATCTGAGCAAGAAAGTGATATTCCGCTACTTTTGTCAAATAAGTAAATCGATATAAATGGAAATATATATCTACATCACTGTTATGTGCGTGACAGTGAATTCCATTATTGCATGTGTTGTACGTTTGTTACGTTAATTGTTGTTACATACATATATATCTGTTCATATTTTTCTGTTTTATTTTGTTTTTATGTACCAACTCAGTATCAAAATTAATTGAATTCAACTTTCAACTCTTTTATATATACATGTTGTCACGTCATTTGATTTGATTAATAGTGTCCTTCAATATATATTTTTTATTTTACATGAAACAGTTCTGGAATATATATATATATAGAGAGAGAGAGAGTAGATCTTTGTAGTCAAACTTTTGAAGAAATGCACGGATTATGTATGTATATGTGTGTCATAATATATCATGTGGTAATAATCAGTACATTGAAAATTGTTGCCAGGTTAAATTTTTCATAGATCCTAGACTTTTGGATTTATTTGGTTACAAGTTTGCATTTCTCAGGAATATAATTTTAGCAAATTTGGTAAATGTTAACTGTGACTCATGTTTGATTCCTTTGCAAGGTTTACTCAAATATAGTATGTGTAAAAAAGTATATCTATATTTGTATATATCTATATCTATATATGTATGATATTATTTTTTACCTGATTTTGTAAGTATTAATAATCACATTCACATATCTAATATTATATATATATATATAATATATTTATTACTACCAGGAATCAGAAGGGGGCTTGTGGTGGGGGCTAAGTAACAGAAGCACACAATAATACTACAGTTTTGGGATCTTTTATTTACACCTTGTGAATTGTATGTCCTACTGATGTTGTCCTTTGAAGAAATGATGAGAGTTGGAGTGATGAAAAGGAATCTTTGAAAGTATTTATATGTAATGGGTTCAATGAGTAAAGAAGACAATATGGGTAAACCGGGAAAGGGGTCGGATGCGGCCGAGAAGGTTGTCGTTGCTGTGAAGGCATCTAAAGAAATTCCAAAGACTGCTTTGGTTTGGGCTTTGACTCATGTGGTTCGACCAGGGCACTGCATTACATTGCTTGTGGTCTTGCCTGCACAAACTAATGGTATGCTACATTTTGTGATTTATTGTTGCTTTCTCGGTATGATTTTATAACCATAGTTCACTTGTTGTTTGCCTAATTACATTAAGCTCTATGATTTAGAATCCTGATATGGATACAAGTGTTGATAGGTTAGTTTATATCGTTACGTTAATCATGTTATTGGATGTTTTTTAGCAACCTTGTAATATACTCCTTAAAATTCCAATGTAGGTAGAAAACTATGGGGTTTTCCAAGATTTAGCGGAGACTGCGCTAGTGGCCACCGGAAGTCTTACGTTGGAACAAGTTCAGACCAAAAAATCGATATTACGGATTCCTGTTCTCAAATGATACTTCAGCTTCATGACGTTTATGACCCGAATAAGGTTTGCTCGTCTCACAAGAAAGTACTCACTGCCTGATGTTTAATTATCGTTTTGATATAGAATGTAATCCTTCTTGTGCTAATAATGTTGTAGATAAACGTTAAAATAAAAATCGTTCCGGGATCACCATGTGGAGCAGTAGCTGCAGAGGCCAAGAAAATTCAAGCTAGCTGGGTTGTGTTAGACAAGTATGCTGAACTTAAATTCCTATGATTTTTTTAAGTTTTTCTTTCGCTTACTTTTTGATGGTATACAAATTTTTCAGAAAGCTGAAACATGAACAGAAAAGATGTATGGAAGACTTGCAATGCAACATTGTGATAATGAAGAAATCACAGCCAAAAGTTCTTCGTCTGAATTTAGTTGGATCACCTAAAAAGAAAGATGAAGCTGACTGTCCATTGCCTTCAACAAATCCATCTTCTGAAAAACAAGCCAAAAACAAAAGCTCGTCTCTTGATTCAATTCGAGGACCAGTTGTTACTCCAACAAGTAGCCCTGAGGTCTTTACTGCAACCGAAGCTGGAACCTCATCAGTTTCAAGTTCTGACCCGGGAACATCACCATTCATTATCCCGGTAAGAAGTAATTCCTTAAATAAGGAGAAATTGTTAGCCGGAAAGCAGAGCCAAGATCACCTAGAGTCAAGTTCAGACTCTGAAAGTGAGCATCTATCATCATCGTCATCTAGCTTAAGGTTTCAACCATGGATGGTGGACCTAATCACATCAAGCTGTCAATCATCTCAAAACAGGGAAGAGAGTTCACAAAGATATAGTTCATTAGCTCAAACTTCGACGTCTCAAGACATGTTCAGGAGGTTATCTAAGCTTGATCGAGATAGCGAGCATGGAAGCCATAGAAGTGATGTAGAGTTTAATGGAAACGTTAGGGAAGCTATATCTTTATCTCGAAATACACCTTCTGGCCCACCTCCCTTGTGCTCAATATGTCAACACAAGGCACCCATATTTGGAAAACCACCCAGGTGGTTCACTTATGCAGAGCTGGAGCATGCAACCGGAGGATTTTCACAAGCAAATTTCTTGGCTGAAGGAGGATTTGGGTCAGTACACAGAGGGGTACTTCCAGATGGGCAGGCAGTTGCTGTCAAACAACACAAACTAGCAAGTTCTCAAGGGGATCAAGAATTCTGCTCAGAAGTTGAAGTTTTGAGCTGTGCTCAGCATCGGAACGTTGTTATGTTGATTGGATTTTGTATCGAGGACGGAAGGAGGCTGCTTGTCTATGAATATATATGCAACGGATCTCTGGATTCACATCTTTATGGTAAATTCTTAAACACAAACTTCAGTTATATATGCTCTAGTATGAGTCCATTGAACCAAGAAAAACCAACTCAATCATATTTATTTCCATTTTTCACCCTGTTTATGCTTCCCTCTAGTTTTGTTCTTCAAAACTTGATATTTCTGGTGTTAGGATTGTTGCGTGAATTATTGAATAATTTTCATTGACATCCAGTGTCCCTTAAATGGAATTTTATAGTTTAACTTGTCAAAGTCTCGAACCATAAGATTTAGAGTAGCATGGAATTATGAGCCACCCTTCCTATTTTAAGGATAGACTAAAGGTAGATAATATAGTAGAAAATTTAAGACAAAGGCTGCATTATTACTTGGTTTTCGATAACCTTAATAATTGTCAGAAATTCTTAATAAATGCAGGACGTCATCAAAATCCTTTAGAATGGGCAGCACGACAAAAAATTGCCGTTGGAGCTGCGCGAGGGTTACGATATCTTCACGAAGAATGCAGAGTAGGTTGCATTGTACATCGTGACATGCGTCCAAACAACATCCTCATCACCCATGATTTCGAACCTCTGGTACATATTTCTAATAAGTGCATTCTAATGTTCATCCATAATCCGTTTGAGGGAAACTGCAATCTTGATTCACAATTATGTAGTGCCTCTTCAAGTTAATTGTAATCCCAACAAGATTGCAAAAGGCAGAACAACTTGGTTTTTGAAGAAAACCATTTCTAACCCTTTAAATTTAAAGAGGTGGCACTTACGACCTGTTTTCTTATGAGTTGGTTGACTCTCTTTATATTGTTCAACGAGCAGTTATTTCACTAAACCACCATGTATTCAGACATTTGTCTACTATGGGTCTTAAAACCACAACCTCTTGGTTGTTGGGTTACGTTGAGAACCACTAGATGAAATTTCCTTATGATTTTACATTTGACGGGTATAAAACCAAATGGTAAAAGTGTATATTCAGCTCATGTAAACCTTCTAAATAGTTCTATTTTAAAAGTTGGATGTTTTCTATTATTATGATATAATATAAGTTTGATCTATATATTTGACACTAATTATTTATAAAATATACATTGGGACGAAAGTGTTTTTGGGTCAGGCTGTGCCAATTCATTTAGTCTCCCACAGATATTCCCTGTTTTGACCCAAACCCATCTTGACTTGTTACTGAACTACGCGATCCACCCATTGTGCGTTCAGTATTTATGACTTCTAGGTGTGGAACTTGGTTTGCTCACTTTTCAAAACTTGAAATATGGGCTTCTAACAGTTTGACTTGGTATTAAAACCTTGGCACACTGGAAAGTTTTAAAAAGAACCTAACAGATACGTCCTTTTTATTTTTTGCAAGGTAGGGGATTTTGGCCTAGCAAGGTGGCAGCCTGATGGTGATACTGGAGAAGAAACAAGAGTAATTGGGACATTTGGGTTAGTCTTTGATGCCATTCTTGTTCTTTTAGTTGCATTATCTCCATGATATTCTGAACAGTAATCTGTGTTTTGATTTTAGATACCTGGCTCCTGAGTATGCACAAAGTGGCCAGATCACCGAGAAAGCTGATGTATATTCTTTCGGAGTTGTACTAGTGGAGCTTGTTACAGGACGAAAGGCAGTGGATCTTAGCCGACCCAAAGGCCAACAATGTCTCACAGAATGGGTGAGTTCTAGCCAGGAACTTCGTTAACAAACATATTAAAGGTGGCAGATTCAACCCATTTACTGATGTATGGCCATACGGGATGACCTGATGTTTTATCCAGAACTGGTCAAATATAACTGTTAAGTTTAAAATAGGAACATGTTGTAACTTGTAATAAGCTTCTCTTATCTCATTTAACACGTCAATTATTAACGAATACAATTTAAGGAAGTGGACAAAGAAGTGTTTGGTGGGTCAACCTAACCCAACCCACACTTAAAAGTCACCGGTTTTGGCACAGATCCATTTCCATTAGTTACTAAACCTGCCAATTTTGCTACCTAAAAGTCTAAAATATTAGACTGAACTGTAGCTAGACGATCTCAGATGGATAGGGTGAGGTCCATTGGTTCAAGTGCTGATATAAAGGCATAACTAATACGTTTTAGCAGTCACAAAAGGATCTTATTCCTGACATTTGTATCTTTAATATGTGTTAGGCACGTCCATTGTTGGAAGAGGATGCCATTGATGAGCTAATAGACCCTTGTTTAGGGAACTCTTACTCAGAAGAAGAGGTTTATTGTATGTTGCAAGCTGCTTCTCTCTGCATAAAACGAGATCCACAATTACGTCCTCGCATGTCACAGGTACTCCATGGTTATATACTCGCGTATATATCTTCTGTTTTTCCCCTGTTATAAACCAGTTTTAAGCAAACTTTTAAGCTTCAAGATTCTGTTTGCCCATTTTACTAGTTTTTTTTAGGCATTGACCAGTAAAGGTAAAATCCATGTCAATAAGGTTATACGAAGAAAATTTCAGTAATTTTTCCCATTTTAATTATGTATTCATGCTTTTGAGATTTTTAGCCCAATTATATCATGGGGTGGATGCAAGACTGTCACCTTTACATGGAATGGTCAATCTTTAGGCCCAAGAGAGCGTAAAACAAAGTCCCCAGTCCTGTTTAGTGCAATTCTGTGTTCATCAAATGTGAACTTTTCCTTGCAAATTCTGGAGTTGACAGGTATTTATCTGATTGGTTTGTGAATAAGGTGCTAAGGATACTAGAAGGAGACATGATCATGGACTCAAGTCAAGACGTTGGGAATCGGAGTGGTAGGATTTATATGGACCATCAACAAAGTCCAATGAAGGAGACATTTGAAGGAGGGTTCAGTAGCAAACTTTTTCTCGACTCAGTGCGTCCTTATTGGCAAAGGGAAAAGGCCAGAAGAACTTCATGTGAAGATCGAAGGTAAATGCAAACCCAAATGCTCAACACGATGAACCTGTAACATTCTTTTTTGTTCATCTTGTATGCTTTTGTCCTTGTACAGGACATAATTAGTTGTAATGGCCTGCACGTGCACAAAGTGTTGGCTAAATGCTTAGTGAGTATATTCTTTTGAATGAAATGGATGAATCGACAAAGCAACACTGACCATTAGTTTCAGATTACTTGAGCCAAACGTATTGCTATTTATACACATCCAATCTTCTTTATGTTTCTGGACATCCTCAAATTGAACGTCTCGTAGTCCGCTTATCATTTGCGTAGTAAAGAAAACGTGCTTAGCCTAATAAATTGCTTAGCCATTTAAGAAAAGTTCCATTTGCTAAATTCCTTGAGCAGATAATGAGCGTATTTACTCATTCATCAATAATACAATGTGATACCCAAATGGCTAAATGAATAAGCTAGATAAATAGAACAGTCTCATATATAAACAAGTACTCTACCAAGTTAATGGATTACCAAAAATAAAAAATAAAAAATATTGAAACTAGACAACTATTTAACCCGTATGCGGAGGTACTTCTTGTACTACTGGTCTTGGTCTTAAATGTTATCATAAATGTTTTATGACATGACAACATGAATACACGGGAAACTCAAAAGTGAATTAGACAACACTTTATGATTCAAACTTAGCTTAGCTAGGCCTAGTCGTTAGATGGTAGACTTTAATTTGTTTGTCACAAAGGTTGTGTATAATAACTTTGCACATAAGTTCTAAACATGCTAGGAAATTGTTCCAAGTGCCAAGTAGTCTTATTAACCGTTATACTTGGAAAAGTATTTGTCAAGGAAAAGTGGAAAATTTTGGTCTTATGTACAAAATAATAAAGTTATGAAATATATATATACTATATATATATATATATATATATATATATATATATATATATATATATATATGAAATTTAGTATATATACTAGTATTATTATCCGTGTGTTGCGACGTGGTTTAAGTATGTTATTTATAAGTTTTGACGTTTTGTAATTTGCTCCATTTTATTTTTTTGCATGATAATGATATTTTAACACTTTTACATAGAAATAACTAGCATGGTACCCGTGCGTAGCGGCGAATACAATTGACACCGCAAAATAATCCAATGTACACCTGCATCCATATCTCTAAAACTACTAACAAATTCTGATTATAGTCTTGTATCTTAAACATCAACCAAAAGTTTGGAGCTTGATGTGCATCATATATTGCTGCACCATATATTTATAAGATCTATAACGATTATTAGTTTATTAATAACTATCTTTATAGAAAACAACATGAAAAACATATTAACATCATATTTGTTTTCTATCATTCTCCATGAAAACAATCATAGATGGTAAAAAACTAATGGATAACCTCAAAAATTAAAGGATGTATGCATATTTTTGGGGTCTTACTATATCCTATAAGAATACCCTAATTCGGCATAAACACTCACGATACGGTAAGTATAAATATATACTTCCCGTATGGTGGGAATTAAAAACCCACAATATAAAAAGTATACATTGATATTTCTCATATATATTATTTTGACTTTTTTGGATGATGGGTGTACACTTTATCCCTAATTGGTTGGTTATAACTAGATTATATCCCGCGTAATACGCGGATAAATATATATAACTATTAAAATACTAATATTAAATGATATTTTATATTGATAAATTGTAAATAAAAAGTATTGAAAAACAATAATATTATATTTGTTTACATAGAATTAAATGAGTTAAAATATATGTAAAAAAGAATTGCATGATGTAGATATAAAAAAAGAAACATAGATTCTAGTGATCAATTCTCCACATACCTAATCTTCATATTATATTTGTATCACTTAATTTAACAGCCAATGGGTTGATGACCCATTGGTAAGGTATTAGACCTTGTGGAGATCCATCAGGTATCGAATCTTACTTCCTATATTTGTAGGAGTGGATTATTAGGGAGGATTTTCGAGAGTCTTGGGTTTCATTTTAGACATGCGTGGTTCGAGCTTCACATACTGTCCAATTGTATGTCACTGTGGTGTCTCGAATGCTAATTACAAACCACCAACTATTAACTCGCTGTTCAATTTTTTTTAAATAATTTAACAATATAAATAAAAGTTGTTGAAAAACGGTGATGTTGTCATTTTTATATTTTTTTATTATTTTCTAGACCCCATATACATATCGAAAATATCTTTTATTTAAATATCATAAGATATTAATGATGTAAAATTAAATATTTATAACTATAACCAATATTTATTACGTTATATGATACAAATATATATAAAGTCATAATTTGACAACAAAAAAATCAAAAAAGTGGTTTTAAAAAATAATATAAAACTTAGGAATTATTTTTCATAATTATAATCAATTACTTTCTATAATTATAAGATGTAGGAAATTACTTTCCATAATTAGTGACCATATATAAATTTATTAAATTAAAATTAAATCTAAAAAAGTTATAAAAGGTATATGACATCAGCATTTGATCTAATGGTTCTAATTAAAAGTTGAGCTTTATCAAGGGTCCAAACTTTCTATTTTGAAATTAAGGTTTCTCTTTTATATATATTTAGAGATAATTCTAAGTAGGGTTATGAAGAAACGATATCTTCAATTCTTTACCTAACTTTAGTTTTCTTTTAATTTTAGTTGATGTTAATATTTTCATATTATTAGCTAAAGTTGTTGACAAAATTGTTATGTTAAGTGGACATTAGTATAAAAGATTAAATTGCATGTATTGTACTTTATGTATGGAGTTGATCCATACACATACACAATAATATATGCATTATATAATTATACTGTATAATCCATACAATGTTATGTATGGTTAAAAAATGTCATGTAAGGATATTTTATGTATATTTAGTTGTAAGATAGATAATTTGGAGACCCACCTGCCACTTCCAATATTATTGTAAAAAGTTGCCAAAACTTCAGACAGGTGATGGGCCGGTTGACTAAACAAAGTTTTAATAAACTTTTAAGCCTCAGTTCATAACCTTTATGCAAAACAAGAAGCCCCGTTTAAAAAATAATTAAATACGGAGTGTATTAAATGGCTGACAGTGCCGTCTCTGAGGATTTATGAACCTAGTCCGAGCAAAAAAAAAGGCTCCTTAGCTAAGTGTAACAAATTATATTAAATAAACTAACAATCAAAAATTAATCTGTGAGACGATTAATAATTTAATAATTAAATCTGAATTTTAAAATTAACAATCTAAGATTATGCTTAAATAAGTAAAATCTAAAATCTAAATCTAAAACATAAATAAAATTTCAATATGTTCAAAACAAGCAACAAACTGCTATGCTATTTTTTTCTTAAATAATATGTGACAAAAGTGAATATGTGGTTGTAATGTACCTAAACTTAGGTATAAAACACCTCACATACTAATTTTTTAATATTTTTTGTATAATGAATAAATGATTTGGCTCTATGTTTTTATGAATTAAAAAATTAAGAGGTGAGGGTTTTATACCCAAGCTTAGATACATGACAACTACATATTCACATTCCTCCTAATATATACATGTATTGTTTACAATAAATGAGAAAAATGACTACTTACGTTGTCAAAAAAAAAAAAAAAAACGGTAGACATGAAGTGACAATGTCACGGCGGCTTGACTGCCCAGTTCTGAGATAACGTACAGAATAACCTTTTTTCTATCCACAAAAGTATGTAAGTACCTTCTGTATGCGGGTGCTTTATTTTTAGATTATTGTTAGAATTTATAATGGACTTAGTTAATTACATATACGAATACATAACTTTTAATATATATAACATTAAAAATAAAAAAAATCGCACCTCCTTGAAAATGGGGCCTCGGCCTGTCTGTAACACCCCAACAAGGCAGAATCATGAGGGTTACACAAATAGCACAGCACGACATGGAAATTATGTAGGTAAAACTAAATGCATAAATAGGATTCAATAATCCATACTAACCATTCAAGAATGCAAGTACCGGATCACACATAAGCATAACCCTTAAGTGGGAAAACAATGGATCACTGATCCAAGGATAAGTCCAAGTTCACTCCTAGCATGCAATGAAACATCCAACACGTCTTTAATCCGCATGTTCACCTGAAAAGTGTACTAAACGCGTCAACATAAAGTTGGTGAGTTCGTAGGGGTAAGTAATAGAAATTAAGTGTCGGGATATCAACCGTTAATGATATACAAAGATGAAGATACTTACCTCATCATCCACATGTTCACATATCATCATATCAACGTTACGTTACAACTAAACGATTCATACACAATATACACGTTAAACAATATCGTCAATCACAACGTTATGCCACAAAAGTGGACTTTATCGTTATGCCACAATCGTGGACTTAATCGTTATGCCATCAACATGGACTTATCCCGATTATGATCATGCCGGGTGTGGATTCGTCAATCCACCGTCACGTCTTACAATATATATATAATATACGTCATACGTCTTAAATAAAGCATCGTTATAATGTGGCCATGATCATAATGGGTGTGGATTTGTCAATCCACCGTCACGGCACGTCATACCGTAAATATAATATACGTCTTTCGTCACAAATAAACGTCAAATAACACATGCAAACACGTACATACAAGCAATCATCTAGTTACTTAACGTCTCAAATCATATCATAACGTATCTAGTTAACGACATCACAATGCACATACACTTCATACGATTCTACTTTCAAGGAACCATAGATGCTTATATATAGGGTCACCCGCAGCCTTCCAACCACATCTACAACTCATTGAAGGCATAATCGTCTTCCATGTATGTACAACTATTCTAACCACAACATGTATCTTAACCGAAAGCATAATCATACCAGCGATAAGTCAACACATCAATCGAACAGTCAACCAATCAATTAATCAACAATCAAACATGTATGTACACTTTTCAGCCCGAATCTCAATTGAGTAGGGAGCTATGAAACTCACCTTGAGCGGCTACGACAAGTTCAGAATTCCTCAACGCTCACGACCTATCAATATGATTATACAACGTGCGTACTAAGTGCATGTATCTATATATATATAAATCGACTCATGCTCATTCGTTTTCAAACAAGACTTAAGTTTTCATTCCCGACTTTGGACGACCATTTAGACCCCAATTCATTTCTAAGAAACTCAAAGGAAGACTCATAAAGAAGCTAGACTCGAAGCAAGGGGTGTCGGTTCGAAACTAGTAAAAACAGGAAACCATCGATTCTAGGGGACCGTCCATTACGGTCCCATGCAGCGTAAGAGACGGTGGTGAGGTGACAAAGGGAAATCTGGGCAGCAACATGGGTAAGAATGGTTTGACTAAAAAGTCAAAATTGACCAAGAACATCCAAACCCCTAATTCGACACTTGAAATCCGATTTTGTGAGATTCAAGACTCAATTCGACATATAATCAACATGATTGAACATAAACAAACATAACCCCTTTCATAATTTCGTTCCATAACATCACTTTAAACTCAAGAATCGTTCTTGACCCATTTTGACCTCACAAAACCCTAATTCGACCTAGACCTCGATTTGAAGGGTTTTAAGACATGTTTTGAGCTTAACTTGGCATAAGTAATGTGTATGAAACTAACCCATACTTTAAAATCATTCCATAACTTCAATTAAGCCTCAAATCCGGTTTAACCTAAATTATCCAAGTTGTAAACCCTAAAATTGACCCATTAAGCTTTTGACCCGAAAATTGACTAAGGGTTGTTTAGGTTAGACTTGAAACATGATTATAAACATAAAATGGTGGATTTGAGATGAGTTTTACTTAGCAAAATTACCTTCAAAGAGTAAAACCCGAATTTGAGCTAGATGGGAGGATTTCTTGGACTTTGACCTTCAAATCCTTGGTATGATGACCCAATAATAATGGAGATGGTGAATTTAATATGATTCCAACTTAAAACACAATTAATGATTCAAGAAATTTAGAGAGAGAGAGAGTATGAGTCTCGCAAGAGATATAGAGGGGGAAAGATAAGACGGAGGAAATGAGTGGATGAATTTTGGTAGAAGAGTTAGGGATAAGGTTGGGTAGATGGGGCATGGGTCATGGGTTTTGGGTTGACCCATGGATTACCCACAAACACATTTCAAGTTTAATTATACCTTGACTATCATCGACCATACGCTTAAAAGAACGATCAACCTACCTCGAATAGCACCTTGAACACAAATTAACTACTAACAACTCGATCATTTATTATTAACTAAATTAGTTAATAAAATCATACATATAATCACATAGTTAACAAGTCAAATTTCACAAATGTTACATCATTCCCCCGTTAAAGGAATTTCGTCCCGAAATTCGACGAAACCCTAGTTACTAAACCAATGGGGATACTTGGCTGAAAAGACTCAACCCGAAAATAAGTTGAAGTGAAAAAGATCACAACCAAGATGAAGTGAATCATAACCAAGATGAGCAAAAATCAGATCCAAGATGAAGAAAAATCAGAACCAAGATGAAGAAAAATCAGAACCAAGATGAAGTAAAAATCAAAACCCACATGAGCACTTAAAAGACTTGAAATCTTTCACCAATAATCTTTATTGGCTTTCATACAATCTTCACGTTCCCTGGTGAACTCGGGTCCGCACCTAGCTTGCCATCTCACTTTCACGATTGTGTACTAAGTATTCTTTAATTTCTTAGTTGCTCGATCAAATATTTCTACCGGCTCTTCTACAAATTTTCAACGTTTTATCTACCCGGATCTCCTCGAGGGACACATGAAGTGTTGGGTCCGCCAAACACTTCCGAAGATTGAAAATATGGAACACATTATAAACTCCACTCAAGTCTTGAGGGAGTTCCAAACAATAAGCTACCGGGCCAACAAGCTCCAAGCTAGTGGTGATCTACACTTTCTTCCATGAAAAGCTTTAAACGGCGCCATTTGAATGTTAGCATGAATAATTATTGTATGAGAATTCAACTAACGGTAAATGCATTTCCCAATTTCCACCAAACTCGATGGCACAAGATCTTAGCATATCATCAAGCGTTTGAATCGTTCTTTCACTTTGACAGTCGGTTTGTGGATGGAACGCCGTACTCATGTCAAGTTGAGTACCCATCGCTTTTTGGAACGCCTTCCAAAACTTGGAAGTGAATCGGGTATCCCGATCGATAAATACGGAAATCGGCACTCCATATTTGGATACTACTTCTTTGATGTACAACGTGCCATGTTGTCAAATTTATCATCTTCCCGGATGGCTAAGAAGTAAGGCGCCTTAGTCAACCGGTCAATTATCACCCAAATGGTGTCCCGACCACTACTCGTTCTAGGTAACTTCGTGATGAAGTTCATGGCAATTCGTTCCCATTTCTACCCCGGTGTTACCGGTTGGACTAGTAAACCGGGTGGTCTCTTATGGTCGGCTTCTACTTGTAAACACGTGATGCATTCACTAACGTATCTTGCATTGTATTTCTTTTTTCGTGGCTACCAATACAAACCTATCATGTCAAAAATACAACTTGTCGGACCCCGGGTGAACCGAGTAGGCCGACTTGTGAGCTTTATTTCATTAATTTCATCCGAAGTCCACCAAAAATGGGAATCCACAATCGTTCAACAAGGTATAAACCACCATCGTCCTTTCTATCTGTAAGTCCCAACTCAATAGATGGTACTACTGAAGACACCTCTATGTCGATGGTGGAGTTACTTTGCAATATATGCACTGAACTGGAGACGACCAGTTGCAGTGTGTATATACCAAGTTCTAGATAGATTACTTATTAAGTGACAATAAGTAAAGTACAATGCAATAATACAAATAACTTGTAAAATAAATTGGTGAGACAATATGTAATTTTCAAGTAATTTATTTATTAATGTTAAATAAATTACAAGGTTGTTGCGGAACCAAGATAATACAAAGTATGTAAATATCCTAACAACCTATGAACTACAATTGATCTACACTTGGAATTTCTCAAAACAATCGAAACACTTAAAGTTGTGAAATGTTCCTTTTAGCGATTGAGAGAATATTGCACAAGTTCACCAAGAATATTGCAGGTATGCAAAGTGTGAAGTGTTTTCACTATGTGATTTCACTTAATATTCTTGTTGTGCAATGACTTGTATTTATAGGCAAAGTTAACATTGGGATGTTAACTTTGGCCGTACAAATGTGGTTGAGAGCATTTAAGGAATAACATTTAATTCCTTAAAATGCAGTGTAAAGTTGCAGGATAAAGCAACTTTATTTAACCAGCTTTATGTACCTTTTAGTAATTAAATAATAAGATAAGTCTTATTATCCGGGTAAAAGGACATAAAGCACAAAAGTCAATTCCTCATAATCAGTGTAAAGCTTTGTAAGAGCTTTCCACTGATGGTCTCCAGTTTGTAACTGACTAGAATGGGAACTGGGCTTCGCTGCCATTGCCATTCTCTATCTTCCATTTGTTGTCTTCGACTTCAACTGGAATGATTCTTCAACTGGTCAGTTCTCAACTGGAGGAAGTCTTCAGTTGCGTTGACTGTACGATGCAACTGGACTTCATTATATTTCTGGACAAATCTTCTGGGTCTCCAGTTCACTGGACAGTTTCACTGGGTCTCCAGGTGCAACTGGAGACTGGCCAGTTTACCAGTAAACTGGTCCTAACAAATTCCCCCTATTTGTCTAGAAATATTGCCAAGTCTTTTTCAGTTCTTGTATCTGTACAAGTGTGAACTGGAGAGACTTGTTCGATTTAAATCTATCTAAGTTTCCAAGGCATTTTTATAGATCAATAAATGCCTTAGGTTTTTCTTTTAGGTTTGTTAGATTTTAATCTATTATCTACCTTGTGGTTACAAACTGGTAACTTCATTTATACAAGGAAATGAAATTTATACAAGTTACATAATGTAAAACAAAATACAAGTAGATAACTGAAAAGAAAGAACTTAATGAGATGGCCCTTCGCTAGTTCTTATTCTCTTGTCACTGAAGAGATAGGTTGTGAGTCTTCAGGGTCAATATTCAGCTTTTGTTCCAGGTTTTCTTTGTGTTGAATCTTGCCCCTTAGGAAGTTCACCCATGCTTTCTCAAACCTATTCTTTTGTGCCTTCGCATCCAACACATTCACCATTTCAACCCATTCACTGAACCCAAACTGCATTGCACCAGGATTGTCAGTTTTAACCAGTGGCCCTCTGGTATAACTAACTTCAACTTGAAAGACTTTGGTGCCTGGCTTGATTGTTACATTGACACCATTGATAGTACCACTATGTCTTCTGGTTGACATGATCTGGGAGTAATAGCTTCTTGCTTCAGATTCATTTGTTATTTTTATACTCCCAGCACCAGCAGCCAGTACAACAGACTTGATGTCTTCATTAGATACCTCGCCAGTTGGTTCAACAAATGTGCTAAGGTCAGCATCTTTTGTCAGTGGTCTTCTTGGTTGAGGGTTTCTCCTTGGAGGATTCAAAACCCTTTTTACAACCTTCTTAACATTTGCAATTCTTTTTAGAATCCCACTGGCCCTATTTTCCTTAGCCTTCTCCACTGATATGTTCAAACTTCTGGCATCGAATTCAGCTTCATCATCAGGATAGTGTATGTCCAGTTCTACATCAAGCATTTCTTTCAACTGGTCAACTATCCTGGGATCATGCTTAACTCTGGCATACTCCTCCTTAGTGATTCCCAAAAGATTGGCATCACTCATATCAAGCAGTTTGATCTGTGCAAGATGTGCTCTGGCTTCAACTTGGTTGGCTTGTTTCATCTTCTTTCTTTCTTTAATTTGATTACCAAGTCTGGCCAGTTGTTTGCTTACACTATCAGAAACTGGAGGAAGTACATCAGCATTGCCAGTTTCTAACATAGGAATATCAGTGGCCGGCTGGGCAGATGCATCAACAGCTAAACCTTTTCCCTTATCCAACACATTCACCATTTCAACCCATTCACTGAACCCAAACTGCATTGCACCAGGATTGTCAGTTTTAACCAGTGGCCCTCTGGTATAACTAACTTCAACTTGAAAGACTTTGGTGCCTGGCTTGATTGTTACATTGACACCATTGATAGTACCACTATGTCTTCTGGTTGACATGATCTGGGAGTAATAGCTTCTTGCTTCAGATTCATTTGTTATTTTTATACTCCCAGCACCAGCAGCCAGTACAACAGACTTGATGTCTTCATTAGATACCTCGCCAGTTGGTTCAACAAATGTGCTAAGGTCAGCATCTTTTGTCAGTGGTCTTCTTGGTTGAGGGTTTCTCCTTGGAGGATTCAAAACCCTTTTTACAACCTTCTTAACATTTGCAATTCTTTTTAGAATCCCACTGGCCCTATTTTCCTTAGCCTTCTCCACTGATATGTTCAAACTTCTGGCATCGAATTCAGCTTCATCATCAGGATAGTGTATGTCCAGTTCTACATCAAGCATTTCTTTCAACTGGTCAACTATCCTGGGATCATGCTTAACTCTGGCATACTCCTCCTTAGTGATTCCCAAAAGATTGGCATCACTCATATCAAGCAGTTTGATCTGTGCAAGATGTGCTCTGGCTTCAACTTGGTTGGCTTGTTTCATCTTCTTTCTTTCTTTAATTTGATTACCAAGTCTGGCCAGTTGTTTGCTTACACTATCAGAAACTGGAGGAAGTACATCAGCATTGCCAGTTTCTAACATAGGAATATCAGTGGCCGGCTGGGCAGATGCATCAACAGCTAAACCTTTTCCCTTATCCAACACATTCCCCCTAACAACTTGCTCACCAGCTTCAGTACTGGCAGCTACAACCATTTCCATACCAGCTTGTCTTCCAGATGAAGTTCTTCCAGGTGCAACTGGTGGAAAGACTGCACTTCTTTCCCCCTTGGCAGCATCTAGACCTGCCCTAATAACTTCCCATTCAGAAGGGTGAGATGGCAACCGGTCAAGAGGCTGCCATGTTTGCATGTCCTTGCACTCCTTGAAAATCCCACACATCATCCTGAAAGACCTCCACAAATGGTTGGTCTCCTTTGACTGGGTCAAAACATTTGCAATAACCTGTTCTTGACCAGTTTTTAATTCATTTAAGATCTTGGAGTCTTCATCCAAACCAGAAACAACCTTTTCCTTCACTTCCTCATCCTTCTTCTTCAAACTTTCCACTTCAGTTGTCAGTTTATCCAAAGACTGAGCATGAAGGGATACCTGGGTGTTCAAATTTTCAATGCTGCCTGTCAACTGGTTGATCTCACTGGTAAGTGAGGCCAGATCAACCTGAGGAGTGGCCAGCTTGGTGATCTCAGACATCACCCTTTCAATCAGTTGTTGTTCTCTTGCACCCAGCATATCCTCTATCTTCTGACTAACTGAAGTCATCAACTGCTCTCCAAGTTCAGTCACATTTAGGCCAGGTTTTTCAACTAATTCCTTTACCTGCCTCTCAATTTCCCTCAAATCTACTTCAGATGTTCTTACAGTGTTGCCAAGCAGATTGGAGATTGACGTTGTGACCTTGGACTGAGTAAGGTCAAAGGCTTCCTTCAAAGATGTTGCTAGAGTGTTATAGCCAGTGACCAACTCATTTAGCTTATTGAACACCAAGTCTTCATTTGATGAAAACTTGTTAATCCCCAGATCAACCACTTTAATGTTGGTCAAGTGATCCTTGTGGTATCTGGAGAAAGACTTGGTGTTTTTGTCAAGTGTCTTTTGAATCTCCTCCACCCTGGTAAAAAGGTTTTGGAGATCGGCTTGTAAAGAGACAACTTGACTGTCCAGTGACGAAGGAGAAGGTGTCACTGGACCAGCAGCAGTTACTACTGGAGCAACTGGAGGAGGCAAACTTAAAGAAGTCTACCCAGTTGTTATACCAGCAGTTGAAGAAATATTAGGAGTGATGGTAGAAGAAAGGACTGGAAAAACAATGTGTTGTTCATGCTGAGAATGCTCAGGTGTGAACAACGGCGGCGGTGGGGGTGGCATTTCTCGAAATATATCAGTAGGCACATTTTGTTGGGATGGTGAAAGTGAAATTGATGCATCTGGAAGCGAGACTGGAGATGAAGGGTTTTGATCTGGTACAGTAGAATCAAAAATCTCCAAGTCTGAAGCAGTACCTTCAGAACCCGAAGATTCTATAAGGATTTCCTCGTCATTAACATTCATGTCCAGATCCATGAATGTAACTGAGGGCTGACCAGAAAGGTCAGTCTCCAGATGACCTTCCCTAGTTTCCTGGATGGGTGCATCTGTTGGAGGATCAGATACCGAAGTATCTTCACCAGGGATAGATGTTATTGGAGTTGCTTCAGTTATGATTGCTCTATCCTCAACCATAACATTAGACGAACTGGAGGGTCCCTCATTATTTTGAGGCCCGCCCAGTTGTCTTTCTGACTCACCTTCAATTGGTGCATCAGTTGAAGCGAATGCCAGTTGCATTCGTTCTGGAATCTCGACCTCTCCAGCTTCAGATACCAGAGAGTCTAAATTCCTTAACAAATCTGGCACAGTGTGAGGTGAATCTGTGCTAAAGTATGCATCACTGCCCAAAATTTGTTGAAAACAGAGAGAGAGAAACCTTGAGAAGGGGATACGAACTCCCCTGGTGCCCTTCAGTTTTTGTACTAGGCTTCTGAACAAGATATTTGCAAAGTCTACTCTCAATCCATTCCACAAGTAGTAAGCCATCTCTGCTTGTGAGGAGTTAATCTGGTCAAGACCACCAGAACTCCCACCCATACTCTCCACCAGGTGGATGAAAAAGTACCTCCATGAAGGTGTAAGACCCTTCATGGTCATCGCACCCTTCGTCTTCAAAACCCCATTGTCCAAACACTCCTTATGACCCATTTCGAGGAGGACTTGACGAAAATTAATATTTGGGGGTAAGACAACTGGAGATTCACCCTCTCTCCAATAATTGAGGTGTAAGGCATCCCTCAATACGTCATCGGACAAGGTACACTGGATTGTTCCATCCTTTAATGTGAAACTGATGGAGGAACAATCGGAAGAAAGAGTGGCAGTGTACCAAAACTCACACAAGTAGTTGTGAAACAACTTGCGTGGGTTTAGAGAGAATGAGGGTCCTATTGGAGAATCCTTCAAAAAATTTTGGATTCTACCAATAAGGGTATTGGACCCTTGAGATCCTTGTAAGCTTGCCATCGGATTATTTGGATTGAGTTTGATGACCGAAGCATTACTAGGAGCACCAGATGCCGGTTTGACATCTGGTGAAGGAGCATATGGAACAGTCATGAGATTTACATCTCTTGTACGGGATGATCTAGGTGCCATTGGAAAATGAAATTGAAATTTGGGAATTAGGGTTCTTGATTTGTGAAGCAGAGAGAGAAATGAAGCAATTTTGATGATTGGGAAGTAAATGAAAGAATGTAGGAAGTAAATGAAAGAATGTAGAAGGAAGTAAATGAGTTCGGAGTAAATAAGGGTATTTATAAGGGATTCATGATCCCAATGAAATACAAAAATTATATTTTATTTAACCAAAACAACTTTGTAGATATTTTAACAAAAGAAGTTTGAATTTTGAAATAAAATCATAATTTGCCATGTCAACATTAAATGCTACGACGGCTTATCTTACCCACGCGCCCACTCACTTTTTATTTTCCCAATACAAACAGTTGTCAAGTACTAAAATAGCTTTAAACACGTCAGATCACGATACCAAGTGGTTTAAAACACTCGAGTACCATCACGTGTCACAAATATTGACCAAGTATTTCTAACGTTATAAAAATAAGACAAGACTGAATCTGGTCACTGGATGATCAGTCCAGTATCAGTTTCCAACTGAAGAGTTCTCCAGTTGCATTTTCAAACAAAAACGAATTTTAGTCAAAAAATTATTTTGAGTCTTTCCCCCTAAAATGATGATCCAGAAATCAATTAGTGCCAAGATAGTATCACAAAGGCGTTCGATAGCCTGGCGAGCAAAGATTATCTGGACCTCCTTAACTGGAGAACTTCATCAGTGTCACTGACGCGTTCAATAACAAAGAAATCTCTAGTTTCAAGGATTTAACATTCCCAGTTCGCTGATGAGATGTTTAAAGGTTTTCTCATCGAGAGGTTTTGTAAAAACATCAGCTAACTGTTTGTCAGTGGGGATGAAATGTAATTCAATGTCTCCTTTCATAACATGATCACGAATAAAATGATACCTGATGTCAATATGCTTTGTTTTGGAGTGCATCACTGGGTTGTGAGATATAGCAATTGCACTGGTGTTGTCACAAAAGATTGGGGTCCTTGTATACTTTTGACCATAATCTAGTAACTGGTTCTTGATCCAGAGAATCTGGGCACAGCAACTGGCCGCAGAAATGTACTCTGCCTCAGCAGTGGACATAGAGACTGAAGTCTGCTTCTTGCTGGTCCAACTTACCAGTTTTCCTCCAAGGAAATGACAACCACCAGTTGTTGATTTTCTATCTATCTTACAACCTGCATGATCAGAATCTGAATAACCCATTAGATCTAATCCTGAGCCTTTGGGGTACCAAAGACCAAGATTAGGACACCCTTTCAGGTATCTAAAGATACGCTTTACAGCGTGCAAGTGTGATTCTTTTGGGTTAGCCTGAAACCTGGCACATAGACATGTTGCAAACATTATATCTGGTCGACTGGCAGTTAAATACATCAGTGAACCAACCATACCACGATAGTCAGTTATGTTCACTGGTTTACCAGTTGGGTCAGAGTCCAAATTTAATGGTGCTGCAATAGGTGTGTTTTTCGATGGGATTGAATCATATTTGTATTTTCTTAACAAATCTCTGACATATTTTCCTTGGTTTATGAAAATTCCATTTTCAGTTTGCTTAATCTGAAGACCTAAGAAAAATGTTAATTCACCCATTAAACTCATCTCATACTCAGATGACATGATTTTAGAAAACTTTTTACACATTGCATCATCAGTGAACCAACCATACCACGATAGTCAGTTATGTTCACTGGTTTACCAGTTGGGTCAGAGTCCAAATTTAATGGTGCTGCAATAGGTGTGTTTTTCGATGGGATTGAATCATATTTGTATTTTCTTAACAAATCTCTGACATATTTTCCTTGGTTTATGAAAATTCCATTTTCAGTTTGCTTAATCTGAAGACCTAAGAAAAATGTTAATTCACCCATTAAACTCATCTCATACTCAGATGACATGATTTTAGAAAACTTTTTACACATTGCATCATCAGTTGAACCAAATATAATGTCATCAACATAAATTTGTACCAATAAGATATTACCTCTTTCTTTCAAGATGAATAAGGTATTATCTATTGCACCTCTTTGAAAGCCATTTTTAAGAAGATGTTTAGTTAGAGTATCATACCAGGCTCTTGGGGCTTGTCTTAGACCATACAATGCTTTGTTCAGTCTATAAACCCAATGAGGATGCTTCTCATCGATGAAACCTGGAGTCTGCTTAACATATACTTCTTCTTCCAATGTTCCATTAAGGAACGCACTTTTGACATCCATCTGGAAGACCTTGAACTACAGATGGGCTGCATAAGCCAGAAATATTCTGATGGCTTCAAGTCTTGCAACTGGAGCAAAAGTTTCATCAAAGTCAACGCCTTCTGCTTGACAATAACCCTGGGCAACTAATCTGGCCTTGTTTCTTACAACATGGCCATCTTCATCCATCTTGTTTCGGTAGACCCATCTGGTACCAATAGGTTCTTTCTTTAACCCTGGTGGACAAGGAACAAGCTCCCAAACATTGTTCCTTTCAAACTGGACGAGCTCTTCTTGCATAGCTTCCACCCAGCTTGGGTCTGCCATAGCCTCGTCAATCTTCTTTGGTTCAATTAGTGATAAGAAGGTGACGTTTAAGCATTTCTCACTGGTGGCTCTTCTAGTCTGAACCCCACTATTTGGATCACCCACAATCTGTTCAATTGGATGTGCTCGAGTCCATCTAGTGTATTGACTAGGCTGGTGAACTACAATATCAGTGCAAGTCACCTGGCGATCTTCTTCAGTTGTAGTAGCTTCTGGAGGAGAATCGGTCCAAACTACTTCTACATCCTCATTAGAGTCAATGAGGTCACGATTTGCATCATGAAATTCTTCATTTAAAGGCATTTCATGAAGAACTGGAGAAGTTGGAGTTTGAACTGGTACTGATATTGGAGTGGCACGTACATCAGATCCAATCACCAATTCTTGTGGTAAGTTGAAATTGATGGAGGGATAGAATGATGTGTCACTGGTGGTGTTCTTCTTCTTAACTGGTTCCAATTTGTTGTAACTGGAAAAATCTTTTGGTGAAACAACTGACCGATGAACTTGGTGAGTTTCACCAAAATTGATTGGAACGACTGGAGTAATATCAAGGTTTGGTCTCTTGTTGATTGCTTCAGTTGATTCGTCGAATGTGACATGAATTTTTCATGAACCTTTTGGAGTCTATAATTATAAACTCTAAAGGCCTTTCGAATATCTGAATAACCTAAAAATACACCTTCATCAGCTTTTGCATCAAACTTTCCAAGCTGACTGGAATCGTTTAAGATATAAACTGGACAACCAAATACATGAAAGTATCCAATATTTGGTTTACGATTCCTGAGTACTTCATAGGCAGTCTTCTTATGTCTCTTGATGTAGACTGACCGGTTTTGGGTGTGACAAGCAGTTGCAACTGCTTCAGCCCAAAAACTGGTGGGAAGACCTGATTCAGATAGCATACTTCTGGCCGCTTCTATCAGTGTGCGATTCTTTCTTTCCACAACTCCATTTTGCTCTGGAGAGTGTGCCGATGAGAAGTTTTGAGAGATGCCAGTGCCATTGCAAAATGTATCAAGTACCTTATTTTGAAATTCAGTACCATTATCACTTCGCAACTGACAAACTTTTCGAGTGTACTTGAGCTCAATTCTTTTGATGAGAGAGATGATTTCAGCAGGTGCATCACTTTTGGATCTGAGGAATACCACCCAGCAGTATCTGGTGAATTCATCAACCACAACTAGAGTGTACTTCTTTCCAGCTCTAGTTTGAACATTCACTGGACCAAAGAGATACATATGTAGAATGTGAAGAGGTTCAGTGATGCTAAAGTTTTGCCTAGTTTTGAAACTGGCTCTTTTCTGCTTGCCCATCTCACACCCTGGACATGGCTTTTCTTTATTGAAAGAAATTTGAGGTATCCCATCAACCAGTTGTTTGCGAGACAACTTGTTAATATTTTTAAAATTAAGATGGGATAATCTTTTATGCCATAGCCAGTTGGTGTCCTCATTAGCCTTGGTATAGAAACATTGCTCTTTTGGAGCTGGTTCCATATCCATGATGTACACATTTCCTTTTCTTGGTGCAACCATCTCCACTTTCCAATCCTTGTTAAATATGGTGCCTTGAGCAATATCGAACAAAACTCTGAAGCCATCATCACAAAGTTGGCTGACACTGATTAGGTTGTATTTCAAACCATTCACAAATGCAACTCTTTTGAATTCGACTTGTCCATTATTGAGCACACCATATCCTTCAGTCTTTCCAGAATGATCATTACCAAACGTCACTGTCGGTCCATCTTGGACAGTGAACTCTTCAAGCAGGGGCTTACATCCGGTCATAGTCCGGCCAGCAGCGCTGTCCAGATACCAGATATTCTTCTTTCGATCGCCCTGCACACACGACAAAAATCATTAGTTATTTTTGTGAACCCATCTTTTCTTGATGGGTTCACTGGACTTCTCTACAGAAGTCACAGTAGATTGTTGTGGTGTTGAACCGGAGGCTGCATCTGGAGCTTTTTCACCAGCTCCAGGTGCATGAAGATCTGGTATGAGAGCTGCCATCTCTAGATCTCCAGATTTCCATGCATTCTTCTGGGCATCGATAGTTCTTGAAAATGCATCATAGTTTTTACCAGTTGCTTTTACCCATGACTTGATAATCTTTTGTTCTTTTTCAAGATCAGAAAATAGTTTTTGATTATCAAGTTCCAAAGCCTCAATCTTTAAAACTGACTCCTTGAGAGCCAACTGGACACTTTGTAAATCATTAAGTTGTGGCTTAACGTTGTTCAGTTCAATTAAGATAGTGTCAAGATATCTTTCACTATCAGCTCTTACAGTTTCCACAAAAGCTAAATCACCACTTAATCATTCAGCTAGGTCCAGTTTCAGTTCAGGGTCAACCTGGTTATCATAGTCACATACCTTTTTCAAGATGATGTCCACCCATCTTCCAGTGAAGACATCTTCTTTTGCTACGTGCTGCTGCTGTTGATCTTCCAAGGCCATGAAACACATGTCCCTTTCCTCTTCTTCATCAGCTGATGAGTCATCAGAGTACTCCCATTTTCTCTCAGTTTGTGCCATTAAGCACTGATTCTTTTTCTTTTCCATGAACAGGAGGGCAATCTGGGCCTTAAGCTTCTTGTATTTAGCTTTGTAGCTATCATCAGGCCGATTGAAATTAGGGACAGGGGGGCCAGTTTGGTTGTCCAACTGACTAGATCTGCATTCCTTCATAAAGTGTCTTACCACACTTATAGCAGATAAAATTGGTTTTATCCAGAGAGCTGGAGCTGGAAGCATTGTTTGGGCCATTAAATCTTTTAGATTTAAGCTTAAACCTGTTAAAGGTTTTTGCAATCATGGCGACCAGATCATCATCGTCAGTTTCATCACAACCATCACTGATTTCAGTGGTCAGGCCAGAGTTCAAGAAACTGTTTAACATCTCCTTCATTGAGTGTGCCTGGACACTCTCTGCAGACATTAAGGCAGCACAAGGTCGCTCAGGTACACTAGCAACCTTGGAACTCTGGGCATGGTTCATGGCATCTTGCTCAACCACCAGTCTTGCAGCATTATTATCTTCAGTGAATCTGAAGGCTCCATAGAGCGATGCAAGAGTATGGCTGTGCAGGGTTTTACCTTGTCTCAAGACAAGAACCATGTTTTCCCATTTGGAAGGAAGAATATCACAAAACTTCTCAAGAAGAATATCCTTATCCTTCTCTACACCTAAGCCTCTCAGCTGATTAATGAGGATAGAAAATCTGGTGTATGTACCAGTTAGACTTTCATTGGGTAAGGCAAAGAAGGATTCATACTTCTTGTTCAAGGCAACTTTCCTGGTGACAATAGTGTCATCACCTCCTTCAAACTGAATAACTAATTCATCCCACATTAACTTTGCACTGGGGAACAACACAAGTGTTGGAATTAGATCTTCAGGGACAGCTCCAAGGATCATGTTCTTGAGTCTGGTGTCCAGATCAACAAGTCTACGATCCTCATCAGACCAATGGTCTTCGAGCTTTTCTCTTGAACCTCTTCTTCCAGTTGGATCAAGAAGAGGACTTACCCCAAGAGACATGGGTATATATGGTCCATCCTTAAGGATTTTCAATATATACCTCTCTATCCCACCGAAATGCAAAAGCATTCTGGCCTTCCATGTACCAAAAGTCTCACTGTTTCCATCGAATTTGGGAACAGGAGTGTTAGAATAATGTACAAGGACGTGATTTGGGGCAGTAGGAGGAGGAGGGTTTGTATTAACATTTTGAAAAGGTTGGGCATTAGTATTCAAGGGGTGATGTACTAAATCGAGTTTAAAATTTATAAACAAGAAATACCTAAAAACTCACTACTACACACTATCGGACAGTGGACCCGATCGTATGCAATATAGTAAAAAGGTAAGTCCAGGTTCGTTCGCAGGGATTGGTTGAACTAGTTGTTTCATAAAATGGTTTGGAAAAAGGGTGTTACTTCAATCTCTTTTTAACAGAAAATTAAGAACATAAAATGAAATGAAACTTCAGACAATAATATTAAAATTCATCCACCTTGACTTCCCTCGACTTCAAATGTGATTGCTTTAAATTAAGATCAAATTCATTAAGTTGAATAGATAATCGTGTAAGGATAAAGATGCTTACGTGGTACCACCAACCGCTTGCAAATTACCCAAACACCTAGTTTGCTAGTTCAATTACCCAAGCCGGTACCACCAATGCTTAAGAAAATATCCCTAGTAATTAGTTTGTTTGATTAACAATTATCAATCATATCTATGTGAATAAATACGTGGTACCACCAACCGTATCCAAACACGTTTACCAATTAATACCTATTATTCTAATGACATTCACCGTGGTACCACCAACCGGAGACAATCAATCATAGACAATTAATTGAAATAAAATACCTATTCACCTAGTACCACTAACGATGAACAAATAAATTATTAATTTCACAAAGAATAAAGAATAAGGAATTAATCAATAAAGATCTCAATATAACGATAATAGAATCAACTCTTGAATTAAAACATAGCAATCACATTATCCGTCTAGTTTCATCAAGGTGGATGATAATAGATCTAGCCACTCATGATGAATGGTAAATAATAATCAAAAGAAAAGGTAAACATGATTGTACCAATCGTTTGATGAAAGTAAATTGTAAGACAAGAAAAGTAGATACGATCTAGATTGGTGCACGTAGATCTCCAATGATTCGAAGACGATTAGATCTTGAATTGACCCTTGAAGAATTCCTTGAAGTGCAGCTCCTAGAAAGATTATTTGATATTTGGGGTATTAGGTTTATTTTTCTATTTATACCTCCCTTTATTTGGTCCAAAAACTGCCCAAAAACCCTTCAGGTTCGACCCCTCACTGCGGCGCAGTGGTCGTGTAAGGCCCCCACTGCGTCGCAGTGCCTCCACTGGTTGACCAACTGGTTGACTGACTGGTGCTGACTGCGGCGCAGTGGCTATGGTTCACCTCACTGCGTCGCAGTACAAATCTACTGGTCTTTAACCTCCTTTTGGCACTTGATGACTGCGGCGCAGTGGGTTTAGGTCACCACCACTGCGGCGCAGTGCTATATCACTGGTCTCAATACGCCTTTCCATTAGATGACTGCGGCGCAGTGGCATATGCACTCCTCACTGCGGCGCAGTCCAATCATGCTGGACTTTTCTATCTTCACAACCCTGAACAACTCTCAGACTCACAAATCAACATCTTGGCCTATGAAATCATCCGAACTTACACCAAATGGACACGTTTCCTGTTTAGAGCCTGACAACACTAACACACACATAAACGCGCCAAATGCCAACAAAATCGACTAAAAACACTTAATAACAAGGCCAATAATGATGTGGGCGATGGGTATAAATTGGTCACATCAAGGGGGTTTCACCTGAACCAGAACCATCTCCACCTTCAGTAGTGTTCATCTTAGCAGATCTAGGCAAGTTTATTAGCCTTCTGCTCTGATACCACTTGTAAGTCCCAACTCAATAGATGGTACTACTGAAGACACCTCTATGTCGATGGTGGAGTTACTTTGCAATATATACACTGAACTGGAGACGACCAGTTGCAGTGTGTATATACCAAGTTCTAGATAGATTACTTATTAAGTGACAATAAGTAAAGAACAATGCAATAATACAAATAACTTGTAAAATAAATTGGTGAGACAATATGTAATTTTCAAGTGTAATTTATTTATTAATGTTAAATAAATTACAAGGTTGTTGCGGAACCAAGATAATACAAAGTATGTAAATATCCTAACAACCTATGAACTACAATTGATCTACACTTGGAATTTCTCAAAACAATCGAAACACTTAAAGTTGTGAAATGTTCCTTTTAGCGATTGAGAGAATATTGCACAAGATCACCAAGAATATTGCAGGTTTGCAAAGTGTGAAGTGTTTTCACTATGTGATTTCACTTAATATTCTTGTTGTGCAATGACTTGTATTTATAGGCAAAGTTAACATTGGGATGTTAACTTTGGCCGTACAAATGTGGTTGAGAGCATTTAAGGAATAACATTTAATTCCTTAAAATGCAGTGTAAAGTTGCAGGATAAAGCAACTTTATTCAACCAGCTTTATGTACCTTTTAGTAATTAAATAATAAGATAAGTCTTATTATCCGGGTAAAAGGACATAAAGCACAAAAGTCAATTCCTCGTAATCAGTGTAAAGCTTTGTAAGAGCTTTCCACTGATGGTCTCCAGTTTGTAACTGACTAGAATGTCAACTGGGCTTCGCTGCCATTGCCATTCTCTATCTTCCATTTGTTGTCTTCGACTTCAACTGGAATGATTCTTCAACTGGTCAGTTCTCAACTGGAGGAAGTCTTTAGCTGCGTTGACTGTACGATGCAACTGGACTTCAATATATTTCTGGACAAATCTTCTGGGTCTCCAGTTCACTGGACAGTTTCACTGGGTCTCCAGGTGCAACTGGAGACTGGCCAGTTTACCAGTAAACTGGTCCTAACACTACCAAATTGTTCTTCCAAGCCATGTAGTGCTTCAATGATGGAGTCGCGAGCACTCCTTTGCACGGTACGATTCATGGCTCTAATTCGTTTTGGCTTTATGCGTTCCTTTCGGCTTAAGGCATCGCCTACAACATTTGCATTACTCGAGTGGTACCGGTTATCGCAATCATAATAACTAAAAAGTTCAAGTCATTTCCGTTGCCTCATGTTCAATTTACTTTGATCAAAGATGTGTTGAAGGCTTTTGTGTTCGGTATAGATCACACTTTTGGTGCCGTATAAGTAATGTCTCCAACACTTTTGGGCAAACACGACCGCTCCCAATTCCAAGTCATGAGTCGGGTAATTCTTCTCATTCACCTTAAATGGTCTAGAAGCATAAGCAATCACTTTACCCCGTTGCATCAAGATACAACCCAATCCTTGCTCAGACGCATCACAACACACACAACAAGGTGTAAGGTTGGGCGATCTCTGAAAAGCCCTCAATGGATCGTCTTTGGTAACCCGCCAAACCAGGAAATTGGCGAATCTCGGTTGGCGTCTCGGGTCGTCTCCCATTCTTCACCGCTTCGATTTTTACTGGGGTCCACGTGAACTTCTTCCTTGCTCACCACGTGACCAAGAAAGTGTACCTCTACGAGCCAAAATTCACATTTGGAGAGCTTGCATACAAATTCTCTTCCCGGAGTAACTCTCAAACTTTCTTCAAATGTTCGGCGTGATCTTCTTTCGTTCTTGAAATAAATAAGGATGTCATCAATGAAAACAACGAAAAATATATCTAAGTAGGGCCGACACACCCGGTTCATCAAAACCATGAACACCGCCGGTGCATTGGTCAACCCAAAAGGCATAACCGTGAATTCAAAATGTCCATAACGTGTTCGAAAGGCCGTATTGGGAATATCATCTTCATGGACACGCAATTGGTGGTACCCCGACCGCAAGTCAATCTTGGAAAAGAAGCGAGCACATTGGAGTTGATCAAATAGACCATCAATTCTAGAAAAAAAAGGATAACAAATTTTCACCGTGAGTCTGTTTAGTTCTCGATAATCGTTACACATTCGGACAGAGTCATCTTTCATCATGACAATTAAAACCGGTACGCCCCACGGTGATTGACTAGAACGGATGAAACCTTCTTCTTGAAGTTCTTTGAGTTGGGCGGCCAACTCTTGCATTTCGGTCATGGCTAAGCGATAGGGTGCTTTGGCCACGAGGGAAACATTAGGAATAAGATCAATACGGTAATCGAATTGACGAGATGGAGGAAAACCCAGTAGGTCGTCCGGGAATACACCCGCAAATTCATTAACCACGGGCACGGTCTTCAATTCAACTTTCGTGACGTCAACACTATATATTTTCCCATCCCATGGCTCGGTCGTCTCGCCTTGAACTACTAATTCTTCACCATCTGCTAACGGAATTCTCACTACCCGACTGCCACAATCTATAACCGCATTCATTGCCGACATCCTAATCCATACCCAGAATCACATCAAAGCTACCGATATCGAAAGGAACTAGATTTTTGAGAAACGGGTGGTCACATAACTCTATATTACAATCACGAACGACTTGGTCAATTTTCATTAACCCGCCATTTACCATTTCAAGTTCAAAGTAATACGACAACGGACTATGGCTAGCATCGATCAACGGTATGAAGTCATTGGAAGCAAGACTAAAATCGACCCCGGAGTCAAATAATACGGTGGTATATTGGTTGTTGAGGAGAAATGTACCTACAACGACGTTAGGATTAGCACAAGTCTCGGTCAAAATCACGGCAAAAGTTCTTCCACGGGGAGCAAGTTGTCGTTGAGCTTGTTGTTGTTGGCCGATAAAATTATGGCACTTATTTCGGTGATGAACATGACTACCACACTCATAACAAGTACCTCGGGCCATCGGGGGGAATTTCGAGCATTGATCGGAATGGCATTCAAAGAAAGGCACAATGATTGGGGGGGCACATTTTTGATATTTAACCCACTCGATTCTCCCACGTCCTTCACGATTACCACGACCTCCACGACTACCTCTACCGCCTCTAATTCCTTGATTTTCTTGATCAACCGGTTTCTCTTACTCGTCTTGGCGCCTATAATTCATGTTAGTTCTCCATGGTCTATCCATCTTTCCTCAAACACATACGTTGGATTTCCAAGTTAATCCTCACAATTCACACACGAACATTCGCAACCAACCGTCATATAACAAACAATCCAATATTTAACTATCCTACGCTATTACAAGAACATGTATCTCTACGGGGATATTTTCATGGCAGTAAACTATGTCATCATCATTTCATTCACCTTCTAACCATTTACACAATTCCAATTCAACCGTAATCGAATTATTCAAATCAACATTCAAGTTCAAATATAACAAGACAAGGCATCATCGTTTCATTCAATTCTCAATCAATTCCACAATTTCAAACCATTTCATACAAATATAAAGGGGGTCAAGTCATTAACAAGGCGGGTAAAGCATAGTCCGAATCTAACTTCAACATTCAATACATTAAAGGTGTTTGTATACAGGTGATACCAGCGGCTTTCCCTCCACACCGTTAATATATTGAATGGATGTCGGGACTCGGTTTCCTTATGTCCTCTAAGTATTGGTTGGGTATGTATACAGTGTTAGGTCCAGATTTACTGGACTCGCTCCACACTTGATGACTGGAGCGACACTGATGATTTGTCCAGAAATAATAGAAGACCAGTGAGCTATTTACTTGTACAGGAAATCTGGAATCCTCCAGATTTGCTCACTGGACTTCACCCCAGTCCAGATCTATTCTACTGAAGACATTCTCACTGAAGTCAAAGACTGGAGTTAGAATAAAGAAGACTGACAAATGGCTGAGTCCACTGGAAGTCTTACCAGATCTACGACTGGAGCTTTGTCAGTGTTCTAGACCTTACAAGTCTGAACACTGATTTCGAGGAATTGACTTTTTGCCTTTACACACTTTTCAAAGAACATTCCACTTGTCTTTACAAAAGTACTTACGTGTGTAAAGGTGGTTGGTTAAAAGGATAATAATCATATTGATGTGACTTTATCCTTGTACCTTAACCAATGCATTTAATGATCTTGTCGGTTCATTAAATGCATGCAACCATATTTGTACGACACAAATTCACTGGTGAATTTGTTTGCCTATAAATACAAAGTCATTTCCTTGTTAAAATTACTTTCAGCAATTAAGGTGAATTTGTCTAAATACTCTCGATCGTAACAGGGATACTTCACAACTTTAAGTATCTCGATCTAAAGAGTTTATTTAACAAATATAGATCATTTGTAATTCATAGGTTGTTAGGATACTTACATATTTGTATTATCTTGATTCCGCACAACCTTGTATTTTATTTAACATCATAAATAGAATACACTTGAAAAATTACATTGTGTTCCACCTTTACTTTAAGTCTTGTATTACTTTGTTTATATACTTGCATTTATGTTCAAGTAATACTAGTCCAATCTAGTGCATATTAAACTTGTTGTATTTTACACTATTGGGTTGAACCATCAAGTGAGGGACTTTACATACAGGGTGTACCAGCGGCTAACCCTCCACCTAACCAACACTCATTAAACATACCGGGTTACCTACTATACTTTATCCACAATGCGCAATCCACAAGGTCATTAACTTTCATATGACATAGGGTAACCATAGAATCGTTGATCAGGCTCTCCTAGGGTTACCGAGTGTCATACTCTGCTAATGCCATCGTTTCACTTTGCTAGGGTCAAACAATTCAAAGAATTTACAAGAATATACATCAACGTCAATTCGACAAGCCACAGTGATATCCCGACACTAATACATACATCAATCACATATCAATCAAGTCAACAAGTCATGTAAACCCTACGAACTTTGTTTAAACAAGTTTCACGTTTCATACAATTCACGTTGCACACATAATTTCCTATCATGCATGCTAAATATGAAATGTGGGTGCAATGGCTATAGGCTAGGTTAAACCACCTAATTCTCTACAACCACGGCTCTGATACCATTCTGTAACACCCCAACAAGGCGGAATCATGAGGGTTACACAAATAGAACAACACGACATGGAAATTATGTAGAGTAAAACTAAATGCATAAATAGGATTCAATAATCCATACTAACCATTCAAGAATGCAAGTACCGGATCACACATAAGCATAACCCTTAAGTGGGAAAACAATGGATCACTGATCCAAGGATAAGTCCAAGTTCACTCTTAGCATGCAATGAAACATCCAACACGTCTTTAATCCACATGTTCACCTGAAAAGTGTACTAAACGCGTCAACATAAAGTTGGTGAGTTCGTAGGGGTAAGTAATAGAAATCAAGTGTCGGGATATCAACCGTTAATGATATACAAAGATGAAGATACTTACCTCATCATCCACACGTTCACATATCATCATATCAACGTTACGTTACAACTAAACGATTCATACACAATATACACGTTAAACAATATCGTCAATCACAACGTTATGCCACAAAAGTGGACTTTATCGTTATGCCACAATCGTGGACTTAATCGTTATGCCATCAACATGGACTTATCCCGATTATGATCATGCCGGGTGTGGATTCGTCAATCCACCGTCACGTCTTACAATATATATATAATATACGTCATACGTCTTAAATAAAGCATCGTTATAATGTGGCCATGATCATAATGGGTGTGGATTCGTCAATCCACCGTCACGTCACGTCATACCGTAAATATAATATACGTCTTTCGTCACAAATAAACGTCAAATAACACATGCAAACACGTACATACAAGCAATCATCTAGTTACTTAACGTCTCAAATCATATCATAACGTACCTAGTTAACGACGACACAATGCACATACACTTCATACGATTCTACTTTCAAGGAACCATAGATGCTTATATGTAGGGTCACCCGCAGCCTTCCCACCTGATGTGACCAATTTATAAAGATCGCCCACTTCATTATTGGCCTTTATAAAGCAATCACCTGTATGCATTTGGTGCGCTTATGGTATTTGTTAGTGTTTTCAGGTTCTTAGCAGGTTGTGCGTCCATTTGGTACATTTTCTGATGATTTTAGGCCAAGATGTTGATCCGAGTGTTCGAGAGATGTTGATAAAGAAGAACCAAGATTTCAGCAAGATTTGACTGCGCCGCATTGGGAGATATGGTGACCCACTGCGCCGCAGCCACTGGTGAAGAAGCAATATGGATTCCAGCAAGTTTGAGCTGCGCCGCAGTGGGGGTATTCACGCCCCACTGCGCCGCAGTCAAGGTGTGCCAAAGCCAAGGCTTTCCAGAGGTTTTACACTGCGCCGCAGTGGGAGGAATGTTGCCCCACTGCGCCGCAGTCCTTGGTCGATCAAGAATAATATAGTTTCCAGTGGTTTAACACTGCGCCGCAGTGGGAGGAATGTTGCCCCACTGCGCCGCAGTCACCCTAGTTCAAGATTCCAGGGGCTTTCCACTACGCCGCAGTGGGAGCGCACCAAGCCCACTGCGGCGCAGTGAGTGCACGGGGAGACCAGGGCTACAACCCCTTTGCACCAGATTGGGGGGAGATATAAAAGGAAAAAAAAACCCTATTTTCATATTATCCAAGTTTTTCATTCTAGGAGCTGTTCTACCAAGGGTCTTTGACGGATCATCGCAGATTTCATCGTTTGATTCTTTGAAGATTCAAGAACATCAATCATCGTATCTAATCTTCTGTCTTGCAAATTATATTCAACGATCATTGGTACAATATGTTTTCTTTCAATTTCTTTATTGCAATTCAATTTAGTATGATTGGCTAGAATTCTAATCATCCACTTTGATGAAACTTGACGAATGATATGATTGCAATATTTTAATTCAAGGGTTGATTCAATTATCGTTGTGTTGTGATCTTTATCAATTAATTCCTTGCGATTTATTCTTTTGATGTTGATGGTTTATGTGTTCATCGTTAGTGGTACTAGGTGAATACGTTTATCGTTTCAATTCGATTGTCTATGGTCGTTTGTCACCGGTTCATAGTATGACGGTGAATGTCAAATCTATAATAGGAGTTAATTGGTAAACGTGTTTAGAAACGGTTGGTGGTACCACGTTTTCATTCACATAGGCATAATTGGTAATTTGATGATCAAGCAAACTAATTGTTGGGGAGATTTTCTAGGCTTTGGTGGTACCGGCTTGGGTAATTTAACTAGCAACTTAGGTGTTTGGGTTATTTGTGAGCGGTTGGTGGTACCACGCGAACATTTTATCCTTTCACGATTATCTTGTCAACTCTAAATAATCTGAACTTTATCGTGTGCAATCATAACTGAAGTCAAGTGGATTCGAAGTGGGTGATCTTTATTCATATTGTTTGAACTTTCTTTATTTTTCAATTGTCTTGTCATTTCAATTTCTTTAATTTCATATTGTCAAGGTGAGGTAGCAATTCGGCTACGGTTCCATCCTTATCCCAAAATCACTCTATCTGACAACTATTTCAAAACCATTCCCCGTGATCGATCCTGGACTTACCTTCTAGCTATACTATATACGAACGAGTCCACTGCCTACAAGTGTGTAGTAGTCATGTAAGTCCCAACTCGTTAGATGGTACTACTGAAGACACCTCTATGTCGATGGTGGAGTTACTTTGCAATATATGCACTGAACTGGAGATGACCAGTTGCAGTGTGTATATACCAAGTTCTAGATAGATTACTTATATAAAAGACAATAAGTAAAGAACAATGCAATAATACAAATAACTTGTAAGATAACTTGATGAGACAATATGTATTTTTCAATGTGTAATTTATTTATTGATATTAAACAAATTACAAGGTTGATGCGGAACCAAGATAATACACGAATGTAAATATCCTAACAACCTATGAAATACAATTGATCTACAATCGGAATTTCTCAAGACAATCGAAACACTTAAAGTTGTGAAATGTTCCTTTTAGCGATTGAGAGAAGATTGCACAAGTTCACCAAGAATATTGCAGGTTTGCAAAGTGTGAATTCTATCGAAGTTTATTCGAAGAAGTAATATTCTTGGTTGTGCAATGACTTGTATTTATAGGCAAAGTTAACATTGGGATGTTAACTTTAGCCGTACAAATGTGGTTGGGAGCATTTAAGGAATAACATTTAATTCCTTAAAAGGCAGTGTAAAGTCGTATGTTAAAGTGACTTTACATAACCACCTTTATGTACCTTATAATACTTAAATAATAAGATAAGGCTTATTATCCGGGTAAAGGTACATAAAGCATACAAGTCAATTCCTCGTAATCAGTGTAAAGCTTTGTAAGGGCTTTCCACTGATGTTCTCCAGTTTGTAACTGACTAGAATGCCAACTGGGCTTCGCTGCCATTGCCATTCTCTATCTTCCATTTGTTGTCTTCGAATTCAACTGGAATGCTTCTTCAACTTGGTCAGTTCTCAACTGGAGGAAGTCTTCAGTTGCGTTGACTGTACGGTGCAACTGGACTTCAATATATTTCTCGACAAATCATCTTGGTCACCAGTTTACTGGGTCACCAGATGCAACTGGTGACTGGTCAGTGTGAACTGGTGACTGGCCAGTTCCAGGTGAACTGGTCCTAACAAATTCCCCCTATTTGTCTAGAAATATAGTCTAAGTCTTTTCTAGTTTTTGTATCTGTACAAGTGTGAACTGGAGAGACTTGTTCGATTTAAATCTATTTAAGTTATCTAAGGCATTTTTATAGATCAATAAATGCCTTAGGTTTTTCTTTTAGGTTTGTTAGATTTTAATCTTTTATCTACCTTGTGGTTACAAACTGGTAACTTCATTTATACAAGGGAATGAAATTTATACAAGTTACAGAATGTAAATACAAATTACAAGTAGATAAACTGAAGAAAGAACTTAATGAGATGGCCCTTCGCCAGTTCTTCTTCTCTTGGCAACTGAAGAGATAGGCTGAGTATCTTCAGGGTCAATATTCAACTTTTGCTCAAGATTTTCTTTATGTTGAATCTTCCCCCTTAGAAAGTTTACCCATGCTTTCTCGAACCTATTCTTTTGTGCCTTAGCATCCAACACATTCACCATCTCCACCCATTCGCTGAACCCATATTGCATGGCACCAGGATCATCAGTTCTAACCAGTGGCCCACCAGTATACTTAACTTCGATTTGAAAAACCTTGGTGCCTGGCTTGATTGTAACATTGACACTACTAATAGTACCACCATGTCTTCTGGTTGACATGATCTGGGAGTAGTAATTTCTAGCTTCAGATTCATTTGTGATATTTATACTCCCAGCACCAGCAGCCAGTACAGCGGACTTAATGTCTTCATTTGAAACTTCGCCAGTTGGTTCAACGAATGTGCTAAGGTCAGCATCCCTTGCATCTTTTGTCAGTGGTCTTCTTGGTTGTGGAATCCTTCTCCTTGGTGGATTCAAAACATCCTTCACAACCTTTTTGACATTTGCAATTCTCTTCAGAATCCCACTGGCCCTCATTTCTTTAGCCTTCTCCACTGAAATGTTTAAACTTCTGGCATCAAATTCTGCCTCATCCTCAGCATAGTGTCTATCCAGTTCTACATCTAGCATTTCATTCAACTGGTCAACTATCCTGGGATCATTTTTAACCCTAAGATACTCCTCCTTAGTGATACCCAACAGATTGGCATCACTCATATCAAGCAACTTGATTTGAGCAAGATGTGCCCTGGCTTCCACTTGGTTTCTTTGTTTCATTTTCTTCTTTTCTTTAATGTCATTTCCAAGTCTGGCCAGTCTTCTGCTATCACTATCTGAAACTGGAGGAAGTATGTCAGTATTTCCAGTTTCTAACATTTCATCAGTGGCCGGCTGGGCAGATGCTTCAACAGCCAATCCTTTACCCTTGTCCATCACAACATTCCCACTATCTCCATTACCACCAGATCCACCTACCCTTTGCTCACCAGCTTCAGTACTGGTAGCTACAACCAATTCCCTTCTAGTTGGAGTCCTTCCAGGTGCAACTGGTGCATGAACTTGACTTCTTTCCCCCTTGGCAGTCTCTAGACCTGCCCGAATACTTTCCCATTCAGAGGGGTGAGATGGCAACCGGTCAAGAGGCTGCCATGATTGCAAGTTCTTGCACTCTTTAAAGATCCCACACATCATCCTGAAGGACCTCCATAAGTGGTTCGTCTCCTTTGACTGGGTCAAGACATTTGCAACAACTTGGTCTTGACCAGTTTTCAATTCATTCAAGATTTTGGAGTCTTCATCCAACCCAGAGACAACCCTTTCCTTCACTTCCTCATCATTCTTCTTCATATTCTCTACTTCAGTGGTCAGTTTATTTAATGATTCAGTATGTAGAGATACTTGGGTGTTCAAATTCTCAATGATACCCCTTAACTGGTTGATCTCACTGGTAAGTGGGGCCAGATCAACCTGAGGAGTGGCCAGCTTGGTGATCTCAGACATCACCCTTTCAATCAAACGTTCTTCTCTAGCACCCAACGTATCTTCTATCTTCTGACCAACTGAAGACATCAACTGCTCTCCAAGGCCAGTTACATCTAGGCCAGGTCTTTCAATAAGTTCTTTAACCTGCCTTTCAATCTCTCTCAAGTCAACCTCTGAAGTTCTGACAGTATTTCCTAGCAGGTTGGAGATTGAACTGGTGACCTTGGAGTGAGTTAGGTAAAAGGCTTCTTTTAGAGTACCAGCCAGATTGTTGCAGCCAGTGACCAACTCATTAAGCTTTCCAAACACCAAGTCTTCATTAGAAGAAAACTTGTTTATCCCCAGATCGACCACCTTGATGTTTGTCAAAGAGTCCTTGTGGTATCTGGAGAAAGACTTGGTGTTCTTGTCAAGTGTCTTCTGAATCTCCTCCACCCTGGTTAGAAGGTTTTGGAGATCGGCTTGTATGGAAACAACTTGACTGTCCAGTGACAAAGGAGAAGGTGTCACTGGACCACTAGCAGTTACTACTGGAGCAACTGGAGGAGGCAAACTGATGGAAGTCTCCCCAGTTGTCAGGCCAGCAGTTGAATATATAGAAGGAGTGGTGAAGAAGAAAGGACTGGAAATTCAATGTGTTGTTCATGCTGAGAATGCTCAGGTGTGAACAACGGCGACGGTGGTGGGGGCATTTCTCGAGCAAGTGAGAATTGCCCAGTTGGTAAGGGGGCGGAATATATTGGTAAGGATGTATCAGTAGGAGTATTTACTTGAGGGGGTGAAATGAAATTGATGCGTCTGGAGGTAAGACTGGAGATGAAGGGTCTTGAGCTTATACAGAAGCATCAAGAATCTCCTGGTCTGTTTCAGTACCTTCAAAATCCGAAGATTCTATAAGGATTTCCTCGTCATTAACACTCATGTCCAGATCCATGAATGTGACAGAGGGCTGTTCAGTTACCTGGACAGTCTCCAGATGACCTTCCCCAGTTTCCTGGATGGGTACATCTGTTGGAGGATCAGATACCGAAGTATCTTCACTAGGGATAGACGTGATTGGAGTTGCTTCAGTTATGGTTGCTCTATCCTCAACCACAACTTGAGACGAACTGGAGGGTCCCTCATTATTTTGAGGCCTGCCCAATTGTCTTTCTGATTCACTTTCCAAAGGTGCATCAGTTTTAGCAAATGCCAGTAGCATTCGCTCTGGAATTTCGACCTCTCCAGCTTCAGATACCAGAGAGTCTAGATTCCTCAACATATCTGGCCTTGTGTACGGTGAATCTGTACTTTTATACTCTTCATGGCCCAGAATTTGTTGAAAACAGAGAGAGAGAAACCTTGAAAAGGGGATACACACACCCCTGGAGCCCTTCAGTTTTTTGCCCAACACGATGAACCTGTAACATTTTTTTGTTCATCTTATGATTAGTTAGATATTGTAATTCACCCTGCACATGCACAAAGTGTTGGTTAAATGCTTAGTGAGTATATTCTTTTGAATGAAATGGATGAATCGACAAGGCAATACCCACCATTAGTTTCAGATTAATTGAGCCAAACGTATTGCTATATTATACACATCCAGTCTTTTTTTTGTTTTGTTTCTGGACATCCTCACATTGAACGTCTGGTAGCCCGCTTATCATTTGTGTAACGAAGAAAACTTGCTCCGCCTAATAAATTGCTTAGACATTTAAGAAAAGTTCCATTTGCTAAATTCTTTTAGCAAACTATGAGCTTATTTACTCATTCGTCAATAATACAATGTGACACCCAAATGGATAAATAGAAAAGCTAGATAAATAGAACAAAGGCTTCGTATATAAACAACTACTCTACCCAGGTCCCAGCTCACTGAAGTCCAAATCTTTTCTGATGTGTAAAAAACACCATTGACACATTTGGAAAACCAAACTTCATAAGTCAATTAAAAATTGGAGTATCATAATGGGTTAGAAGTAAACCGTGTAAAATAAATGGCTAGACGCTAAAATCATTTGAATAAAAGATGAGTCCAATTCAAATTCCATATGCACGACATATATACACCAAAATAGGCACAGGCAACACATATAGAAGATAAGCACACCCCACCATCTCCATTTCTGGAAAAGCAACAACATGGGATATTGATACATGCTACCTTTAGCCTGTAATTAAAGTACTCCAAGTTATGAGTGATCAAGGGAAACCCACACACCTGACTTGACGGATAGGCGTCTTAACACAATTCATCGGTGTCATTAAGGATATGCATTACCAAACTCAAAATAGATGTTTATTAGAGAATTTAATTAGAAGTACCATGTGGATTGAGTTACAATATATAGGATCTTGTACATTATTCGTGAACCATGACATAAAATGGATTACGAGTTAGTTGAATGTTGGAGGCCGAAGTCAACTCAAGTCTACACATAACTTGCCTCAAGTTGATGCCTATTCAAGATCCTAAAATCTCAAAGAAGAATTACTCACATCCAGTATAAGCTATGTTGAGCTGTGAAGAATGATATCATTATGTTTTAACCGCGCAGATCCGAGGGTCTGGCTTCAGCAAAAACGTCACTGTAAAGCAAATTATTGAAACTTAGAATTAAGTCCAACCAACACAAGACCTTACCTAGTTTGACTTAAATAAACGGGTAAATGGACAAGTCTTTGACTGTTTCATCTATATTATGACTCAAATAACTTAATTGTGTAGATAATGAGATACCTTTGGATTTAGTCGATCACACTGATCCGAAAACAATCATCAGTTAAGGCGTAAGTTGACAAACATAATTAAAAGGCACCAACTGAAACAAAAACAAACAAAACAACTTTGAAACTACCTTCTATGACGAAGATCCCGCGATCAAATAACCACCAGCTTCAACACCATCCTCATCTAAACACAAATCATCTGTCTTCCTTACCACACCATGAACTGTTAGGATTCATAACTATTATCAAGAACAATTACACGAGTACGCAGCGGAAAGAATCATATGCAATATAATTAATTAACAAAGATAAAAGTGAATGTGTACCTTTTAGCTTAGTTTCCAATAATATTAATAATGAAGATTATTATTATTTAGGGTTTAAAGTAAAACCCATCTACGATCGCACACACGACACGTCGAACAAAACCCGGAGATTGCTAGACCTTGAATCACAAAAGCCTCAAGCTCTAAGCTTGCTTTCTCTTTGAAAGTAATAAAACAAAACAAATGATGTTATTTGTTTATTCTGTTCGTCCAAATCCCATACACCATAAAAGGTTTTAATTGCTTTTGATGTTTTCGAAACAGAAAACCGAAAAGAGTTTGGTTTCTTTCTTTTCGTTTATTACTCACGGAGGAATACGAACCAATATATTTATATATTAAAACCATTGATTAGGTTTTAGATTATTAAGGTATATATATATATTAGGGTATAGATATATCCTAATGGTAAAAGTTAAATTAGGATCCTTATTTTAGGGACACTAGGGACACTTCTCAATCATTCATTTTTCACCATCTCCGACTACCACCACCACCACCACCACCACCACCACCACCATCTCCGACCACCACCATGATCCTCCGGCGACGGCGACCACCGTCACCACGACTTACACATGTGTAAGTACAACTTACACATGTGTAAGTTATACAACCACCATCACCACCACCACCACCATGATCCTCCGGCGACGGCGACCACCGCCACCACGACTTACACATGTGTAAGTTACATGTCCCTAATGGTCCCTAATTTAAGGAGTCCCTAATCTAACCCACCCCTATCCCTAATAACTTAACATTCAAGCAATATTATTTATAAACTAGATGGATGCCCGCGCGATGCAGCGGCGATGGTGGTAACGACGACGGTGTGGCCACAACGGCAGTGGTGGCGGCGGTAGTGGTGGTGGTGGCGTGGTAGTGAATGTAAATTAATTGATGTAAGAGGGGTTAATATGGTTATCTTATTAAGGGTATTATAAGAATATAGGTGAAAGATGTTTAAGTAGTAAATGAAGAGGGGTAATATGGTCATTTCAAAGTCTTAATTACTTAAAGAGAGAGGGTAGTTTGCTTTATATAGTACTATAGATATAGAAGTATAGATATAAATTGACTTGGACTATAGTTCCTTAAATTAATAATTACATTACTATTAATTAATATTTAATAATTAATAATTCATATTTATTAATTAATAAATAATTACAATTAACATATCTAGTTAATAATGTCCAATGTCATTCTCTCCATTTTGGTGATTATAAATATGTAGATACAATATATACATATTACCGGATATCTAAGTGTCATCGCGTGTGACCCCAGGCTTAAACATTTTCGGACATGCGTTTATTTAACGTGATCATATTCCAACAGCTCTCACTTGAGCATGTTATAATAAAGGCAATAACATTGGTTAGCGTCTAGCAACACGCCAATGCTCCCGGAAATATTTAAGTATAGTTTCTTAAAGTATTTTGAAACGGTTTCAGTGTTTACTATCCCTTTGTTTCAAATACCTATGTTAATTATGAATATGGATCAATGTCATTTCATAATTTAACGATTCTGTTTCTCATTTCTATAACTAATTAAGATTATCAAATTAATCGAGACAACATCTGGAGTTCATTTGGGTATGGCCATACAAACATCTTAATTAATCAATGAGGGCGCCAAATGGTATCATTCTTCAATTGCAAGTTGAAGGAACAAATTCTATTTTGACTACACGTGTTAGTCATGTCATTTCACTACATTTCTGAAAATAGCCCTTTGTTAGTACCTTATTCAGGATAGTTAGAACTATATCAAGAAAATGCAATCCATACATGCATAACCTGCTTGTATCTCAAGTCTAAGGATAAATAAAGCAACCATTTCACGAATTTCACTTAATGACGCCGATCCATAAAGTGATGATTCGTTAAGTGGGGTAGTCCAATATGCATCTATGGATATCATGTGAGTTTGGTAGGACCATCTTCAAATATTCCTAAGAATATTACCAATCACTCAGATTTGTCTTAGTTTAACTATATTCCCATATAGTTAATCGACAATGGACATTTAGAATATTAAATATTAATGATTTAAACATGCAAATATAGGATACAATTATATATTGAAATGAAAACAAACATACCAAGTACTTTAATTCATTTATTAAAATAATAATTGTTCAACATCCCTTATCCAAATACCAATCACAGATTTACATGATATAACTAGCTAATTTAAGTCATATGCCCTCAGCATGCTTATCGAGCTTTTCTTTTGACAATGCCTTTGTAAAAGGATTAACTAAGTTATAATATGTGTGAACTTTGAGTAAATTGATTTCACCTAGTTCGATTTGCTCACGAACATAGTGATATCGTCTAGAATAATGTCTGGCACCTTTCTGAACTCCGGGTTCGTTGGCAATAAAGATTGCACCAGTATTGTCACAATACATATCTAAAGGTGTGTTATTTGAGGGCATCACGTTAAGCCCAGAAATAAACTTTCTAATCCAGACTGCTTCCATAGCGGCATCTGAGGCGGCAATATACTCAGACTCTGTCGCAGACATAGCAACTGTGGTTTGCTTCTTGCTCTTCCAATCCACCGCGCCTCCATTTAAAACAAAGACGTATCCCGACTGAGATTTTATATCATCTTTATCAGTCTGAAATCCAGCATCACAGTATCCAGTCACTTTGAGCTCTGTATCGGGATTTCCTCCATACACCAGAAATAAATCTTTAGTAGCCCGCAGGTACTTAAGAATGTTCTTCACAGCAGTCCAGTGATCTTCACCTGGATTCTGTTGATATCGGCTAACGATATTTTGCGCGAACGCAATGTCAGGTCTAGTGCATCTTACCGCATACATAATAGATCCCACAGCCGAAGCATAAGGAACCCTCTGCATACGCTCCACCTCCTCAGGTGTAGAGGCATCGTGTTTGCTAGATAAGTTAAGTCCTTCTTGCATGGGTACGAAACCACGCTTGGAATTCTCCATCTTGAATCGCTTCAAGATCTTATCAATATAAGTACTTTGACTTAGTCCAATCAACCGTTTACTTCTATCTCTATAGATCTTGATTCCAAGAATGAATGCTGCTTCACCCAAGTCTTTCATAGCAAAACACTTTCCAAGATGGGATTTTACATCTTGCAACATTGGAATGTGATTTCCTATTATCAATATGTCATCTACATATAAGACAAGAAAGTAACATTACTCCCACTAGCTTTGTGATATACACATGGCTCATCAGGATTTTGAGTAAAACCAAACTTTTTGATTTCCTCATCAAACATTTTATTCCAACTTCTTGATGCTTGCTTTAGTCCATAAATGGACCTTTGAAGCTTGCACACTTTGTTGGGATATTTTGGATCGACAAAACCTTCTGGTTGTACCATATAAACTTCCCCGTCTAGATAACCATTCAAGAAAGCGGTTTTGACATCCATTTGCCATATTTCATAGTCATAGTACGCTGCTATGGCTAGGATGATCCTAATAGCTCTAATGTCTGCTACGGGAGAGAGCGTTTCCTCATAGTCAACTCCATAGAGCTGAGTATAGCCTTTCGCCACGAGATGAGCTTTATAGGTGTGTACATTTCCATCCATGTCGGTCTTCTTCTTGAAGATCCATTTACACCCAACGGTTCTACCATTAGGTGGAAGATCAACCAAGCTCCAGACTTGATTATCTTTCATGGATTTCATTTCCACATTCGCAGCTTCAAGCCATTTGTCAGATTCTGGATCTGATAATGCAGCTTTGAAATTAGGAGGTTCATTTAAATCTCCTAATACGTGTTCTTCAGACTCAATATTAAGATTCAATCTTTCACGAGCACGTATTGTCCTTGAGGACCTACAAATTGGAATCGCATCATCTTCAACTTGAGGTTCATCACTTTGAACATTCCCCCCCCCCCAAGTTGATGATCGCTAGTATTTTCAGAAGGTGACACATCTTCTTCTTGAGTCTCATCAAGTTCAACAATCCTCCCACTGTTTTCTTGAGTGATGAGTTTCTTTTCAAAGAACTCAGCATATCTAGCAACTTTAACAGTGTTTTCGGTAGGAAAGTAGAAGTAGTAACCCATCGTTTCTTTGGGTATCCTACAAAGATGCACTTAACTGATCTAGGTTAAAGTTTGTCATGCGTATCTCGCTTCACAAGTGCCTCACATCCCCAGACTCTTAAGTAAGACAAATTAGGGACACTTTCATGCAACAATTCATGCGGTGTCTTGTCAACCTTCTTGGTTGGAACCATATTGAGAATGCGTACAGCAGTCTCTAGAGCATAATCCCAAAATGAAAATGGGAGAGTAGTAAGGTTCATCATTGATCTCACCATGTCAAACAAAGTTCGATTTCTCCTCTCAGATACACCATTATGTTGTGGAGTATATGGAGGAGTAAGCTGTTGAATAATTCCACAAGCTTTTAGATAATCCTTAAACTCTTGGCTTAAGTATTCTCCACCTCGATCCGAACGAAGAATCTTGATGGTTTTACCGAGTTAATTTTCTACTTCATTTTTAAACTCTTTGAATGTTTCAAAGACTTCATGTTTATGTTTAAGCAAGTAAACATAACCATAACGACTGAGATCATTCGTAAAAGTGATGAAGTAGCTAGCACCTTTCCTTGACACATGTCTAAATGGGCCACATACATTGGTATGTACAAGTACTTATTAA
>CM067170.1:108481728-108664179 GCA_034093135.1 Erigeron breviscapus
ATCGTGGGTGTGGAGCCGAGAAAGGGAGGTGGTGGAGTGTAGTTTGGTTGTGAATTCATCAAGAAGGAAAAGAAACATATAATATACTACTCGCATAGTGTCGGCAGGAGGAGACAAGTAATTGGAGAGATTCAAAACGAAATAATTCTAAACTAACGTCCATGTATAGTGTCGGTGTATGATTAATTGCCAGCCATGAGACTTTCATGGGTCAATTATGATAAACAGATATTTATATATTAGTAGTCATTAGCCAAGTGTTTAGCCCGTCATTTAATTTAAATAGTGATGTTAAACTGTAAAAATTTAAATGTGATTTTATTAAGGCATTTAGACAATATACCTTAGGATTTGGTGTCTTTCATTTTAAAGTTTAAACGCCTTTACCATTTCAACTATTCTAGTTGTCTGCAAGGTAGCATATTAAAATAGACAAATTTCTATTTTTAATTGACCTGAAATTTTACGGATGTTACATTATTCCCCAGTTAAAAGGATTTCGACCTCGAAATCTAGACCGTATCGAGTAATTTAAAAATATATACTTATACTCATATAGTATAGACCACTTATACTTATAGTATAGCATAACCGATTCGTCTAGACATAGGTAAGTCTGATTAAAACACTATACAAAATTCAAATTCACTTTATCTTCCATATTTGACCGTTAGAAACGGCTCCTTTTTAGACTATATAATAATACCTTAGCATACTTTTCTTCATATTCTAAATATGCAAACATATCCATTCCATCTCTTTTATTAGTTTCCCACATTCTAACTACTGTTTGTTCCCATGCTAATACTTCATCTGCCCATAATTGTGGTTTTTGACTTTCTATTAACAACATACTACCACTATATATACTTCCTACTGGTAATCTGTTACCTTTTCCTACTGTATTTGATTCTCCTGTATATGATACAGAGGGTGTTGTCCAAGGTTCTCTACCTACATGTGTTGTATATGATGACGACGGTCCTGTCCATTCTTCTGGTTTTAATCTTTTTAATGGTGGAGTCATAAATGTATCACCAACTAAAGTTTGTTCTTGTTTATAAAAATCTGATATCATAATTTTTCCTTGTGCTATATCTTTAGCTAATGGTAGATTAAAATATTCTTGTAATTTATTATAGCTTTCTTCATATGTTAATCCTAATTCTGTCATACACTCCATTAACATATCGTCTATTTCTTCTTGTATATTAAATTCTGTAAATTTTCTATCTATTATTTGATCTATGGTTTTATTAGTTTCTTCTGTTTTAAAAACTGTTGTTTCTTCTTCCTCTTCTAAATATTCCCATAGACTATAATCACATTCTTCTTCTTTGAATTTACTAAATCCTATATCTAATATATTTTCATCTTCTTCTGTATCATATATTGGTTCTGTATCATATTCTATATTCATATAAGTATATTCCATTTCAGCTTCATTTTCATCTTTAGGTGTTTCTTTTGTGAAATTAACAAATCTAAGACTTTGTGTTTCATCTAATCCTTCATATATGACGCTCTGTTTAGGTACTAAAACTTCATTTTCTTGTTCTTTTAATTCATCTAATTGTCATTCTAATCCTGCTAACTCTTCAGGATCTATTTTTATTGGGTTTATCATTTGTATAGATTTTGAAGCTATAGCATTTACTATTCCTTCTATATTTACTTTATATTTCATACCTGATCTATTACTTGCTCTACCTAATACTCCTATACTAATTACAAGATTATTTCCATCATAATTTTCATATCCTTTAGTCTGTAATGCTATTTTTATATTTTGTAAATCTTTTATATCTTTTAAAATATCTGGTGCACAATAAAATAAAGCTGTATTTTGACTAAGGTCAGCTTCCATTCCTGAAATTATTGCCTTTTTTAATTCTATTTTCCAACTTTTATCTAGCAACAATGCTAATAATTTTGTTCCTAAATTTTTTCTACCTAAAGCTTTAACTCCTATAACTACTAATCCTATATGTGAAAAATGTTTTCCCGATTGCTTTATTCTTTGTATAGTGTCTGGAGAAAATAAATCTATTGTTACTGTTCTATCAAGTACTCTTAGACTTTCTTCTCTGCTACTTCTTATTAATATGGTATTAACATTAAATCTTCCTGTTTGATATAAAATTCTGGGATTTAAGATTTCTAATTGATGCTGATTATATAAATTAATATTTCTGTTTAAATCTATTTCTTCTTCTAACTGTATAGTATTTGGTGTACTATTAGAACTAGATCCTCTTCTAATTATTCTATTTAAAAATGAATCTGATGAAATAGTATCATGTAAATTGCTAGTAGATGCTCTTGATTCTTGTAACGTTCTACTTCTACCTAAAAAAGAACTGTTATTCATTTTCTTGGTATCCAATGTTTATATGGTTCTGGTTTCTTCTCTATTTTAATATCGTTAATCTTTAATTTATTTAATGCGTTTGTGAGTTTATCAACTTCACTATCTAATTCTTGTCTGATTTCCTTGTTTTTAACTAATTTGTCTAATCTTTCAATTATTTGATTATCTTTATTAAGTAATTTATTTAACTTTTCAATGATTTGTAATAATAAACTAATTATAAAATTAAATAAATTTGGATATACTTTATCGCTTTTACCTGTTCCTGAATATTTTGTAAAACCTGTAATTTCTTCTGTATTTTCTATAGGTTTATATTTATTAGCGTCCTCTAAGGCTTTTTTATATTCTACTAACTCCAGTTTTATCCTTCAACTATCTTTTTAACTGTTTCTAATAATTCTACTTGATTTGCAACTTGTTTTTCTAATTTATTTATTGTAGCTGTTTATATACTAACTAATAATATAACATATACAATATAAAATGTAACGTATATAAAAAAGTAACATAAAAGCAACGTACCACTACAAAAATGGCCAAGCGCCTCTCGTGAGGTCCTCTCCGCCATTTGCAAATACTCGTCTAGCAAATCGCTCGCCACGCCGTATGCTAGTTGTCGAATTGCGGCTGTACACTTTTGAAGTGCGGTAAAACCTAACTTTCCCGCGGCGTTCACTCTTTGTTGAAAATATCTATACTCCCGTTCCATGTCGCCCACAATCTTTAAAAACAAACCCTTATGCATTCTAAACCGTCGTCTAAATTGTCTCGGGGTGTAAGTCGGTTGATCCGCGAAGTAGTCTCGCATCAAGTTCTCTTGTGCCTCTGCCCGATGACGTACAAGAACCACCCTTCTTCTAAAACGCGGTCTCTCTTCTTCTTCTTCCTCCTCCTCCTCTTGCGCGACCCTCATGGCCAAAGTAACGGCGGCAACAACCGCACTTTCAACGGCATCATCGTAATCCTCGGAACCGAACGAATCAAAAGACGACGATGATGAGGAAGACGACATTATATGAAGATGATAAAGGAATAAAAAGAAAGAGATGTAGTATATATATAAAAAAAAATCAAAATCTGGTCAAAATAAACGTTGGGATGGGGTCCAATATAGCAGTTTGGCTCATTTCCATACAAAATTGTCTCCCGTCTCTTTCTCGCCGGCCTCCCATTTTTTTTCTCCGATAACGCCGCCTGGGGCGGTGTTCCTGGCGTTTCGGCAGCGTTCCCAGGTGTTCTCGACCACTTTTTGGCCGACGAACGCCTTTCTCATGCCAGTCTTAGATTGCTCTTATATTTGCCTTGTTCCTTTTTCATTTTTTTAAAGATTTTTGTTTAACTATCTTTTTTAAATAACATTTTATATTTCTTAAGTTAACATCCACAACAAAGTATGGACGTACTAAACTGGTTATTATGTAATTGACTCCAAAATATATATAGAGATTATCATCAATCAAATTTTTTAATTAGGAAAACAAAGAAAAGGGTTTGGTACCTATTTTATCATGTAAAGTAGAGTTAATGACATAAATCATCCCTGTGGTTTACCTAAATAGTCACCTTTCGTCATTTAAAATCAAAAACCTCAAGGACAGTCCTTTATAGGAGGATAAGGTTCACGTTTGGTCCTTTGACTATTTAACCGTCAACCTCTATCCGTTAAACCCCTCACGTGCCTCCCACGTGAGGGGTATTCTAGTCATTTCCACTCCAAAGGACGATACGTGACTATTTAGGTAAACCACAGGGACGATTTATGTCATTAACTCTTTACAAAAACCAAAAGGTGTAATTAATTCTTTTAATAATAACAAAAAAAAAAATCATCCTCTTCTTTTTCAGGATCCCTTTAAACCTTTATAACACATCTTTATTGTGAAATTCCTTCTTATACATATACATGGATATATCTATACATCTGCATCTATCTCTTTCTAAGTATATATCTATACATATATCTCTAAATTTTTCATATATCTCATTCTGTCACCCTCTCTCTCTATCATTCTCTCTCTCTCTAAGTTACAGTTTGTACCTTTTTCTGAAACTGTTTTTGGAGTTTCCGGCTACCTCACCGGAAAACCACACGCCGGACATCAAATTCACCGCCGCCGTCAGCCCTGCTCATCACCAACTCCGTCAGACCCATTCATCACCACCACCAACGTCACCCCCCACACGACCCTCCACACCACATCTGGCAGCCGCAAACGGAGACCCACATGTTGTTGTGCTCGCATATCCGTCGGGCACCACACCGCCGGCCTGTATCTAAATCTATAAAATCTGTTGTCACCATTTATATCTGGATCCATATATATATCTAATCCGACCACCGCACCCCACCTCCGATCGATATTTATATCCAGATCTATACATATATCTATAAAATCCGATCACCATAACGACGGCCTCCCCATCTCCGTCGTCACCATTTAGATATATATAGCAGATGACCTGAAAGATTCGACGGTCTGATGGCCTGAAAAAGCCCAGCGGTGGTTGGCAGGAAAGTGGTGGTATCCCCATCTTCATTCATTCTTTTTTTGTTGTGTTCTCTGCCTTTGATTAATGACAACCATTTCATTTGAATGGATCAATGAAATTGGATAGATTGATCTTCAAATAGAGATATATGTATTATTGTGTTTATGTATGTGTATAAATGTATTTAATTTTAGAATATCTAGGCTTTAAGTAAGTGAAACAAAAAGATGAAAAAATATCAGGTTTTTGTAAAGAGTTAATGACATAAATCGTCCCTGTGGTTTACCTAAATAGTCACGTATCGTCCTTTAGAGTGGAAATGACTAGAATACCCCTCATGTGGGAGGCACGTGAGAGGTTTAACGGAGAGAAGGTGACGGTCAAATAGTCAAAGGACCAAACGTGAACTTTATCCTCCTATAAAGGATTGTCCTTGAGGTTTTTGATTTTAAAGAACGAAAGGTGACTATTTAGGTAAACCACAGGGACGATTTATGTCATTAACTCTGTAAAGTATTACTATTATTAATTTTGCTTCCAATTCCAATTTTATCCTTGTTTACTACAAACCAAAAAATCCGAGTCAGTGTGTGCGCCAAGAACAACACCACCAACACGAAGAAAATAAAAAATAAAAAATAAAAAAGAAGCCAAAATTGAATCTCATCTGAAATCAAATCCATCATCGAATCGAGGCGGTGCTGATACTAACCTCACGCTAACGACGTCGTTTATCAATAAATCAATCTCTAATTCAATCTCCACCAAATGCCACATTATCTATTATTATTGTTATTCATGTAAAGATCCACAAATCACGATTCATTTAACAACAATAATATAAAATAATGCTATTCGGAAAAAAAGAGATCCGGTCGTGATTGATTTCATTTTGTATCTATATCTATATATTTCTGTATTTTATTTATACATATATTATTATATTTCAATTAATAATTAAAAAGAAGAGGAAATGAACGGTGGAGATGCAACGGCAGCTCCGGCGCCGCTTGACTGGAAATTCTCTCAGGTATTCGGTGAACGTACCGCCGGTGAAGAAGTTCAGGAAGGTATAATTTCTTTATCTAATATTTATATTAACATTAATATAATTATTATAAATTAACTGTTGTTATTACTGTTACGAATAGTACGTGGATCGGTAGATTTATGTTAGGGTTTGGATATAGCATGTGTTGATCTGTTTACTTGATTGATTGATGAAATTAGCGGTTACGAAAACGATTAAATTTTAGGTTTAATTATTATAATGCATGGTCAGGAGTTATGAATATTTGCAAGGTTTTTAATTATATAGTAATATATACGGTTTTGTTATCAATGAGATGATTATATCAACTGACGTCGGTGGTATTATTTGTGGCTTCAAGTTTACTTTTTATATCACGATGTTGTCGTTTAGTTACTTGGAGGATGAGTTATTTCTAAATGTGATTTATTTTTTTCCTTAGTTCAACAGTTTTGGGAACTTGTTTTTGGTTGGAAATGTTGCGTAGTTGCTGCATTTGTTGCAATGAGATTGTCGGTATTGACATGCATACTTTACTATTATTCATTACCGCTATCTCGTCTTGCCTTTAGTTTACTTAAAGTGAAACTACTAGATTAAGTAGGTGTTGGCATAAGATGGCTACATGCTTTCCATGTGGTTTGACTAAAACTTAATTAGTAGGTTCTGAAATCTAATGGATACATATTTTCTTCGTGGTTTGACTTTGAACGTTGTTCAAATGTTTTTGGCACCTTAATGAGTAAAGTGACCTGATAGAAAGTAGTTTCACAAGAAATATCAGTTTACTGTGTTTTGTGTCAGAACAAACTCAGCTTATACCTTTATGTTAAGGTCATATTACGCATCCAGATCCTACTTCCATATACTAAAGGCATCCTTGGCTAGCTGGATTTAGCACCGGACTACTTTAATATTGATTTTTTATGTTTCATATGAGGGTGCGTAAGCCAAGTACTAAAGTTTGGTTAAATAGATTCCCAATATTTAAGAGTCATAACAATGAGTGATCACAGATCTAATAGCAATTCGTTATATCTTTCTTTTATGTCTACTTTGTAAATTGTAACCAGTACTAAAACTTAGATATCTCTCCCTTCCTGCTGTTTTCTGTGATTTACTTGTTAGATCTTCTTTGGGGTCAATTTTCTTGGTCATGTAGGCCCTTTTCACAGGTAATGCCTTGATGCCTTCTGAATTGATCAATCTGAAGTTATAATGTACATAATCATTATGTCTTAGTCAAACATATGATCTTGATATTTTATTTTCAATTGCATGTATATCTGTTCAATTTAGTACCACTTCATAGTTTTGTATATGTATAGCTTCTTAGATATACCTTTTTCCACTACAAATATTCTGTGGATAAGGCTTTAGAGATCTAGGACAAGATGCGAGTTGCAAAATGTGTGAAACAAAACGTTTTTTTTTTACCTTCATCTGTTAAAAGGAGCCACCTTCTTAGGTAAGTATCATGTTTTAATGTGGTGTTTAACAAAATACGGTGATGCAGAAATCTAGTACTTAATAGCAGATATAGATATAGATATCAAAAGTTGATTGATGTTGCAAATATCGTTCATTAGTTTCAGGGCATGAACATTAACCTCTAAGTGGCACTAATTCAGAAAATTTTGAGTTCATATGAGTCGTAGAAGGGCAGTATGAACTGCTATTATATACGATTTTTTTCATTTGATAGATTTGTATCTTAACTCAGATTTGAAAAGAAATTAGGAGTCTATGTGTCATGTGTTCAAATTGTTCATTCTCTTGTTAATATTACAGCCAGCTTATTCCCCAAACATATGATTGTGATCTTATTTTCTGACGTATTTGTATTTTATTTCACAGTTGATATCATTTCAGCAATCGAGTTCGACAAAAGTGGTGATCATCTTGCAACTGGTGATCGTGGGGGCAGGGTGGTATTATTTGAGAGAACAGATACAAAGGAGGTCAGTTGAGCCAGAGTGTGCTGTACTAAGTTGTTGATATGAATTTCTCTCTTTTAACTTTTTCTTTTTGTTTGTGTGCATGCTGCCTTGATATTAGATTGTTTGTTGCATATTCTAACCTTGATACGTTGTGTAGAATGGTGGAAGTAGAAGGGATTTAGAAAAGACTGATTATTCGTCAAATAGGCATCCGGAGTTTCGCTACAAAACTGAGTTCCAGAGCCATGAACCTGAGGTTGCTTTGAACTATTCACTTCAACATTTTTTTTGCAGAACCTTTTGTCCTGCTATGATCCCTCTTCTCATGCTGTTTATTTATTAATTGATGGATATTTTTTTTTTTACATCTCCAATTTCTTATTTCAGTTTGATTATTTAAAGAGTTTGGAGATTGAGGAGAAAATTAACAAAATTAGATGGTGTCAAACAGCTAACGGTGCCCTTTTTCTTCTGTCAACTAACGATAAAACTATTAAGTTTTGGAAGGTAGTCGCCTTAATTCCCTTTCACTTAGTTAAATTCCTTGAACATGTTCATATATTTAGACAATTTCTTATGAGCACATTAAGCTTATCTCATCCAATTACTTTTATATGAGATTTTATCATATGCATGCTACCTGGTGTGGGTAAATTTCCAAAGCTTACTTTGAGTTGGACTAATTTAAACCATATACTGTTGTGATGTTGTCACTAAATTCAAGTTTCAGTCTTCAAATGAGTATCTATTGTGCTGACAATTAGTTTATTTTAATGTTTAATTTAGATTCTTGATGGCTCGTTTAAAGAGAAAATATTTAGTTTTGAAGATGATTATTTAGCATTCAATAACTAAAGAAAATGGAATAGACAGTACAATCATTACACTGCTGCTGTATCTTTTTATTATATGCACTTCTTTGTTCATCTATGGAATGTCTTTTGTATTATTTAGTCAAAATTCTATAGCTCTCTCTCTCTCTCTTTTCTCTAACTATGTTTACATTAAGTCAATCTATCATCTTATAGTGGTCAATCTCTTTGCATAGCATAAAATTTTCAATTATCCTATTGGCGCAGTCATGTGGTAAAGCACTTGGGATTTCTCAAAAGAGGTTACAAGTTTGATTTTTGCCAGCTTCAACTTCTTGGGTGGCCTTCCTTTCCAAAAAAAAACCCATAAAAATGTCAATTTGATGTATCATTAGGTTTAATGCCTCTGCCGGTTCACACCATTCTAGTGCTCATAATTGTCAATATCATAATTATTTTATATTTAGAGATACCTCTGACCCAGTGATCTGATCATCAGGAAACTGTTTGGTATAAAGGCTGCTAATTTGTGCTTCTAGTAAAGGGTAATAAAAAGTGTTTTGAGAAGCATGTGTGGTTTATTCCTTTTTTTGGTCTGGATTTTTTTGTGACTCAAGTATCGCTGTACCTCTGCTTCTTTTTTTTGTGAAGCTGGCACCCTATGTTCACACAATGTTGAAAATATTGACGCTTGGCCCTTACACAGGTCCAAGAGAAAAAAGTCAAGAAAGTTGCAAACATGAACATGGATACTTCCAAAGCTGCTGGACAGAGCATAACTGCCAGTTCTAGTGTTTCTACCAGTACTAACTCATCCCTTGCAAATGGGGGATGCAAAGATAAATCTTCCTCTAATTTGAGTTATGACTTCAAATTTCCTCCAGGAGGCATCCCATCACTACGTCTACCTGTGGTAGTTTACTTGCCTCATGTTGTATATGTTTGTATAGTTTGCTATCTTATGCAAATTTTTGTATCTAAATCAATAATCTTTTTTTTTTTTGAACTGTAAAATCAGATCTTTTAAATGCAAATAGTTTAGTTCACGAAATAGCTGAGTTTGCTGCAAGTTACCTCATTGTAGAAAAGTTCACAAGTCAAGTGTCACACATGGTTTATCCATGTATGGGGTTGGTTTGTGATCTGTTCTACTGTTATCCATGTTAGGACAACTATTCCCTGTTTGAATCACAAGGGTGTTTGTTTGATTCTTCAAAAAAGGCATGCCTGATGTTTTAGATTACCGTACCATGTTTCCTTATTTTATTTAGGGTATACAAGGTCTATTCGAAAACTCATTTTATACTTGGAAACATCATATAATTGCATGTATGTTCAGTAATATTAACATTGTAGAAAAGATTATTTTTCCGGCACATTCTTTGCTCTTAATCACATTAGCTCTTTAAGAAAGGAAAGAATTGTAGAGTTTGGTGATAAATTTGGTGGTCTTTACGTACTTTTACTTATTCTTTTGTTGCCTTTATAATCCTTTTTTTCCCTCATTTAATCTGATTAGCACCTTTTCTGCGCCTTATCTTCTGTGATGACAAATCAAAGTTATTTTTTTGTAGGTGACTAGTTATGAGACCAGCCTTGTTGCCAGATGTAGAAGAGTGTATGCTCACGCACATGACTACCATATCAACTCTATCTCAAACAACAGGTTCTGATTTTTTAGTTTATGTTTGCTGGTGTTACAGTTAAGTTTTCTTATAAGTTATAGATATATGTCTGCTTTTGACTGCTGAAATCTTGTCCTGCAATTAGGATATTATTTAGCTTGCAGAGATCTTACTGGGTTGCCTTTAGTTTTCACCACATTTTTATACAAGTGTACAGTTAACTTAGTGCAGTTCATGAAATTATTATTTTTTCTGCATTATATCTGTGTTGACACCAATGTGGGGTTAGCCCACTTGGTAGAGGCTCTTGCCTCTTGGGGTAGAGACCAAGGTTCAATCCTTGGCAATGGGGTAGTTTAGTATTATTTGGTGTAATTAGTAGTATAGTATATTTGCCATTCAAAAAATTATAAATATGAATGAGATTTATGATTTAATATATATATATATGACATTTGAACAGAAATTTTTAGCCCATATGTGATTTAGTCTCTCATTCAGTTTTCTCAAGGATTCATCTTCATCTATTTCTTGACCCTGAGAAATTAAAATAAGGCAAGGAAGTTAGGAACTGAAATAATGTTTGTGAACTAATTATATGTTTTTTCCTTTTAAAGTTTAGTTTCTTGTCTATTTGGTTACCACCATAAAGTTTCTTGATTTGATAGTGTACTTGGTGAATAGAAAATGATGACTTCTACTTTTCGTTAATATTATCTCTACCTAATCTTAACAGTTAACGGTACCCTAGGTTTTGTTGGGATTAGGATATATGCAGTTATTGTGAGCTTATATATCTATCATCTTTTTTGCTTGTTTTCGTAACTATGTTCTGAATCTTCGTTGCTCTTTTTCCCCCTTTTATGCATTAGTGATGGTGAAACATTCATCTCGGCTGATGATCTTCGTATAAATCTTTGGAATTTGGAAATTAGCAATCAGAGTTTCAACATCGTGGATGTTAAGCCTGCAAACATGGAGGATCTTACTGGTACATTCTTTTGGCAGTGATTGATTTACAATCACTTTCATATCTCCTTTAATTACTGGGAGAGATGCAATACACAGGCATACAAAGCCTGTTACACGCCCCCTCCATTTTGGCTTGGGACGGCCATGCAATATCAAATGAATTTGAGTAATAGCTGCTGTGGTTAGAGGTGGAAATAATTATTTATCTACCTATGAGCAGGTCAATTTGGGTTTTGTATCATCTCAACCAGGTCTAATAGCTCGAATAAATTTATTTAGCGGAATGGGTTGGATGTTGTCTATTATTCATTCATATAGCCTCTTAATTTTTTCCCCAAAGATTTAGATTATTATTGAAATGTTTTGTAATCATAAATAAATAATTATTACTTTATAAAAACTTACTAAAATGGACAAGAATATATTAGGGGTTTAACCAACCCCGGCCTTTTTTGCTTTTTATTCATACCAAGTACTAACAGTGCGTTCGACATTGTGTGTAACGCTAGTTCTTATTTCTTAGTATTAAGTTTGTTTTTATCCTTAAACATCAATCCACTCCTATTGCAGAGGTGATTACATCCGCCGAGTTTCATCCTACTCATTGTAGCACTCTAGCTTATAGTAGTTCAAAAGGATCCATCCGTCTCATTGATTTGCGTCAGTCCGCATTATGTGATAAACATTCCAAACTGTAAGTGTTTTTATGAATTAGTGCTTTTGCTTGTGCTGCTTTTCTTCTTATAGACAACAAGCGTATGGGTATTTTAAAATAGTTCAAGAAGTTATTATTGCGTGTGCCATCATCTTGGTTGTTGGATCACCTCGATACTTATCCACACATTCATCAACAAGATTTGAACCCACAACCCATTGGTTGTTGGATCCCCTTGATACTGCTGAGCTAAAGGCCCTTTGATGTGTCTCAATGGATAGTCTTTGTCTTGTATCAAAACAATCACTAACCTATTTTTATATTTCAGGTTTGAGGAACATGAAGCACCTGGTTCGAGATCATTCTTCACTGAGATAATAGCTTCTATATCTGATATAAAATTTGGAAGGGATGGAAGATATATACTTAGTCGTGATTACATGACCCTTAAGGTTTGTGATTATTCCCCTTACTGCAAGATTATTCCATTTTTTCATCTTTTGCTTTTAAGTCTGGGCATCTATACAAAGTAGCTGTGTCTATGAAAAGAAGGAAAAGGCTTGTCTAACGGATTTGGGTTACTTTAGAGTACGAACCCCCAATCAGCTAATGATACTTGATGAAGGTAGCAATTTGGACATATTCGTTCAAGGGAGTTGATTTTGGCCTCGTATTTTCTCGAGACTATGCTTAAATATAAATAACTTATGCACGTTCCAAATTGCAAGGTTTACATTTTGGCAACATTTTATGCCAGACTTTTACCTTTTCTTTGCACATTACTAATCATCACAAAAGATCGACTCTATTAATTTTCGGCCCGTTCTCATTGTTTTGTCATCATTGAGTCCTTTATTTAGATATTTAACTAATAACCAAAGTATTCTTGGTTTTGAGCAGTCATGTTTTCTGAAATTCTATGGTTTGTGCAGCTATGGGACATCAACATGGACTCTGGTCCAGTTTCAACGTTCCAGGTGCATGAATATTTAAGACCTAAGGTATACTTTCTTTTCATGTACCAGTTTACAACCAAGTTCTATCTCCCTTTGTTTCTTGTTTGCATTAATGTTGCTGAATTGTATATGTTCAGCTCTGTGATCTATATGAAAATGATTCCATTTTCGATAAATTTGAGTGTTGTCTTAATGGTGATAGCCAGCGAGTGGCAACTGGGTCTTACAGGTAACATATACCTCGATATCGTTGTGTATGTTATTTTTTGTTTGGGTGTCCCCTAACTTTTCCCTTGGACATGATTTCAGTAATTTATTCCGTGTGTTTGGGTGCGGTTCTGGCAGTACTGAAGCTACAACTCTGGAAGCTAGCAAAAACCCAATGAGGTAAGTGAGTTATTATTGTTTGCCCAAGGATTTTGTATGTGTAAATGTGATTTGGCTAAGAGGAAATTGTCAAATAAAAACTGTAGGAGACAAGTGCAGACTCCTTCAAGACCTTCCAGGTCCCTAAGCAGCATAACACGGGCAGTTAGACGAGGTGAGCTGTCTTATTTTCCTGTTGTTACCTCATTTTTATCCGTGTTTACTAATGGATGAGTTTATTAGGGTTGTGTGCCATTTCAAACGGGTCTAATAAGAATTGTTAAATTGGTCGAATACTTGAATTGGCTTATAGTTGCTTAAAGTCTACTTTTTATGCATATGACCTTAATCGTTTGATATAGAGAAATATATTTGTAAATGATGATATTGTTCTTGGGATCATTATGAGCTTTAATTACTTAGATCAATGAACAAAACCACTTTAGCGGGTCAACACAACCTTTTTTTTTTTTACATTTTGAATGTAATCCTGTTTTAATCTGAACCTATTTTGGCCCATTATCCAACCCATCATCATGCTTACTCTACTTTGTACAATCAAATTGACTAATCGTAATGATCAGATAGCTGGTTTCATATTATAAGAAATTGAAATTATTTGTATAGGTGGTGGAGAGAACCCAGGGGTTGATGCAAATGGGAATTCATTTGATTTCACAACGAAGCTGCTCCATTTGGCATGGCATCCTAGTGAAAATTCCATTGCTTGTGCTGCTGCAAACAGCTTGTACATGTATTATGCCTAAAGAAAAAGAGTCGTCCAGTAATAGTGTAACCCATATGATGGCTTCTTTCTCGGAGCAAACTCAACGGGCCAAACATGCAAATGCTAGAAATGGTCAAGTAGAGCCACGAAAAACAAGGCATCATTCCTTTTATTTTTTGTTGTTTTAAAGTAACTGTTTTTTTGATGTATTTGGGTTGAAGTGAGGAAGAAAGATTCAAACTGTAGCTCTCCTACAACCTTTAAAGCATATGTCGCACCTAGGGTCTTAAGTTAAAGATGTAGTTTTAGCTCTTTTTTCTTATGTTTATATATTAATTCTGTTACCATATACAATTGTTTATTTTATCAAAATTTTCTTACATTTACAGTCTGGGTTTTTCTTGTAATATACTGTGTTTGTGTGTATATGACCATATTTAATGCCTTTTTTAAACTAGAATCGGCAAGTTTGGGCATGCGTTAGATACATGTCCTACAACACTTTACACACAGCGCAACATGAAATAGTTTGTGGATTTGAGACAAATGATTAATCAGTAGAGGCAAAACAGAGGAGCATAGTTAGGGCTACAAAACAGATGCAACATGAAATAGTTGGAATATTTGGATTACAGGCCTTTGTAAGGCACTGGGTGTGGCTCCATCTTCATGTCGTAAAGAGTGGATCACACCAAGGTGACAGACCATTGCCGTCTCTGATGTAGCCGGGGATGCCATGTTGAAAGCCACATTGTATAGAGAGTAAAAGTATTTCCCTTTTTTAACGTATGATCATACCTTGTAAAATTGGTTCAACGTGATTCAATATGGTTTATATGACAAGTGTTCTAGTTTTCTCTCAAGTGGAGATGTTCCCCACTCCCCCAACTACTCTATATATTAGAATTTGGTTGTTAAAAAAAGAAAGAAAGGGGTATATTAGAATATCGGGATAAAAGCCTCTATATTAGAATACCGGGAATAAAACTCTATATTAGAATATCAGACAATGTTGTTGAGCTCAATTTGTCGTTAAAAAAAATTCTTAGCTTTTCAAAAGAGAGATAAAAGTATTCGCTAAGTTATGGCTAATTGTTTTTCTTTTATTTGGCCTTTTTTTGTACGAGTATTATAAATCCTATCTTACAAAGCTCTTCTATAAATCCTATACAGATTGGATCTTTTATTTAATAAGATCGTTCGTAATAATTCAAGATTTTAAGACCGATCTTAAATCTTAATGACCTCGGGTACCAAACTCTTTTCAACATTTATTATAAACACATGATTAATAAAAAAAAAGTTTTGCAAATGAAGTTAGCTCAATTGACAGATGTATCCCTGGTTTTTCCCACAGGTCTTGGGTTCGACTCTTAGGAATGACAAGTCTGTGAGTTTTTTCCCTGAATCACCTGTAACGGCTTATGGTCTACATCTCGTAGTCTAGAGTACGTGCAGGGCTTCACTGTTATACGGTGAGGTGTTTTCTGATGTCGAATACCGACTAACTGTTCAAAAAAAAAAATTATTACCTTAAGTTGTTGATAAACATCAATTCGGTGTATTAAAATTTATATCTTATTGTTCAAAAAATCCAGAAAATCAAATTCTTAATATATAAAATACAGTATTATAACCACTTGGGCATAGCCCAGTGGCCAGCCACCACATGCGACATCTGGGGCCCACTTGGGGAGCTTCTACCACAATATTGGGCGTGGGTTCGATCCTCCAAAGGGGGAAAGGCCTAAATCCAAGTGGGTTCCAGACTATGTGATTTAAAGGGGCTAGGGTTGTGTGGCCTGACCTAGTCGGTACCAAATGGTACACGGGATTAAGGTGTTTCCGCCAAAATACACTTTTACCACAATACAGTATTATGTTATAGGACTAACAAAATCACATGTGAATATGTGATAGATTAAAAATGGGTTGTGGTAACTGGTAAGTTACAAAAGGCTAGGGGTTTGCCACGTCTTACTTTGGCTCATCTGAAAGTTAGTTTGTGGACTTGCAAACGGACGGTGATGATTGCTTGATCTGCAAATTTTAATTATTATACCGATTTATTTGGACGCAACCTACAAATGACGGCGGCGAAAGGCTAACGGCTCCTTCCTTTGATGGCTTAGATCATCCGGAACGGGTCTCATCGTATCATGTTGACTTTTCCGGTACCGTCCAAGTATCATCTCAATTTCGGTACCGGAAAATGGTAACGACTCTCGGATGGAATCTGTATTCGTTTTTGGCAGTTTTCATAATTGAGACTAATGGGAAAATCCTGTAAACACCGAGAAATCCCAGTCTCATACTGATACTGGTCCATATGGAACCAGGACCGTTATCAAATTCTAATGATTTTCGAGATAGCTACTCTTTTTACCGGGCTGAGATGGTCTAAACCCATCTATTTTTAATCATATCACCATTCATATTAATATTAAACTAACAAACACATTATATTAAATACAAAAACCAAACACATTTCAATAACAAAAAAAAATTCATTAATTTTTATTGATATATTAATTAAAAAATTTAAACATTAAGAAACATAAACATAAGTATCATTTTTGTTATCCTTTGAAATCACCATGATAAAACAAACAATTATAAGTTGCCGAGTATATGTCTAATATTGTTGTGAAAATGTTGAAACAATCATTATCGTTTGTGTTATCGACGACATGTCATCTGACCAATGATTCATGAGATGAATAATATATGTGAACATGTTCGTTTAATATTATCTATATTTAAAAAAAAAAAAGATAATGGGGGAAATGTGAATAATTTTCACAAGGGAAATGAAGGTGGGGTTAAAGTGCACTTAAACAAAGTCCCTCAACCAAAAAAAATTCCATATGGAAAAAGACCTTCTCAACTGTTTTGTATATACGTGAGTGAGTGAGTTGTGAGTGGGGGGGTTGGGTTGGGTTGGGTGTCGTGTGGTGCTCGTCATTTTCACGCAGACTTTTTTTTCCTTTCCATCTCGTCTCTTCTCAAATATAAAATTCTTTCTCTTCTTCAATCTCTCTTTCCTTCCATTCCAAATCGCCGTACGTTGTTTAATTCAACACCAAATATATACAAAAACACAAACCAAAAAAAGAAAAAGAAAAACATGGATCACGTATTTTCCGACCAACAACAAAAACAAAACGAGCAGGGGGAACATGAGCATCTAAAATGTCCTCGCTGCGAATCAAACAACACGAAATTCTGTTACTACAACAACTACAATCTGTCTCAGCCACGTCACTACTGTAAAAACTGCCGCCGTTACTGGACTAAAGGTGGAACCCTTCGTAACATCCCTGTTGGCGGCGGTACTCGTAAGATCACCAAACGTAAGCGCACCACCTCATCACCCGTCACCATGACGTCATCCCCACACCACCACCAACCGAAGATGGAACAGGAATCATCATCTGTCGTCAAGTATGGGTTAGGTGGCAATAATATTAATAATAATGATGATCACCAAACGGAAACCGTTAGTGGCGGTTTTAGTTCGTTGCTGTTAGGCTTCGAAGAAAATAATAATAACAACAACAACAATAATAATATGGGGCAGTTTGGTAATTTGTTAATGGATGGCGGTAATTTATTATCAAGTAATGGTAATGGTAAAAATGATGATGATGATGATGATGTGTTGATTAGAAATCCGTTAATCACGGGGGACAATCATATTAATAGTAATTATCTGAGTTTAAATGATGCTAAAATTGGTGGGAATGAGAATGGGAATGGGAATGGAGAGATTGGAATGGGAATGGGGGGATGGCCTGATCTTTCTATTTTCACACAACCAGGTTCGAGTTTTCGTTAGTAGGATTTTTATTATTTACGAGTACTATTAATTGTTATTAGTATTATTAGCAGTACGTAGTAGTGTTACTGTTATATATATAGTTAGACTAGATTATATTAATGCGATTATCGGATATGTTAAAATCAATTGAATGTTGGTAACTTAACTATGCGACTATGTGAGATATTTATATTTATCAAGTTTTCACTTCGAGTTCGGAATTTTGGATGACTTTATAAGGAAATGTATGCATTTTGGTTTTAACTACTCGTAATATATTACAAGTTTTCATTTCATTGGCTTTGTAAACCATACCCACATTTGTAGTATTCATACATGTTCTTATGGAGCAGAGCAATGTCTAACTTATCATCTTAATGGATATTTCTTAGCTGAAGTTGTATATACAAAATCTATATATCTATATTCTAGTGTCTGTATACTATTGAATTAAAATGAAGTATTAACTATATATTTTATGCAATGATTTACAACTACAAGCCCATCACCGCCCGAATGAATAGTGTGGATGTTAATTGGTATACAACTATACATATTTTATTTTATAGAAGAGATTTACGGCAGCAAATAAAGCGTGTATTCTATGTTGGTTTTGGATGAAAGAACTTCAGTTTGCAATATACGAGTATACAGTAACGTTTCTTCATTGGAGAGATATTACTGTTAAGAAGATCAGCCATAGAGGGGAGGGATCAATTAACGGTGCAACACTCGTCACGAGACTTTGAGAGTTGAGATATATGGCAGCTTGATCATGCAACTCCGTTGTAGGCATATGACGGTCTAATTACACGAGAGCGCTCAATGTGAAAACTGAAAAGGATCAAACCATGTGATGGTGTGGTGCTTAAACGTGATGTGTGGTGCCTCCCTGCTCCCCTCTCGATCTTTTTCCGCCAGTTGGCATGATATGATCTAGTTGATGATCGTGTCGTAGCTATTACACCGGGTGTTTTCTCAACCATTACGAGTGGTGTATGTCAATATGAACATAAACATTCATACATATTGTCTCTGAAGAAGTGATCCAGCAAGTATCAGCCATCAATATATGTTTTAGCAAAACTGAGTCATTGTTATGAAATAGATAGCGATAATTGAGAAACAAAACAACGGAAACTCTTTGTAAATGAACATCCCCACATGTCACCCATAAAGCATACACCGACCCAACGTTTGGTCTAGAAAGATTTAATATATGTTAAATCAAAGATTAACAAACTCGAATTAAATCTATATCTATATCTATATACAACGTCGAATTTATTGTATAGAAAATAGAAAAACGAAACAGAATCTACGTAACAGCTTCGAAACTTGGACCCACGTTGTCAGTCATACTGGGATATTGTTTTCTTCCCACTTCCATTTTATAGAACTATCTAGCCATCGTCATGAGAAAAAGAAATATTTGTTTTGGTTTCAACACAGCTCACTAATCTAGAATAACAAATTATTTTCCTATTTTTTCTAACCATTTTTTTTATTTATGTTTCAGTTGATCAACAAGCTTTCTAAATTTCATTTTTTCAGACATTGCTTAACTCGGATACCAGAAAGGACAGTTAAATCTTGTTAAGCTACATATGGCATATCATACTTTAGCTTGTAAACTCGTAATATTGATGTGAGAATTCTCAAAACCTTAGCTATATAGTGTCTGAAAAATCCAAACGCGAGTCGTTTTGAGAACCCAAATTGGAATAAATCATGCCCTTAAGGCTTAGGCTATGTTATGATATGTTATATCTAAGTTAACAAGAATCTACAATCCATTTCGATATTATATCATCTTATGTTGAAACTTTAAGTCAAATCATTTGTTACGACCAAAAAGGGAGTAGTCTATAACTTTTTGTATTCCTCCAAAAAAAAAAAAAAAAAAAAAGAAGAGGAGCAATTTTGAGTCCAAAATAAGATCTGTCCACTACAGCTTAAGTCTATGTGTTCATAACTACAAATGTTTGTGTCACTAAAAGTCAAAATAAGAGAAAAAGCAGGAAGATTTGGATATCAAAAAGTAATAAACAAAACATGTGTAACAGAACGAATGATTGTGTTTGATGTGGAGACTATGATTAAGAAAAACGTCATGATTTCACGAAAACCGTAATGTTTAGTCATCGTAAATTTCGGTCATTGAGGAGGCCCACAACCCATGGAAGGGAATGGACCACAGTAAGGCGTGTAGGCCAATCAACACACATGGTTAGGCTAGCATCATTTGGGTTCAACATGTTTGTAACCAAATCCATCTCACTCTCTCATGTCACTTTCAGATCTTATTATGTCAACTATATATAGAGGGCTCCCACTCAACACTAAAAGTCTAAAACCATAAATGATACTACATCGTTGTGGTCTTGAGGATAGTGAACCTGACTCGATACATAAACGGGTCAAGTTCTTGAACGTGACCTACAACCCGGGGCGAGGGCATTATGGACCCTTGGGATTCCTTAAATGGGTCAAACTGTGAAGGCAAATGGGTAAAGCTAACTAGCAGGACTTGCACTCGAGGATACAAATGGGTAAAGCTAAAAGATGTATCAGGAGTTAAATGCGTCAAAAAAGATTGAATGGGTCAAACTGTATGCATCAAAATAAGTTTTAGCTCTTAAAAACTTTAATACAAGTGGGTAGTTAGTTTCTCTAGTCGTATTTAATTGGTTTTATTACTTTCTAAACTTATAAGTTGGACTCATAGCTGGCAGGTTTACTTGACCCGTTTTGTCCAAAACCCATTACCCATGGTTTATCGACCCACCTTACATGCCCATACACCTTCGCTATAAACCACATACAACCAAATCTAATAAGATCATAAAGGTTAATGGAGAAAGCTTGTGGCATACTGAGAATGCTGGCTATATAGCAAATTGACGTGACAAAGTTCAGCAAATCAGGAAACTACCCTGTAGCTTACATAACAGATCTCTGCATTACGATCTCTTTTGTTGGAGTCAAAATCATCCTTGTCTTTCTCACTCGTTCCTGTCTCGATTGGTCTCAGAATTTTGACAACTTGACCACGACTTAACCCGTAGTATCTGGCAATTGGATCTGTATGCAAAATTCGAGGAAACTGCGATTGGATCTGTATGCAAAACATTGCACACATTATATGCAGATCAACTGAAAGTTGCAAGTTTTTTCGAATACTATATAAAATCAAATCTTTTTCCAACAGTTTAAGATACAATTTAATTTTGATACGTGAGGTAAAATCCACTAACTTTCAAGTTCAAACTTATGTATATATCTTCTAAAAAGGTTTATAGACCTACCTAAAACTTATAAACAAACTTATCGAGACATACAGAAAAAGAGTTAAAAATCGATCTAAATAATCACTGACCTGTGCTGCTTTCATGTTGTATTTTTGGAGCAATTCGACCTTTTCTTGTTCTGTAATTGGAACATGCTCAGGAACAAGATCATGATATCTGATGTTAACAAGCAGCTCCGCCTCCTGTATCAACCGAATAGACACATCCAGATGCTATTGGTATACTAATAAACACACCTAGAACTAGTATATATGTACACGGTTTACAAGACATGTATTCTGATTTGCTAGATCGATGAATCAACCCATATAATGAGTCGATTCAGGTTATGTTGAATCTCTAATGGGTCAAACGGGTAAAATCATAAAATTTAGCATAAAACAGAACAGGTCAAACATCACCCAAAGTGTTACTGAACACATAAAGCTTGGTAACTCTTTTTATTCAAAACAATTAATTTTTATCAAGATAATATACTTTTGTAACCAATCTTAACAGGACTTGCAACTTGACAGTTGGACACAAAGTGTTTCTTGTCAAACCAGAGACCCAACTCACTCATTTTCATTTGTACCAACAAGACCCACCACACAATCTAGCTGACTGACCCAATTTACCACCTCTTTCTTATCCACCAAAAGAACAAAACATTAAAGCGTCACCTGGAAAACCTCCACTCGAAAGATTCCTGCTATCTCAGCCTGGCATGCCTTGGCACTAGGAGTCATCCCGATTCGAACAACTATGATTGCTCTTCGTATCTTCTCACTTTCCATACGAACTACATAATTCTTGATTATCTTCACACCAATCTTCAGATCATCGGGAAAGAAAACATAAATCTGATCTTCCCAAGGAGAATCAGTTAGTCAGTACATCCAATAACTTCACATCAACCATATAACTTCAAAACTCATGTATATATACAATGCAATATATTTGGGGAAAGGATTCTCTAAAGTTATCCCAACTTGACTAGTCAAGTTGGGAAGATCTTGACCCTTGGATGAAAATCAAGGGTAAAGATTTAAAACATAATCTTGACCCTTGGATGAAAATCAAGGGTCAAGATTTAAAGATAGGTTTTAAATCTTTACCCTTGATTTTCATCCAAGGGTCAAGATCTTCCCAACTTGACTAGTCAAGTTGGGATAACTTTAGGGAACCCCCTCCCATATATTTGATAGTGAATCGCATTAGAAAACACCCATGAATCGAGAAAACACACCGGATCACTGTTGTCTGGTTTGGTCTTCAGAAAAGTAAGATCCTCCCTTCGAATGGTCCCATTATACTTGTCAATGAATTCCTTTCTTGTCATGTTTAGTTCAGAATCCTCAACCTCGTAGCCACGATCTTTCAGCATTTCAAAGCATGTTTTTCGAACTCTATGCAGCTTTGTGATCTCCTCATCCGGTAACGACATTATTCAAGCTTTTAAAATATAACACTCATCGTCAATGGAACATTCTTCAACATATGATCTTAATAGCTTAAAAAAGTGTCAACTTAAAAAAGGGTCAAGTGTATCCATCTTTCAAAAACCTATCGAATATGTACATCAAACTTTGAAAGATGGATAGGTTAGATGTAACGCCCCCAAAGTCAAAAGCAATGGACTACTAGGATATTCTTTCAGTTCAACTAAAAACCAAAGAATATTAGAAGCTGCCTAACGTACTCGTCCCACCGTTCATCCCTCGCCTAGGGACAAGTCAACACCACGGTGTTGGACTCGTCCCCCACTCGTCCAGGGGGGGTCTCGTCCGTCCACGCGCGAATGGATGAAGTGCTTTTGTTTTTTGTTTTTTTTAATTGCAACGGATATATTGGAAAGTTTGTGTTTTTGACACTTTTGGTCCCTAATGGCTAGTATATTCAAATTTGAAGATTCATCTTTTGACACTTTTGGTCCCTAACGGCTATTTTTGTTCCCAAACCTTTTATATACTACCATTTCACTATAACTCGCACCATATTCACCTACACTTATACATAAACATTATATTTATTCAAATAATAATGTCTTTCACGATTCCTTCATGTTTGAACACGTATACGAGATCTGAGTTGTTTAAAGAAGACTCCGATGATGAGGAGCTTATGGGGATCATGTCAGATTGTGTTGAGTTGCTTGAGGAAGGTGAATCGTCCCAACGACCAGTTATACCGCGCACCGTCATAACAAGAGATCGGGTAAGCGCGAACGAGCAACTAATGGCTGATTATTTTGTTGAAGATGCAAAGTACCCGCTTTGGTATTTTAGGCGCCGGTTTCGAACGTCGAGACCGTTGTTCATGCGCATAGTTAACGATATAATGTCGTATCCGGCTCGAAATCTAGGTCATGTGCCCGAGCATTTTAGAAGAATGCAAGACAAGCTTGTTGATGGGCGACACCGGGTTGGTTTTAGTACAATACAGAAGTGTGTGTCCGCCATACGTCAATTGACGTATGGATACAACCCTGACTCGCTTGACGAGTATCTTTAGATTGGAGAGAAAACGAGTAGAGTATTCCTAGACCACTATTGCAAATGTGTGTTTCATCTCTACAAAGATGAGTACTTGCGCAAACCAACACCAGAGGATATACAACGATTGTATGCCAAACACGAAGAGCTTCATGGTTTCCCGGGGATGCTTAGGAGCATCGATTGTATGCATTGGCCTTGGAAAAATTGTCCTAAGGCATGGCATGGGCAATACACGCGTGGTGATCACGGTCATCCAACAATCATGGTTGAAGCGTTGCCTCATACGATTTATGGATTTGGCATGCGTATTTTGGCACAGCGGGATCGAACAATGATATAAATGTGTTGAATAATTCGCCTTTGTTTAGGTACTTTAAATTTCATATCCATTTTGTGTTGACTTTAAAACATTGCGTGTGTTCTAAGTTTGTTATATTTAGGGAAATCATCGAGGATCGTGCTCCCGATAGTTCATTCACTGTTAACGGAACCCGCTACGCAAAAGGCTACTACCTCGCCGACGACATTTATCCGGAGTGGTCAACGTTTGTAAAGTCGTATACATGCCCGCAAGATGACAAGAAGAAAAAGTTTAAAAAGTATCAAGAAAGTGCAAGAAAGGATGTCGAGCGTGCATTTGGATGTCTTCAAAATCAATGGCATATTCTAAGCAAACCGGCTAGAGCTAGAAACGTTAACCGGATTTGTCGAACCATGTACGCATGTGTTATATTGCATAACATAATAGTTGAAGACATGGGATATGCCATAAGCTCACTTGAGGAGGACGATAACTTCCAACCACCTACTATACCTCGACGTACTTTCCAGGAGAGGATGGCGGTTCACCAACGTACCAACAGGGAGCTTCGTGACCGACATTTGCATCATGGTCTTCGTCATGATCTTACGGAGCATATATGGCGTCTCCTGTGAGCTATACAGTTCTAACTCATGTTTTTTGGTATTTCGGAATGTTGTTTTTTATTTTTTAAGTATTTAGGAATGTTTTTTTTATTTTATTGTATTTTCGGTTTTATTTTTTATGTTGTAATGTATTTTATTTTTAATTTTAATGAATTGTGTGTTTTATTTAGTTTTTGTTAAATATTGGGGGATTGAAAGTGTAAAGTTGGATAAAGTGTAGAATTAAATAAAAGGTGGGTCCAAGACTAGTCCTGGTATAAGGTTGGATTTAGAGGGATTAGTCTTGGATGGTTTTTTGCTGATGTGGCGCTGATTAGGACTAGTCCTCCTGGGGACGAGTCCTGGCATGAGGCAGCTTCTTAGTATCCCACAACTTCGAACTTAGGCCTCAAACTTCTTATCTCATACCAATGTGGGGCGGATTGTTACATAACATGTGTTAACTGATGTATGTATTCAGCTTTCAAACCATGTCATTGCTAACTTATCCATTCAATTACCTCAGCCTTATAAGTTGCCACATAATCAAAAACAGGTGAGTAACAGGTTTGAAAGCTGGATACGTAATTGGGCGTGTAATACATACATAGACGGTTTCGAGAGTTGGATACACACAATATCAAAGTGTGGCAAGTTTAATACAGTTTGGGACCTTTAAAATACTAACAGCAACTATAATCACAAATTACCATAAAACACCATATATATTAATCTATAAAATAAAGATGTGTGATCATAAATTTTATATTTACAATAAACATTACTAGTATAGATATTAATATAAAAAAATGAACAATGAGATTAATGATTACATAATTAAATAAAGAGAATAAGTGACAAACCGGAAATGGGTAACGGCGGTGGATTGAGGAGCTGTTCAAAACAAAAGACCGCCGGAAAGACTGATTTCACGGTGAACACGGCGGAGAAAAAACCTCGTATTTTGGGGGGTTTATAGCGTGGGTTTTAGCCGTGAAAGACTGTTTGTTTTAGAGACCAATTATTAAAGATATTTTATTGTGGCCCAACTACGAATAAGCCCGTTTATATATATACTATAAATGGTAGAGATGGTTTATGCCTTTATGGCCGTGTATTAACTATTTTGATTTTTTTGTTGTTTTTTATTTTTTAAGTATTTAGGAATGTTTTTTTTATTTTATTGTATTTTCGGTTTTATTTTTTATGTTGTAATGTATTTTATTTTTAATTTTAATGAATTGTGTGTTTTATTTAGTTTTTGTTAAATATTGGGGGATTGAAAGTGTAAAGTTGGATAAAGTGTAGAATTAAATAAAAGGTGGGTCCAAGACTAGTCCTGGGTATAAGGTTGGATTTAGAGGGATTAGTTCTTGGATGGTTTTTTGCTGATGTGGCGCTGATTAGGACTAGTCCTCCTGGGGACGAGTCCTGGCATGAGGCAGCTTCTTAGTATCCCACAACTTCGAACTTAGGCCTCAAACTTCTTATCTCATACCAATGTGGGGCGGATTGTTACATAACATGTGTTAACTGATGTATGTATTCAGCTTTCAAACCATGTCATTGCTAACTTATCCATTCAATTACCTCAGCCTTATAAGTTGCCACATAATCAAAAACAGGTGAGTAACAGGTTTGAAAGCTGGATACGTAATTGGGCGTGTAATACATACATAGACGGTTTCGAGAGTTGGATACACACAATATCAAAGTGTGGCAAGTTTAATACAGTTTGGGACCTTTAAAATACTAACAGCAACTATAATCACAAATTACCATAAAACACCATATATTAATCTATAAAATAAAGATGTGTGATCATAAATTTTATATTTACAATAAACATTACTAGTATAGATATTAATATAAAAAAATGAACAATGAGATTAATGATTACATAATTAAATAAAGAGAATAAGTGACAAACCGGAAATGGGTAACGGCGGTGGATTGAGGAGCTGTTCAAAACAAAAGACCGCCGGAAAGACTGATTTCACGGTGAACACGGCGGAGAAAAAACCTCGTATTTTGGGGGGTTTATAGCGTGGGTTTTAGCCGTGAAAGACTGTTTGTTTTAGAGACCAATTATTAAAGATATTTTATTGTGGCCCAACTACGAATAAGCCCGTTTATATATATACTATAAATGGTAGAGATGGTTTATGCCTTTATGGCCGTGTATTAACTATTTTGATTTTTTTTTTTTTTGGGGGGGGGGGGGATTTTCCTTGACATTGCATTTTTAATAAATTTTTAAAACAAATTTGACAAAGGGAGATTTTGTAATAATAAACCGTTGCAACAACATACCAGTTAAATGTTGCTTTTGTAACACCGGTCATCTTATCTCTATCTCTACTATATTTTTTACTACTACATTATAAAGCATTTGTTTCCGTCAAATTTTTTCAACTTTTCAGCCACTCATTTTCATCTCTCTCCTCAAATCTCAAGCACTCATTTTTTTCTCTCCTCCAATCTCAACCACTCATTTTTTCTCTCTCCTCAAATCTCAACCACTCATTTTTTTCTCTCTCATCCATAAATCATTTTATTCATCTAATTCATTCAAAAAATTTTATCTCAAAAACCGTACATCGATAAATTATATGAGTGTTCTTAAAATTCCATGTTTTTTCATTAGAGATGTCATTCGATATACTTTCGACGAATTTTAAAACCGAGGGCGGAGCCCGTACGACTAAGGCATTTGGCTATCACACTGTATGACCTATCACCTCATATGACCTATCACACCCACCAGGGCCGGCTCTTAAGGGGTGCAAAGGGCGCAACCGATCCGGACCCACTCCTTCCGAGGGCCCACTACCTCTAGGTGTGTCACATATATAGGATACAAGCTTCCTGTGTTTTTCGCTTTCGTTTCGCATCTTCATACTTGGTGTTATCGTGTATCATAGCAGCATGTCCGAGAACAATATCATAACCACCATTGTTACCACTGCACCTTGCTAAATCTAAAACTCATGATCAATCGTTATATAACGTTGCGGGTAGTATAAAAAAGTGAGTTTTTTGTTTTTTGCCCGAACCCGGTATTTCCAAAACCGGGTTCAAATAAAGCATATTGAAACCGGTTTTAGCAGTACCGGTTTCGCAGTCCGCTGACACCTGCAGGGGAATCTTTTGACTGGAACAGTGCGATGTGACATTACCCTGAACCCGGTTTTGCCACTACTGGGTTCGGCCGTAACCCTACACGTGGCAAATCATGGTGAAACCCTAGTTATGTGTTGTCTAAACCTAATCTATATATATATATATATATTCATGTGATGATGTATCTATCATACATATATATATATGATAATCGTTATATAACGTTGCGGATGGATATATAAAAAAGTGAGTTTTTTGTTTTAAAAGTGTGTAATTATTGATTGTTGACAGTTATATATATATATATATGGATTAATGAATTATACTAAATCATGTGAGAGGATGGATATATCTATGTATGTATATTGTTGATATATATATATATATATATATATGGATTAATCGTTATATAACGTTGCGGATGGATATATAAAAAAGTGAGTTTTTTGTTTTAAAAGTGTGTAATTATTGATTGTTGATAGTTATATATATATATGATCAATCGTTATATAACGTTGCGGGTAGTATAAAAAAGTGAGTTTTTTGTTTTAAAAGTGTGTAATTATTGATTGTTGACAGTTATATATATATATATATTTAATATAATATATATATAATTATTGATTGTTGATAGTTATATATATATATATATAGATTAATGAATTATACTAAAACATGTGAGAGGATGGATATATCTACATGTAATATGTGAGCACAAAAATAAGTAAAATAAAAGAAGAAGAAAGAAGATGGCGATGGAGGACTGTAACTCTAGAAGATGAATGTGATATGCCATTCGTGTTTGTGAGTGGGTTGAGTACCTTATAGGATACTCTTTCATTCCAATAAAGGGTGTTTGTAAGTTGACACGTTTCGAGTGTCACAGTTGTTCCCAGTGGACCATATTGTGTTAACATCTAAGTAATCTTATGGGTTTTATTTCATCCAATTCAAGCTAAAATTACAAACATAATAAAACTTTTATGAAGAGTGGAGACTTTGTAGACTTTTATACATGACCAACTACTTTGATGAGATTAGGGTATCTTTGGCACAAAAACTTTATTTTGAATGTTGAATACACTTATTGAATTTTTTTTTGAAACGGGTATTTTTCAAGGGTGTTTTGTCAAACAAGTTTTTGGAATTTTTTTTTGTAAAGCGGGTAAACCGGTACTCCCATTACCGGTTTCGTTTTTTTGGCCCGAACCCGGTATTCCCAAAACCGGGTTCAAATAAAGCATATTGAAACCGGTTTTAGCATTACCGGTTTCGCAGTCCGCTGACACCTGCAGGGGAATCTTTTGACTGGAACAGTGCGATGTGACATTACCCTGAACCCGGTTTTGCCACTACTGGGTTCGGCCGTAACCCTACACGTGGCAAATCATGGTGAAACCCTAGTTATGTGTTGTCTAAACCTAATCTATATATATATTAGCATTCATGTGATGATGTATCTTCAACCATTATCAGTATTGTAACAAATATTTTCAGATAACATTTCAAACACTTTGATAAACTATATATATATAATATATATATATAATATATATATATATATAATATATATATATATATAATATATATATATATAATATATATATATATATATATAATATATATATATAATATATAAGATATGGTGAAACCCTAGTTATGTGTTGTCTAAACCTAATCTATATATATATTAGTATTCATGTGATGATGTATCTTCAACCATTATCAGTATTGTAACAAATATTTTCAGATAACATTTCAAACACTTTGATAAACTATATTTCCAAAGAAAAAAATGGCATCTTCATCATTCAACCCAATTATGGTTAAGTTAATATGGGATGATTGTTTATCATTCGCAAATGGGATCCTTCAAACTGCAATTATATTTATGGTATGAATTTAAGGGTGTTCCTTTTAGAAATTTAATTACGGATGATAATACTTTGGGAATGATTTATCATCTGGGTGAAGCGCAATTTGAAGTGAAGTTCGAGCCTACTTTTACAAACCAGTTGTTAAGCTTGACTCAAAGTCAATGTTTTTTTCAACCGGGTAACCAGTCACAAGATAACGAAGATCATGAAGACAATGATGACGATGAAGACAATGAAGACAATGAAGACGATGAAGACAATGAAGACAATGAAGACAATGAAGACGATGAAGACGATGAACATGATGAAGATGATGAAATTGCACCAATGGTTGATGGGGATGAGGCACCTTATACAAGCGATGATACCATCGACAGATATAGCGTTGATGGGGATGTATCTGGAGATGAAGATGATGAAGGGGCACATGTACAAGGTCCTTTGGAGCAGCAACAACATCTTAATCTCCAAGATGATGATGAAGATCGTCTAATGCCATTCAATGAAGTTCAAGAAGATGTGGTATTTTGGTCGAAAGAAAGAAATGTGATAGAAAAAGGAATGGTTTTTCAAAGCAAGGCGGAACTTGTATACGCTGTTAGGCTTTAAAACATAAGAGAAAACAGAGAACTTATTGTTCAAGATACGAGGCCACAGTTTTGGAAAGCACAGTGCATGACCACGGGGAAGAATTATCGTGGTGTTATGGACCGGGTCCCGTGTAGGTGGGTTATAGTTGGATCTAGTAGAAACAGTTTAGGATTGTTTCGTATCACAAAGTGGGTTGAGAGTCACAATTGCTATGGAGAAGTGATAGCTAACAACAACCGATGTATGACAGCAAGTATGATAGCTTCTAAAATTTTGCCCCAGGTGAAGAAGGATTTAACTTATCAAGTCAAACGCATCCAGACGCAAGTTAAAACAACTTTCAGTGTCGATGTGACCTACGCCAAGGCGTGGAATGCAAGAAGGATAGCAATTGAAAGGTTGTATGGAACTTGGCCGAGTAACTTTGATGCATTGCCCAAGTATATTGCTGAATTACAACGTGCTAATCCAGACACTGTTGTGGAATGGCTCCATTCTCCAACCAGTTCAAGCCATATACAAACATTCAAGTTTGTATTTTGGACATTTGGACCGGCAATTAGGGCATTCCAACGTTGTATTCCAGTGATCTTTGTCGATGGCACTCATTTGAAAGGCAGCTACAAGGGTAAGTTGCTAACTGTAGTGACGAAGAACGCCAATGGATAATTATTGCCCACCGCTTTTGCCTTGGTTGATGAAGAGTCTAATGAAAGTTGGGGATGGTTTTTAAATCTCTTTCAAGAGCATGTCGGATCGCAGCGGCAGGGTGATTTGTGTATCGTTTCAGACCGTCACCAAGGCATAATTAATGCAGTGAACCAAATTGACGGGTGGCATCATCGGTATTGTTTGAGGCACGTTTGTAGCAATGTCAACTCGCACTTCAAGAACAGGCGTATCAAAATTTTGACTTGGGTTATCGGTTCCACATCCCAACAATCCAAGTATTCTTGGGCGGTGGATGAAATCAGAGGTGAAGAAGAGGGTGTTTGGCCGTATTTGAGAAACATTGGTTTGGATAAGTGGACTCTAAAGCACGACTCGGGACTTCGTCGTTGGGGTAACTTAATGACAAACATTGCCGAGTGCCAAAACAATATCCTTGGAAAGGCTCGTATGCTACCTATTAGAGCTTTAATTGAGGCGACTTTTACTTGGACAAGAGACCATTTTGTCAAGCAATACCGGAAGGCCACCAATTGGAACCCACCACTAGCTCGCAAAATGTGGGAGGTTTATCAGATGCCTGAAAGAGCGTCAACAAACCATCGGGTGGAAGTGTATGATGAACGAACAGGAAATTACACGGTGAGAACAAACCAAAGAAATGCAAATGGCGAGTACACATACAATGTTGTCATGGCAGAAAATAGGAAAAAATGCTCTTGTGGAGCTTGGCAGCATCAAAGATTTCCATGTTCTCATGCCATTGTTGTTTGCGGATATATATAGGAGAGAGCTGCTAATCTTCCAAGTAAGAGGTACTCAACTAGGACGTGGATAAATCAGTATAATGATGCACTTGCTCCCCTCCGAGACGTTCATTACTGGGCAGAGGTAGATTGGAAGATCCAAGGAGACCCGGCAAAACTGGTCACGCATAGGGGTAGGAGACGCACCAGACGGTACCGGAATGAGTTGGATGAGAGTTCTACCAGCAGATGTTCAACCTCACGACAACAAGCTAGATGTGGCATTTGCAACGGATTGAGTCATAATCGGAAAACATGCACTCAGGAATTTCAATAATCTTGTCTCGTAAGCTGTTTTTTATCTGTTTCTTTATCTTTTTTTATTGTTTCACTTAATTTGTATGTGTTTTCTTGTAATGTGGCTACTATTAATATCAATTTTCTAGTTTGTTTTCTTATTAGATATTCTTGTCACTTTATAATCAAAAACATATAAAACAACATTAAAAACTTATAAAACGAATTACTTTATTAAAAACTTAAACGATTACATAAAACAATTACATAAATAAGCCAAAATTATCCAAATCATAAAAACGGGAGTCAGTGGAGTCGAATGAACTATCACCATCATTACGGTGAATGTATTCACCGGGCTCATAGCCAGGGTCTACAGCTTCGGGGTCTTCTGTTGCGTATTCCCCTCCAGGGTCAGTCACATAACCATCAGGCCGACTACCAACCGAGCGAAATTCAGCACGAAAGGTATACGCGTGCTGAAGCGTGCTCCTTATTGAGGACTCGGCAAAAGTAAGATGGTTAATGGTTAGTTGCAACCATTGGACCTTCTGCTGCAGGTAGGCCTCGTACCTCCTGTCTATTTTGGACGGTTGGACCACTGTTGCACGTTCTGATATTTCGGCCTCGTAAGCCGACTTTCTCGCTTCTAAACGCTCAATTAAAGCTGTCAGCTCCGATTTATGCTTGCCATCATCATCCATGTGACTCCAAATGTTGTTTTCAGCTCCAAACCTAGTGATATTTGGGAATGCACCACCACCAGAAGATGATTGACCTGCCATTTCTGTAGATATAAACTGAGTTTTTTTTTATGTTGGCTACGTTTTTTTCGAATGTTCAGCAAATGTGGTGTGTGAGTATATATATAAACTGCGAATTTAAAATGATGCTGCCTCTTATTTTGTCGCCACTCGTGAACCCGGTTTTGGCAACCCCGGGTTCGAGTGTATTGTCCCATCAATCAGAGAATCCTGCAAGAATACTGCATGCTACACTGTTGCTCTGAAAAGTGGCGTACGGACTTCGAAACCGGTAATGCTAAAACCGGTTTCAAAGATTCTTTTTTGAACCCGGTTTTGGGAATACCGGGTTCGGGCCAAAAAAACGAAACTGGTACTGGGAGTACCGGTTTACCCACTTTCATAAAAAAAAAATTCGAAAACTTGCTTGACAAAACACCCTTGAAAAATGGCCGTTTCAAAAAAAAATTCTACACTTATTGTCGTAATAGTCGTGATACAAGGTTTTTGTTAGTGACTTACGATTTTATGGGCCCACATTTTTATCTCGAGCCAGGTGTTGGAATTTCTTTACGTCCTCAAAGACGGCACTTCACCCACCATCTCACCGCCGCAACGCGCAGGTACTTTCTCTCGTTATTTATTTATCTATATACTTAAAATCATAAAATAGCTATAGATTAAATTAAAATATATCATCATTTGATTATAATAGGGATGAACACCCGTGCATCGCACGGGAAGAGCCGTGTGTCTTTGAGCCAAAGATCCTTGCTCGCCCAATAACATGCCTTTCCCCAGCTTATCATGTAACATCCCAAACTTTTTAATTAACGGTTGACTAGAGTCGTTAAGTCAACCTAACGTGTCTGTTAAATCTATGGAAGATTTAATGCTTATATGTGGTTAACGTAGTTTATGTGGGAGACTTGGATGTCTAATTGATGGATGTAGTAATGTGTTAAAGATGTAGTTTTATGCCTTTTAGAGGTGTTCAAAGTGTGTATCAAGTTGTATATAGTCCATAGAGGTGTTTTGGGCTAATAATATGATCTTATGAAGCCTAGGGACCAAATTTGACATGTGGTGAAAGTCAAAAACGGGATTAAGGTTTAGGAAGGAGTCATTAGATGATCAAATGCAGAAAAATAACCTTCCTCTCAAGCCCTAGCCGCCCCCCATGATTCCCTATCAAATTCTAAGCCGAAAATCCTTCAAAACATGTGATTCAAGTGTGTTTGATCAAGTTTATTGCATCCTCTTTGAGATCTACAGGTAGGAAAGGTATATTATCATTAATTTTATATCTTTTCAATCATATGAGTCGTTTGAAATCAGATCTAGGTCTTTGAGGATCAATTGATGTCGAATTAACGTTTGTTTTAATGATGCAAATCATGTGTGGTTTAATAAAGAAGATAATTGCATTTTAATGATCTAAAAATGAAGGATTTTGATGTATCAAGGTCTGGTAATTGACTTGGAGTCGTTTGGATCTGGTTTGGGGGTGAAATCGATCGATGTTGTGCAGATTCGCATCGAGTTGCGGCGCAACTGGATTTCAGAATTATAAGTTGCGGCGCAATGGGGGGTGTTGCGGCGCAATGGGGTATAAGTTTAAACGAAGTAACTTTTGAACCTCCAATGCGTATGTCGTGTCATGAGTCATGTTTGTAGGTGTGTAGGCCTGGGATATGACTTTAGTAATGTGAGTAATAGGTTGTCTAATGATCGTTTATCGATTATAGGTAGACGAGGTTCATTGCTTGGCACGGTAACGTAGTTATCCATTGTCGTGCGCTTCTTTGAGGTAAGATACACTACTTTTGACACGCTGAGGGTTCAACGAAAAGAATGGTTTCATAATTTTAACTTCCCAATTGGTAACTTATCTTGTTTATGGGTATATGGGGTTACACGGGAGGTGATATGGGTTATGTAGTTGACCTATGAAACCTGAAATGCAGTCCCTCATGATATGTAATGTAGTACATGTTATGATATGAAGTATAATGAAGTGTGTGATAAGATATGACGTGTAATTTAGTGATTGATATGCAGTATTTGTTGTTGTTGAATGATGTTGTAGTGATGTATGTGGGTATTTCGGGTTACACGGGAGGTATTGTGGGTTATGAAGTTGACCATGAGACCTGAAATGCAGTCCCTCATGATATGTAATGTAGTGCATGTTATGATATGAAGTATAATGAAGTGTGTGATAAGATATGACGTGTAATTTAGTGATTGATATGCAGTATTTGTTGTTGTTGAATGATGTTGTTGTGATGTATGTGGGTATTTCGGGTTACACGGGAGGTATTGTGGGTTATGAAGTTGACCATGAGACCTGAAATGCAGTCCCTCATGATATGTAATGTAGTGCATGTTATGATATGATATATGATGTAGTGTTATGTATGAAGGATAATGTAGTGTTTTTATATGAAGTAGTATGTAGAATCTTGAAATGCAGTGTGACGTAGTTTATGTTGTTGTGTGCATGTATGAATGGCTTGCTCATCTAGAACACTAGACTTGCTAAGTTGCCATGTCACGTGCACGTTTAAGGGCCCAAACGTAATGAAGATAATGTGTGAAAATGTTTAGGTTGTGTGATGCCTAAACTAATAATGTGTGGAATTGTTTAGGTTGTGTGATGTCTAAACTAATAATGTGTGAAACCGAGCTTGTAAATTGATATGCAGGAAAGTGTTAAGCTTAACCCGTACTTGCCCTAGCCCGGCGGGTGCGTGAACGTGAGGTTGCTTGGGTGGCTCCTTGCAACATGGTCATTGAAATGCAGTTTGAGTAATACGAGGGGTCTGACCCACCTCCATATACGGATTACTCCGGGATTGGCTTGCCATTCCTTAACGACGTATGATGAGTAGCCTTTTGATTGATCATTGTAACAATTGTCATTTTTGGCCCACTAATTGTTGGAAATAATGAAAACAAACTTTTTGAATTTATATTGCCGATATGATTTTGTTCACATTTTGTTCATATTATTGAGCCGAATGAAATATGAGGTTGGATTCCATGTCCTGTGATTGGGCTACAGTGATTAGACATTATTTGGAGGAAACGTATATAAGAAGCTTTAGTATAATGTACAGTTTCAGACAGTGTCGGTGGATAAATAATAATGGTACAAATAAGATCACATTTAAAGTTTGACAATATAACGTCAACTATTTAGATTAAATCACGGATTAAACATTTAGCAAATAATGATTATTACATCGACATAAATACAAATAATTATATCCGTGATTATCGGTTGGCACATGTTACTCTTCTGACAAAGAACAAATAATTAGTTTTTGTTTTGATTCTTTTTCTTCTTGCTCGTGATTCTTTGTTGGGCAGATTTTCTCTTCTCTTTTTCTTTTGATCTAGACAGCCACCCACCTTGTTTCTTTTTCTTTTGGTTGCTTCCGTTTATTTCCTCGTGATGCAACAGAAAGAAAACATCTTTCAAAATCTATCTTATTTTATATATATATATGAACACATACAAACACATAAAGAGATTATTTTGGCCAAATTTTCTTCAAATCTCTTTGTCTCCTCCTGCCGACACTACACACATGAGTATTATTTTATGTTTCTTTTGTTTTGATTTCCTTAAGCTTTCTCCTCCTTATGATTCTCGGCATTCACGCATACAAACATATAAATATATATGTATATACGTATAGATATAGATATTGCTATATCATCAAGAACTTCTCCACTGCAGCCATCTTCATGCCATAAGTTGCTGCTCGTAAACTGCTACTCTGTTCGCAGTCATCATGACAACCACCAGAGTATGGCTGCCGCCTTACTGCTACGTTACTCTTTATCATCACCATGACAACCTGCTGATACTTCAAGTCGAGAACCAGCCAACATGAAATGCTACTGCCGCTGCAAAATCTTCATCATCACCACGAGTTGCTGCTACTGTTTGGAAGGCACCATCGCCAAACTATTGCTACTACTAAATGCTACTGCTACTACTCGTTTTTAGAACAACCACCGAGCAACCATTGAACCATCAAACCTTACTGCTGCTTGAATACCACTACTAATGCTCTGTATAGTTGCTACTGCTGCATTGTTGTTACTGCCATCGAGCCACTGCTCGACTTTTGCTGCTACTTCTTGTTGCTACTGTTCGAACGAAACCATCACCACCGAACCATCACCTTTAAACACCATCACGAGCCACCACCATGTAACTACACCCACGAGCTGTAACAACCTGTTAACATCATCATCACCAACAGGAACCGTAGTTGAAAGCCAAAAAGGAAAGAAAGAAAAGAACGGTTTTGGAAAACTTTAGATTCATGTTACGTAAAAGTTACACGTTAGTTTTCAATTCTGAAAGTTGCTGGGAGTTCGTTATTGATTCCTCTAGTTGTGTGGTGAGTTTCGTTACAATTGGTGATCGTTTATTTTTGGAAGATTTTGTTAGTTTATAAGTTCTCGTAAGGTTTTCGGGTTAGATTTAAGGAAAATGGTTAAGACTTCCAAGTTGTTATTATAGTTATATGGATAGACTGGGGTACAGAGAATTTAGACAAGAAAATGGATTCGTTGAATCTCATTTCGTTTACAAGTTATTCGCACCGCGAAATGCCCCGTGGAAGCATTTTACATAGTTTTATTAACATAAAACGTCAACTGGGTCTTGATACGAAGCAGCCAGAATCATCAATTAAACAGGTTATTTATCACTTATAAGTTTCCTATGTTGAATTAGAAACAAGAAATACAAAGTTGTAATCTGACCGTTAAGACCGTTAGATTTTCTGACAGTTTCAGTCCTAAACCGTTAGATTTTCTGACAGTTTCAGTCCTGAGCCGTTAAACTGTTTACAGTTTTAGTCCTTCACCCATCAGTTGCTTACTAAACTGATAATTCTATAAAAATGGATTATTCTATACAGTTTCCTTTACCGAAGGCTAAAACGTTTGGGATATTCGGATACATTTCAGACTGTTACATACCTCCTACTGTTTGACAGGCATTTCAGGTGAGTTTCGTTACAATTGGTGATCGTTTATTTTTGGAAGATTTTGTTAGTTTATAAGTTCTCGTAAGGTTTTCGGGTTAGATTTAAGGAAAATGGTTAAGACTTCCAAGTTGTTATTATAGTTATATGGATAGACTGGGGTACAGAGAATTTAGACAAGAAAATGGATTCGTTGAATCTCATTTCGTTTACAAGTTATTCGCACCGCGAAATGCCCCGTGGAAGCATTTTACATAGTTTTATTAACATAAAACGTCAACTGGGTCTTGATACGAAGCAGCCAGAATCATCAATTAAACAGGTTATTTATCACTTATAAGTTTCCTATGTTGAATTAGAAACAAGAAATACAAAGTTGTAATCTGACCGTTAAGACCGTTAGATTTTCTGACAGTTTCAGTCCTAAACCGTTAGATTTTCTGACAGTTTCAGTCCTGAGCCGTTAAACTGTTTACAGTTTTAGTCCTTCACCCATCAGTTGCTTACTAAACTGATAATTCTATAAAAATGGATTATTCTATACAGTTTCCTTTACCGAAGGCTAAAACGTTTGGGATATTCGGATACATTTCAGACTGTTACATACCTCCTACTGTTTGACAGGCATTTCAGGTGAGTTTCGTAAACCCTCCCTACTCAATTGAGATTCGGGCTGAAAAGTGTACATACTTGTTGATTGATTGTTTGTTTAATGTATTGACTTGTTGCTCGGTTAACTTTGACTTCGTTATGAACACTTGTTGTGCTTTAGATAGTTGTACATACATGGAAGATAATTATACTTTTTATAAATAGTAGATGTGGTGGGAAGGCTGCGGGTGACCCTATATATAAGCATCGATGATTCCTTTAAAGTAGAATTATAAGAAGTGTATGTGCATCGTATTTGTTGGTTGATTTACTTGTTATGATATGGACCGAGATGTCAATTTGCTTAATTGTTGATTGTTGATGTGAATGTTAATGATGATTGTCGCTTTGATAACCATGTAAGTGGTTTATCATGTTAGGCGTATTGATTAATGATGAATGTCGCTTTGATAACCATGTAAGTGGTTTATCATGTTAGGCGTATTGGTGAATAATGAATGTCGCTTTGATTATCATGTAAATGATATATCATGTTAGGCGTATTGGTTAATGATGAATGGCGCATTGATAATCATGTAAATGATTTATCATGTTAGGCGTAATGGTTAATGTATAATGGCGCATTGTTTATCATGTGAGTCGCAACGGGTTACGATATATGGCGCATTGTTTATCATGTAAGTCGTAACGGTTTACTGGCGCACTGTTTGACAGGTAAGGCGTAACGGTTTATGTATAATGATATTGTTGTTGAAACGTTGATTTTATTGATTTGTGCTAATGTGAAACCTTTTAGGGTTTCTTTGGACTTGATTAGATATTCTAATCCTCGCTTATCGTTAACGGTTGTTATCCCGATACATACTTGTTTCCTGTTACTTGTCCCTACGAACTCACCAACTTTATGTTGACGCTCTTTAGTACACTTTTCAGGAAATCAAGTTAATCAGAGACAAAATGGATGATTGCATGCTTGTTTGCTAGGATTGGACTAGCTTTGGACTTTCTGGATCCATGATCCTTACTTCCCTTTATGGGTTACTTTTAGGATTAACTACTATCGATTGAATTGTCTTTTATTATTGATTGAACATATATTTCGATGAATGTTGATGATTGTATACGTTTGTACAAGTTTAAGGATTGTTTCAATCCTATGTTTTCATATAGTTTGATTCTACATAATTTCCATGTCGTGTTGTGCTTTTCTAAGTGATACCCCATGATTCCGCCATGTTGGGGTGTTACAGAATGGTATCAGAGCCGTGGTTGTAGAGAATTAGGTGGATTGACCTAGTCTATAGCCATTGCACCCACATTTCATATTAGCATGCATGATAGGAAATTTTGTGTGCAACGTGAACTGTATAATGCATAAAAATGGTTTAAACGGAGTTCGTAGGTTACTTATGATTTGATGACTTGATTGTTATATGACAACTTGATGGACGTATATGATAGTGTCGGGATACACCGTGAATTGTGGAATTGTTGTGATAAACGTTGATGTGTGTGGAATCTTGGATGCATTTATTATTTGTCCCCCAGCAAAATGAAATGATGGCATTAATGGAGTATAACATTCGATAACCCTAGAGGCGCCTGATCAACAAATCTATGGTTATCCTATGTCATATAAAGTTAATGATCTCATGGATTGCGCCTAGTGGATAAAGTATAGTAGGTAACCCGGTATGCTTAATGAGTGTTGGTTAGGTGGAGGGTTAGCCGCTGGTACACCCTGTATACATACCCGACCAATACTTAGAGAGCATAACGGAACCGAGTCCCGACATCCATTCAATATATTAACGGTGTGGAGGGTTAGCCGCTGGTACACCCTGTATACATACACTTTTAATGTATTGAATGTTGAGGTTAAGATTCGGACTATACTTTACCCACTTTGTTATGACTTGACCCCTTTTATTATATAGTGTTAAATGTTTCGTGATTGTAATTATATGAATAATGATAAGTTATTATGAATTTGACGTGATGGCGTGATAGCTAAGACATTAGTACATTTGCCTTAGTATTATGATATGAATAACGTATTGAGAACTTGAACCTTGAATGATATGTTATGAACTTAAAATTTGAACAGTATGTCATAAATTCGAACTGAAACGATATATTGTGAACAAAAGCTTGACTGATGCGATATGAGTTGGAACTTGTTAAAATTAGTGTGGAATTGAAATCTATGTTAAATGAAATAGTAGTACAGGTATAGGGGATTTTGAATAAGTTGGTAATGTGATGGACTGGCCAATGGTATGTCTTATATTATAAGCATTACCGGATGGCCCATGTCTAAGCTATATTACTTATAATTGTCTACAATTATCAGTCATTGTTGAAATAACAATATGAGAATAAGATCTAGAATACATGCTTATTAAGGTCTTAGATATTTATAATCTATAATTGTAGACCAATGATTTATTATGAACTATAGACTAAGTTCAAACTTATAGTTACGATTGACTGATAGAATGAGCTAAGATTTTGGAGACTATAATGTTCAATTAAAGTGAGATACTATGAAATATTAGGAGACCTAGTGTGTTAAGAGGCATTTTTACGAACATGAGGGTTGAGTTGGTAATTTAACGAATGTGTTCAAGAAATGACTAGAATAAGAGCAAACACGATGGTCGTAGAAGATTATGAACTTAAATGATTATATGCAGGAATAAAGTCTTGTAGTTTTCACTTTTAAATGATTTGTACTTTAAGGTAAGAATACATGATGTTACTATGAGGTACTATTTGCTTATATAACGTAAGCAATGATGTCAGATGACAATAATTGTCGAAATGGCCGACAAGGAATAACTCCTCGCCAATAAAGCCAATAATGTAGCGTTATTATATCTATATCTATAATTGAATGAAATAAAGTTGAATAACTTTATCAGAATAATTTAACGAGACCAATAATAGGGTACTGATTATGAACAGGAGTAAGAGCGGGTAATTGGAATGCGATAACTTTGGTATGAATATATATTACACAATCTATATATATAACTCGCAATAGTAATTGGATGCAATAAAGAAATAAAAAAAAATGGTGAAATCGGCCGTCCCCGGGATCGAACCTGGGTCTAGGCCACACCCTTTCGCGCATTTAGCCAACCGCGCTAAATGCCTAGTGTTGTGAAAGTTCTCTTATGATTAAATATAAGCATATGTACAACAAATTCCTTAATTCACGCATATATTGTAAGTTCATATGAATTTTCTTTCCTAAACAAAATTTCTCGAGGAAGGGAAAACAAATGAGAAGATTTAACTACAAGCTGTTTAAGTAATTAAACTTGGAGAAGTTGAACGAAAGAGATGTAGGAGTGTTCTCTAAGATAGAGAATATTGAAGCTGTCATTTCCACTAATGAGCATGAAGTCGATTATCAAGTTAAAAATGTTGCTAGAACTTTTAACTGGGGAATAGTTCGAGTAAGAGTCGTAATAGAATCGTGGTGCATATGGAAAAGTTATTAAAATTATGAAGCTGAATAGACTATAAGACTTGAACAAACTTTATTTGGTCAAACATAACAAGCTACTATTACAAACATTAATAATACATTCGCTCTCAACTGGAACATACACTGGACTAAGTGGCTCGGTGTGGTTTGGCTAACTCTTGCTCAATCTGCCTTAAGAAGTTGGTATTACTGGGATCCTTGGAACAAATCTTCCAAATGTTTGTTAAGAAATGAGTAGAAGCCTTATCGATCTCGCTTAAACGAAAGAACTTCTCATCCCCATCCTCTGAAGTGTAGAAGATCCCAGCAGGCCTACTTAAGACCCTTCCTTCCACAAACACTATGCCCTTTGGAAGCTAAAGATTTAACAAGGCATCATCGTCAGCTGGTGGAAGCATATCGGGAGCGGATGATGAGGCGCCAACAGTTCTTAGTCTTTTCATGGGTCTTTGAGAAAGTAGAGGAGTGCTACTTTCGTCGCCTCTAAGAGTAGTGTCCTCTTCTCCCATAGTTTCCTGTAGATACTTCCTTAGACTTACTTCACCTTTAGCCATTTTGGCATACCACTCAGCTTCTCTTTTACTAGCAAGTTCTAATATGTTGACATGTTGACTTGCTGGTGTTTGCATCTCAAAACCTGTTTCTCCTGCTTCTGCAAGTAGTAGTTCCTTAGCTAACTTCAGAGAAGCCTCTTCCTCTATCGCTTGTATTTTCTGACGTTCTATAATCTCTTTGAGGATCACGTCTTGAGAACTACTTCGGAGTGTTTCAAAATTTTCATGAAATATAATAGGAAAAGGTGATGACATAGGTCTCTTTCCCTTGAAAACAGTTGGGTCAACTGTTGCTTCAACTTCTTCAGATTGTGAGAAATCAGCAAGTTGATACAACAACCCTTTAATTTCTTTAATTTCTGCTTCAAGTTTTGTTTGTTTATCAATAGATTTTCTCAATAGTGCTCTATCAGCTGCTAGGAGAAAAGGAGTGCTATAGTGTATTTGGTTAATTTGGGAAGTAAGAGACTTAAACGAGGTGGTTTGTTCAGTAGCAAGTGATACTATAGTACTGTTAAGTTGTTCAATTTGCTTTGACAAAAGCTCGATTGAATGTTCAAGTGCAATAAATGGGTGAGTGGCCATGGCTTAGTTGAGAAAGAACAATAGTTGATTTGGATGTGTGGAAATATAGTTTCACACAAAGGAAAATATAAAAGAGAGAAGGAAATTTCAGAATGCCTATTATCTTTAAAAGTGCCTTTCTTATATAAAGAATGAAAGACGAAGTGTGACCTTGGAAAACGGACAGGTGTCCATAAACTACAGAAATTTTAATCATTGCTACTGTAATTAGTAACTACCGAATTATATATATTTTTTTAAAGATAAAATTTCTAAACTTTATCATCCCTTTAACCAAGGTTGAAAGGAGCTGAACAGTTTACTCAAAAGCGTATGCTATGTCGAGAAAATCCTCAACTAAATTAATAGCTTAATGAATAGACCGTCTTCCACACATCACTATATCAATTGCTAATTCATCTTTTTGAACCCTAGATGAATTTTTAATCTAAACTATTGTTTCAGGAGTGATCTAGGTAATATTTGTTTCTTTGACCTATGGATCGCCTTTAATGATTGAATTTAAGAATATGAGACAAATGTTATCAACAAAAATATGTCGACTTTTCCAACTGGATAACAGTAGTGTCTTGGTAAAAGAACTTCAAATTTGAAAATAAGAATTATTTGAAAGGCTAAAATTATGAAGGGCGATCAATGATTAAAATACACAAATGAACTTGGTATAAAAATCTATCAAGACAAATATGGGAAATTCTTTTAACTGGGGAATTTCCCTAAATCGACAACAATCCCCAAAAGAGAGCGAAGAAAGTTATATTTCATTATTCGTACAATACAAGTGAAACTTGTTACATTATTTAATCGGAAATACAATAATTAGGGATACAACATATTTAAAAACCATACAAAGAAACCCACGTGGCTACAAATAGTAAGGGAACCACGCCAAGAATGAATGCTACTAACCACGGATAAGCCTCATCCAATGGAAGTTGAGCCACAGTAATTAACCACACTATGATAATAATGTAGATTACGATTAGGAAAGGATTCAACATTTTCGATATTAGGATTCGGGTTTTGGTTAGATTCTGAAGAAAGGAAAATGTTAAGTTGATATGGCATGGAGGAAAGTATGCTAAAGTATTATTATATAGTCTAAAAAGGAGCCGTTTCTAACGGTCAAATATGGAAGATAAAGTGAATTTGAATTTTGTATAGTGTTTTAATCAGACTTACCTGTGTCTAGACGAATCGATTATGCTATACTATAAGTGTATAAGTGGTCTATACTATATGAGTATAAGTATATATTTTTAAATTACTCGATACGGTCTAGATTTCGAGGTCGAAATCCTTTTAACTGGGGAATAATGTAACAATTGTCATTTTTGGCCCACTAATTGTTGGAAATAATGAAAACAAACTTTTTGAATTTATATTGCCGATATGATTTTGTTCACATTTTGTTCATATTATTGAGCCAAATGAAATATGAGGTTGGATTCCATGTCCTGTGATTGGGCTACTGTGATTAGACATTATTTGGAGGAAACGTATATAAGAAGCTTTAGTATAATGTACAGTTTCAGACAGTGTCGGTGGATAAATAATAATGGTACAAATAAGATCACATTTAAAGTTTGACAATATAACGTCAACTATTTAGATTAAATCACGGATTAAACATTTAGCAAATAATGATTATTACATCGACATAAATACAAATAATTATATCCGTGATTATCGGTTGGCACATGTTACTCTTCTGACAAAGAACAAATAATTAGTTTTTGTTTTGATTCTTTTTCTTCTTGCTCGTGATTCTTTGTTGGGCAGATTTTCTCTTCTCTTTTTCTTTTGATCTAGACAGCCACCCACCTTGTTTCTTTTTCTTTTGGTTGCTTCCGTTTATTTCCTCGTGATGCAACAGAAAGAAAACATCTTTCAAAATCTATCTTATTTTATATATATATATGAACACATACAAACACATAAAGAGATTATTTTGGCCAAATTTTCTTCAAATCTCTTTGTCTCCTCCTGCCGACACTACACACATGAGTATTATTTTATGTTTCTTTTGTTTTGATTTCCTTAAGCTTTCTCCTCCTTATGATTCTCGGCATTCACGCATACAAACATATAAATATATATGTATATACGTATAGATATAGATATTGCTATATCATCAAGAACTTCTCCACTGCAGCCATCTTCATGCCATAAGTTGCTGCTCGTAAACTGCTACTCTGTTCGCAGTCATCATGACAACCACCAGAGTATGGCTGCCGCCTTACTGCTACGTTACTCTTTATCATCACCATGACAACCTGCTGATACTTCAAGTCGAGAACCAGCCAACATGAAATGCTACTGCCGCTGCAAAATCTTCATCATCACCACGAGTTGCTGCTACTGTTTGGAAGGCACCATCGCCAAACTATTGCTACTACTAAATGCTACTGCTACTACTCGTTTTTAGAACAACCACCGAGCAACCATTGAACCATCAAACCTTACTGCTGCTTGAATACCACTACTAATGCTCTGTATCGTTGCTACTGCTGCATTGTTGTTACTGCCATCGAGCCACTGCTCGACTTTTGCTGCTACTGTTTGGAAGGCACCATCGCCAAACTATTGCTACTACTAAATGCTACTGCTACTACTCGTTTTTAGAACAACCACCGAGCAACCATTGAACCATCAAACCTTACTGCTGCTTGAATACCACTACTAATGCTCTGTATAGTTGCTACTGCTGCATTGTTGTTACTGCCATCGAGCCACTGCTCGACTTTTGCTGCTACTTCTTGTTGCTACTGTTCGAACGAAACCATCACCACCGAACCATCACCTTTAAACACCATCACGAGCCACCACCATGTAACTACACCCACGAGCTGTAACAACCTGTTAACATCATCATCACCACGAGTTGCTGCTACTGTTTGGAAGGCACCATCGCCAAACTATTGCTACTACTAAATGCTACTGCTACTACTCGTTTTTAGAACAACCACCGAGCAACCATTGAACCATCAAACCTTACTGCTGCTTGAATACCACTACTAATGCTCTGTATAGTTGCTACTGCTGCATTGTTGTTACTGCCATCGAGCCACTGCTCGACTTTTGCTGCTACTTCTTGTTGCTACTGTTCGAACGAAACCATCACCACCGAACCATCACCTTTAAACACCATCACGAGCCACCACCATGTAACTACACCCACGAGCTGTAACAACCTGTTAACATCATCATCACCACGAGTTGCTGCTACTGTTTGGAAGGCACCATCGCCAAACTATTGCTACTACTAAATGCTACTGCTACTACTCGTTTTTAGAACAACCACCGAGCAACCATTGAACCATCAAACCTTACTGCTGCTTGAATACCACTACTAATGCTCTGTATAGTTGCTACTGCTGCATTGTTGTTACTGCCATCGAGCCACTGCTCGACTTTTGCTGCTACTTCTTGTTGCTACTGTTCGAACGAAACCATCACCACCGAACCATCACCTTTAAACACCATCACGAGCCACCACCATGTAACTACACCCACGAGCTGTAACAACCTGTTAACATCATCATCACCAACAGGAACCGTAGTTGAAAGCCAAGAAGGAAAGAAAGAAAACAACGGTTTTGGGAAAACTTTAGATTCATGTTACGTAAAAGTTACACGTTAGTTTTCAATTCTGAAAGTTGCTGGGAGTTCGTTATTGATTCCTCTAGTTGTGTGGTGAGTTTCGTAAACCCTCCCTACTCAATTGAGATTCGGGCTGAAAAGTGTACATGCTTGTTGATTGATTGTTTGTTTAATGTATTGACTTGTTGCTCGGTTAACTTTGACTTCGTTATGAACACTTGTTGTGCTTTAGATAGTTGTACATACATGGAAGATAATTATACTTTTTATAAATAGTAGATGTGGTGGGAAGGCTGCGGGTGACCCTATATATAAGCATCGATGATTCCTTTAAAGTAGAATTATAAGAAGTGTATGTGCATCGTATTTGTTGGTTGATTTACTTGTTATGATATGGACCGAGATGTCAATTTGCTTAATTGTTGATTGTTGATGTAAATGTTAATGATGATTGTCGCTTTGATAACCATGTAAGTGGTTTATCATGTTAGGCGTATTGATTAATGATGAATGTCGCTTTGATAACCATGTAAGTGGTTTATCATGTTAGGCGTATTGGTGAATGATGAATGTCGCTTTGATTATCATGTAAATGATATATCATGTTAGGCGTATTGGTTAATGATGAATGGCGCATTGATAATCATGTAAATGATTTATCATGTTAGGCGTAATGGTTAATGTATAATGGCGCATTGTTTATCATGTTAGGCGTAATGGTTAATGTATAATGGCGCATTGTTTATCATGTGAGTCGCAACGGGTTACGATATATGGCGCATTGTTTATCATGTAAGTCGTAACGGTTTACTGGCGCACTGTTTGACAGGTAAGGCGTAACGGTTTATGTATAATGATATTGTTGTTGAAACGTTGATTTTATTGATTTGTGCTAATGTGAAACCTTTTAGGGTTTCTTTGGACTTGATTAGATATTCTAATCCTCGCTTATCGTTAACGGTTGTTATCCCGATACATACTTGTTTCCTGTTACTTGTCCCTACGAACTCACCAACTTTATGTTGACGCTCTTTAGTACACTTTTCAGGAAATCAAGTTAATCAGAGACAAAATGGATGATTGCATGCTTGTTTGCTAGGATTGGACTAGCTTTGGACTTTCTGGATCCATGATCCTTACTTCCCTTTATGGGTTACTTTTAGGATTAACTACTATCGATTGAATTGTCTTTTATTATTGATTGAACATATATTTCGATGAATGTTGATGATTGTATACGTTTGTACAAGTTTAAGGATTGTTTCAATCCTATGTTTTCATATAGTTTGATTCTACATAATTTCCATGTCGTGCTGTGCTTTTCTAAGTGATACCCCATGATTCTGCCATGTTGGGGTGTTACAATCATCTAGTCGGGTGTGATGTGTGGCACACTTATATGCAGTAAACGAAGATACGTTTGATTATGTGTGTAATAAAAGAAGAATAGGCACAATTAGGGTGATTCATCCTAAGTTGATATGCAGATTGTATATGTGTGTTTAATGTGGGTTGTGCCTTAATGTTTTGTCAATAAAGTAGAAATGTTTTAATTGGACAAAGCTTTATAAATTTAGTGTTATCTTACTTAGCTAATTCGTTAGCTAACACTTGTCTTTTGAATGTGTGTTGCTCCCTCAGGTTTAGCGTAGCCGAGGTTGTTGACGAAGAAGTGTGAGGAATGGGTAGAATGCTTGATGTAGTCCTTAGCTACCCATAGATGCTGAACTCTTATAGACAATCGTTTATGTTTGTCGTTTATGAAGTACTATGTAGACGGTTGTTTTGTGTTGGGCAACCGTTGGGTTTTCATTTAGACATTTTAATGGTATTGCATGTAACACCAATAAATGCAGAAACCGAACTGCTTTTATCGGTTTTGAATTTTTAAAGTTTCCTTACGCATCTTTTAACACCATTAGTTGGAAATTTTTGAAAACCCATGTTTTTAAATGTCGGGTGTTACATATCGACTTTGTCTAAAGTTGCAACGTTCTTACCCATCTTCCTCTTGATTTTATGCGCAGGACATGATACACACGATATACTAACAGAGCGGTCTTTTATATATACACACATGATTAGTAGCCGCTTTCTCTTCAGCTACCACCAATAGTAATTGATACCTTAATAAGCTATAGATATATGGTTCATAACGGTTGTTTCTTCACTTGGCACTTGCCAACGAATGTAATGGTTGAATTAGCTGGTAATCCACACGAGATGAGACGCATAACATAAAATATGTATCAAACTTTGCCATGTGATATACTCGTACTATATGATTAGTTTCAACTTGGTTCGAGTATCTTCCTCTATGTAAAAAAACATGACACTTGAAGCAAGTAAAGTCGAGTGATTGCCAGTGAGCCTACTCCCATCCATTTAGTATTGAGTGCTACTATTATTTCCACCTAAATAATGAATCCAAAAGTTTAGTCCCGTCACTACTAATTGAGAGTTGATTTCCATCTAAGTATATGTTAGCTTGACTACCGTTGGTTACCCATGAATGCTATCCGAACATGTTTATAAGAACTTACAAGATGATCGATCATGCCAATACTAACGTAAGTAGTTCATTTTTAACATAACAAGAAAAACCAAGAGGAAACACTTATTATCATTATCTTAAATCTTAAATATATACTATGTCTCATTACACACATAACAGTATAACACCCTGGAATCTTTCTAGATAACTATTAACTGACTGAATTAATAAGAATTAATTCAATTGTGTAAACTGTCTACACACACTTGGGCATCGGGTAAGACCAGCATATGAGATTTAGCAGAAATAATTGGTTTTTCTCAATGACAACATAACATTTTTCTAGAGAGGTTCAAGTCGACGTCTGATTAGATGATTCTAATTTCTCAGATAAATAGTGATCAAGCATGTCCTCCTCATCAACTGCAACCAAACAACAATGATATTAATCTCAGAATGACATATTACCATCAGTTGACTGGTTAGTGAATTCGGGCAGGTAGAAAACAAAACCTTCGACATCATCATCAAAATCGTCTTCATCTTCATCATTGGATCCTTCGCTAATTGGTGCTGCACGTTTCTGCCAAAATTAAAATACAAGCCACTCAAAATTTCCAGGGTTGACATGTAACCCCAAAAAAAAAGTCAATATGTATTCAATTTAACTAATATTTCATCTCCTGCAATACACAATTTACATTTCTAAGATCTTGATTTAGCTAATCACGTAAAACGTAGTTCACCTAGTTGAATATTTCGTCTTGTCCTATATGATCTGTTATCTCATTTTCAAACATATACCAATTACCATCTGGAATCAGTTTGCAGTGTACATTCATTGAAGCTCAAAAAAGGCGTTTATCCATTCAAACCTTAAAGTAAGTTTTTATAAAAGAAGCGTTTACATTTACCGAAGTGTTGAAGTCAAGAAAGTGTAACAGAATAACTTACTGCAGAAGCTCTTCCACTTAGAAACCATTCCCTGCCAGTAATTTTCTTCTCTTTAGTTGCTGCCAGGGCCGATTCTGGCAACAGCCTAGCGGCGGGACAATATTAAGCATTCAAGACTACACAATTGTACTATCTAACATTATGAAATGAAGAATATGAAGTGTAGAAAATAAAAGATTCTGTTATTTACGAAAGTTACTTGGCTCTCTCAAGTGCCATTTCTGCTTCGAATTTTTCTCTCCATGCCAAAAAAGTCTCAACAGTAACAGGTTCTCCATGTGGTACAGTTATCTAAGAGCAGTTTTAGTACATCTATTAAGCTTAACAATAATTCCTTGAAACTAGCATATCAGTCAATATATCAGAAAACCTTTCCAGCCCATGTGTATCAGACAGAACTGACAAGATTTCCTAGAACAACTAACTGTATGCACAATGTAAAATTTCTATTTTGAGGTAGAAGCCCATGCCTCTCTTAAAAAAGGGTCAATTTGGGTGGTTATGTTTGATAACGGGTCAGATGGGATAAGCTAAAAGCCTAAAAGAATCAAATGGGTCAAGCATGTGAAATGGGTTGAAGTCATCCAAAATTCGATTCAACTGCATAAAATCTTCTAAATCTCTATTAAAGAAACTTTAAACTATTATTGTAATAACATCTTTTTGTAATCATATTTCATATGTAACTCCTTGATAAAATTTTAAGGTAAAAAAGAGAGTATTTGGGCTATACAAAACACCCATTTTGACCCGTTATCTATGTACCCTGATACTAATTTTGCCAGCACTATTCACTATGCTCAAAATCATGGGAAAATCGTACCTCATCCTTCGCTGCCACCGATTCTTGCATATTGTCATTGCTAGTGTCTTGAGCAAATCTTTGAGCAAGCCATTCTTTAGCTGAGGTAAATAGAGTGTAAATCATAGCCATTCCAAGACTCTCAGATGCCTGCACAAATCAGTAGATAACGACAAGTTGCATAACAAAGTGCGTGATAACAGTATGAACTAATAAAGACTACATCAATATCACTACTATAAGCAAACACCATCATTCGACTTTATATGCAAGTAGTCAGATTCCAGATAATAGTTTTCGTACATTGTATTTACTTAACTCATCTTGAAGCTTCTCTGTTGGTCCATGAGGTTACTCAATTCAATGGACCCTTATATCAACCTACTTAAGATAAGCTAAAAACATACCCACAGAAAAGCATATATTAGAACTATATTAGGATATGCAGACTAGCAATTTGAATTAAGTAAAACACAAAATATTGACATACCTCTTGTTCAAGCTTTTCTTTTAGAACTTTGAGTTCCGATACTTGGATTCCTTTTATACTGAAAAACACCACCATGACAAGGAATTACGCATCATGAGATACGGAAAATTGTGATACTTGATATATGGTGATCATAAAACAACATGCCAAGTCAACATGCATGCCAAGTGCATAAGTACTATTGACTAAGATGAATTCAACAACATTAAAGTGGAACACATACCTTTTCAAATTTAAAAGAGGAATTTCATCGATATTTCTCTGTATGTGAGAAAATGAACCCTAATTGAACTGCAACCAAAATTAGCAAATAACTAATGTATTTAAAAAAAGGTAAACGTCCTTGAGGCAGTATATATGCAAAAAAGACGTCCAGCAGTAGGAAACCTGAATCGATTGAATCAGTCTTGTCCTCCTGTTACATAGAAAATGGCATCCTTATTAACATCATCGTTTAGTAAGTATATCTTGTTACCCTTGATGGATGTTTTACTACTTGTAAATCATTATGGGATGTCAATAGTAATAATTTGTTGTGTGAAGCCGTGAAGGTGTGAGTTTTTGTTCATAAAATTAAGACGAAACAAGTTAAAGAAGTACTGTAAATCGTAAATGAGACTAATTAATTAATACCTGAAGGCATAACTTGATTTGGAAACATGGATTAGAGGTGTTCAATCCACTTATGCTAGGGTGAATTTCTGGCATACATCAAACATATAATAAACTTACTATTTATATATATTTAGTTGTCAAAGTTAATTGCAAATAGATATATAGATCATCTATATAAATATAGAACTGAACAACACCTTCAAACTCATCCATTAGGATGGCTTTTAAAGCCTCGATTTCCATCTCTTGCTCCTGCACATAATCTGACACACACAAAAAAAAAAACCTTTTAGTAAAAATATCTTCGACATCTTGTTACTATATTACATTATCAACGTTTTAATAAATTATCAAAATTATCAACGTTTACAAATTTAAGTCGGACACATGAGAAATTCAAAGATATATGGTAATGTATAAACACGAAAACAACAGAAAACTTTGTTTTGGCTGATCGATCTTCCTATAACACATGCAATCCAAATGTTCCGAAATACGTAAAGTGTGTATAATATAATTCGTTTCCATAAAAAAAAAGGGAACAAATTACCTGTCATATCTGCGATATATTAATATAGTTGTGTTTTCTACTTTGTACGATATCTATGTATCTAGAGTAAATTGCTTTTTTGGTCCCTGTGTTATCACACCTTTTGCATCGGTGGTCCAAAATCAATTATCGTTGCATGGCAGTCCAAAATTAAGGTTTTCGTTGCAACCATAGTCCAAAAAGCAACAGACGTTTATTCCTTCCGTTAGTCCAGGCACGTGTGACCCACGTGATGGGCACTTCTGTAATAAACCACCCACCCACCCTTATAAACCCTTTCACCCTCGACTTTTACCCCCAAATCAATTCCAATTTCATAAAACCTAATATTAACAAATCAAAATCTCCTACAATGGTGAATTGTAGGTGTGGATCTCCTTCTCTAATTCGTACTTCGTGGACCATGAATAACCCAGGAAGAAGATTCTTTTGTTGTGCTAGAAAGGTAACAAATTTGTATTATATTTTTTTCACTTTAATTTGACGTAATTATTTAAAACTTTTTCGTAATTAGGGGTCAAATTGTGGTTTTATCACTTGGCTTGATCCACCAATGTGTAGTAGAGCTGTGGAAATCATTCCGGGTTTGTTGAGATCGATGAATAAGTTTGAGGAATCTTCAAGAGAAAATGAAGCTAAAGCAAGGAAATACAAGAAGATGTTAGTAATTAGTTGGATTTTTTTCTTGTTTTGGTATTTCTTTGTATCATAAGTTTCCATGTTTGAAATTTGATTTTTGTACTAATGTAATCAAAATGGAAATGGAAATGGTATTTTATGTTTTCTGCATCTCTTTTAATCTTTTTTTTTGTTTTGTTTTTGTTTTGGTATGTCATGTATCTGAGATATATCCCGATTTTGATTACCAAAACAACTTGAATACCCTGATTTTGATTACCAAAACAACTTGAATACCCTGATTTTGATTACCAGAAGTACATAACTAAACCAGGTGGTTGAACTTACAAATGGTTGAACTCATACATGTAATAAACAACTTCAATACCCTGACCAAATGCAATACTAGAAGGTTGAATTCATACATGTAAGAAACCAGAAGTACATAACTAATAAACCACAATCTGACAAGCAAAAATAGAGAAAATTGTGCTATATTCCACAGCACTCATACATTCATTAAACTAGGTGGTTGAACAACAACACAAGTCTTGAAGTACTACATATTGTCTAAACAGAGGCAAGATAACCAACATAAGTCTTAAACTACTACATATTGTCTTAGATAAAAACAAGTAAATGGATAACAATTCAATCACTTTGCAGAAGTTTTAGTGCCAGTTTTCTTGTTCCCAACCTTTGCTGCCTTTGACTTTGACCCAGAAGCTTGTTGTGTTGGGACCTTTGGGCATGTCCTTTTGTTATGTCCATCTTGATTACAGTTTCCACATTTCTTGTTAGCTGCAGCTCTTGTTAATTTACCTTCCTTCACCAATTGTATCTCAGTTTGACTTCTTCTTCTTTTCTTCTTTGGTCTTCCAATTGCAACCTTATGCTTGGGTGGTAAAATCACAATAGGGCTGTCAGATATAGGCCAGTATGCCCTCCCCTTTGTAGGACCAATAGCAAAACTGTACATTGTTTTCCAAGTATTAAGCCAGTAAACAGGATGCACATAGGACTCAGGGATACGAACTACTTGTTCATTATCTTTCATATTGTAGAAAGCTGCCACAGCATGTTTACAGGGCATCCCCGTTAATTCCCATTTCCTACATGAGCATGTCTTCTCTTCCATGTCCACTACACATTGATCCATCCAAGGGCCAACCACTTGAAACTTGGTGCCACCATTCCATGTTGCCTGTTTGTAAAGAACATAATATAAGAACATACTTATTTAACCTCCTGCATGTTATAATTTTTAGTTTGTTTTTTTCTTGTTTTGGTATTTCTTTGTATCATAAGTTTCCAGGTTTGAAATTTGATTTTTGTACTAATGTAATCAAAATGGAAATGGAAATGGTATTTTATGTTTTCTGCATCTCTTTTAATCTTTTTTTTTGTTTTGTTTTGTTTTGGTATTTCTTTGTATCATAAGTTTCCATGTTTGAAATTTGATTTTTGTACTAATGTAATCAAAATGGAAATGGAAATGGTATTTTATGTTTTCTGCATCTCTTTTAATCTTTTTTTTTGTTTTGTTTTGTTTTGGTATTTCTTTGTATCATAAGTTTCCATGTTTGAAATTTGATTTTTGTACTAATGTAATCAAAATGGAAATGGAAATGGTATTTTATGTTTTCTGCATCTCTTTTAATCTTTTTTTTCTTGTTTTGGTATTTCTTTGTATCATAAGTTTCCATGTTTGAAATTTGATTTTTGTACTAATGTAATCAAAATGGAAATGGAAATGGTATTTTATGTTTTCTGCATCTCTTTTAATCTTTTTTTTTGTTTTGTTTTTGTTTTGGTATTTCTTTGTATCATAAGTTTCCATGTTTGAAATTTGATTTTTGTACTAATGTAATCAAAATGGAAATGGAAATGGTATTTTATGTTTTCTGCATCTCTTTTAATCTTTTTTTTTGTTTTGTTTTTGTTTTGGTATGTCATGTATCTGAGATATATCCCGATTTTGATTACCAGAAGTACATAACTAATAAACCACAATCTGACAAGCAAAAATAGAGAAAATTGTGCTATATTCCACAGCACTCATACATTCATTAAACTAGGTGGTTGAACAACAACACAAGTCTTGAAGTACTACATATTGTCTAAACAGAGGCAAGATAACCAACATAAGTCTTAAACTACTACATATTGTCTAAACAGAGGCAAGATAACCAACATAAGTCTTAAACTACTACATATTGTCTAAACAGAGGCAAGATAACCAACACAAGTCTTGAAGTACTACATATTGTCTAAACAGAGGCAAGATAACCAACATAAGTCTTAAACTACTACATATTGTCTTAGATAAAAACAAGTAAATGGATAACAATTCAATCACTTTGCAGAAGTTTTAGTGCCAGTTTTCTTGTTCCCAACCTTTGCTGCCTTTGACTTTGACCCAGAAGCTTGTTGTGTTGGGACCTTTGGGCATGTCCTTTTGTTATGTCCATCTTGATTACAGTTTCCACATTTCTTGTTAGCTGCAGCTCTTGTTAATTTACCTTCCTTCACCAATTGTATCTCAGTTTGACTTCTTCTTCTTTTCTTCTTTGGTCTTCCAATTGCAACCTTATGCTTGGGTGGTAAAATCACAATAGGGCTGTCAGATATAGGCCAGTATGCCCTCCCCTTTGTAGGACCAATAGCAAAACTGTACATTGTTTTCCAAGTATTAAGCCAGTAAACAGGATGCACATAGGACTCAGGGATACGAACTACTTGTTCATTATCTTTCATATTGTAGAAAGCTGCCACAGCATGTTTACAGGGCATCCCCGTTAATTCCCATTTCCTACATGAGCATGTCTTCTCTTCCATGTCCACTACACATTGATCCATCCAAGGGCCAACCACTTGAAACTTGGTGCCACCATTCCATGTTGCCTGTTTGTAAAGAACATAATATAAGAACATACTTATTTAACCTCCTGCATGTGTATAAAAATATTTATATTGATACCTTGTACTTATGAGCCTCCTGTTGGATTGCATCAAACAAAACAGTTGCATTTGGGGTTAGTGGTCCTTTGCAGTCCTTCATTATCTTCTGGACTTTTGCATTTCTTTTCATAAGGTATTCTCTAATGAACTCTAAACATATAATAATTGGTTTCTCTCTAGCATCAACAAGTTTGGAGTTGAATGATTCACACATGTTATTAGGCCCAACAGACTTACTTGGCTCCACTACTTGGTGTTGTAATGCATCAACTTCTGTAAATACAGGAGTAATGCCTTCACATATCACCTTAAATCTAGAGTTGTCATTCTTCACAATTTTAAGATGTCTTCTTGTCTCAACAGCAAGCCTGGTCACAATTTCCTTAATTTCAACCTTAGTTCCAAATGCTTGTCCAGGATAAAAATGGGCCTTTTTATCTGGGTTTGTATTATGTTCCCTTCTTAATCTTTTCAAAGCTTGTGTCCTAACATCATCTTCAGAATTTGATTCACTATCAAGGTTTTCAAAGTTCAATGGTTGAATATCAATGTCATCAGTGGCTATATCTGGATTCTCCTCCCTAGTTGGTAACCATTCCACATTATCATCTATGTTATTTCTAAACTCACTCATATCAACCTCCACTTCTGTAATTTTGTGTTCGGGATCCACTACAAAATCACTATCTGAATCTCTGTCTTCCTCATTATCAGTTTCATCATCTCTGCCTTCCTCATTATCTTTCATATTGTAGAAAGCTGCCACAGCATGTTTACAGGGCATCCCCGTTAATTCCCATTTCCTACATGAGCATGTCTTCTCTTCCATGTCCACTACACATTGATCCATCCAAGGGCCAACCACTTGAAACTTGGTGCCACCATTCCATGTTGCCTGTTTGTAAAGAACATAATATAAGAACATACTTATTTAACCTCCTGCATGTGTATAAAAATATTTATATTGATACCTTGTACTTATGAGCCTCCTGTTGGATTGCATCAAACAAAACAGTTGCATTTGGGGTTAGTGGTCCTTTGCAGTCCTTCATTATCTTCTGGACTTTTGCATTTCTTTTCATAAGGTATTCTCTAATGAACTCTAAACATATAATAATTGGTTTCTCTCTAGCATCAACAAGTTTGGAGTTGAATGATTCACACATGTTATTCAACAGAACATCACATTGGGGCCTCCCTATCAAATTAAAGACCATTTTACTTTTATAATGTAATCTAATTTAGAATTAAATGAATATGTATTTAACAATTGACCAGATGCCATTCCTTTCATGAAAGCTCCATCCAAACCCAGCAGATCTCTACCACCAGCCTTAAAACCTTGCTTCAATGGTCCAAGGCAGACATATATCCTTCTAAACACTCTAGTTTCAGTTTCTGGATTGGTTTCAGGTTCAAAGTCAAGTCTGACAGTGGTGCCTGGGTTTGTTGATTGCAGCTCTAGGATATAATCTCTCAAAAATGCATATTGATCCTTGTAAGAACCCATGAGTCTTTCCTTAGCCTTGTTTTTTGCCCTGTATACCTTAAACTGAGAAAACCCTAATTCATATTTTCTCTGAAGTTGATCTCTAAGATGGGATGTTTGCAATTTTGTTGATGGATGCAAGTGCTCTTCTATATCCTTTGACAAAAACTCTGAGGTACAGTTCTTTAATTTTCTAGCTTGAAGACACTTGTGTTTGTCTTTGAAAGTCTTGACCACCCAACTCTTATCTGCCTGGGTATGTGAGATATGCAACATCCAAGGGCATTTCACATTTTCAGATTCCTTTTCCTGTTCTTTTTCCTTTTCCTGATCCTTTTCTTTTTGCTTTTTCTTTACCCACCTAATTCCATGTGGTGAGTGAACAGCTTTAACTCCCACACCTTGGTGTTGACTGGACTTCTCATTCTGTTCACTTGGCCCAACAGACTGACTAGGCCCAACAGATTGACTAGACCCAACAGATTGACTAGGCCCAACAGACTTACTTGGCTCCACTACTTGGTGTTGTAATGCATCAACTTCTGTAAATACAGGAGTAATGCCTTCACATATCACCTTAAATCTAGAGTTGTCATTCTTCACAATTTTAAGATGTCTTCTTGTCTCAACAGCAAGCCTGGTCACAATTTCCTTAATTTCAACCTTAGTTCCAAATGCTTGTCCAGGATAAAAATGGGCCTTTTTATCTGGGTTTGTATTATGTTCCCTTCTTAATCTTTTCAAAGCTTGTGTCCTAACATCATCTTCAGAATTTGATTCACTATCAAGGTTTTCAAAGTTCAATGGTTGAATATCAATGTCATCAGTGGCTATATCTGGATTCTCCTCCCTAGTTGGTAACCATTCCACATTATCATCTATGTTATTTCTAAACTCACTCATATCAACCTCCACTTCTGTAATTTTGTGTTCGGGATCCACTACAAAATCACTATCTGAATCTCTGTCTTCCTCATTATCAGTTTCATCATCTCTGCCTTCCTCATTATCAGTTTCATGCATCTCTTCATTCTCAACCTCAATTCTACCAGCTTTAGCAGTCACATCTACACCACTACCACTACCCTCCCCTACATGTGTTTCAACACCAATTGCCATGCCAGCCTCATTGAAAAATATCTCATTAAAAAAGTCATCTTTGCCACAACCATTACCCTCACCACCTTCTGTTTCTTCTTGCATTGGTCCATCCACATCATCAGAAAACAACTTCTTAGCTGGGATTTTTTTGATAGTAGGTTGTGACACTACTATATCATCATCAGGTTGTTCAATCATCAATAAAGAACTTCTTAGCAAGTTTGTTTTCCCTTCTTCTACATACACTTCTATTAACTTATATGTAGACACATATTTCAATAAAAATCTAACATCATTGTCACTACCTAAAGCATGGAGGCCAAAATCAAGATCATTATTTGGTGCTTTAAAGTGATACCACATTGGGACCTTCTTTACATATCCTAACTCTTGGAGCATGGCAGTTAGTTCAAGCACAGAAAACGCATCACCATCTATAAAGTCAACATAACTCACCTTTCCATCAACATAACTCCTTGATTCTCCCATGGAAAAAACCCCCCCATGATGGATTTCCAATGAAAATAATGTAGGGTTTTTTTCTGAAATAAATAAAGACAAAAATAGTAATAATATATAAAAAATTGATTATAATATACAAAAAAACATGCAGTTTATTATTATATATAACACATATATATACATATAATATAATAGAGTATAAAAAAATAAGAGTAAAAAACGACCTACCATATAGTTTATCGTGGTCAACCTTTTCAGCTTCACTTCGAATATACCATGTCGTCTCCACCATTGTTGATTCCGATTAAAAAGTTAACGTTTAATTTTGCATTATATCGTGATCATTCGTGTTTTACTATGTGATAAATTAGGGATTAGTTTTGCAATTGATTTGGGGGTAAAAGTCGAGGGTGAAAGGGTTTATAAGGGTGGGTGGGTGGTTTATTACAGAAGTGCCCATCACGTGGGTCACACGTGCCTGGACTAACGGAAGGAATAAACGTCTGTTGCTTTTTGGACTATGGTTGCAACGAAAACCTTAATTTTGGACTGCCATGCAACGATAATTGATTTTGGACCACCGATGCAAAAGGTGTGATAACACAGGGACCAAAAAAGCAATTTACTCATGTATTATTATATGTATACGTATGTCTAATTAATGATCGGGCTTGAAAATTCTGTGCAAAACAGAATTTTTTTTTTATTAAAATTAATTAATAGATATAGTAATTTACATAGAAATAAAAGGCAAACGGGCAACAAGCTGCGCCGCCACTCCTTTTTGTATAGCAAAACTAAGACGTTTAAAAACTACATTCATCGATCGTGGCGTCATGACATTACTATGCATGACCCGTTGGACCCTTCCAACTAGTTCGACGGCCTCAGGTGCAAGAAATCCAAAGGTATCAAATGCAAAGGGTATAAATACGTGTTGGTTGTCAAGACACACCTTCTCGTGTTTGGCCACTTTGCATGAGGCAGCTTTTAAAGCGGCAAGACCGGCTGTGAAGCTACACCCTAAGCCCACAAGAGGAGAGACTCCTGTTACATCCACACATGCATGTTTTCCCCAGTCCAAACAAAGACCAAAATGTCAGCAGGTCTGAGAGTAGATCTCCCTTCCAACGGGTCAGTCAAGAAATTCACTGGCGCTTCCTTCTTAGCAGAAATCCCAGCCCGCCTAAAAATGTCAAAGAGAACATCTCTAACCAAATCGTGTCTGTATTTGAACCCCGGGAGCTCTTTACAGTGAAGCGCATGCTCCCCAAAGGAATCCAAACAAGCTTTCCGACAAATAGGACATATCTCATCAATAGGAAATAAGGGGATCATGAGACGGTATTTTAGTATAGTGCGATACTCTACCGGTGACATATGTTGTCCTAACCCATCTATAGGGGCAACAAGGAGATAATCTTAAGCATGTGGTGCCTGTAGACACTTAAAAATGGCTTTTTGTCTGATTGTCAAGTCAAGGTGTACCTCCATATCTTGGACAGTTTTACTAAAAAGGGCACTCGCCAATACATATTGGGCTTTAGGGGGACGGTGTCCTTGTTAGTGAAACCGTCAACATCAAAGCTGGGAATCGTATCACGAAGACCAGCCAAGGCACAAGCATAATCAGAATCCATACCGCATATACCACTGTCTCGTAAGATGTGATCCTGTAGTACCCAAGATTGGGCCATTGATGCCACAAATGCATAAGATGAAACCTCAACTGCCGAATATAACCCTAAACCCCCATACCTAATAGGTAAGGAAGCCAATCTCCATTGAAGGTCCCCGAAAAAAGGACCACCACAAACTACAATGTCTGCAATAGCGCCACGCAGTCCCATGTCAAATAAACGCGCTGCCTCCTCCACATGAACAGGTTGACAGGTCCTCAGGCCAAAAAAAAGTTTGGCAATACCCATACATGATCGTAGTAATAGAAGCTCACTTTGTGGGTCGCGAAGCTGTGGGAGGAGGCGCATCAAATCAACAGCATTAACAGCTCTCTTCTTTGCTAGCCCACTAATAAAACCCCCATCTCTACTAACAGCCCCTCCCAGAAGTTTCACCCCCAATGACGGCCTCCCAATGGCATCGGGGAATAAGCCCTTCCGAGACTTCCTACCATCACAAGAGGGCCAAAATAGCTCGGTTTTCTTAATATTCAGTTCAAGCCCCAAGGATGGGCCTGTTGTTCTAATTATATCCAACACTTTAGCAACCTCCTCAGATTCCCCAATAACAGTCCCATCATCAAGATACCAAGCATGAAGAAGAAGTTTGCACTTATCTCTAATCTGATGCACTAGATGGTGCAAAACAAGGGCGAAAAGAAGTGGTCCTAGAGGGTCTCCTTGTTGAACCCCCGTGGAAGACCAAATATGCTCATCTCCAATATACAATCTTGTTGGCAACCTGTATAGGAATTCAACCCACAAGGAAATGGAAGGACACCTCAACCTGACCTCGTGAAGTAAAACTGATCTATCAACCAAATTAAAGGCATTAGTAAAATCCACCGCGAGCATAGCAAGTGAACCATCAGTGTGACGCTCACCCAATACTCTGTTAACACTATGTAATATAGCCTCTGCCCCACCCGACACTCCGACCCCAAACTGAAAGTCATTGAGGTACTTGGTCACTTCTTTACTAACCCCCTTCATCGCAACCTATTGAGTTATATATACCGGTAATGTTTGTTAATTTAGGATATATGTTGTCACACACACACAAAACTTTATCATGGGACCTTCACAAGGAAATCACATCCGTTGATCCTTTTGCTTTTGTGTCAAAATATGTTTCAATTTGCATGTACGGTACTAAAAGTATTTGTAATAACGATCCTGGATGTTGGCAAAGGGTGCATATCGGCCCCTTTCACTTTTGTTTGATATTAAGTAGTACCAATTTAATTATTGTTTTAATTTTAAATTCATTTTGTGTTAGCAAGCAAACGGATTAACGGTTCTCTCTCCCTAATCGAGTTGAGTTATCCAAGAAGAGATGTATATATAACTCAATAGGAGGCTGATTTTTACACTGTATTTTTTTATTCATTTACGGAATTATTAAAAGGACAACATTGCCCCCATGCAAGCAACAAAACCTATCGACACCTACATTGTTCTGCTTTTTTGAATTGTAACTTGTCTCATTGACCTATATTTTCCTTCCATCTTTTTCGATGCATTGCCATCATCACTCTCTGTCCCTCCCTTTTCTCTAATACATTTTTTTGAAAGGTGAATTTCTCTTGAAACTTCGTGTCGCGATTCGACAACGAGAGGTCTAGCATACGTTGTCTTAACCGGATCCGCGCTAGAGAGCTCCCTCGAAGTAGAAATGCCTATTTCAAATACCCAATGGGGGGAAAACCCCCTACTAATCCGCCCGAAAGCACGACGATTAATAGGGGTAAACCCTGCCTCCTCAGACTTGAACCTGGTATACCCAAGTCAAGCCCTCATAGAAGGACTACCTATATCTCAAAGTTGGTGGAATGGGGATTCGAACCTGGGACCTATAGGTCACCAGGGGAACTCCAAACCAGTACACCAACTCATCATTGATTTTCTCTAATACATAGATAGATATACACGAATATATATGTGTATATAAATCGAGGGCTTAACAATTAAAACAACTAAATTTCCATTTCATCTAAAACAACTAATTAATATAACCTAATAGATAACTCTTTGGTCTTCATCTATCTTTTCCGGGTTATCGGAGACCTAAAAAGATGAAACCCAACAATTCATGATCTTGTTTTTTTCAAAAGCCTACCTAGTAACAATAGCTCTACAGGGGTTGATGGAAGTATCATTTGGTCGATATTTGATCATATTTTTCTTGTTTTATTTAGCTTCAATTAAATTAAGATGATGAGTCGATTTGCCCCATCTCTAGTGAGAATTAATCTTTTGGTTCCCCCCAAAGAGGTTTCGATGATAAAGTTCACAACTGCAAATGGAAAATAAAAGGGTAAGGGTAAATTGCAGGGACCTTAACCAAAGTATAATGACCCTTCAAAATTGTACAGGGTAGAAGTTATAGGCTTTCCAATAATCTTTTGGTTTATTATGTTATTGTAAAGAAACTGAGGTGGTGTTTGATAACCACTTAATCCAGAAGTCATGACTTAATCTTAATCCAGAAGTTGGAAATTATGTTTGTTTAGGACTTATCTAATAAGTCATCACTTAATTAAAAAGTACAGCTAGTTGATATTTTACATAATTATCCTTAATAACTATCCCACTATCCACTCCCTAATTCCCATCCCACTTCCCACGATCACTAAAATCATCTGGCGGTAAAATTGATCAATATGTATGGCGCCAAATTAAACCTTTTAGAGTAGTTATATGAGTTTAATTATCTCTATATATATCCAGAGTTGTCATTATCTCCCCAACATTCTTCACCATCTAATCAAGTTAACCAATGTACGTTTTTCCTCCTTTTTTTTTAAACAATTGGTATTTTTCTAATATGTGTTATTTTGATGTCTTCTTGATTTATTATGTGTTCTTCTCTGAATAGATTAATTGATCGATCAAATTGTAATCAATTTTATTTGTTCTTTAGCTTAATAGAATTACATCATGCTTTATGTTATTGTTGTTGGCTTATGTTGCCATCCATACTCTGTTTTTTTAGTTTCCCTTTCATATACTTATGACATGGTCTATATATATATATAAAACTAACAGCTTTATTTTCAATCTTGCATGTGTATCGGATAAAGACAAAACTAATAGGTAAACACATTATATTACATGTAACATGTGTTTGAAACTTCTAAACTTATGAGTAATGTTTATAACATATAATGCTTAATTGAGGGTCATGTGGGCTTTTATAGTGTTAGGTATGGATCAAACTTGTGAGACCGACAAATCAAAACGAAATAGAGTTAGTTGGAAAAATTTGAATGTGGTGAAAACGTTTCTCGAGGCTTGCATCCATGAGATATCTGTTAACGGGCGAGAAGGTGGAAGTTTGAAAACAGTGTCATGGAAAACTGTATCGGATGTCCTCAAAGACAACCATAACTTGATTGTTGACCGTAAGCAAATGAAAAACCATTATGACTATCTCAAGGGGAAATATGGAGCATGGTTACTACTAAGAAACAAAACTGGGAATGTTTACGATTCATCTACTAACATGTTTAATCTAACCGACGAGGAATGGGAGATGGAAATGAAGGTCACTTTCTTAATTATTTTATATCCTTTCCCTTGGTTTTGATATTCATGTACGTGTGTAGTTATATGTTCTATTGACTGCAGAAAAATAAACACGTGGAATCTTTGAGGAACACAACATTACCATTTCCTGATCTTTGTGCAAAACTTTTTGATGGAGCAATGGCTACGGGGATAAAAAGTTGGGGTCCGAGCTCGAATGAACCAATGCCTAGGGATGAGCCTCACGTGGTTGAGCCTATTGTCAATGAAGAAGAACAAGATCCGGATATTCTTGAATATACACCCCAACCGTTTTCTACAGCATCTCAATCCTCAACATCTCAATCCTCGACACCTCAATCCTCAGCCCACCTTAAGCTTGATAAAAAGAAGAAGGGTAAAGAAATGATGGCGACCGTCGAAGAAGAAATAATTGGCGTTTTAAAGATAATGGCTGAAAAACATCATTCAAAGGATCAGAAATTTGAGGTTCCTACATTTGATGATTGTCTTAAAAGGTTGAATGAGATTGGGTGGGAAGATACTGATCCGTTGTATGATGTTGCACTCGCAATTTTTTGCGAGCCAAATGATCATTATAGGCAAGCTTGGATGAAGATGAATGCCGATAAGTGTACTAATTGGGTTAGACTGGTTGGTCGTAGTAAGGGATTTATGTGGTAAATGTACTGCCTAGTTTGATGGTAGTTTGCTTTTTTAGGAAGCTCGTATAGTTGGTTTCGTGGTTCCCGTTTTAGAAGAGTCTATGCACTTGCTTTGTAATCAGTTAATTTGTCGTACGTAAGGACCATGTTTTAGGAATTAGGAATGTGTTTGACATGGTCTAGATGTGTTTTCTTTCTGTTGAAACTCATGGTATCTTTTTTATAATGTTTTTAATGAGATGTTTGTCATGGTTTCCAATGTGTTTAAAGTGTATCATTATTTGTTTCTCATGTTTAAAGTTAAATGTGGATTGTTGCTGCACTAAAACTCTCGTTTGTTATTTGTAAGGTTATGGATCTCGAAGAAGAAATGTTATTTTTGGTTCTCCTATTTTGGTTAGTGAGACGAAAATATAATACAAGGATAGAAAGGATAAAGGATAACAACTCGGCATTAAGTGGGCATGCGTATACACTAGAGCTATTAAGGGGGTCCAATACACAATGTCAAGAAATGTTACGTCTCTCTCGTGATGCATTTATCAGTTTATGCGATCATTTCAAGGAAAGAAGTTGGTTGCAAGATAGTCGATATATAACTGTCGAAGAAAAATTGGCAATTTTTTTAACTGTTATAGGACAAAATGATCGTATTAGAGCATTGAAACGGAGATTTCAACATTCTACGGAGACTATACATAGTTGTTTTCATGAGGTCTTACGAGGAATGATGGAATTCGCAAAAGAGATCATACGACCAACACCTATTGATTCCACCTCAAATATGTCAAATCGACAAAGAAGATTAAGAGATATATTTCCGGTATATTAAATCTCTATAGTTTTCCTCAAAAGAATATGATTTATAGTTAACCATTATTTCTTTTTCCTTTAACAAAGGGGGCAATTGGCGCGCTAGATGGAACTCTTGTGCATGCCATTGTGCCTATTAACCAACAAACCGCTTATCGAGGACGAGGAGGAGGTCGGTGCTATCAAAATGTATTAGCAATGTGCGATTTCAACATGATATTTACGTTTGTTTGGGCTGGATGGGAAGGAATTGCACATGATTCTAGAATATTAACGGAAGTTGTTTTTAACCCAGCTTCTGGTTTCCCATTTCCTCCACCTAGTATGTCTTATCTTTATGAACATCTATAGTATTTTTCTATACGTATAAAAATATTTATGTTTTTATTATAATGCTTTCATTATTTGTAGATAAATATTATTTGTGTGACGCTGCATATGCAAACACTCGTGGGTTCTTAGCTCCTTTTCGCAATACAAGATATTGGTTAGTGGATTTTAAACGCCGACGTGCTTTAACTAAGGAAGAAAAGTTCAACCATGCACATGCGCAGCTTAGAAATGTCATTGAACGTTCTTATGGTGTCTTGAAAAATAGATTTCCGATCTTAAGTAAAATGGCTCCTTACAAGTTTTCAACACAACGAAACATGGTAATTGCTTGTTTTGCGATCCATAATTATATTAGAAAATGGAAGATTTACGATCAATTGTTTTTGGAAGAAGATATTTTAGCTAACAGCGAAGTACAACCTGAAGAGCAAGTTCAAGAACAACCCGAAGAAAATGCAGAAGAAGAAGCGGATGGAACACAATGGGGTACTCAAAGCACTCAATATATGACAAATTTTCGTAACGAAATTGCTAACCGACTAGTATGAAATTTTCATATATGTAGTTGTTGTTTTAATAGCATGTTTGTATTCATATTAAGGTAATGCACCTGTGTGTTTAATTTTTACATTTTATATTAATGTACAAGTTAAATAGTATAATATCAAAATATAAATTATATTTGTAATTAATATTTTGGAATTTTTTTTTAATAATAACGTAACTGCATTTAATATATATCATGTTCACCAATATTTGTTGGTGTGATTTCGTAACTAACTATGTAACAAAAAAAAAAAATTAAACAATTATTTAATTTCAAGGGCATTATAGTAATCTTAATTATTCAGTCAGTTAATTCAGCACACAAAACAAACAACAATTATTTATTTACCGTCTTACCCGTCTCAGACACACTAAATCCAGACAGACACTTAATCCACACAGCACTTAATGGAAATTTAACAAACAGGCCCTAAGATAGTGGAATAGTGGGTTATTTAATGGTGGCTTACTGAATTGTATGATTTTCTCTCGGTTAAGGAGTATTTTTAACCCCATTTTTTCACGGCAAGAACTGAGTAAAAATTAAAGAAAATAAATGAAGGGCAATATTGTCTTTTTCTTAACATTTCCGTGTATGAATTAACATACACAGTGTAAAAATCAGCAGCCAACTCAATAACCTATATGTTCTTGTTACTGCTTTCGAATCTTCTCTCTGTAACTAATTTAGAACCAATTTTTTATTTTTTATTTTATTTTAGGAATGGCATTCTAATCTACCTCCTACTCCTAAATTACACGCATGACTGAGATAAAACCCAGGACTCTCAAAAAATCCCTATTAATCCACCCCACAAATGTGGAAAGTGTGACTGGAACCCAGGTGGATCCCCCCAAGGTCAAAGACCTTACCAATGGGCCACCAACCCCATTGGCAATTTGGAACCAATTTAGTACATATCTAATTATGAGAGCATTCACAGTGCCCATGACTCATCCTACAAGGACTAGTCCCTGTCAGCTCCACATCAGCCCAAGGACTAACCAAGGACTCATCCCCAAAACACCCACAATGCCAGGACTAATCTAAGACCCACCATTTATTTCAATTTATACTTCTATTTAACCAAAGAAAACAAAAAAAAAAAGAAAATTCAAGGACTAGTCAATGACTCATCCTTCTTTGGGGACTGATGAGCCAAGGACTAGTCAAGGACGACGCCTAGCCCAAATACTTAACTCCCAGCCCAAACCGAAACAATCCAATCCATTGCTCAACCTTAAGGACTATAAACTAATCAAACTAGGGTTATATAAACCTTGTTGTTTATTTTGTCTGCCTTCAACACCACCAAATAAGGCCGCCGTAGCAAAAACCCTAGAAAGGTAATTAGTTACTTTTTTTTTGTTTTCTTCAACACACACATAGAGATACATAGATATATTCTTTGTATGATGATGATGATAAACATGGAGTATTAATCTTTGAAAATAATTTGCAGGAAAGAGGTTGAAATGGCAACAGTACCAGGGCAATTGATATGGGAGATAGTGAAGAAAAACAACTGTTTTCTTGTAAAAGAGTTTGGCAACAACACTCAGAGTGTTCAGTTTAGCAAGGAGTCTAACAATCTTTACAACCTTAACTCCTACAAACATTCTGGTTTATATTTTCTCTTTTATTACCATTCTTTCAACTTTCCTTATTATCCGATTTTTTATAATTAAATTGATAGAGATATCGGTTGATCAGTTATTAGGAAAATGTGATGTTTTTCTTATTAGCAAGTACAGTAATTATTTGTGTCTAAGCTTGTATGTAATAACAAAAAAGAAGCTGAAAAACTTGTCTTATTACTTGAGAATTAGGCTAGTTATTGCTGGATAGTCTTGTTACCAAAGTTACAGGAAACTTGAAATATGTTTAGATGATTCATTTTCAAATTTGCAAAACACACTCAGTTTTTCAACAAATAGAAACTATTATCGAACTATAAAAGTGGCTTTTCCATAATGTAGTTATAATTGAAAGTTGGTGTTTTTTGTTTTCTTATAAATATATGTTTTTGGATAACACAATTTTTTGTATGTTTTCTATTTTTCTTGAAACAAGGAGAGTTATCTAAAGTAGACATGCCCTAACTTTGTATCTGAGTTTTTATCAATCAAATGGAAGGTAAATTTTATCTCTAAAAACCACAGAAACTTTGAAAGTGCCTTCATTTCTTCTGATTTGTTAGTTAGGAAAATATAAGGCTTATACGGTGTTTTTACAAATTTTATATTATGAGCAGGAAATGTTAAGCGAGTTTTCAAAAGTTTAGGTATAAAGTAAAATTATTTTTCCCATGAAAATGTTATATAAAAAACACACCCACATATATTACACTTTACTGGCCTGAAGTGTTTTGTGAACTTGTTCTGATTTGTGTTGTTTTTTTTTTAATTTGCATACATATGTTTGTTTCAAGACTTTCGGTTCTTTTTTATTGATTTTGGTCATCAGGATTTTGTGCTGATTGTTGCTTTGTTACTCCGTAATAAGTTACAAATTACTTTGCTATAATTTGCAGGGCTAGCAAACAAGAAGACTGTTACCATTCAGCCTGCTGGAAAGGAACAATCTATTTTGCTTGCAACCTCCAAGACCAAGAAACAGGCCAAGCCTGCAAGCTTACTCCACAAGTCTGTCATGAAAAAGGAGTTCAACCGCATGGCTAAGGCAGTCATCAACCAGGTAATCACTTGAAGACAAACTATGTACATTTGCCTTGCAACATTCATGAATTGTGCTGATTTGTCAGTGTTGTCAAGCGATGTTAAGTATTCTGCTTATGATATTATTACCTGGACTATTGCTATTGATAATCTGATATTTCCACTAGTGTTGCGTTTGCCTAGTTCTGGTAGACAATTTGTATCTTTTTCCTGAAAATTTTAGTGTCTTAGATACTTTGAAATTACTTCCATGTTGTCAAGCGATGCTAAGTCTTCTGCTGATTTTATTAGCTGGCCTACTGCTCATGGTATACTTTGCCTACTTCTAGTAGAATATTTGTATTGTCTTCATGAAAATTTTTAGCATCTTAGATACTTTGAGAAAACATCCATTTTCTTGCTAAATGTTCAAAAGCATATTTTGGTGGTTTGGTATTCGTATGTTGGATATAACTTTAGGTGGCAGAATGGGTGAGGTTATAACATGCCAGAAATCTTGTTTGGATGGATCACAGAAGAAGATGGGTTCAGTTGACCTAATGACCTTTTTTATTTTGAATAATATTTTTACTTATGCTTTAAATTTGGTCGTCGGAACTATTTTGATGATTTGTAAGTTAATGATTCAGTGGTTGTATGTTTTTCCACAACAGGTTTGGTTTAGGCATCTTTTGACTTGCTTGACAGTTGACATAAATTTAGTTATATAAAGTTTAAACATTTCAAACGCTAGAGAAAATAGTAACCCAAGTCAACATTATTTTTTTAGTAATTGAGGTTGGTTGGACTCTCATGGTTGGTGTGTTATTTTATCAATGGCAGGTTGCTAACAACTACTACAGGCCTGACTTGAAGAAGGCAGCTCTTGCAAGATTGAGCGCTGTGAACAGGAGCCTGAAGGTTTCAAAATCTGGTGTCAAGAAGAAGAACAGACAAGCTACAAGGGTTTATGGTAGGAAATGAGAATATTTTATTAGTGTTTGTGAGCTGAGTTTGTTATAATATGATTTTCTGAACTTTGATCTCTAGACTCATTGAACCAACTTCCATCATCTTTCAGTGTCTGTCTCTGGTTGAAATGTTGTGTCAAGGATGGTTTGTTCTTTTTTGTTATAATATTTGGCCTATTAGATATTTGATTTGGTACTTCTGATGAGAAGTCTTTTTTGGTTTAATCTCTAAATTTAATTTCCATACAACATGTCTTTTTTGGTTTGTCCATGTTAGCACATCTTTTAGGCATATGTATTGTACCATTGAATAGTTCAGGTTCTTTTGTCTGGAGGGTTGTTGACAAGCTTCCCACACTTAAAAATCTTTCTTCCTGGATCCCCTGCTTTTGTTTTTGTGAATGGCATCCGAGTGGTTGATCATAGATAATTCTTTACCCGATGAATATTTCCATACGGCTAAAGTGCTAGAGTTGGCGGAGTTTGCAATTAAACAATCCGGGCAAGCTTATCCTCAACCCAAAACTTGTTATTATCAGTCTCATACATTAACAACATATGCTTTCAAATTTTTGTGAGTGTATGGCCCGTTAATGACATATTGAAGGTATGTATTCTACTTTGACACTAGTTGGTTCAAATGACAGATTTCAAGTTACAGCTTTCTTTCATGCCTTGTTTGTACCTGTATTCAAAGTAGATTCTTAGTTTGATGCAAGACATGTTGTATAAACAATCCAAGAGCTGGTGCAACTCTTTTGGTATCTAACAATTGTTGCAGGTTCGATTTTCTTATCCTAACAATGTTAGTCTCATCTGGTTATAATGCATTCATGCTCATGCAAAGATATTTTTTTAAACCATAGTTTTGAAGCAACGTCTCTATCTCTATCTATCATCATCATCGGTTCAAAACGATGTACGAAAAAGCTTGTGCATTGTCTTAATTCTTAGCATATCATTTGGCATCTCAAACTATATGAAAGACATGTTATTCATCCACATCTAAAATACTTAAAATGCCCACCTTAATAATACACCATCTCCCCTACCTCCTAAAATACCTACAATACTTTATTTTTAATAAACAATTATTTATTCCTAAACCACAAACCATACCCACATCTTGTCGCCGCCTTCATAACCACCACCATTGCCTCTGCCCCCCACCATCATCCCGTTACATTGTACGGGCAACTTGCTAGTTGAATTAGTTAGTCTAGCAATCCAACATAGTTCATCGAGATTTCCAAAAATTTCTTAAAGGTTCGCATTTTATATACACACACAATCAATCTAAACACAGTGTCACTATAAAGACCATTGAACTTTAATATTTGATAAATTCTAAAACAAATTCTTGACATATATTAATTGAAAATTCAAATTAAAAAGAAAAAAAAAAAGTATAATTAGCGTACAATTTTTTTCCAATCAAAATGATATGTGTCTAGATATATATAGCTTGGAAGAACCATGCATTCACTGATGAAAATACTACAAACACCCTCATGGGAAGTGGCTAAGGAAGTTGGTTGAACAAGTCTCTGCACGTGCAAGATTCTCCCGTATTTTGATGTTTTAAGTTAGCATTTGAATAAGTCTATATGACGGTTACTTAGTTTCCTTTATTTTATGTCAAGTAGTTAGTTCCTACTAGTATTTATAGGGAGTCATGTACTGCAGTTGACATACAACAAAAATCAATATCACATTTATTTTGGCTTCAACTATTTCTTCACTTATCCTTCATTCACTGCTCGTATATCTGCCTTTATTTTATATTTAAATAAATATTAGTTAATGTTAAGTACTTATAATAGTTATTTTACTTGGTCAAATACGTGGAGATAATGGACGGTTACATCTCCCACGTCCTCTGTATTGTAGGCTCAAGTTAATTGATAGTTTATTTCACATCTTGTTTGTAAGGCTATATATAGCCGTATGTCTTTGTTTAGAAATTATGAATGAAATATGAAATTTTAGTCTGTTCTTCTTCTCTTATTCTTGGAGTCTCACCCACTCTACGGGTTTTATCATTGGGAGTTTGTAGGTTTTCTCCGTAAACCTATCACAAAATATCCGCAAAACCACTTAATTTATCTGCATAAACAGTAATCCTACATTATTATAAATTTCCATTTAGGCAAAATTACAATCGACGGTTAAGTTTTTTATTGAAGAGATGAAATCTTGCAATTAATATCAGAATTCATTTAATTTTGGAAACTGTGTATTTCTTCGTTGTTTGAGGCTTTGAGCATCAATTAAATTGGGGCCTAGCTATGAAAGGGAGTAAGGCCCAGCCGGCCCATATGTATTCCTTATATATACACGCGTAACACGCATGCATATGTCATGTATTTGTTTTGTCGTGTTTATATGTGCGGGGTATGGGGGAGGTGAGCTGTAAACAGTCAATACCTCTACCCAAAGGTAGAGAGACTGCTTCCATAAGGACCTCCGGCCACAATTGTCGTATCATAAACACACAAACCCGATAATCCAACCCGATCGCCTACCCGAAAGAGAAAAAGGGGGGCAAAAAAAGGGAGGCCGATCCGGTGCACCCAACCCGATCCGCTACCCAAGCATTCGAAGGTATTTTTTTCCTTTTGTTTTTCGTATAATAATATGTACATATTTAATAATTTCATTTTTTAATAACATAAATAACTGAAATCTTTAGTTAATTAATATGTATAAATATATGATATTATTATAACACTTATATTAAAAAAATTATATTATAATTATTGTTACCATATTTTTTGTTGTTGTTGATAATTTATATTTTACTACATATTATTATTTAACACTTATATTAATGTATAAATTAAGAAAGAGATTGCTAGTAACAGACACAAGAGAATACACGTTCCGAACCATAAACTACTTTTAAAACTCTCGAAAACCAATTGAAGTTAACTTGCTTCATGAGTTTGATATGCATAATAACTTTAGTTTCTTTCTGGTAAAAGGTTATACTCTAGTCAATTTATATTAACTTTGTTTTCTATATAACTTTACCATGGTTTTATTCGTTAATGAGATTAACACAAGAAAAGATATTATATGTCATTCTTTCGATTTTACTAACAACACATCAACTCTTATAGCCTTATAAATGAGGATGTGAAAATAAGGTTCCTAAGTTTATGGTATGAATTTTTTAATCCATATAATAAATGAGGCCTAATGATTTATTTATTAAACAAAAGAATATTAAAAAGTTAGTATATAAAAATATTTCACACCTAAAATTAATGTCGGACAAATATATATTCACTTTTCCCCTAATATGATGTTAACTTGTATGGAGTAATTATTAAAAACATGAAACACATGGAGATTGATGATGATTAAATGATTAATATAATATCGATTATGTACATATTCGAGTACTTTGATATCCGGCAATACGAGTACATTCTCATCAAGTTTATCAAAAAAAATAAATTCTCATCAAGTTTACTCACAATTTTAGACTTGCCTCGAATATTACTCTAAGTTATGTGTTTGTTTATATTTTTGGATTCACATAGTAACAAAGCAAATGATAAAAATATAGAAGAAATAATTTATTTTGCAGATGGGGCGTGCAAAATTAAGGATGAAATTCATAACGAACGAGAAAGCCCGAAATAGGGATTATGAGAAGAAGAAAAAAACTTGGGATCATAAATCAAGCAACCGATTTCAATACCCTTTGTGATGTTGATACAGTTATGATCATGTACCCTCCCAATAATTTTAACAAACCTGATATTTGGCCTAATAACGATGGTATGTTGCCAGGCAGTGGTTCCTGAATCCTGATGGTATGTTGCCAGATTTTGTAATCCAAGAACTTCAATCACACGTTAACAATGATGGTGGGCAATTTTCTTTTGTTTTAATTAACGACGTATTTGTAAACGTTATGTTCGATAAAAATAAAAAGGGACTTTTTATCCAAGACATTTGTAGGCGTTATATTATTAGATAAAAATAAAAAGGGACTTTTTATCCAAGACATATTTGTAGGCGTTATATTATTAGATAAAAATAATGTTTAATTAGTAATCACCTAATTACTAGTATACCATCTTGACAGAACACCAAATAGAACAATTGTCTCATATGGATTACTTCATATCATTTCTTCATTAGGACACTTTCTTCGTGATCATCTTCTATGATAGTAATACTTGGCAATACTTTTTATAACCAAAATGAAGATAAAAAGCATGTGTTTACATATGAACCCAACTTAAATACGTAATTCTTTCTTACTTATTGAGCTTGTACCACCAGCATGAGTGTGGTCATGTTCAACCATAGTTGGTGTGCTGTCTTTTTGTGTGTCATTTTGGAAGTGGGCATCTTTCAAAGTGTGAAAGGACGGTGGGGGTAAGCAAATATTAAAGTTGTTGACACTTGAGACTTTACTATAGATCCAAATCAATGAATTTTTTTCTTTCGGTAAATGAAATAAAGTAATAAATACAAATCCTCACTTACCTTGTCAAAGTGAGCACACCTTTGAATCATTGCACCAAATTATCAAAGACTTGATATGTATTGCAATTTATTTGAGAAACTCTTTACTTTTCTTAAAGATAAATTGTATTTACAATATCGTCCCCAAATCAACAACAACAACAACAACAACAACAACAAGGGTACCCAATCCCAGCATAAGCCGGGCTATGGGGGAGGTATGATGTAGACAGACCTTACCCCTACACAAAGGTAGGGAGGCTGCTTCCAGATCCACCGAAGTGGAAGGGACCTCCGGCCCGAAAGTAAAAAATAGGGTTAGATCCACCGGATTGGAGGTCTAAACCAGTTCTCAATCTCAACTCTCGATCTCACGTTCTCATCTCGATCTCAAGAATAAAAGATTTTCAATCTCAGATCTTAGATCGGAGAAAAAAAAAGCCGTTAGAATTGAGAGAGAAAGAGAGTAGAGAGAGAGAAGAGAGGGAGTTGCTTTTTTTTATCAGATGATGGCCATAAAGGAATCATACAACTAATTGCATGATATCGAATTTACACCAATCCTTTCAACTAATAACTCTATTCTTTGATCTACTAATATACAATAAAATGCCCAAAGGCTTACGAGTAATATTGTGAACGATCCACTCTACTTAGACGTTGCTATTGGTAAATCTCTTTTTATTCATTGCTTTCTATATAAACCAACAAGCTACCATAATAATAACCTACACCTCCATTCTCGTTCCTCTTAACCCCATGTACTTATGAATATTAATTAGATTTTTAACATTAAAAGCATATAGCGGGCAAGTCTTACTAGGGATGGCAACGGGCAGGGTATGGCGGGTTTATGCAATCCCGGACCCGGACCGATTAAAAATCCCCGTCCCAAACCTGGACCCGGACCCGACGGGTCCCCGTTTACTTACTAACCGTCGGTTAATGAGTTTCTCCCACAAATAATCGGGGATTATTATCATTATTAATTTTTTGAAATCGCTTCACTTTTATTTAATGCAAAACTTTGTTTCATAAAAAGTAATTTGAAATTTAGTATCGAATTTCATGACTTTTCCGAGCGAGTATGAAATTTATCTCACAATTTCATTATGTACATCAATGTTGACTAAAATCATTAAACTCATTGTGGCCTTAGCAGGTTAAATAAAATTCATTACAATAAAGCTAATATTTCAAATAATTGGAAGTAAACATATTATTATTACTATTGGTTGGTATAAAGGTTCGGGGTGGGTTTTGGGTATTCGAGTTTTCATCTAAAATCATCCCCGGACCCGGACCCGGACCCGGGAAAATTTTTTGAAATCATTCCCATATCCGCCCCTAGATCTGCTTACCCGGACCCGAACCCGCCCTCAAAAAGTCAAGTTTCGGATTTATCCATCAAGTATGGGTTTGTTTGCCATCTCATTCTTGCACAATATCCTGACACAATTCCACACGACATCCTCCATCGCGCAAGAGCATATCCAATTCGTCTCAAAACTTGCAAAGCATACAACCTGAACCTTCAACCCCACAATTCCGATCCTTAAGGGCCATTTTAGTCGGAACACTGTTCAAAGGTGCTTTTCATAAAAAAGTATTACTCGTACATTTTTTGGGTATCCACTTTATTTTAACATAAATCTATTGCTAAAGTACTTAAATTTGTGAAATCTCTTAACCTAACATCTATACTCTATTATAAAACAAACTACCCTCCTCCCTTTTCAACTCTCTACCTTTAAAATACCCAAAATACCCTTAATTTTCAACACATTCTAACTCACACACTAAATCTACCCAATATATCCCTAAAATATTTTCCAACCATATTTATCCAAACTATCTATCTCCTTTTTTATTCATTAATTTAAATATTTCCACCTAATACTCTTAATAAAATTATTTCTCTTAACTATAAAATAACTACACCACCATTTACATCAATTACTTTTAGATTAATAACCACATCGTTACCACCACCGCCACCATCACCACCCGTTGCCGCCACCGCCGCCGCATTGCGCGGGTACCCATCTCGTTTTTTAAATATCATAACCATAAAAAGTTAACTTTGATGAGATTAATTGAGCACACCTTTGAATCTTTGATGATGGCTTTAATCAATACACCAAATTATGAAAGACTAGTGGGTTTTTTTACATATAAATTTAGGGAACACCAATTTTAATCCACACCATTAAAATTAAGGAATTAATTGATGTTATGTATTTTTGCTTTTTTATTTAAAGGGATTTACAATAAATCTATATTTATAAACACAGACTAGTTAGACTAAAATTCAAGGAAGGAATGGCATACAGGAAGCTGAAATTGCAGTGGAATATATAGATAAGAATTCAAGATAAGAGATAAGTGTATATGTATGGAGGAAGGGTATAGATAGGCAAAAGAGTAGAATAGAATAGAAGATAGATATATGTATAGTCTAATTTTTTTTGTTTCTGCACAAAATGTAATGATCTGGATAATGATTAATAAAATGAGAGGGAGAAGCCATTTGGGAAAAAAAAATAAATTATATGAATGCTTTAAAATAATCTATTACTCATAATTTTAGTATTTTTTATGGACGGTTCTTTGAATATTAAAATCATCATGTTTTTTTAACAAAAGAAAAACTTTATATCTAATAATAGTAATCATCTATTCATCTACAATATATATAAATATCATTCTATTCAATATTCAATGCAAGTAAACATATATTTTTGTTAACTTTTTAGTTGTGTTAAGGATACAGAATTTCTAAATTTTTTTTCCCGATTATTATAAATTTCTTTTAAACAACAACAATTAAAAACGGTGGCCACAATAATCATTAGAAATGATTAATTCTTCTAACAAAATGACTTAAAATCCTCGATCTTAAGACCATGCCACATGAAAAAATCAAAGAGGAGATGAAGAAAGATAATAAGTGAATTACACATGTCAAAATTTTATGATATTACTATTTTTCAGAAAATAAATCATTTTTTATGATCATTTACCCACGCAAAAGAGAATGTGACACACTATCATTGAATTATTATGTTCCTTCAAACATCAATGGCGCACGTGTTTATTCCATTAACCCACGTGCACTATGGCTTCAAAAGCAATTCCTCGTGGCACAAAATCAGATATTTATAGCCGCCGTGAAACCAAACCAATTACCCGGAAACATAATCTAACTTCACCTTCCTTTTACACACACTTAACCCCTTTTTTTTTTGTAACCCGTCAAAAAAGGATGGATTTTTCCAAATGGGCTTTTTTAATCTTTGTAATTTCTATATTTAAACCCCAAATCTCAAGTGGGGTTAGTGAGATTTCAAAGGAATTTCTAAATCTTGCTAAAAAAGATGAAGTTTTTGATTGGATGGTTGGGATTAGAAGAAAGATACATGAGAATCCTGAACTGGGTTATGAAGAAATTGAAACAAGTAAAGTAATAAGACAAGAATTAGATAAATTAGGTGTTGAATATAAGTATCCAGTTGCAGTTACAGGTGTTGTTGGTTATATAGGATCTGGTCAACCTCCTTTTGTTGCTATTAGAGCTGATATGGATGCTCTGCCCATGCAGGTTTGTTTCATTTTTTCATCATTATTAAGTTAATGTTTTTGGAAACTGTTATGAATACCTGCATTAGATGATCTAGTAGTTTTATTAGTGTACTTTTTGTTAGCAAGTTTTTATTAGTAAGTTTGTTTGAATGAAGTTTGATACACACTGTGACAATTCGTGTAAAGTTGTTTACATTTTGAAATACTAATCCCTCATCTTAACTATACGAACCAGTTTTATTTTCCCTGAAACTGTGATAATATATTAACTCAGACAAACTTATAAATGTTACAAAGATTCAAGTAAGAGTCATGGTCTCATGGACATACTCAACTATATGAACAGTTGCAAAGTGCTGTTTGATAATTTTGATTGATAATGTAGGATTCTTGTTGTGTTTGAGATTCCTTTTTTTTCTTTCTAAAATCAACTTTGATAGAACCTTAAACTTTTAATGTTTGACTCGTATCTTGATTATACGAAGTTGATAACTGTTGCAGTGATAAAGTTATGATGTAAAATTGTTAAGCTGTGTTTGATGTTGCTGCAAGTTATTATTAGGGAAATGTGTTGACTTTGCTAGTAACTTAGACTTTTGTTGTGTGTTTGGTTTCGTTTGGACTATGTGAATGGTTGCAGTGCGATCCAGTTTTTGATTGCCAGTTTCAGATTTGTTCAGTTAGGTTGAGGTTACTGTAAGCGACAATTAGAAAATCTTTTGACTTTTGATAGAAACCCACCTTTTGCTGTATGTTTGACTTTGATCTTGATAAGAACTTTGCTTCCTGTGATTAGGAAATGGTGGAATGGGAACACAAGAGTAAAGTTCCTGGAAAGATGCATGCTTGTGGACATGATGCACATGTCACTATGCTTCTTGGTGCAGCCAAGATTCTTAAAGAACATAACCATCTTTTAAAGGTTTGTTGATTTGGTTGTATCGATATTCTGGTTTGATTAGTAACATCTGTTATGGTAGAAAGAAACAGGTTTTCTGTTCTGCACTTGAAGTTTTCATTAGTGATCAGAGTTCAAAGATTTGCACAATTTTTCATGTTTGGATGTACATTTAAACTGATGATTAATGGCAACTCCAAATCCATTTTGGGTTATTGGGTTAAAGTAATTTAGGATGAAACGATCAAATTTGAGAAACATGCGTCCATCGTAAGACAATTGAATTTTTAATCACAATTGAAAGTTCCTTAATTCGCTACAATCAACTCCTCTTAAATCTATTTCGAGAAGTTAAATGATTACGTTTAAATTGCATATCCAAAGACCCTAGGTTCTAGCTGTCACCATGATGGTAGGAAGCTTGGTAATTATGTAAATGTTGCATATATATGCCGTATCTTGCAACTAATGTGGGGCAGTAGGCTATTACTGATCGTATCACAACATATTAACGATTCTTAACTGTTATTTGAGGTGAAAAATCGGGCTGGTATGCAAAGTTGGGTAACACGTCCAAGCTGGTCATTTTGTATGGGTGAGGTTTACCCCAAACACTTGTGCACAAAATGTAGTTTTATTAGTAAATTATTCTATAAACAGTTAATGTGTCACATATGATCGCACAAAGTGTAATAATTTTGTGAATAAAACGAACAAGGAGGTTTTATGCATTAAAAATATACTCTGGGTGAGTGTTAATCCGTTTAGCCAATTGTTTGATCCGGTGGCAAAGCTTAGTTAAGCCTTGCCCCCCGCCCCAACTTCTCAAGCTTTGCCACCGGTTTAATCTTACCTGTTTGATCCTTAGAGGTAAAACATAACTTAAATGACCCATTTATAACATACATATATCTTTTATTGCAGGGGACGGTAGTTCTTATTTTCCAACCAGCTGAAGAAGGCGGTGGAGGGGCAATACGCGTTGTAGATAGTGGCATTCTTGAGAACGTTGAAGCAATATTTGGTTTACATGTATATGCAGAGTTACCTTTAGGTCAATCATCATCTAGAGCGGGTACTCTTTTGGCTGGGAGTGGCTTCTTTGAAGCTGTCATAACTGGTAAAGGAGGTCATGCAGCCATTCCCCAACATTCTATAGATCCCATATTAGCAGCTTCAAATGTTGTCGTTAGTTTGCAACATCTAGTCTCCCGAGAAGCTGATCCTCTTGATTCTCAGGTAACTAGAAAAGTTATCATTTTTCAGTACATGTACTTATAAAAAAAAAAAAAAAAAAAAAAAAAAAAAAAAAAAAAAAAAAAAAAAAAAAAAAAAAAAAAAAAAAAAAAAAAAAAAAAAAAAAAAAAAAAAAAAAAAAAAAAAAAAAAAAAAAAAAAAAAAAAAAAAAAAAAAAAAAAAAAAAAAAAAAAAAAAAAAAAAAAAAAAAAAAAAAAAAAAAAAAAAAAAAAAAAAAAAAAAAAAAAAAAAAAAAAAAAAAAAAAAAAAAAAAAAAAAAAAAAAAAAAAAAAAAAAAAAAAAAAAAAAAAAAAAAAAAAAAAAAAAAAAAAAAAAAAAAAAAAAAAAAAAAAAAAAAAAAAAAAAAAAAAAAAAAAAAAAAAAAAAAAAAAAAAAAAAAAAAAAAAAAAAAAAAAAAAAAAAAAAAAAAAAAAAAAAAAAAAAAAAAAAAAAAAAAAAAAAAAAAAAAAAAAAAAAAAAAAAAAAAAAAAAAAAAAAAAAAAAAAAAAAAAAAAAAAAAAAAAAAAAAAAAAAAAAAAAAAAAAAAAAAAAAAAAAAAAAAAAAAAAAAAAAAAAAAAAAAAAAAAAAAAAAAAAAAAAAAAAAAAAAAAAAAAAAAAAAAAAAAAAAAAAAAAAAAAAAAAAAAAAAAAAAAAAAAAAAAAAAAAAAAAAAAAAAAAAAAAAAAAAAAAAAAAAAAAAAAAAAAAAAAAAAAAAAAAAAAAAAAAAAAAAAAAAAAAAAAAAAAAAAAAAAAAAAAAAAAAAAAAAAAAAAAAAAAAAAAAAAAAAAAAAAAAAAAAAAAAAAAAAAAAAAAAAAAAAAAAAAAAAAAAAAAAAAAAAAAAAAAAAAAAAAAAAAAAAAAAAAAAAAAAAAAAAAAAAAAAAAAAAAAAAAAAAAAAAAAAAAAAAAAAAAAAAAAAAAAAAAAAAAAAAAAAAAAAAAAAAAAAAAAAAAAAAAAAAAAAAAAAAAAAAAAAAAAAAAAAAAAAAAAAAAAAAAAAAAAAAAAAAAAAAAAAAAAAAAAAAAAAAAAAAAAAAAAAAAAAAAAAAAAAAAAAAAAAAAAAAAAAAAAAAAAAAAAAAAAAAAAAAAAAAAAAAAAAAAAAAAAAAAAAAAAAAAAAAAAAAAAAAAAAAAAAAAAAAAAAAAAAAAAAAAAAAAAAAAAAAAAAAAAAAAAAAAAAAAAAAAAAAAAAAAAAAAAAAAAAAAAAAAAAAAAAAAAAAAAAAAAAAAAAAAAAAAAAAAAAAAAAAAAAAAAAAAAAAAAAAAAAAAAAAAAAAAATGTTATTAATGTAGATATAGAAAATGGACAAAAAAGTGTTTCGGGTGTTTCGATATGTACTAAAAAACTGCCCGTGATCTGTTTTGACCTGCTACTGTCTGACCTGACCAATTTGGCACATTCAGGTAGTCACCGTGGCTAAGTTTCAAGGAGGAGGCGCTTTCAATGTTATTCCAGATTCAGTCACCATTGGTGGTACCTTTCGAGCTTTTTCTAAAGAAAGTTTTATGCAACTTAAGCAACGAATCGAGGAGGTAATAATTTTAATGTAATATAAATATGGAGGATGTTTGGCTAGGCATTCTGAAAGTACTTATGTGATTTTAAATATCATAATCAGTAATCAAGAAACAGACCGCATAGTTCCTAAATCTCGATAATCAGATAACAGAATCCAGAATGCAAGTCCAAACACCAAGTTAATATGTCTGTCTGCTGTTGATTCTCTGTTATGATAACAACCATATTAACGGTAATTTATTTTAAAAACAGGTTATTGTAGGGCAAGCGACGGTACAAAGGTGTAATGCTACTGTGGAGTTCTCCTCAAAAGACAAACCTTTTTTTCCTGCCACTATAAATGACAACGGCTTGCACACGCACTTCCAGAAGGTTGCAAGGGATCTTCTTGGCCCTACTAACGTATTAAACATGCTACCATTAATGGGATCAGAGGATTTTTCGGTTTACCAAGAGGTAATACCTGGTTATTTCTACTTTCTTGGAATGAAGAGTGAATCTAATAAAAAACCTGCATCAGCACATTCTCCATTTTTTGAAATTAATGAAGATGTACTTCCCTTTGGTGCTGCAATGCATGCCTCTCTAGTTGTTAACTACCTCAATGAAATTCAAGAAACTCAGTTCGATGAAAAACACCATGATGAACTGTAAATTTCTTTTTTCGGTATATATGCCATTGTTGTGTCATTTGGCAGAATTTGAAGAACGTTTATCTCACCTGCAAATGATAAGGATACACTATTAAGGTTATTGATTCTGTGTATATTTAATATCATAAACCATGTATCCTACCTTTATGCTTTTCTGTTATCAACAATATATCGCATTTTCTATTCTTCAAAAACAGATCTTTAAAGAAATCAATTACATAAGCAGGGATATTGTTTATAATGCTAAAGTAAGGTTCTATCAGATCTTCTACAAGGCTGTTTGGATTTGCGTTTGAAACATATGATTCATATAACGACTTAAATCCTCAATAATCAGCTTTTAATGTTTCGATTCCTATATTCTAGTAACAGTTACTAATTAACTAACAGACTTTTAGTTAATCTTTGGGAGTTCATTTGTAGAAGCGTAAACTAATCTCTAATCTATCTGTCAATTCTTTTGGGGATTTGCTAACTAATGCCTGAGGGCAAAATATATCATCATCAGCTGCATTTAGTTTAATGATATTCATATAACTACTAAATATGTTAAGGACAACACTTAATAGAGATGTATATATTATTTATATAAAAATTGAAATGTTTACACAGTAAATAAAATAAATTATATGTAAGAGGCAAGGGTCAGGCAAGGTGCAGTGCCAATATTTAACAAATTGATAAGTTTTGGTTTGTTTTTTAGCCAATAGGAATATGTCACGTGTCAAGCCAAAAACATGCCAATTTTTGTCAAATCTTGCCAATTTGTAGGGTGTAGTGCCAAATTTTGCCAAAAGAAGTCAATGTTAGTTTTGAGAATTTTAAAAAAAAACGGGGATAAAACTTGCCAAAAAACTCCCAATGTTCATTACAATCAGCCAAGAAGAGTCGATGTTACTTGCCAAAAGGAGCCAAAGCTACTTGCTAAATACTTGTCAATGGAGGGGTGCAATGGGGCCAAATTGCCAATTCTTGCCGATGCTACTTGCCGATCATATGTGCTGACTGCACCCTTGCCCCTAGCCCACCTTATGTCGGCAAGTTCACGCGTTTAAGTGTGTAAAAATATATCAATTGCACACACTTAAAAATGTGTGACTTAACTTGTAACACCAATTTTTTCCACACATGGGGGATGTGAAAACATTATGTGTTACAAATTAACTTTCACACTTTTAAGTGTGAAAATGTTTTATATTTGTTCATACTTTTAAGTGTGAACATTTTGTTAACACATTTACAAGTGTGAAAAAATTATATTTTTAAATTTATTCACACTTTTAAATATAAATTTTTTCTACACACTTTTAAATGTGATTAAATTAATAAAAAATTTCACACTTTTTATATAGAAGTGTGGATAAACAACATTTTTTTTTGTAGTGAAATCTATATTTGTTTGTTTAAAGAAACGAATATAAACAACCACTTTGTTTGTGTGTATTATTATTATTATTATTTTTCTCTTTTTTTTATTCGAGTGTATTCATTTAGCATCTTAATGAACGAACACAAACAACATGAACAAAATTTATATTCCCACTCTTAATAAACAAATGTGAACACAAAATCGTGTTTATTTCTTTGTCGATCTCCGTTTTTAGTTCAAACGGATATGAGCAATCGTTTGCATTCGATTGGTTTACAACCTTTTTGATATTTAATCTAATTATAGATCTAAAAAACGAAAGACGAATCTAGGTTTACAAAAAGTATGTTTTATTCCTAATTAACAACTCATGGCTTACGTTACCTTGTATTTTGATGAAGTGGTAATTTAAAAATCATTCTGATGGTATATTGGTGAAGCATACCGATTATCATTATTATTTTCTAGGAATATACGGAGTAATATATAAATTACAAGGTATGATAAGTAGAGAAATTAATAATACACCCGAACTTTAGATATATGGGCTGTGATGAGCGTTCATTTTGTGATAAAAACCCCTATCGAAAGGCTTCATTTCGATATCTAATTGAGTTAATATATCGGAACTATCGATACTTAATGGATTCTATGTTTACGTAGGTTCACGGAAGATGCGAGTGAGGGTAAATGGCATCAAGTGACTCAAGATGGAAGCCTATGAAGTTACAAGACACAAGGAGGTGATTCAGAAGCCGAACGAAGCGAAACGAGAAGCAGCAGGAGCTGCCAGCGCCGCTGGGGGGCCCAGTTCAGCAACCGACCTAAATCACTATTTAAGCCGAAGCAGCCCTCAAAACCCTAAGAGAGAGCCGATTCAGCAGCCCTAGCCGCCACATCAAACCCTAGGTCGACTTTGCAGATTCCAAGGAGGTTTTGGAGCTTCTAACACCTTCCGATCTTCATCCTCAACCTAGATCTACTCTTTTATTTTACTTTCAGTTGGTAAACAATGTCTTTCATCTTTTCAGACTTTGTTATTCCTTTAAGAATGGTAGGCTAATAGGCTGAATACTTGTTTGGATCGATGTGATCATGTAGACGTTTATCTATTTTACTTTTCAGTATTAGGTTTAAGTCAAATTAGGGTTTAGTAGTATTTTCATTTCATTTTCATTTTAAGTAGTTTAATTTAGTTTTTCATTTCATTTTCATTTTAAGTAGTTTAATTTAGTTTTTCATTTCATTTTCATTTTAAGTAGTTTAATTTAGTTTTTCATTTCATTTTCATTTTAAGTAGTTTAATTTAGTTTTTCATTTCATTTTCATTTTAAGTAGTTTAATTTAGTTTTTCATTTCATTTTCATTTTAAGTAGTTTATTTAGTTTTTCATTTCATTTTCATTTTAAGTAGTTTATTTAGTTTTTCATTTCATTTTCATTTTAAGTAGTTTAGTTTAGTTTTTCATTTCATTTTCATTTTAAGTAGTTTAATTTAGTTTTTCTTTCTCTTTTTTTTATTCGAGTGTATTCATTTAGCATCTTAATGAACGAACACAAACAACATGAACAAAATTTATATTCCCACTCTTAATAAACAAATGTGAACACAAAATCGTGTTTATTTCTTTGTCGATCTCCGTTTTTAGTTCAAACGGATATGAGCAATCGTTTGCATTCGATTGGTTTACAACCTTTTTGATATTTAATCTAATTATAGATCTAAAAAACGAAAGACGAATCTAGGTTTACAAAAAGTATGTTTTATTCCTAATTAACAACTCATGGCTTACGTTACCTTGTATTTTGATGAAGTGGTAATTTAAAAATCATTCTGATGGTATATTGGTGAAGCATACCGATTATCATTATTATTTTCTAGGAATATACGGAGTAATATATAAATTACAAGGTATGATAAGTAGAGAAATTAATAATACACCCGAACTTTAGATATATGGGCTGTGATGAGCGTTCATTTTGTGATAAAAACCCCTATCGAAAGGCTTCATTTCGATATCTAATTGAGTTAATATTCCGGAACTATCGATACTTAATGGATTCTATGTTTACGTAGGTTCACGGAAGATGCGAGTGAGGGTAAATGGCATCAAGTGACTCAAGATGGAAGCCTATGAAGTTACAAGACACAAGGAGGTGATTCAGAAGCCGAACGAAGCGAAACGAGAAGCAGCAGGAGCTGCCAGCGCCGCTGGGGGGCCCAGTTCAGCAACCGACCTAAATCACTATTTAAGCCGAAGCAGCCCTCAAAACCCTAAGAGAGAGCCGATTCAGCAGCCCTAGCCGCCACATCAAACCCTAGGTCGACTTTGCAGATTCCAAGGAGGTTTTGGAGCTTCTAACACCTTCCGATCTTCATCCTCAACCTAGATCTACTCTTTTATTTTACTTTCAGTTGGTAAACAATGTCTTTCATCTTTTCAGACTTTGTTATTCCTTTAAGAATGGTAGGCTAATAGGCTGAATACTTGTTTGGATCGATGTGATCATGTAGACGTTTATCTATTTTACTTTTCATACTTATGTTTAAATTAGGGTTTAGTAGTATTTTCATTTCATTTTCATTTTAAGTAGTTTAATTTAGTTTTTCATTTCATTTTTTTATATTGGTGCGTTTGACGTTTTTCTTGGAGTTTTGCAGTTTACTTAGGTAATTGATGATATACCCTATACGGAGTTCCACCTCCGTACCCGAAGCAGATACGAAAACACCTTTGTACAGGTAAAAACTATTTATTTACGGAGCTCGGCCTCAGTTAATATAATCACTCCGGAGCTCCCGAGGTAACAAATACCCAGCTCCGAGGAAACATATCAAGGAGATCGGATGAAGATCCTTTCCATGATTATCTAAAACAATATACTTAAACCCAAAGGTTCCGAATACGGCTCGTTAAGAGATCACCACGAATCTCCCTAAAAGATAAAATATATTCTTAAAAGAGGAAGAGATTTACCCTAATTCTCTTACCCTCCTCTCCAAGTTTCTACCCTCTATATAAAGAGGAGATATCATACGCCACAAATCATCTCGTACGTATCATTCATACATAATACTATACCGATCCTCTAGGCTCGGTGACAAACCATAACATCAATCAGGCGTAAAGCGGCCGCACCCTATTACCAGTAGGGAATCGCCTACAAAACACCCCCAAAATCCACACACCCCTCCGGTTGTGCCATAGTGCGATTATTTGATCAAACAAATTGGCGCCATCCGTGGGACAATCCCTCTAAAACAAAAAATAAATAACACAACCCTTTCAAACCCACCCACGATCAGAATAATCAGCTATCATGACCGACAGAGACATCAATTACTCACCAAGAACACCCAATTCGGGAGGATTTCGAACACCCCCCGAGGACTGAATTTTCTGGAACAATTTTCCTTTGACACGCCAGTGTCAAGCTTCAATTCACCTGTTATTACAGGCGATTACGGTGCGGCTGCTGGCGGAAGGTCAAGTACACAAGAAGGTCTAGATAGATCCCCGACACTAGGTCAAGGCCTAGAGAGATCCGTGATTGATGCGTGTCTGTTTTTATTTCTGCTTTTAAATTTATAATTGTTGTACAAGTAATTATCTGAAAACACACACACTTACGAGCAGAGAACCCGGTCAGTGTAGTATAGTCAAGTGATAAGTTACAGGATCGTTCGCAGGGACGCTTGCACTACCTAATCTAATAATATGTGTAATTCTAGCGGTTGTGGGGTTGTCACGATTTCCTATTAACTAATTAAAAATACTGAAAAGTAAATAGAAGCCGCAACCGCTTATTCAGCGAGAGGCTTAGTCTGAAAATAGTTTGGAAAAAGCAAATAACAGTAATTAAATTAAAATACTTGTTTGGCATCTCCGATCTCATGGTAAGACCAAATACTATTCTATCTACTTGCTAGACTGTTGGAAACTTAATCACGGCTCAGATTCTCGTTAGATTCACTTTGCCTAATTAACTAGTGCTGTCGCTAGACTCACACTACCCTATAAACAAATTCTCGTTAGATTCATTGTTTAAGCATTAATGACCTAAAGTTCGTGTTACTAATTCATCTTTTAGTTATCCGACTCTTAAGCCATGACCAGATAGTAATTATCTCCGGTGACCACGGTGCTCGTTTCCAAGTCAAAGGATCGCGTCTGACATTGTTAAACATCATGTTCTATTCATCCTAATTACTATGGTTCTGGATCCCTCGGTTACAAGTGAATCACCTTTTACAACTAGTTAAAGACCGACTAGTGTTTTCCATCCTTATGTATTAATCCTAGTGTATGATTATAGACCGATCATCAGAATTAAACTAATACATGCAGATATAGAACCGATAATAATATGAAGAACTAGTAAAACATGGATCTACGATAAACAGTAAAACACTCCAACAGATTCTAACAAATAAAGTAAAACAATAAACGTCTACATGATCACATTGATCCAAACAAGTATTCAGCCTACTAGCCCGACATTATTAAAGGAATCACAAAGTTTGATAAGATGAAAGACATTGTTTACCAACTGAAAGTAAAATAGAAAAGTAGATCTAGACCGAGGATGAAGATCGGAAGGTGTTAGAAGCTCCAAAACCTCCTCGGAATCTGCAAAGTCGACCTAGGGTTGAATATGGGCGGCTAGGGCTGCTGAATCGGCTCTCTCCTACGGTTTTGAGGGTTAGTTCGACTTAAATAGTGAAATAAGTTGGTTGCTGATCTGGGCCGCCCAGCGGCGCTGGGACTGGGCCAGCGGCGCTGGGGTGAGGTGAGCGGTGCTAGTGATTGGCCAGCGGCGCTGGCAGGGTTGCCAGCGGCGCTGGTAGCTCCTGCTGCAGTTTGTATTTCTTCGTTCGGCTCCTGAATCACCTCCTTGTGTCTTGTAACTTCATAGGCCTTCATCTTGAGTTACTTGATGTCATTTACCCTCTCTCACATCTTCCGTGAACCTGCATAAACATATGACTCATTAAGTACCAATAGTTCCGGAATATTAACTCATTTTAGACATAGAAATGAGGCCTTTCGATAGGGGTTTTTATCACAAAATGGACGCTCATCATATACCCCCACACTTAAGTCTTTGCTTGTCCTCAAGCAAATAGTCCAAGAAAAATAAAACAATGATGAGCAGACAGCTTAAGTGTTAAAGTATTCTACTCTATTAAAAACATTTGAAAGATTAGTCATGCAAAATGATTTGAGAAAGCTTTAGACAAAATCAGTAAGCTATAGCTAGAGGCAAGATAATTGGTCAATCAAGACTAAAAGCTAACTTTTTATTTGTGTTAATACCTCTAAAACAGTTCTATACTTCCACATGTCTTACAGCTCAATCTTACTTCTTTCTGCTGACTAGTTAAGCACTTAATTAAGGTTTGTATAGCAATCAGAACTACTAGCTACTAGCAAGGCATTTATATTCATTCGTTTGTATACTTGTGAGTCACTACTTAGATATACTCCCACACTACAGTCATGCTCATTAGCTAAACACTAAAGCAGTTATACGATATTATCATCTTTAATAGTTGAGACAACGGTGACAGGTCGGTGGTTCCCCACTCACAGAGCGACATAACTCAACTAATGGTTAGAGTTTATACCTTACATCAAGACAGCGGTGACAGGTCGGTGGTTCCCCACGCGCAAAGCGACATAACTTGATGCGTATAGATTTTACTCGTTAATAGTTCTTTGAACTCTTATAGTTAATCAACTGATTGCCTTTCTTAAAATACTACATTATTCATGCAATAGACATTATCAGAGATCCCAGATGACTCATACTCCTACTCCGCATGCAACTAGTTTACATTAAATAGTGTAAGAATTAAGGCGAACCATACATCTAAACTAGTTCCTACACAAGCACGTATATCATTAAGTCCAATTAATACACCTATACTAATGACTAGAAAGCTCTAATTGCTAGGCATATTAAAGTCTGGTTAAATGTGCTATGGCAAACATAATCGCATACAGTTTCAGTCTAAGCTCTAATCCAGTTGGAAGCATGAACAACCACAAATCTATACTTAAGCTAACAATCCTAACTAACCGTTCATCTACCAAAGCTAATATTGCTTAGTTATCGTCATCTTTTGTCTACTTGCAAAGCTTATATTCTCAAAATAGTTTTTAGACACAAGAAAAACTTAAAATTTGCATGAAATAAGTAGTAGAAAACTTGTGATAAATCAAGCAATTAGACCAAGGGTTTTTCCTATTCCATCCCCCCACACTTAAATTGTACAACGCCCTCGTTGTACTAGACATAGAAACAAAGGGTAATAGGAAAAACACTAAAAGATAAAAGGATTAACGAAACTTCCCGGGTCTTAAATTGCGTGATTGTTGTTGAAGATGACATTTGCGGAGCGACTTGAATGATGTTGATCTTCAAAACTTGAGTCGCCTCTATTTATGGCGATCCATTGATGCTTCTCCATCTTCTTTTCTTTTTGGTATTTTCTGATTTTTTTTATTTTTTTTTTGGATTTTTGGGTTTTTCTGATTTTTTTTGGATTTTTGGCGATCTGGTGTGCAGAACGGAGCTGGGAGCGGCGCTGGCTGAAGCCTGAGCGGCGCTAGATAGCAGGTAGCAGCGCTGGATCTGCACAGGTGCAGGTCCAGCGGCGCTGGGGGTTGTGGAGCGGCGCTGGGATGCCCAGATGCATTCCCAGCGGCGCTGGAGGTCTCCTAGCGGCGCTTTTGACTCCTGTACGTGTTCCGACGTCTGATTTCTTCAGCGATTTGATGCTCGAACTCCCCCACACTTAGCTTTTGGCCAAGTGCATGGTTTCCTTCAGACTACAAAGCAATATACTCCTGCACACTTCAATCATAAAATAAAAATGGAAAATAACAACCTAAAACATAAAAATAAAAATAAAAACAAAATATGATTGCAATAAGTTACTTGTTTCCTCGATCCATTGAAAGCTTGCATCTGTGAATATCAAAACATACTCATAAAATAGATCACAAATGATAAAATTTAAAACAATCACTCAATTGCAATTAGTCACATATTCCTAGATGAGGATTCATCGATTTGTACTTTGGGAGCTGGGTCAGCTTGAGTTGGCACAACTTGCACAGGAACAGCTTGGGAGGACTTTCTTTTCTTTTCAACTTTCTTATCTTTTTCAACACCAACATCCTTCCTTATATCTCCCATATCAGCATTAACAGTCTCCCCCTTAATTGTATCACTCTCCTTTTCAGTTTCTTCATTCAATTTTCCAACAGTTTCACCACCAGACTCAGATTCTGGTCTTTTTATCTCTTACACTTTTTCTTTCTCAGCTTCCACCCTAGAACCATGCACAACCAATCTTCTATCATTTAGTGCTTCCTCAGCTCTGGCCTTATTCTGTCTCTCTTTCAATCTTTCAAGGTATTCTTCAATGTCCTTGTCAACCTGAGCTTTTTGCCTTTCTCTTTCCAGCTCCATTTCAGCTTCACTCATTGCACTCCTCTTTCTCTTAGTAGCATTCTTCTCCCCCTTTTTGTCATCATCAGCAGGGAAAGAGCTTACTGGAGTAACGAGGAAGTCTTTGAGATCCTGGTTGATCAAGTCAATTTTGACATTGGTGAGACAGCAGGCTCTTCTTAGCTCAACATAATCCTCATGGAGGAGTTTTATCTTGGATTTAACACCCTTAGAAACTTCAATCAGATCATTCTTGAAATCTGCTTGTGACTTGTTTGCAGATCGAAGTTCTATGGTGACCTCCCTTTTAAACTTGGTTGCAGCATTCTCAATCTGACCCAAAGTACTCTTGTTTCTTTCATTCTCTTCATTTACTTCCGTTGTAAGACTATCAAGAGACTCTGTCAGTTTGCTCTGGTTCTGCTGCATCAAATCAACTGCTTTCTTAACATAATCTTCCAATGCAGTCTGATCTTGACTCAGCTTATCCACTTTCTTATCCGTCAAATCCTGATCCTTTTGGATCTTTTCCAAGCATTCGGTCAGCTTTGAGCTCTCAACCTTAGAGGTTGAAATGAACTCAGTGAGTTGACCCACCACATCTGAAAATGAGATAGTGGCAGCTTGGGAAGAACTTGCAGTTGGCTTAAAAGCCACTGACTCTGGAAAGAGCAGCATGCAATCCTTAATATCAGGGTCATTGGGCATATTTAGAAGGGGGTGAAGGTTTAAGGAGTTTTGGAACATTTGCTCATGAGAGTGAGTCTCATGAGTGGATCTATCAGAATTGATGATGAGTTGGTCAGCCTGAGAAAGATTAACGTTAAGTTCAGGCTGAGGGCCAGTGGGAATGTGTTGATCTAGATTTTGATCAACTCCTCCACTGGCATCTTCCATCAGAGCATCCCTTGAGGATGGATGGGCAAACTCATCATCGAATGAAGAATCACTTCCGGAGATAGTGATCAGATTCTCATTGACATCGTGAGGACCATCAATGGTTCCCTTTGCTGCACAAGGGGCTGACATGAATGCCTTTAAGACAGCCAAGTAACCTGCAGAATCCCTCTGTCCAAGGACAGATGCAGATACAGACTCTGCAGGTGTAATGTTTTGTGCATTTGATTGCCCTTCAACAGAGGTGTGTTGTTGCACCAAAGTATCCTTAGGGAGAATTGAGGCCTGTACCCCTCCTTGTGATATAGAAGGGGCATTAGCAGCCTGTGCAGACTCAGAGTGTAAGATAGAAGGAGTCTGATCAGCTTGGGGAGGAGAAGCAATGTCACCAATGCGTTCGATACTTCTCTCCTTAGGCTGACCATCCTCAGAAATAATGTGCATTGACTCTGACTCACTTTGGATCTGGGCTAGATCCTCTGTTACCCCTTTAATGATATCATCAACCTTTTGGGAGGCTGATGATGGTGAATTCGGTTTAGACACAGTATGACCTTGGGAGGAGGTCTTTCTTTCAATACCTTCACCCTGTTTGGAGGGTTAGGTAGCAGTAGGTGTTCCCTTTAACTCTTCTACACTCTTTTGGGAGAGTGCAGATGGGCGTGGTGTTTTCGTCTTGTCAGTTTGGGTGACACGGACAGCTTTGGAACGTTCCTTAACTTTCCCTGCACCTCGGGGGATATCAAGAGTAGATGTTGCATTATCAACCCCAGAAGCTGACACAGATTTCTTGAGCGATCTTTTCTTTTTGGCCTTGTGAGGTACTAAGTCCTCAACAAGGGGTCTTTTAGAATCGGATTTTGAGCGAGTGGACGAAGGTGTGGCTAGGGAGGCTGATGTTTTGGCCAACCCTTCACCCTCTTTTGTAGGAGTAGAATGTTGAATAGATTCAGAAGAGTTTGAGGGTTCAGAAGCATGTGTACCTGGGTTCCCCTGATTAGCAGATTGAGTGTTAGACCCAGATCGCGTCGAAGAAGAAAATCAAGGTAGATCTGCATTGCTCGGGTCAGACCCTGCACAGATACCTTGGGACTATTGAAGATGTTGTTGTTAATAGGCTTGCATTCCACAGTCTGACCAGTTGCCAGACTGTAATCATTGTCAAGTATTGCCTCAATGATAAGAGCAAGAATCCTACCATAAGGTATGGTAAGACTTTTCTTATGAACGCGATCAACAAGGTCCTTAAACATTAAGGCAGCAAAATCTATTCTGGTCATGGTGACCATTGCATGAAAAATCTGCAATTCTAGGACATTAGGCTGATCAAAGCTGCCTGCCTTTACTTGTAAGGTTTTCGAAATTGTGCTCAATAAGTAGTTCCAAATACCAGTTAAATGTTTCATTTTAACCACTGAAGCCAATGGACCAGTATATCCAACTTCTTGTAAAACATTTTTGGCTTCAGTATGAGACACAACAACATCATATTCATCATCAGGCATATATGACAGCTCAAAAGCAGACCTAAGCCTCTCGTAAGAAATATATACCTTTTTCTTACCATTGAGGATTGAGCCATAGATTGCAGCATCTCCTTTCTTATTCTGTTTCACAACACAGCTCGCCCAAAATTCACGCAAAAGATATTGAAACACCCAGTTTGGCTTCTCAATCATCACCTTGCCGAATGGATGATGCCATAAGAAAGCCACAATCTCATCGTATCCTTTTGCCCATGAAGGAGGATGAATATTGGCATAAACCAGACTACCAATCTTGATTTTACCAGTATCAAGATCAGCCGGAACCACTACTACCTTATCTCCTACCACATAAGGTGAAAGCTTATTGGCGCTTATCAGAGCTGGGTATAGACTTTCAGGTTCAGAACTAGATGGAGAATCATTAGAATGAATAGAAACAGATGATGATGCCATTTTGAAAACAAATTTTAGAAGAAATTAAATTTAATAAAACAGTAATCAGATTTGAGAGAAAAAATTGATTTTAAGAAAATATGAACAAGTGATTTGGAATTTAGGTTAAATGAAAGTTATATACAAAACCCAAAATATCTTATTTGAAAAAGTTGGATAGAGAAAGATTTTGATTGGAGGATCAACAAGTAGTGGTGGTACTTTTTCAGTAACCGGCTGTCACCACTACACGTGTCACACTCCAATAGGATCAGCATGTACACTAAATAAAATAATGAAAGTAATAAAACGCACTGAGATATTTAATAACAAAAATAACCACGAAGCTGGGTCAGACTCAGCTTACCTCTTTCACTTGAAATGCACCAAGTGTGAAAGGGTAGTCTGGGTCTGACACAGCTTACCCTCAAAATTTTAGTATAACTCTAAGGGGTCAGATTTGCTATTACTTAGCTCACTACATTCTACAAATTAAGCATACCTAGCTTACTTATGAGGTAGTTGAACCTTGATTCATCCAATGGCTTTGTGAACAAGTCAGCAAGCTGATTGTCTGTTGGAATGAAGTGGAGTTCAACATCTTCTTTCATTACATGATCCCTGATGAAATGATATCTTATATCAATGTGCTTGGTCCTTGAATGAAGCACAGGATTGTTTGAAATTGCTATGGCACTAGTACTGTCACAAAAGATTGGAGTTTTTGTTGCAGTGACACCATAGTCTTGAAGCTGATATTGCATCCAAAGAATTTGAGAGCAACAACTTCCTGCAGCAACATATTCAGCTTCTGCAGTGGAGATAGAAACTGAATGCTGCTTCTTGCTGGACCAGCTTACAAGTCTATTGCCAAGCACTTGACAAGCTCCTGAAGTACTTTTTCTGTCAATCTTACAGCCTGCAAAGTCAGAATCTGAATAGCCAATTAGATCAAATCCTGAGTCTTTGGGATACCAAAGACCCAGATTGGGACAACCTTTAAGGTATCTAAAGATTCTTTTCACAACCTTAAGATGAGATTCCTTAGGACTAGCTTGATATCTTGCACAAAGACATGTAGCAAACATAATATCTGGTCTACTAGCAGTTAAGTAAAGTAATAATCCTATCATACCCCTATAAGCTGTGATGTCAACAGATTTGCCATTTTTATCCTCATCCAGCTTATCACCAGTTCCCATAGGAGTTTTCATAGGTGAGCAATCACTAAACCAAACTTATTTAAGAGATCTTTAACATACTTTCCTTGGTTTATGAAAATTCCATTTTTAGTCTGTTTAACTTGTAAACCCAGAAAATAGTTTAGTTCTCCCATCATGCTCATTTCATACTTTTTAGACATTAATTCAGAAAACTTTTTGCAAAGTCTTTCACTACTAGACCCAAATATTATATCATCTACATAAATTTGTACAAGCAGGATATCACCATTATACTTTTTCACAAACAAAGTCTTGTCAGCATTACCTCTTTTGAAGTTATTAGCCAATAAGAATTTAGACAGAGTATCATACCATGCCCTTGGAGCTTGCTTCAACCCATAGAGAGCCTTGTCAAGCTTGAACACATGGTCAGGAAACTTTGAATTTTTAAAACCAGGAGGCTGTTCAACATAGACTTCTTCTTCCAATTTTCCATTAAGAAATGCACTCTTCACATCCATTTGATAGACTTTGAAGCCCTTGTGAGCAGAGAAGGCTAAGAACATTCTGATTGCCTCTAATCTTGCCACTGGTGCAAAAGTCTCATCATAATCAATTCCATCCTCTTGTCTGTAACCAAGAGCTACCAATTTTGCTTTGTTTCTGGTCACAACTCCCCTTTCATCCATTTTGTTTCTATAGACCCACTTGGTTCCAATCACAGTCTTGTGATGAGGTCTTGGAACAAGTTCCCAAACCTTATTTCTTTCAAACTGTGTTAGCTCATCTTGCATTGCATTTACCCAAGAGGGATCTTCCAGAGCTTCATCAACCTTAGTTGGTTCCATCTTGCTTACAAAATTGACAAACATACAAAAGTTGCCTGTTGCCTTTCTTCTTGTTTTCACACCAGAGAGTGGATCACCAATGATTTGGTTAATTGGATGACTCTTTGTCCATCTTGTAACTGGGACAATGGACTGATTCAGATTAGATGGTTCAGCATGATCAGCTTGAGGAAGAGGCTGGTCAGCTTGGACAGGAATGGAGGAGTCTGAACCAGTTGGAGAGTCATTTAATGGATTCTGAACAATAACTTCAGTAGGAGTAGGATCAGCTTGTGCATCTTCAAAGATTGGAACATCTTCTTCTTCTTCAATGAGTTGCTCCCCCTGAGTTTGAGCATTATTAGCTCCAACTGGAGGATTTGTTGGAGGCTCATTCTTAGGTACAGCCAGTTCTTCAAAATTGAAGTCTTCATCTTCAGGAGGAGAGCAGTCTGGCTTAGAACAACCTTCATCAATGCTTACATTTACAAAGTTCTCAATTGTTTTAGTTCTCTTGTTGTACACTCTGTAGGCCTTCATCATTGTTGCATATCCAAGTAGGATACCTTCATCTGATTTCTCATCAAACTTTCCAAGATGGTCTTTCTGATTCAGAATATAGCAAGGACTTCCAAACATTCTTAGGAAACCAATCTCAGGTTTTCTCCCCCTAAGAAGTTCATATGCAGTCTTCTGGTGTCTTTTTACAATGAGGGATCTGTTCTGGGTAAAGCAAGCTGTGTGTACTGCTTCAGCCCAGAAATGAGACTTGACATTGTTTTAAGCCATCATGGATCTGGCAGCTTCAATGAGAGTTCTGTTTCTTCTTTTCGCAACACCATTTTGTTGAGGAATTCTGGCAGCTGAGTAGACTTGTGAAATTCCCTTTTCACTGCAGAATGAATTAAGAGTGATATTCTTGAATTCAGTACCATTGTCACTCCTTAATTGCCTAACAGGCCTTTTGTAGAGAATTTCAGCTTGCTTGATGAAATGAATAATGCTATCAGCAGCTTCACTCTTGTGTCTTAGAAAGAAAACCCAGGTGTATCTTGAATACTCATCAACAATTACCAAGGAGTACCTCATTACAGTGAATGATGGAGTACTAATTGGTCCAAATAAGTCCATATGAAGCAGATCCAAACAATTATCAATGGTTGAGCATGTTTAGACTTAAAAGTAGCTTTATGTTGCTTGCCTTTCTCACAAGCCCCACACAGCTTGTCCTTCTCATAATTGATCACTGGAAGACCAGACACCAACTCTTTCTTACACAGCTTGTTGATGTCTTTGAAATTCATATGAGACAGCCTTTTATGCCACAACCAATTCAGCTCATCTTGAGACTTTGACATGAAACAGACTTCTCTTGTGACAGTTGGATTTCTCATGTCAAAAGAATACAAAGACTCATCCCTCTTTTCAATCAGAACCACATTGCCTTCTAAATCAAGAACAATACCCTTATCAGACCTGAATCTCACTTCATAACCAGCATCACACAACTGACTCACACTGATCAGATTGTGCTTCAAACCATTTACATATGAGACTCTTCTGAAAGTAAGAGGACCATTTGAAAGAACACCAAAACCTTCAGTCTTTCCTTGAGAATCATCTCCAAAAGTAACATTAGAACCAGCGCGAATCCTAAAGCTACATAGCAGGGACTTACATCTGGTCATATGCTTGGAACATCCACTGTCCAAGTGCCAGGTATTATCGTTCATGACTGCCCTGCAATTATGATAAGAGATTAGTTCTTTTTGGGAACCCATCCAAGGATGGGTTCACCAGAGCTGACCTTCTGGTCTGACTCAAAATGGGTAACTAAACACAGACTCTTATCACATTTTGAAACCCATTGTTGTTTGGTCTGTCCTTTACCAGATTCAAAGTTCTTTCTAGCAACATTCAGAGTTTCTTTCTGAACAAAACCTTTGCCTATTCCAGCTTTCTTACATCCAGCTCTCAATTTTCTTTGATCAACAGTTTTTGGATCAGACACCTTCTTAAGAAAATTGGTTTTCATTGACACCTTATCAGTTCTGGACTCAACATATTTTAAGATCATCTTTTCAGAATCAGATTTGGTGTTACTTGAAACAGACTCAGATTTTGCTTGTGACTCATTTCCTAGAGAACCAGACTTCTTACTCTTTAAAAGTTTTATTTTCTCTTTAGGAACACTGTGATCTCTATCCTTTCTTTTATTTCTCTTTAGGAACACTGTGATCTCTATCCTTTCTTTTATTTCTCTTTAAACTATTCTTGTTTGTTTTAGTCTTTGAATCTGACACAGATTGGGTAATGGTCAGCTTGGACAAGTTAAGACTTTCCTCAGGTTTTAACTCAACAACCTGATCAGCTTCAGACACAGCTTCAGCAATGGTCTGACCCATAGTTTCAGGATCTTTAAACCCAATACCAGATTTCTGAACCAACTTAATTGGTTTAGAAATTGTCTCTTTGGTTTGGACTTTGGGTGGTGAAGGAGGCTGATAACAAGGCTCCATAGCACATACTTCTGCAATGGCTATGGCCCTATCATAATCACCATCAAAGATAGCTTGGATCTGATGAGGTATTTGTTCATTTACACATTTAGCAACTCTTTTAGAGCTTATACACCATGTTTCAGTAATCTGTTTAACCTTTAAAAACTTTTCTTCTGTAGTTTTAGCTTCTTTAATCAAAATGGAGTTTAATTGCTTTTGAGCTTTAACCTCAGATTCTAGTTTTTCAATGGTGTGACTCTTAGAGCTGTTATCAAGTTTCAAAACATGTATTTCCTTTTTGAGTTCTTGATTAAAGTGTTTTTGTAGTAACACCTCATCACCAAGTTTGTTCAGTGTGGTCAGCTTCTCATTATCAGATAGATTGGAAAAAGAAGTTACCTCAGGTGGAGCAGTCTGACTGGTGGATGCCTGGTGAGCTGACTCAGATTGCTGTTGTATTTTCACCAGATCTTCAGCAAATCTTTGAGTAGCTTCTTTAGCCATGAAACACTTGGCATCTTTGTACAGCTCATCATCAGATGATGTGGCACTTTCAGCCCAGTCTTTGGCTACCAGACTCTTCTCATTTTTGTTCACCTTCTCAGTCAGCTCAACTACTTGTGCTTTCAAGGCTTTGTACTTAGTCTTGAGCTTAGAGTATTTTTCACCTCTTCCACCTTTGGCTGGCACAGCTTGAGCAGTTTCTTTGGATCTGCAATCTCCAGCCATATGTCCAGTCTTGCCACACTTGTAACAAGTGACCTTGGACATATCAAATGGCTTCTTGGTCTTGTCAGCTTGGCCACCTCTTCCTTTTCCTTTAAACTTATTAAAGGATCTCCTTCTGATCCTCTCAGCCAACATAGCTACTTCATTAGCTAGTTCATCACCATCAGATTCATCACATTCAGATTCAGCACAAACAGAGTTAGGATTAGACATCACAGGAATATCATCATTAACACAAGGAATGATCTCACTACTAATTGAACTAGGGTGTTCAGTCATAGAAGCAACAAGTGCAGCAGCAGGCTGACTATAAGAATCACCCATAGCAATTAACTTTTCAGCCTCTGAACATTCTTGGTTATGAAGCAAACCAAAAAGTCCAGGGAAATCAAGATCATGATAAACAGAACTTAATTTAACAGAAGAAATATAGTTGTTCCATTTAGGTGGTAATGAATCAAGAAATTTTCTCTTTAAAACCTCATTTTTCTTATTAATTCCAACAGCAGCTAAATCATTTACCAAGGCATTAAAGCGGGTATGAGTGTCAGTCAAGGATTTATTTCTCAAAGAGAAAAATCTCTCATACCTCCTGGTCAATGTAGTAATTGTGGATTACATGGAGGTAGAGCAACCCTCAAACATAACAGTCAAAGTACCCCACATTTTCTTTGCTGTTGAACACATTTTAATTGAATGGTAAAGGTCTTTGGGCACAGCTTGGACAATGAAATTTCTAGCCTTCACATCCAAGTTTTCCAACCTTCTATCCTCATCCCCCCAATCTGCCTTGTCCTTAACAATTAGATTTGACTGTGGCAAGAATGGTTGGTTGACCTTCCCTGACCACAGCTTCTACCACAATGGTCTGTGTAGGAACATAAGGACCATCCGCAAGGATGTCAGGCATATTGTTATCGATGGATTCAAGGAACAAAGACATTCTACCTTTCCACCCACTGAAATCATCTTTGTCAAACATGGGTGGTCGGGTTGAAGAACCATTATCTATATATGATGACATAATGCTTCACTATAAATGAAAATATGCAAGGATCAAGTCAAGTTAATTCTCAACCACCGCTCTGATACAAATTGATACGTCCCACGGTGTATCAATATACCAAAGTATATTGAACACAGAACAGTTGTAGAGGGGGGTGAATACAACTTTTCACAATCTTTACAAACTTTTAACAAAAAACGTTTTAAGATTCAGTTTATGAATATTAAGCAAGTAAGTAAAGAGCAGGAATCATTAAAACAGTAAAGCAGTAAAGAGTTAAAAACATTCTTGAACACAGATTGTTATTTTCAAATGTAATCCTTTATTAAGAAATAATCTATACAAAGAACTACAGGGTTGTTGCGGAATAAAGATAGCCTATAGATATCTAAACAACCCTATGAAATGACAAACAACAATCAATAAGTTTCAGCTCAAGAGAATCAGCCCAAGCTGATCTCGTACAGACTAAGCTGTGTGTAAGAGCAGAGAAACTAGTGTGAAGAATGATTCTCAGGAAAATGCCACACATATGCAATCCATGAATGAGGCTTTTATAGGCACAAACGCTCCTTCATTAGGTGTCCGTTGCAGCTACGTGTTCTTCAATCAGTGGTTGATAAAGGAATAATCAATCGTGCCTTTCATGGTACTTGTGGTCCCCCACGTACTGACGCACATTCTTTATCTACCAATAGGAGTATGGACATGCATATGTAAAACAACCACCAACCTGGATCCTAGGAATCTTCCTAGTCACATCATTTGTCCTTATCTTCAATCCAGGTTGTTATCTTCACTTGATTGTCAGACACAGATTGGGCCGTTTGTCAAAGCACCAATCTGCCTAAGTGTTTCCAAGCTGACTGCTAATCCCAAGCTGTCTTCCACTAACATCTTGATCTTCTATCTTCAATCCTCCTCTTCGACTTGGACTGAATGCTAATACATTGTTGATGCAGCTTGAATAAAACTTGCTTCCATAAGATATTACAATTACAAGTATGAAGCATGATCTGGGTCAGAAACAGATCGTAAGCTGTGTCAGCTTAGTCTGACCCAGATCAGATTACAAGAACCAAATATTACTAAGTGTTTATAGGTCAGATTTGTCATCATTAAATTTACAATAAACATTGGGACTCAACAACCAATATAAAAGTGTGAAAAACTAAATTAAACTACTTAAACTAAAAATGAAAAAGAAAATATTTTTGGATTTTTAAATTTTAAGAAAATGAAAATACTAGCTAAATTAACTAACCCTAATTTTGACCTAATTTGACTTCTAAACCTAAATGACTTAAACTAAGTACTGAAAAGTAACTACTTCGTGCCGAAACACAAAATAGGATCGAATTACACTACTAAACTAAGAATGCGTCGCGTCCCCGGCAGCGGCGCCAAAAGCTATGATGATGTCTGTTTTTATTTCTGCTTTTAAATTTATAATTGTTGTACAAGTAATTATCTGAAAACACACACACTTACGAGCAGAGAACCCGGTCAGTGTAGTATAGTCAAGTGATAAGTTACAGGATCGTTCGCAGGGATGCTTGCACTACCTAATCTAATAATATGTGTAATTCTAGAGGTTGTGGGGTTGTCACGATTTCCTATTAAACTAATTAAAAATACTGAAAAGTAAATAGAAGCCGCAACCGCTTATTCAGCGAGAGGCTTAGTCTGAAAATAGTTTGGAAAAAGCAAATAACAGTAATTAAATTAAAATACTTGTTTGGCATCTCCGATCTCATGGTAAGACCAAATACTATTCTATCTACTTGCTAGACTGTTGGAAACTTAATCACGGCTCAGATTCTCGTTAGATTCACTTTGCCTAATTAACTAGTGCTGTCGCTAGACTCACACTACCCTATAAACAAATTCTCGTTAGATTCATTGTTTAAGCATTAATGACCTAAAGTTCGTGTTACTAATTCATCTTTTAGTTATCCGACTCTTAAGCCATGACCAGATAGTAATTATCTCCGGTGACCACGGTGCTCGTTTCCAAGTCAAAGGATCGCGTCTGACATTGTTAAGCATCATGTTCTATTCATCCTAATTACTATGGTTCTGGATCCCTCGGTTACAAGTGAATCACCTTTTACAACTAGTTAAAGACCGACTAGTGTTTTCCATCCTTATGTATTAATCCTAGTGTATGATTATAGACCGGTCATCAGAATTAAACTAATACATGCAGATATAGAACCGATAATAATATGAAGAACTAGTAAAACATGGATCTACGATAAACAGTAAAACACACTCCAACAGATTCTAACAAATAAAGTAAAACAATAAACGTCTACATGATCACATTGATCCAAACAAGTATTCAGCCTACTAGCCCGACATTATTAAAGGAATCACAAAGTTTGAAAAGATGAAAGACATTGTTTACCAACTGAAAGTAAAATAGAAAAGTAGATCTAGACCGAGGATGAAGATCGGAAGGTGTTAGAAGCTCCAAAACCTCCTCGGAATCTGCAAAGTCGACCTAGGGTTGAATATGGGCGGCTAGGGCTGCTGAATCGGCTCTCTCCTACGGTTTTGAGGGTTAGTTCGACTTAAATAGTGAAATAAGTCGGTTGCTGATCTGGGCCGCCCAGCGGCGCTGGGACTGGGCCAGCGGCGCTGGGGTGAGGTGAGCGGTGCTAGTGATTGGCCAGCGGCGCTGGCAGGGTTGCCAGCGGCGCTGGTAGCTCCTGCTGCAGTTTGTATTTCTTCGTTCGGCTCCTGAATCACCTCCTTGTGTCTTGTAACTTCATAGGCCTTCATCTTGAGTTACTTGATGTCATTTACCCTCTCTCACATCTTCCGTGAACCTGCATAAACATATGACTCATTAAGTGCCAATAGTTCCGGAATATTAACTCATTTTAGACATAGAAATGAGGCCTTTCGATAGGGGTTTTTATCACAAAATGGACGCTCATCAGTGATCACGTCGCAGGGTCAAGGTCTAGATAGATCCGCATCACCGGGTCAAGGTCTAGAGAGATCCGTGATCACGTCGCAGGGTCAAGGTCTAGATAGATCCGCATCACCGGGTCAAGGTCTAGATAGATTCGCATCACTGGATCAAGGTCTAGACAGATCCGTGACCACGTCACAAGGCCAAGGTCTAGACAGATCCGCATCACCGGGTCAAGGTCTAGATAGATCCGCATCACCGGGTCAAGGTCTAGATAGATCCGCATCACCGGGTCAAGGTCTAGATAGATCCGCATCACCGGGTCAAGGTCTAGATAGATCCGCATCACCGGGTCAAGGTCTAGATAGATCCGCATCACCGGGTCAAGGTCTAGATAGATCCGCATCACCGGGTCAAGGTCTAGATAGATCCGCATCACCGGGTCAAGGTCTAGATAGATCCGCATCACCGGGTCAAGGTCTAGATAGATCCGCATCACCGGGTCAAGGTCTAGATAGATCCGCATCACCGGGTCAAGGTCTAGATAGATCCGCATCACCGGGTCAAGGTCTAGATAGATCCGCATCACCGGGTCAAGGTCTAGATAGATCCGCATCACCGGGTCAAGGTCTAGATAGATCCGCATCACCGGGTCAAGGTCTAGATAGATCCGCATCACCGGGTCAAGGTCTAGACACACCCACACCAGGGGCAGGGCCCGGATAGACCCACGATGACCTCTCACAGCCAAGATGCAAATAGGCCGATAATCACCCCATCCGAGGGTCAGAACAGCTTCTTATTTACACCACTCCAAGGTCAGGGCCAGGGACAGAACAGGTCAAACACCACCCCGCCCAACCAAGGAACATCACGGGCCCCTGGAGATACTAATGGAGCATCGTCATCAGCAGAGCACGAAATGAATGATACATACGTGCAAGCTAATTACGATGTGCTAAATACAATCATGCATCGTCTAAGAGAAACGGGTCAGATCTACAACGTTACTAGAAATCTAGAAAACGACTATGACTCGGACTCGATAGATGAATACATTGAGATGGAGACCCCCTCTGGGAGGCCAAATGAAAGGATGCAGTCACAGCAAAGGAGGCGCACCCAGGCCGTCACAACTCCTGCAATAAGAACAACTGAAGCACGGATAGGAGAAAGGGATGCATCAATCAACGCCGAAGTGGAGGTCCGGAGAACACCCTACTACCTCAGCAGAACCGGAGTGCACCAAGGAGACATCAGCAAGGAGCTATGCGCCCCCGGAGGGATACAATACACCCAGATTACGATTCATACGAATGGGAGGATCCAGAACCGGTAGACTTATCTCACCTGGTAAATACGGACAACCCATTTTCCATTCCATAGCTATACAACATTTGGGGTACTACGATGGAAAAAGCAATCCGGATGACTTCTTAAAGAAGTTCGTCGGGGCAGCTCTGATCCAAAGATGGGATATGCCAACCACATGCCACGCATTCTCCTACTCACTAACAGACGATGCGCGGGAATGGATTGACGGCCTACCCAAGAATAGCATTGATAGCTTCGAGGTGCTCAAAAACAAATTCAGGTCCCAGTTCAGTATGCAAAAGAAGCACAAAAAAACTCATATTTCTGTGCACAATATTAAGAAAAAAGAAGACGAAAAGACAAGGGACTTCATTGTCAGGTATACTAATGAAACCTAACAAGTACGGACTACCGGAGAGTCAAAGAATCTCAGGGCTCATCCACGGACTCCGCACAATAGAGCTCATTGAGCACCTAAGCACTGATCTACCTGAAACATACGATGGGTTAACCGATAAAGCCCATATCTGGTTGGATGGAAGGGAAACAACGAACGTCGATTACTCCTCAGGAAGAAAAAGGAAGGAGTACGGAGGAAACGGAAGGTTCCCCCGGTATACACGAGACGACAACCAGTGGGCAGGGAGAGACAGAGACAGTGGGATCGACATCCTGTCCAGTCTCACAAAAACCCCAAAGCAGATTTTGGCTACGGAGCGAGTTGCATCCACTTTCCCGATCCCAAACAAACTTATAACAAAAAAGAAGAATATGGATAAGTACTGTGAATACCACAGAGACCATGACCATGACACTAACAATTGCAGAAACTTAAGAAGAGCATAGAAGAAGCTGTAGAATCGGGAAAGCTAGACCATCTGGTCAAAGGAATCCGCCAAGCAACAAGGATAAAGAATGAAGAGAAAGTAGAGAAAACAGCGCCAACACAGATCCTCATGATACACTCCGAGGTACATAGAGAGCACCCACATGAACAGAATTACCAGTTCCCTCCACTGGGGCAGATAGTACCATCTAGCAGGCCAATCGTCATTGAAGCTACGATTGCAGGGGCCAAAATGAGGAATGTCCAGATAGATAGGGGAAGCGAATGTGACATCCTCTATGAAAATTACTTTTCCGAGTTGCCAAGAAGTGTCAGAGAAAACCTAAGAAAAGTGGAAAAACCACTAACAGGATTCGTAGGAGAACGAATATGGCCAATTGGAGAGCTAAGGACAGAAGTAACAATAGGAAAATATCCAAAATGGAAGACAGAAAGAATCACCTTTATGGTCATACCAGCAAACTCTGACAACAATGCAATACTTGGAAGAGAAGCAATGAGGAAGTTCGGGATGATAGCGTCCACAATCCACTCACAAATAAAATTTCAAAGTGAGTCAGGGATAGCAACATTATCATCTAACCCGATCAATGAACAAAGAAAATATGAAGAAATCTGAAGCTCAGTAGATGAGAGAAGCAGGAGGGCTCCGATGCAGCCAGAAAGAAAACAGCGCCAACACAGATCCTCATGATACACTCCGAGGTACATAGAGAGCACCCACATGAACAGAATTACCAGTTCCCTCCACTGGGGCAGATAGTACCATCTAGCAGGCCAATCGTCATTGAAGCTACGATTGCAGGGGCCAAAATGAGGAATGTCCAGATAGATAGGGGAAGCGAATGTGACATCCTCTATGAAAATTACTTTTCCGAGTTGCCAAGAAGTGTCAGAGAAAACCTAAGAAAAGTGGAAAAACCACTAACAGGATTCGTAGGAGAACGAATATGGCCAATTGGAGAGCTAAGGACAGAAGTAACAATAGGAAAATATCCAAAATGGAAGACAGAAAGAATCACCTTTATGGTCATACCAGCAAACTCTGACAACAATGCAATACTTGGAAGAGAAGCAATGAGGAAGTTCGGGATGATAGCGTCCACAATCCACTCACAAATAAAATTTCAAAGTGAGTCAGGGATAGCAACATTATCATCTAACCCGATCAATGAACAAAGAAAATATGAAGAAATCTGAAGCTCAGTAGATGAGAGAAGCAGGAGGGCTTCGATGCAGCCAGAAAGAAAAACAAAGGCCCCAGAAACAGCAAAGTTTAAAAGAAGAACACGCAGAAGGAATAGAGGGGCCAGGAAAAACAATGCACCAAGGAACTTCGGTGAAAAAACGGAGGGTCAGAAAGACCTCCGTCAAAAGGTAAACTACCTAAAAAGGCAACGGGATAAGTCGATTAGCTACCGGATAAGTCCCAAGAAAGAAAGCTAGCAGCTAGGAACTTTACTATGTAGTGTCCTCCTGCCAATTATTTTTAAATAAATAAAGCTTTCAACATATTTTTAAGATCGATCAATACATTTTAAACGCGCGTAAAAAAAAGACTTCATGTAAATGTTCAAGGGGACGCCCATTAAGACATTCATGAAGCAACAAAAAGAGCCTCCCCATAATAAAAAGGGAACGGCCAAATATAAAACCACTCAGAGACGGACTCGTTATAACGAAGAAGTCAAGGGTATGGTTAAGAAATTTCAAGTACCAAAAGCATATATATATAAAAACCTTCCCCAACACAAAAGGGAGGTTAACAAAGGTAAAAAAAAATTGTTCAAAGGCACTCAGGCCATTAATAGGAAAGATTGTTCAAAAGACCACATCAGTTCACCAACAAAGTTTCAAATTCACAAGATACCAGAGGAGTCACGGAGTAATCTGCAGCAGATCAGAAGGGGAAGCTTCAGGGTTGGATGCTAATCTACGAAGGTATGCAGAGTCAACATTAGCCAGTTCATCCAATGCAGAGTCCAGATGCTCAGCTGTATCTTCAGGAATATTACGTCCTTCCAGATCTATAATACCTTCACCAGCCAAAGCACGCATCAACCCTGCTTCTGCGTCAACCCTGTTCTCATTGAAGACCTTCGACAGAAGCGCACCAACTTCAGGACCATTCAGGAAAGACTTGCAGACATGGGGAATAACTTCAACAATCAATCTCCCATACTTCCCAGATTGTTCTGCAAGTGCATCTTGTGCCCTCTTCAGCAGCACATCCTTTTCACGAATCTGGTCTGTAAGAGCATCCACCTCCTTCTCCTTCTCCGCAATGACCCTCTGCACAGCTCCACGCACGGTATCCAATTCAGATTGAAGAGCCCCACAGCCCACCTCTAGCTCAGTTGCCTTCACTTCAAGAGCATGCTTCTCCGACATCAGCCTCTCATATTGCTCCTTCGATGGCCCAGATTCCTCAGAAACCTCCCGCAACCTTGCATCCAGAGCACTACCAACAACAGCACTACAGAATATTGAACGGTTAAAGAAGGCAGAAAGCTCTGGGATCTCCATATTCATCAGCCCACTGACCCATCCAGAGGGAGCGATACTCTGAAGAGAGCGATGACACAAAGCAGCATCTAGAGCCTCCCCAAAAGGGTCGAAGGCTGCACAGAAAACAGATAATCAATAACAAGTGAAGGAATAAACAAAGGAAAGACTAAGAAGAACCTACAAGTAGATTGCTCGGGCACTTCAACATTCCTGGTTTTCCATTTCTTCGATCGGGAACTACTGATACCCTTGGACGATTTCTTCCTCTTCTTCAAACGGCTGGCAACAGTGTTCTCCTGGGCAACATCTTCTGCATCTTCACCAATACCATCAGACACATCCACTACAACCTGCTCTTCAACAACCCGCTCCTGAGCCAAAGGAACAGGTGTCTCGGCCAGCACCTCTGCAGAAGAACCCTCCTGTATAACAGAGGATGGGGTAGAGGGTGGAGCAAGATGTTAGAAATATAAATTAGTGGTGTTTAATTGTAAATAGAGTTACATTTGATTTTATTGTTAAAGTACAAGGGGTCTAGGTGAAACTTATATTAGTCATATATAAACCCCTTGTAACTAATCATGTAACTAAGCCTTTGACATTATTCCATAGTTACATCTCACTAAGATATACTTTCTCTCTCCTCCCTATCATCTTCAACCTCCCTTTCACACACAAACACACTTTTCACACACTAACCTAAAACCTCCATTAATACATCAATTAAGCTCAAGTTTGTTTCTAACAATTGGTATCAGAGCACAATCAGAGTTGCTGAACGATCTATAAGCTTACTACAAGCTTAATTTGTGCTTAATTCTGAATTTGAGTTGTTTTTCTGAAAAGTCCATTTGCAGAGCTCACTGTTTCAGTGATTCCTGCAAATTAAGTGTGTTTTTGATTAAATTTTGTTCACTGTTCGATTTACAATTAGTTTATCTTCCTTCGCCATCAATTTCAGAAGCTAATTTCAACATTTGAGTCACTTTTGATCAAGCTCTACAAATCGCATGTTTGTGAGGGTTTGAGTTCCAGTTGAAATTAGCATCTAATTTGTTTGAGGATTTGTGCGCATTGATTTTCTGAACATTTTGATATAAAGTTCGAGCTCTAATTCGCAAAAATGAAGAAGATATCGAAGATTTACGATCTTCTCTGCAAATAGAGGTTTGGTTGAACAAAGAAGATAACCTAACCGACTATTTTGTCGTGTTGTGGTTACTAGCATTTGCAGAAGTCGTTGGCTAAAAAGTGGTTCTTACTTGAACTATTTACAGAGCATTTTGCTCGGCAAATACGTATTTCAGAATTTGGCTAAGTACTGGAAGTTCACTTACTCTAGTTGCAGAACTTTAAGTTCGGCAAATAGCTATTTTCAAGAAAGTTGGTTAAGTGAGAAGTTCACTTGTTCTATTTGCAGAGCTCATTACTCGGCAAATAAGTGTTTCAAGGATTTTTGAACAAGTGTTGAGGTTACTTGTTCTATTTGCAGAGCATTTTGCTCGGCAAATAGTTGTTTTTGAGATTTCTTGATTTGAGATTGGTGCTACTTACATTGATTGCAGAAGTTTAGCTCGGCAAACAAGTGATTTTGGGTGGTGTGACCAAGTACAAGTTCTATTTACACTATTTGCAGAGTTATTTGCTCGGCATTTAGTTGTTTTTAAGAATTTGATCACTTACACTATTTGCAGAGCATTAAGCTCGGCATTTAGTTGGTTTTTAAGAATTTGATCACTTACACTATTTGCAGAGCATTAAGCTCGGCATTTAGTTGGTTTTTAAGAATTTGATCACTTACACTATTTGCAGAGCATTAAGCTCGGCATTTAGTGGTTTTTAAGAATTTGATCACTTACACTATTTGCAGAGCATTAAGCTCGGCATTTAGTTGTTTTTAAGAATTTGGTTACTTGTACAATTTGCAGAGAACTAAGCTCGGCACTTAGTTGTTTTTAAGAATCTCAAATCAAAAAAAATTTTTCAAGAAACTTTCTCAAAACCATTTTCCATCAATATTCTTCGAGTGGGTTGAAAAATCAAAATTTTGAAATTTTGAAATTTCTTACTTGTTCTATTTGCAGAGATTTAAGCTCTGCATTTAGTTGAAATTAAAAAAAAAATCTCCAAATTTCAATTTTAATTCTTTCACTTCAATTTCAATCACAATTACCTTTCATTTCATTTCACCCTTTGCTCAACAAAATGTCAAGTCCAAGTATCTCAAATTCAGTTAAAAATGATTTCGTCTTCAATTTGTGGTTAACTTCCTCACCCAAGAAACCAACTTCATCTGAAGAAAAACTTCATAAGCCCTCCCCAAAATTATTAAAAAGCCGGGTCAACACGTTTCTATCAGATTTCATTTGTTGATTTCTCGATATTGAAGAAGACTTCATGGACCCAGTGAAGCAATGCACATCTTTACCTAACCACTCAAGTGTTTCTTAACAAATGCTTGTTTTATTCTCACGGAGATTTTCACATTTCTATTGACTCTTCATTTGGAAGACGTTGATATTGAAAAAGGGAGACACTCTGCTCCAGTCCCCGACTTCATTTGATCACTTATCGAGTCTAGAGCGTACTTGATATATCTTTCATTTGACTAGGACACATAGAGTCTTTATATGTCTTTGTGACATTGCATATCTTTGTGATATTGCCGGAACATTCGTAGTGATATCATATTATTGATATTCCACGATGATCGAATGGAAATCCTACCAATGCTAACATCTTTTCCAACGTTGAACGTAGGTATCACATTTTCATTTTATGAATTTGTTGAGTAAACGAGAAGTCTATGTGACCTCGGATTTATTTCCCAAAAGTCTTTGAGGATAGTAAGACATGGTTATTGAACGCCTTTGTGACACTGACCATGTATTACATTCTTTAAAGCAATCTATCGGTTGAAAAGCCATAGACAGACCCATTTAGAGATAATCTTTGTGCATTTCTCGATGACAATGGGAAGTCCTGAAAATAGTAATCGTATTTTTAGGCCACACCATTAATCCTTTTGATTTTTGGTTGTGTTAACGGATCATTTTTATCCGGTTTTCATTTCTCTTCACACAAACACAAAGAACACAAACACCATATAAAAATTGTTTTTTCCAACAACGCAACCTTACATTCTAGTTCACCAATAGGTTCATTAGGAATTGGGAATTGGGTTGGGTTACTTTGCTTGATTGTTGTTTGTTGGCATCTACCGTTTATGCTATCAATCATTATTGTATGATGAACACGTTTCACATTTTCATCATAAGGGGAGAAATGATTATATGATTGATAGATAGAGTTCAAGGATATAGGTAGAATTTGATTGGTAGAATTTGTTCGTTAATGATTGTTGTGTTTGGATGTTCAAAGGATCGTTAGTTTAGGTGAAGAGAGTGAATAATTATCGTGATATGTTGAGAATTGATATATTGTTTTGAGAAAGTTAAAGGATTGATTCGAGATTGAGTATATTCAAGATGATGTACATGGTCAATAATTGAAAGATTTATTGAAAAATTGACCATCGTTTGATGATTAGAAGAGTTTGAGATTGAATGAAGATTGTTCTTTTGATAGATACTTGGATTGTTAAGATTCAAAGATTGTTCATTTGAGGGGGAGCAAGAGTAAACTCATGAATTGTTAAAGATGCTCCGAAATGATTGTTTGTTCGTGGGGGAGCAAGAAATTTGAAGATAATTCGTTTAGTTGATAAGTTGCTCCAAGAAAGAAATGTTTGTTTGAGGGGGAGCAAGAATAAATTGATCAAAGAATCAAGTGTTCCAAGATGTTTATTGATTCAGAGACAAGTTAGACCAAGAATTGAAGTTTTAAAGTCAAATCAAATTTTCCGCATTCAAAAACCAAGCTTCCGCAAAGCCAAAAGAATTCAAAGTTAAATCAAGCTTCCGCAATGCCAAGAGAATTTAAAGAAAACCAAGCTTCCGCATCCAAAAGAATTCAAAGTCAAATCCAAGCTTCCGCATGCTACTCAAAGTTTGAAGTTACTTCTCAAAGCAACATCAAGTTGAAATCAACACTCAAAAGTTCAAGTTGTGAAAGCTCAAAAGCTATAAAGATTTCAAAGATGCTTCCAAAGTATTCAAAGTTGCAAGAGAAGATCAAGTCTTAGAAAGTCATCGTCAAGAATATTTGTTTGCTGAGAAGATTCAAAGTCAAGGTTGATACAAGACGTTGAAGACAATGAGAAAGCTTCAAAGTCCAATCAACATTGAAGATTTTCAACAAATGGGTTCATCATGTTATTTAAAGACCGAAGACGATGCAACATTTACAATTCAACACCAAGGGGGAGATTGTTAGAAATATAAATTAGTGGTGTTTAATTGTAAATAGAGTTACATTTGATTTTATTGTTAAAGTACAAGGGGTCTAGGTGAAACTTATATTAGTCATATATAAACCCCTTGTAACTAATCATGTAACTAAGCCTTTGACATTATTCCATAGTTACATCTCACTAAGATATACTTTCTCTCTCCTCCCTATCATCTTCAACCTCCCTTTCACACACAAACACACTAACCTAAAACCTCCATTAATACATCAATTAAGCTCAAGTTTGTTTCTAACACAAGAGCCACAGGCTTGAAGACAAGGCTGGACAACACAGGTTGCCTATCAATCATCTATTTAAAAGACATCTCTGCAGAAAAAGATACAACAAATCAAAGACCGCAATATTCAACAAACAAGGAAGAAACAAGACAAGGGAAGGAGTAACCTACCCTGACCACCATATTCAATGATGAAATCCTTTACACCATGTTCCCAAACGAAGCAACACGAGACTTAAATAAAACAGCGTCAGGATATATATAAAGCTTAATGCCATATGAAGAAAGACGATCGACATCAGACTGCCTCACACCATAAGTACTAGGAGCGCCTATGGACTTATACTTCAACCTACCTACATCCAACAAGCCCCTATGTCTAGGAGGTATCAACAAATGACCAACAAAAACAAACAAGTCCTTCCAGTCCCTAACCTCTGTACCACCAGCAATAAACAACTCACGATCACTGTTCTTCGAAACAGTAACCCAATCGCCAGACTCTTTGAGTTTATAAAAGAAGTTAAACAGCGCTACGGAAGGTTCTATACGGTTAGCACAGCAGAGGACCTGGAAAGCAATGATTTTCGCTATACCGGTCGGATGAACAGTAGATATATGGCATTGGTAGTAATCTAAGACATCCAGGAAGAAGGAAGAAAGAGGGATCCTAAGATTACCAAGGGTAAATGCCTTCACATACAAACCAACAAAGCCAGCAGGAGGATCACAAACAGATTGCCCTCTTTCCGGGAAACGGACTAAGTTAGGGTTTCGCGCAAAATAAGTAGACACAAAGTTCTGATAGGCAGAACGACTCAATACATTGGTGATACTCCTTATTCTTCTCTTCGTCATTACTAAAAAATATGGAATAAAAGAAGAAGAAGAATGACGAGTTTACCTGGCGAAGATCGACGAGGAAGCAGCGGAAGAAGATTTTTCGAAGTAAAAAGAGGCAAAAAGCCCTTTTTTGACAAAGAGTTGGTATTTATATGGGGTAATAATCACGGGTACCAACCAGTGAAAAGTTACCCCGAGTTTCATGCCAACAAGTTGTTATAAAGGGATAAGCCGTAATTAAGACTTCTGAAATAAGTAAATGCCGAATAAATGATTGATTAGCTGATAAGACGGGCAAGTTGTACACGGAGCGACGAAGCACATTTTTGAAGTCTAACCGGACATTCTGTAGGCAGCTTCTCTAGTTAGACTGAGGCTTGATGATATACCCTATACGGAGTTCCACCTCCGTACCCGAAGTAGATACGAAAACACCTTTGTACAGGTAAAAACTATTTATTTACGGAGCTCGGCCTCTAGTTAATATAATCAATCCGGAGCTCCCGAGGTAACAAATACCCAGCTCCGAGGAAACATATCAAGGAGATCAGATGAAGATCCTTTCCATGATTATCTAAAACAATATACTTAAACCCGAAGGTTCCGAATACGGCTCGTTAAGAGATCACCACGAATCTCCCTAAAAGATAAAATATATTCTTAAAAGAGGAAGAGATTTACCCTAATTCTCTTACCCACCTCTCCAAGTTTCTACCCTCTATATAAAGAGGAGATATCATACGCCACAAATCATCTCTTACGTATCATTCATACATAATACTATACCGATCCTCTAGGCTCGGTGACAAACCATAACATCAATCAGGCGTAAAGCGGCCGCAACCCTATTACCAGTTGGGAATTGCCTACAAAACACCCCCAAAATCCACACACCCCTCCGGTTGTGCCATAGTGCGAGACATTAAGGATTTAGGCAAGACGAGGGTGAATCACTAGTTGATGCATGGAAAAGGCTTAGGAAAATGATCAGAAACTGTCACGGGAATGGACTAGACAAGGACGAGATCATGGAAATTTTCTTCTATGGTTTAACCGAGAGTTCCCAAAAGGATTTAGACCTAGTCGGCGGTGGTAACTTTTTGTACAAGTCTACCAATAACGCGTACAAAATGATGGAGGATATGGTGCAAGCTAGCTTAGCTCGAGATATGGATGATAGAGATCGAGATAGGAGGACGAGAAGGACCGTGGCTAGCATTGAGAGCAGCTCCGACAATGAGGTAATTCATGAACTTAAAGCTTTATCTAACCGTTTTTCTACTTTTGAAGATAGGTTGGACATTATGGATAAAGACCTCAAGGTGATTGCACACGGGTGAAACAATTGCGGAGGAATGCACTATACCGAGGATTGTGAAGAGGAGGCTACCGACCAAGTCAATTTTGTCCAGAACCAATACCGAGGAGGCTATCAACGAGGACTATTCCAAAGAAACCCCGGTAATGCTAACTTTAATTCTAGTTATGCTAGAAATAACTTTGGTTCTTTTCAAAATAGGTGGCAAAGGAGTAATGGTCAACCCGAGCAACCAAAAGTGGAGAATGAAGTCAAGGAGGATCCGATTGTCAAGCTCACTAACATGATGGAGAAGTACATGGAAATGAATGACAAGAGGCACGACTCCTTAACAAGCTATACAAAGTCGCTCAATGAGAAGATAAGTAATCTCAATCAAAAGGTTGACGATGGAGCAAGAAATCAACAAGCCGCAATCAAGGACCTGAAAAGGAGGATAGATAGATGGATTGAGCAGAATGCAAAGAAGGAGAGCAGCTCGAGTCCAAGGCAAATCATCTAAAGCGGCTCAAGCTCAAATGAGAATGTGAACGCCATGTTCACCGAAGGTAATGACTCTACTGAGCTTTCTAATGATTTTTGTGAAGTGTCGATCAGGTACAGGTCATACGGGAGCCAAACGGAGAAGAAACAAGCAAAAACAAAAATCTAGAATCTGCCCAGGTACCACCAGCGCCGCTGGCAGCACATGCCAGCGCCGCTGGCAGCTCCGTCAGTCTAGATTCGCGCAAAACATCATTTTCAGCAGCTTTTCAAGGAGATGTCGAGACCCAATTCATTTCAAAATGCAAAAAAAAAAAAAAAAAAAAAAAAAAAAAAAAAAAAAAAAAAAAAAAAAAAAAAAAAAAAAAAACAAAAAAAAAAAAAAAAAAAAAAAAAAAAAAAAAAAAAAAAAAAAAAAAAAAAAAAAAAAAAAAAAAAAAAAAAAAAAAAAAAAAAAAAAAAAAAAAAAAAAAAAAAAAAAAAAAAAAAAAAAAAAAAAAAAAAAAAAAAAAAAAAAAAAAAAAAAAAAAAAAAAAAAAAAAAAAAAAAAAAAAAAAAAAAAAAAAAAAAAAAAAAAAAAAAAAAAAAAAAAAAAAAAAAAAAAAAAAAAAAAAAAAAAAAAAAAAAAAAAAAAAAAAAAAAAAAAAAAAAAAAAAAAAAAAAAAAAAAAAAAAAAAAAAAAAAAAAAAAAAAAAAAAAAAAAAAAAAAAAAAAAAAAAAAAAAAAAAAAAAAAAAAAAAAAAAAAAAAAAAAAAAAAAAAAAAAAAAAAAAAAAAAAAAAAAAAAAAAAAAAAAAAAAAAAAAAAAAAAAAAAAAAAAAAAAAAAAAAAAAAAAAAAAAAAAAAAAAAAAAAAAAAAAAAAAAAAAAAAAAAAAAAAAAAAAAAAAAAAAAAAAAAAAAAAAAAAAAAAAAAAAAAAAAAAAAAAAAAAAAAAAAAAAAAAAAAAAAAAAAAAAAAAAAAAAAAAAAAAAAAAAAAAAAAAAAAAAAAAAAAAAAAAAAAAAAAAAAAAAAAAAAAAAAAAAAAAAAAAAAAAAAAAAAAAAAAAAAAAAAAAAAAAAAAAAAAAAAAAAAAAAAAAAAAAAAAAAAAAAAAAAAAAAAAAAAAAAAAAAAAAAAAAAAAAAAAAAAAAAAAAAAAAAAAAAAAAAAAAAAAAAAAAAAAAAAAAAAAAAAAAAAAAAAAAAAAAAAAAAAAAAAAAAAAAAAAAAAAAAAAAAAAAAAAAAAAAAAAAAAAAAAAAAAAAAAAAAAAAAAAAAAAAAAAAAAAAAAAAAAAAAAAAAAAAAAAAAAAAAAAAAAAAAAAAAAAAAAAAAAAAAAAAAAAAAAAAAAAAAAAAAAAAAAAAAAAAAAAAAAAAAAAAAAAAAAAAAAAAAAAAAAAAAAAAAAAAAAAAAAAAAAAAAAAAAAAAAAAAAAAAAAAAAAAAAAAAAAAAAAAAAAAAAAAAAAAAAAAAAAAAAAAAAAAAAAAAAAAAAAAAAAAAAAAAAAAAAAAAAAAAAAAAAAAAAAAAAAAAAAAAAAAAAAAAAAAAAAAAAAAAAAAAAAAAAAAAAAAAAAAAAAAAAAAAAAAAAAAAAAAAAAAAAAAAAAAAAAAAAAAAAAAAAAAAAAAAAAAAAAAAAAAAAAAAAAAAAAAAAAAAAAAAAAAAAAAAAAAAAAAAAAAAAAAAAAAAAAAAAAAAAAAAAAAAAAAAAAAAAAAAAAAAAAAAAAAAAAAAAAAAAAAAAAAAAAAAAAAAAAAAAAAAAAAAAAAAAAAAAAAAAAAAAAAAAAAAAAAAAAAAAAAAAAAAAAAAAAAAAAAAAAAAAAAAAAAAAAAAAAAAAAAAAAAAAAAAAAAAAAAAAAAAAAAAAAAAAAAAAAAAAAAAAAAAAAAAAAAAAAAAAAAAAAAAAAAAAAAAAAAAAAAAAAAAAAAAAAAAAAAAAAAAAAAAAAAAAAAAAAAAAAAAAAAAAAAAAAAAAAAAAAAAAAAAAAAAAAAAAAAAAAAAAAAAAAAAAAAAAAAAAAAAAAAAAAAAAAAAAAAAAAAAAAAAAAAAAAAAAAAAAAAAAAAAAAAAAAAAAAAAAAAAAAAAAAAAAAAAAAAAAAAAAAAAAAAAAAAAAAAAAAAAAAAAAAAAAAAAAAAAAAAAAAAAAAAAAAAAAAAAAAAAAAAAAAAAAAAAAAAAAAAAAAAAAAAAAAAAAAAAAAAAAAAAAAAAAAAAAAAAAAAAAAAAAAAAAAAAAAAAAAAAAAAAAAAAAAAAAAAAAAAAAAAAAAAAAAAAAAAAAAAAAAAAAAAAAAAAAAAAAAAAAAAAAAAAAAAAAAAAAAAAAAAAAAAAAAAAAAAAAAAAAAAAAAAAAAAAAAAAAAAAAAAAAAAAAAAAAAAAAAAAAAAAAAAAAAAAAAAAAAAAAAAAAAAAAAAAAAAAAAAAAAAAAAAAAAAAAAAAAAAAAAAAAAAAAAAAAAAAAAAAAAAAAAAAAAAAAAAAAAAAAAAAAAAAAAAAAAAAAAAAAAAAAAAAAAAAAAAAAAAAAAAAAAAAAAAAAAAAAAAAAAAAAAAAAAAAAAAAAAAAAAAAAAAAAAAAAAAAAAAAAAAAAAAAAAAAAAAAAAAAAAAAAAAAAAAAAAAAAAAAAAAAAAAAAAAAAAAAAAAAAAAAAAAAAAAAAAATAACAAAAAAGAAGAATATGGATAAATACTGTGAATACCACAGAGACCATGGCCATGACACTAACAATTGAAGAAACTTAAGGAGAGCTATAGAGGAAGCTGTAGAATCAGGAAAGCTAGACCATCTGGTCAAAGGAATCCGCCAGGCAACAAGGATAAAAAATGAAGATAAAGTAGAAAAAACAGCGCCAGCACAGATCCTCATGATATGCTCCGAGGTACACGGAGAGCACCCACAGGAACATAATTACCAGTTCCCGCCACTGAGGCAGATAATACCATCTAGCGAGCCAATCGTCATTGAGGCTACGATCGCAGGCGCCAAAATGAGGAATGTTCAGATAGATGGGGGAAGCGAATGTGACATCGTCTACGAAAATTACTTTTCCAAGTTGCCAAGAAGTGTCAGAGAAAAGCTAAGAAAAGCGGAAAAACCGCTAACAGGATTCGCAGGAGAACGAATATGGCCAATTGGAGAGCTAAGGACAGAAGTAACAATAGGAAAATATCCAAAATGGAAGACAGAAAGAATCACCTTTATGGTCATACCAGCAAACTCTGATAACAATGCAATACTTGGAAGAGAAGCAATGAGGAAGTTTGGGATGATAAGTGAGTCGGGGATAGCAACGTTATCATCTAACCCGATCAACGAACAAGGAAAATACGAGCAAAACCGAAGCCCAGCAGATAAGAGAAGCAGGAGGGCTCCGATGCAGCCAGAAAGAAAAACAAAGGCCCCTGAAACAGCAAAGTTCATAAGAAGAACACGTAGAAGGAATAGGGGGCCAGGAAAAACAATGCACCAAGGAGCTTCACGGAGGACCAGAAAGACCTCCGTCAAAAGGTAAATGTGAGTCCCAAATATAAAGACGAATGACTAAACCCGACTGGCAAGTACAACTAATCTTGATGGACAAGTTTAGTTTACGATCCAGATATGGATAACAAGAAACAAATGACAATATGAATTAATGCAAGAACAAATAGCAGAAACTATATAAAGATATATGTAAATATAATCAAGTATGTAGCATTGAGACACGTTGTTTTCTAATGTATTTGATTTATTGATGTATAAACAAATACAAGGATTGTTGCGGAACAAAGATAAACACCCAAGTGTAAATATCTAAACAATCCCGAAATACAAGTGATCAAGGTGACTTGGAAATACTCGTAAGTTTTGCTTAGAGTATATCTCACAAGTTGCAATGCAATAGTTCAAGCTTTTTGCAAGTTGTGAGAAGACTTTGTATTTATAGACAAAGTTCATGATGACATGGACAATGTCGTACAAATGTGGTTGTGAGCATTTAAGGAATTAAACCATAATTCCTTACATGCTGCACAAGGAAGCGTATATAAGTCACTTGATGTGACTTATAGTACTAGGTTCCTAACCTATACTTTGTACCTTTTATTAATAGATAATTCTATTAACTGGATAAAGGTGTAAAGTAAAAGTCTTCCTCGTAATCAGTGTAAAGTGTTGTAAGTACTTTATCACTGAGATGCTTCAGTCTTCGATCTGGTAGAATCATTCTGATGCTCGCTTCTGAGATGATTCTCTTCTTCAGACTTCAGTCTTTGACTTCATTCTGAATGGTATTCTGATACGTAGATCTGAACTGAAGTGAAGCTTCAGTGAAGGAGTTCTGAATTCTGAGGCATCTCAGAATTCTGAAGTAATGTCTTCACTAAACTTCAAGCTATTTCTGAACAAATTATACATGGTCGATTCTCGACCTAACAAATTCCCCCTATTTGTTCTGAAATAGTGCATGCATTTCAGACTTCTATCTATACATGTTTGTAAGTCTAAAATGCAAGTTTTTGTTTAAGTTGTAAAAATTTCTTAAGTACATCTTATAGATCATTGATGTCTCAGAATTTTACTTGTGTTTTTCTAACTTAAACCTATCATCTACTTATTTGTCACAATTGCAACTTTATATATTACAAACTGAAAATGGAAGTTACAAATGTAAATATTTACAAGTACATGATATTCTGAATAGAAAACTACTTCTTGGCAGGCCTTGAACCAGAAGGTGCCTCAGTAGGTTTTCTCTTCAGTGGAGACTGATCCTTTTTGCCAAATAGCCTTGCTTCAATTTCCACCTTGGCTTGCATCTTCTGCTGAATTCTTGCTAACCATGCACCAGTCAAGGCAGACTTAGGCTTTCCTTTAAGAACTTGGATCATCTCCCTGTGCTCAGATATGCCGAATTCATGAACTGAAACCTGGGAGTATTCTTCAGTGGCCCTTCCTTCTCTTTTCACAACCAAGTCGAACAGCTTCAATCCATCAGCCTTAATAACATCAATATCAACAATTCTGGCCTGATGTGATCGATGAGTCATGTAATGATCATACTGGTCCTTCTCATGTTTTCTTTGGAGCTCAGCAGCATCATCAGAAATTGGTTTGAATGAAGTATGGACAACATCACGAGAATCTTTCTTTGGAGTCCTTGTTCCAGTTCGAGGCTTTGTTGGTGGCCTGAACAACTCCCTTTCCACATACTGAACTCCAGCCAGAATCTCCTTCTTCTTTCTGGCCATCTCCATTTCTCTATTCTTCACTAAGTCTTGGATGGACATCTTGAAAGTTAGGTGATCCAGCTTTTGTTCCAGTGGAGAGTAGTTCACCCCATACTCATGATCAAGCATATCTTTCACAGCCTTCTGCACTCTTGGGTCATGTTTGATTTTCTGAAATCGTTCAAGTGATAGACCCAGAGATGCAGCATCAATATGATCTAGGGTTCCCATGCTTTGGTGCTGAACCCTTTCCCTCTCCTTGTTTTCACTCCACATTATGAATTGGTTAGAGACTTGCTTTTGCAAAGTCTCCAACTTCTTGCTATCAGCATTAGGATCGTGGAGTGGATACCCTTGTTCGTCAACATTTTCACCAACAACCAGGCCAGAGCTTTTATCAATTTTCGTTGGTTCCTCTGCTTCCTTGGCCTTGCCCTTTCCTTTATCTTTCACAACCAAGTCGAACAGCTTCAATCCATCAGCCTTAATAACATCAATATCAACAATTCTGGCCTGATGTGATCGATGAGTCATGTAATGATCATACTGGTCCTTCTCATGTTTTCTTTGGAGCTCAGCAGCATCATCAGAAATTGGTTTGAATGAAGTATGGACAACATCACGAGAATCTTTCTTTGGAGTCCTTGTTCCAGTTCGAGGCTTTGTTGGTGGCCTGAACAACTCCCTTTCCACATACTGAACTCCAGCCAGAATCTCCTTCTTCTTTCTGGCCATCTCCATTTCTCTATTCTTCACTAAGTCTTGGATGGACATCTTGAAAGTTAGGTGATCCAGCTTTTGTTCCAGTGGAGAGTAGTTCACCCCATACTCATGATCAAGCATATCTTTCACAGCCTTCTGCACTCTTGGGTCATGTTTGATTTTCTGAAATCGTTCAAGTGATAGACCCAGAGATGCAGCATCAATATGATCTAGGGTTCCCATGCTTTGGTGCTGAACCCTTTCCCTCTCCTTGTTTTCACTCCACATTATGAATTGGTTAGAGACTTGCTTTTGCAAAGTCTCCAACTTCTTGCTATCAGCATTAGGATCGTGGAGTGGATACCCTTGTTCGTCAACATTTTCACCAACAACCAGGCCAGAGCTTTTATCAATTTTCGTTGGTTCCTCTGCTTCCTTGGCCTTGCCCTTTCCTTTATCTTTCCTTTCAACTCCAGCAGTCTGAACATGTTCCCCCTGAACTGAGGCACTTCCAGAAGGTACCTCAGCCTGCTTCTTGGTTGCCTGAATCATTTCTTGTGTACTTGCCAGCAACCCAAGAGGCACACCACTTCCCCCTTTGGAAATCTCTGCAGGCATTTTAGCATAAAGATCCAGAGTAGTTTTAAGTGCCTGCAAAGGTTTCCAACTTTGTTGCTCTAGACACTCACATATGCCTTTAGCCATTGTGGCAAACTGAGCCTTTAGCCTGAATGAAGAGCTAAGGGTCAGTGCCTCTTGATCTTTCAATTCTTTGAGCATCTTGCGATCTTCATCAGTGAAGGATGCAGGGGGAGGAGGAGCAGTGACAGGTTCTTTCTTCAAAAGAGTTAAAATTTCTTCCAATTGCTTAGACTGATTCTGAACTGCACCTTCAAGTATAGAAACTGAGCTTTTTACTTCATTGACAGCTCTTTCCACTTTATTCATTTGAACATCGGTTGGACTCTCAGATTCCGTCTCAGAATCTAGGTCATGTTCAGAAGGGACATCATAGTTTATTGGTGGTGGTACATGGTAAATTTGTGGGTGTAGAAAGTGAAGTGAAGGTGTGAAAGAAGGATCGGTTACGTATGCGGGTGTGGTGCCAGGTGGGAAGATAGGATTTTGGTGAGATGGTGGTGGTGGTACATAAGGTTCATCGATTTGGTGGATTTCTGGGTGAGGAGGGGCGTCTGCGAGGATGGGGGCTGGCTCAGAATCAGATTGATTCGCCTCCAATAAGCCCTCGTCAAACTCAAATTCGGCAAGAGAATCAAGATTCTCCTGAAGTGGCTCATCGTCATCCCAGAAAGCATTCACTTGTGCAATCTGGTCAGATATGCCCTGGTTTGGGTCACTAGTACCCTCACCAGATTCTGGTTCAACAGCTGCTTCAGCAGTTGCATCGTCACCAGAATTAGAAATTTCAATAGTAGGCACACTAACGGGTCCCACATTCTTTTGTGGCCCACTTAGTGTCCTTTCTGGGCCAGCTAGTGTGGCTGCACCAGTTTTGGAAAATACCTGAATCATAGCAGAGGAGAGTTCTGGTTCATCTCCAGTAATTGTTGCTTTGGAAAAGTCTCTGCTATATTCTGGCACAGAAGCTTCTGGTCCAGCTTCATCATAAGCATCACCGAGTATATCTTTGAAGCATAAGCTTAAAAACCTTGGAAATGCAATATGTATACTTCTCTTCCCCTTTAATTTTGTGATCAACTGAGAGAAGAGGATCTCAGCGAAGTCTACTTGCACTCCATTCCAGATATAATACCCCATTTCAACTTGGGGTAGTGAGAGTTGGTCCAACCCTCCATGGTTGCCACCAAGACTCTCCACTATTTGTGTCCAGAAGAACCTCCAACATGTACCAAAACCAGACATGAAAATATGTCCAGAGGTCTTCAAGATACCATTCTCATCCTCCATGTCACCATGGCCAGTGGCGACCAAAACCTCCCTAAAATTGACTCCTTTGAGTCTTTTCTCAAACACTTGGGGAGGTTTGAGGTAGTTCAGATGTAGGGAAGTTCTGAACCCCTCGAGGGTGATGACACATTTCTTTGTGCCCTCATTTAGAGTGAAGGATATAGATTGTTCATCCTTACTCACCACTGCTGAATACCAGAATTCAAGCAAGTATCGATGATACATTGCTTGCGGATTGGCGGTCATCGCATAATGGAAGGGGGATTGCTCCCAAAATTTGTTTATTCTTCCCATTAAGGATGTGGTATGTATATTCAACTGAGCCAAAAAGTTGCTCATATTGAATCGGATTTGAGATGCAGTGAAGTTCTTAGGCCATATGGCAGAAGTTTTCACATCACTAGATGGAATGTATTCAAATGTTATGAGTGATTTAATAAGAGAGAGATTGATGATTAGAGAGTAAATAAACGAAGTAAGATGAAAGAGAAATAAGAGAAATTATGATAAGAGTAAATAAGAGAGAGATTGATGATTAGAGAGTAAATAAGAAGAGTTGATGATTAGAGAGTAAATAAGAGAGAGATTGATGATTAGAGAGTAAATAAGAAGAGTTATGATTAGAGAGTAAATAAGAGAGAGATTGATGATTAGAGAGTAAATGAAGACGAAGTATGAAAGAGTAAATAAGAGAAGATTATGATTAAGAGTAAATAAGAAGAGTTATGATTAGAGAGTAAATAAGAGAGAGATTGATGATTAGAGAGTAAATAGAGAGAGATTATGATAAGAGTAAATAAGAGAGAGATTGATGATTAGAGAGTAAATAAGAAAGTATGAAAGAGTAAATAAGAGAGAGATTGATGATTAAGAGTAAATAAGAAGAGTTGATGATAGAGAGTAAATAAGAGAGAGATTGATGATTAGAGAGTAAATAAGAAGAGTTGATGATAGAGAGTAAATAAGAGAGAGATTGATGATTAGAGAGTAAATAAGAAGAGTTGATGATAGAGAGTAAATAAGAGAGAGATTGATGATTAGAGAGTAAATAGAAGAGTTGATGATAGAGAGTAAATAAGAGAGAGATTATGATTAGAGAGTAAATAAGAGAGAGATTGATGATTAGAGAGTAAATAAGAGAAGATGATGATTAAGAGTAAATAGAAGAGTTTGATTAGAGAGTAAATAAGAGAGAGATTGATGATTAGAGAGTAAATAAGAGAGAGATTGATGATAGAGAGTAAATAAGAGAGAGATTGATGATTAGAGAGTAAATAAGAAAGTTGATGAAAGAGTAAATAAGAGAGAGATTGATGATTAGAGAGTAAATAAGAGAGAGTTGATGATTAGAGAGTAAATAAGAGAGAGTTGATGATTAAGAGTAAATAAGAGAGAGATTGATGATAGAGAGTAAATAAGAGAGAGATTGATGATTAGAGAGTAAATAGAAGAGTTATGATAGAGAGTAAATAAGAGAAGATTGATGATTAGAGAGTAAATAAGAAGAGTTATGATAGAGAGTAAATAAGAGAGAGATTGATGATTAGAGAGTAAATAGAAGAGTTATGATAGAGAGTAAATAAGAGAGAGATTGATGATTAGAGAGTAAATAGAAGAGTTATGATTAGAGAGTAAATAAGAGAGAGATTGATGATTAGAGAGTAAATAGAAGAGTTATGATTAGAGAGTAAATAAGAGAGAGATTGATGATTAGAGAGTAAATAGAAGAGTTATGATAGAGAGTAAATAAGAGAGAGATTGATGATTAGAGAGTAAATAAGAAGAGTTGATGATAGAGAGTAAATAAGAGAGAGATTGATGATTAGAGAGTAAATAGAGAGAGATATGATAAGAGTAAATAAGAGAGAGATTATGATTAGAGAGTAAATAAGAGAGAGATTATGATAGAGAGTAAATAAGAGAAGATTGATGATTAGAGAGTAAATAAGAAGAGTTATGATTAGAGAGTAAATAAGAGAGAGATTGATGATTAGAGAGTAAATAAGAGAGAGTTGATGATTAGAGAGTAAATAAGAGAGAGATTGATGATTAGAGAGTAAATAAGAGAGAGATTATGATTAGAGAGTAAATAAGAGAGAGATTGATGATTAGAGAGTAAATAAGAAGAGATATGATTAGAGAGTAAATAAGAGAAGATTATGATTAAGAGTAAATAAGAGAGAGATTATGATTAAGAGAAATATGAAGAGTTATGAATTTAGAGAGTAAATAAGAGAGAGATTGATGATTAGAGAGTAAATGAAACGAAGTAAATGAAAGAATGAATAAGGAATTTGTATTTAAGGTGGAACAAAAAGTATTTTTCCAATTTAAAACAATTTCTGGGGTCACGTCCGCATTTAATGCAGAGACGTTTGAGGGACCCCACCCTGTACACTTTTTCATAAAAAGTACTCATTTTCTACTCTTTTTACGGCGCCACTTGTGTGATACATAAGCATGACCAATGCTAGGTTAAAGGCCTAGTATGCAGTATGCCACGTGTACACACAATTGGCCAAGTATCAAAAATATCTTGAAAAGATTTTTGTATTTCAATGATGACAAAACAAATTCTGAGCATAGTCAGTTTCAGAAAAATCTGAACCATCTCAGTCATTAAAATTCAACTGAAATATTTTGATATTCTGAAGTGCTTTAATTAAATACATTTTTCTGAGCAAAAGGTTCCCTCTCAGAAAGAAGGTTTATTTTATAGTTTGAAAAATGTTTAACATTCCCCCTGAAGTGATGATCCATGAATTAATAAGTGCCAAGATAGTATCACTAAGGCGTTCGATAGCTAGGCGAGCAAAAATTACATGGATCGCTCAGACTGGTGAACCAGATCAGTGTCACATAGGCGTTCATAACAAGATTACCAGTCTAAGGATTTAACATACCCAACTCACTGACTAGATGTTTAAAGGTTTTGACATCTAAAGGTTTTGTAAAAACGTCAGCGAGTTGCTTATCAGTGGGAATAAAGTGCAATTCAATATCTCCTTTCAGAATATGATCACCAAGGAAATGACACCCACCAGTGGTACTTTTCCTGTCTATCTTGCAACCTGCATGATCAGAATCTGAATAACCCATTAGATCTAGACTGGAGCCTTTGGGATACCAAAGACCCAATCTGGGGACACCCTTAAGGTATCTGAAGATCCTTTTAACAGCATTTGCATGTGCTTCTCTGGGATCAGATTGAAATCTAGCACAAAGGCATGTTGCAAACATTATGTCTGGTCTACTTGCAGTTAAATACATCAGTGAACCAACCATACCACGATATTTTGTATGGTCCACTGGTTTTCCATGTGGATCAGAATCCAAAGTTAATGGAGCAGAAATTGGAGTATCTTTTGATGAGACAGAATCAAATTGATATTTCTTTAGTAAATCTCTGACATATTTTTCTTGATTTATGAAAATACCATCTTCATTTTGTTTTACTTGAAGTCCCAGAAAATATGTCAGTTCTCCCATCATACTCATTTCATACTCAGAAGACATTATTTTTGAAAATTTTTCACACATCTTTTCATTAGTAGAACCAAACACAATATCATCAACATAAACTTGTACTAAAAGAATATCACTTTTATCATGCAATATGAATAAAGTTTTATCAATAGCACCTCGTTTAAAACCATTTTTAAGAAGATGTTTAGTAAGAGTATCATACCAGGCTCTGGGTGCTTGTCTCAGACCATATAAGGCTTTGTTCAGTCTGTACACCCAATGTGGTTTTTCTTCATTGATGAACCCTGGTGGTTGATGCACATACACAACTTCTTCTAGATCGCCATTCAGAAAAGCACTTTTGACATCCATTTGATAGACTTTAAATTGATGATGAGCTGCTTTTTTTTTTTTTTTTTTTTTTTTTTTTTTTTTTTTTTTTTTTTTTTTTTTTTTTTTTTTTTTTTTTTTTTTTTTTTTTTTTTTTTTTTTTTTTTTTTTTTTTTTTTTTTTTTTTTTTTTTTTTTTTTTTTTTTTTTTTTTTTTTTTTTTTTTTTTTTTTTTTTTTTTTTTTTTTTTTTTTTTTTTTTTTTTTTTTTTTTTTTTTTTTTTTTTTTTTTTTTTTTTTTTTTTTTTTTTTTTTTTTTTTTTTTTTTTTTTTTTTTTTTTTTTTTTTTTTTTTTTTTTTTTTTTTTTTTTTTTTTTTTTTTTTTTTTTCTGAGCAAAAAGTTCCTCCTTAAAAATGAAGGTTTATTATAGTTTGAAAAATGTTTAACATTCCCCTGAAGTGATGATCCATGAATTAATAAGTGCCAAGATAGTATCACTAAGGCGTTCGATAGCTAGGCGAGCAAAAATTACATGGATCGCTCAGACTGGTGAACCAGATCAGTGTCACATAGGCGTTCATAACAAGATTACCAGTCTAAGGATTTAACATACCCAACTCACTGACTAGATGTTTAAAGGTTTTGACATCTAAAGGTTTTGTAAAAACGTCAGCGAGTTGCTTATCAGTGGGAATAAAGTGCAATTCAATATCTCCTTTCAGAATATGATCACGAATGAAATGATACCTGAGATCGATGTGCTTGGTTTTCGAGTGCATTACAGGATTGTGAGATATGGCAATGGCACTGGTGTTATCACAAAAGATTGGAGTCTTTGTGTAAGTAACACCATAATCAGTCAGCTGGTTCTTCATCCATAGAATCTGAGCACAACAACTCGCTGCAGAGATGTACTCAGCTTCTGCAGTGGATAGTGATACTGCAGTCTGCTTCTTACTAGTCCAGCTTACTAATTTGCCACCAAGGAAATGACACCCACCAGTGGTACTTTTCCTGTCTATCTTGCAACCTGCATGATCAGAATCTGAATAACCCATTAGATCTAGACTGGAGCCTTTGGGATACCAAAGACCCAATCTGGGGACACCCTTAAGGTATCTGAAGATCCTTTTAACAGCATTTGCATGTGCTTCTCTGGGATCAGACTGAAATCTAGCACAAAGGCATGTTGCAAACATTATGTCTGGTCTACTTGCAGTTAAATACATCAGTGAACCAACCATACCACGATATTTTGTATGGTCCACTGGTTTTCCATGTGGATCAGAATCACCAAAACTGATTGGACTTTCTGAGGGTGGTTCAGAAATGGAATTTTTAAAGATTGCAGAGTTGGATTCATCAAAGGTAACATGAATTGACTCATCAACCTTTTCAAGTCTCTTGTTAAAGACTCTAAAGGCTTTGCGATTTGATGAATATCCTAGGAAGTACCCTTCATCAGCTTTCTGATCCAATAGTTAGTTCAGAAGGTAGTTTGAAACTAACTGAGGGATAGAATGGAATGTTGCTTTGCTTGCTTCTTTCTGGTTCTGAACGGAGATGTTCAGAAACATGTTCAGGTGACTGATCAGATTCTGCAATGGGATCAGAATCACCAAAACTGATTGGACTTTCTGAGGGTGGTTCAGAAATGGAATTTTTAAAGATTGCAGAGTTGGATTCATCAAAGGTAACATGAATTGACTCATCAACCTTTTCAAGTCTCTTGTTAAAGACTCTAAAGGCTTTGCGATTTGATGAATATCCTAGGAAGTACCCTTCATCAGCTTTTGCATCGAATTTTCCAAGCTGATTAGAGTTATTCAGAATGTATACTGGACACCCAAATACATGGAAGTATCCAATATTAGGCTTTCTATTTCTGAGTACTTCATAGGAGGTCTTCTTATGTCTTTTGACATAGATAGATCTGTTCTGAGTGTAGCAAGCAGTTGCAACAGCTTCAGCCCAGAAATTCTTGGGAAGACCAGATTCATTCAGCATACTTCTGGCAGCTTCAATCAGCGTACGATTCTTTCTTTCTACAACACCATTCTGCTCTGGTGTGTGTGCTGAGGAGAAGTTCTGAGATATGCCAGTTTCAGTGCAGAAGGACTCCAGAGTGGCATTTCTGAATTCAGTGCCATTGTCACTTCTGAGCTGACAAACTTTTCGCTTGTATTTGAGCTCAATTTGTTTGATGAGAGCAATGATTTCAGCAGCAGCTTCACTCTTAGCCTTGAGGAAAATCACCCAGCAATATCTTGAGTATTCATCTACAACGACAAGGGTGTACTTTTTTCCTGCTCTGGTCTGAACGTTCACTGGTCCAAAAAGGTCCATGTGAAGTAAGTGAAGAGGTTCAGTTATACTAAAGCTTTGCTTAGTTTTGAATGAAGCTCTTTTCTGCTTGCCCATTTCACAACCTGGACATGGCTTGTCTTTGTTGAAAGACATAGAGGGTATCCCATCAACAAGTTGTTTTCTTGACAACTTATTAATGTTTTGAAGTTCAGATGGGATAATCTCTTGTGCCACAACCAGTTTGTGTCTTCATCAGCCTTTGTGTAGAAACATTGTTCAGAGATAGATGGATTCATATCAATGACATAAATGTTTCCCTTTCTTGGTGCAACCAGTACTACCTTTCCATCTCTGTTGAATATGGTGCCTTGTGAGATATCAAATAAAACCTTGAAGCCATCATCACAAAGTTGACTGACACTGATCAGGTTATATTTCAAACCATTCACATATGCAACTCGTGTGAATTTGACTTGACCATTATTCACCACACCATATCCCTCAGTTTTTCCATTTCCATCATTTCCAAAAACAATTGAGGGCCCTTCTTGCACCCTATATTCCTCCAGCAGGGTTTGATAACCAGTCATGGTTCGGCCAGCAGCACTGTCCAGAAACCATATGTTCTTCTTTCGGTCTCCCTGCACACAATCAAAGATTAGTTCTTTTTGGGAACCCATCTTTGGATGGGTTCACTAGACTCTCCCTTAGCAGTCTCAGATTTCTTTGGTATGTGTGGAACTGAAGGGTCAAATGGGATTTCAGTCATTATCTCAGTTGACACAAAAGTTGTTGGTTTGATGGGGTGCTCAACCTTTTTCTTCTCAGATTTTTTGGTATGTGTGGAACTGAAGGGTCAAATGGGATTTCAGTCATTATCTCAGTTGACACAAAAGTTGTTGGTTTGATGGGGTGCTCAACCTTTTTCTTCTCAGATTTTTGCTTGATTTTCTTAGAAAAAGGTTTTGCATTTTGTTTAGGTTGAAGTGGTGTGGTTTCAACATTTTTTAAACGTGCATTACAACTCTGCACTTGTCTAGCCAATAGTTGAAATTGACTTTCTAACCTTAACAACATAGATTCTACATTAGACACCTGAGCCTTACCAGAATCTGAGGTAGAAGGCTCAGTGGGGGAGGCAGTTTTCTTCTTCTTTAGTCCTTTTGGAACCTTAGATGAAGTCTGAGGAGATGGCTTTTTGGTTTTAGCCTTCTTTTCTGAACCAGTTGTCTGAGCTGTTTCAGAATTTCCCTCAGATTGTTCCTTGACCTTATTAGTTAAAATTTTTTGTTTGCCAACTTTAGGAAAAGTAATTTCTGGTTTCATTTCTTTTGGAAGTGCATCTAAATCAGTGATTATAGATGCCATGTGAAGATCACCAGATTCATATGCTGTTTTTTGATTTGCAAAAGTGTTTTTAATTGCAGCATCTGGTTTTGGTGCACTCATCCAAGATTTGATTATTTTTTGTTTGCCAACTTTAGGAAAAGTAATTTCTGGTTTCATTTCTTTTGGAAGTGCATCTAAATCAGTGATTATAGATGCCATGTGAAGATCACCAGATTCATATGCTGTTTTTTGATTTGCAAAAGTGTTTTTAATTGCAGCATCTGGTTTTGGTGCACTCATCCAAGATTTGATTATTTTCTGTTCTTTTTCAAGGATGGTTTTTAGTTCTTCTTTTTCCAACTCTAAAGTGGCAACCATTGATTGATAACTTTTTAGGGCCAGATGAACATCTTTCAGTTCTTTTAATCTGGCCTGACTGGCGTTCAGTTCAGAAGTATTATTTTCAAACATTTTTAGGCTTTCTGAACGCACTGTCTCAACAAAAGAGATGTCAGCCTCTAAAAGAACCAAAAGGTCCAGTTTGTGTTCCTGATCTTCTTCATAGCCAAAATTGCTGACCTTTTTCATCACTATATCCACCCAGCGGCCAGATTCAACATCAGTTTTGACCAAATGACCTTGGTCTTCTTGTGCCATGAAACACATATCCCTAACTTCCTCCTCATCATCAGATGAATCATCGGAGTCTTCCCACTTTTCAGTCTTGGCAATCATGCAACTGTTGCTCGAGTTGTCTTGTGCCAAAAGAGCCATATGAGCCTTCAACTTCTTGTATTTGGCCTTATAGCTGTCATCAGATTTCTGAAAAATAGAATGGTTAGGAGCAGATTGTGATGATGAAGGTTGACTAGATCTGCATTCCTTCATGAAATGTCCTTTCTTGCCGCATTTAAAGCATTCAAGATTAGACTTATCAATAGAAGCACTGGAAGCAAAAGGTTTGCCAGATCGATTTGATTTGGCCTTAAAACGATTGAACGTTTTAGCCAGCATGGCAACCAGATCATCATTGTCATCCTCATCACAATCATGAGTGACATTAGCAGAGACACCAGATTTTAACATTTGAGAAGCCATCTTCTTCATTGAATCAAAAATGTCATTCTCAGAAGATAGTAGAGCAGTGCTTTGTGGTTCAGAATACTGAATCGTACCAGAACTTGTCGAAACATGGTTCTTGGCATCCTGCTCAGCCAAAGCTCGTTCAGCTTTGTTCTCTTCAGTATACCTAAATGCTCCATAAAGGGAAGCAAGAGTATGACTGTGTAATGTTTTGCCTTGTCTCAAGACCAAGATTAGATTTTCCCATTTTGAAGGTAAAATGTCACAAAACTTTTCTAACAAAATTTCTTTGTCTTTGGTTACACCTAGGGCTTTCAGTTGGTTTACCAGATTTGTAAACCTAATGTAAGTTTGGGTTAAAGACTCCCCAGGTATAGCAAAGAAAGACTCATATCTTTTGTTTAAAGCAACTTTTCTTGTGACAATTGTCTCATTAGTGCCTTCAAACTGTGTCAGTAGTTCCGCCCACATTAATTTAGAGTTTTCGAGTAAAACAAGGGTGGGCATTAGGGTTTCTGGAACTGCGTATAAGATCATATTTTGTAACTTAGTATCCAAGTCAACAAGTCTATGATCTTCCTCTGACCAATGATCCTTCTCCTTAGGTGACTGCCTAGGAGTCCCATCGGCATTTCTGACAACAGTTGACGCATTCATAGGGACAAAGGGTCCATCTTTTAAAATGTCTGGTAAGTGTCTCTCAACACCAGCAATATACTTAAGCAAGCACGCTTTCCACGTTTGAAAGTTTTCACTGTTCCCATCAAACTTGGGAACAGGATTAGTTGGAAAGTGTACGTGAACATTGTGTGAGGGTATATTGTTGTTGATGACAGGGGGTGGGGTAGCATTATTAGGGTCAGGTCCTTGTTCAAAGTCAGTCATCTTAGCAGATCAAAGGTTAAAGAATTGTAGTAATTCAACCTTGCTGCTCTGATACCAATTGTGAGTCCCAAATATAAAGACGAATGACTAAACCCGACTGGCAAGTACAACTAATCTTGATGGACAAGTTTAGTTTACGATCCAGATATGGATAACAAGAAACAAATGACAATATGAATTAATGCAAGAACAAATGGCAGAAACTATATAAAGATATATGTAAATATAATCAAGTATGTAGCATTGAGACACGTTGTTTTCTAATGTATTTGATTTATTGATGTATAAACAAATACAAGGATTGTTGCGGAACAAAGATAAACACCCAAGTGTAAATATCTAAACAATCCCGAAATACAAGTGATCAAGGTGACTTGGAAATACTCGTAAGTTTTGCTTAGAGTATATCTCACAAGTTGCAATGCAATAGTTCAAGCTTTTTGCAAGTTGTGAGAAGACTTTGTATTTATAGACAAAGTTCATGATGACATGGACAATGTCGTACAAATGTGGTTGTGAGCATTTAAGGAATTAAACCATAATTCCTTACATGCTGCACAAGGAAGCGTATATAAGTCACTTGATGTGACTTATAGTACTAGGTTCCTAACCTATACTTTGTACCTTTTATTAATAGATAATTCTATTAACTGGATAAAGGTGTAAAGTAAAAGTCTTCCTCGTAATCAGTGTAAAGTGTTGTAAGTACTTTATCACTGAGATGCTTCAGTCTTCGATCTGGTAGAATCATTCTGATGCTCGCTTCTGAGATGATTCTCTTCTTCAGACTTCAGTCTTTGACTTCATTCTGAATGGTATTCTGATACGTAGATCTGAACTGAAGTGAAGCTTCAGTGAAGGAGTTCTGAATTCTGAGGCATCTCAGAATTCTGAAGTAATGTCTTCACTAAACTTCAAGCTATTTCTGAACAAATTATACATGGTCGATTCTCGACCTAACAGTAAATTACCTAAAAAGGCAACGGGATAAGTCCTATTAGCTACCGGATAAGTCCCAAGAAAGAAAGCTAGCAGCTAGGAACTTTACTATGTAATGTCCTCCTGCCAATTATTTTTAAATAAATAAAGCTTTCAACATATTTTTAAGATCGATCAATATACTCTAAACGCGCGTAAAAAAAAAGACTTCATGTAAATGTTCAAGGGGACGCCCATCAAGACATTCATGAAGCAACAAAAAGAGCCTCCCCAAAATAAAGGGAATGGCCAAATATAAAACCACTCAGAGACGGACTCGTTATAACGAAGAAGTCAAGGGTATGGTTAAAGAAATTTCAAGTACCAAAAGAATATATATAAAAAAAACCTCCCCCAACACAAAGGGAGGTTAGCAAAGGTACAAATTGTTCAAAGGCACTCAGGCCGTTAACAGGAAAGATTGTTCAAAGGACCACATCAGTCCACCAGCAAAGTTTCAAATTCACAAGATACCAGAGGAGTCACGGAGCAATCTGCAGCAGATCAGAAGGGGAAGCTTCAGGTGTCACACCCCGCCAAATCATTTTGGCGAGTTATGACTACGAGTAATCAAAACACGAATTGTACAGAGAACGACCACTAAACGTGTCGTTTATTATTTATTAATACCAATGTCTCAAGACATAACCTTACAATAAAGTAGCTAGGAATTACATAAGAGTTCTTATTTATTATCTAGTACATGTGTAACATCCCAATCCTTTTATTTAACGGTTGACTAGAGTCGTTAAGTCAACATAATGTGCCGTTAAGTCTTTGATAGATTTTTATGCTTATATGTAGTTAATGTGTTATGCGTGTGGGACTTGAATGTCTTATTGATTAATGTAGTAATGTGGTTAAGATGTAGTTAAATGCCTTTTTGAGGTGTTCAAAGTGTTTAATGAGTTGTATATAGTCCATAGAGGTGTTTTGGGCAAGAAATATGACTTTATGAAGCGTAGGGACCAATTTTGACATGGTGTGAAAGTCAAAAACGGGTTTAGGGTCTTGGAGGGAGTCATTAGTTCATCATTTTCAGAAATATTACTTTTCTCTCAAGCCCTAGCCACCCCTTTGATCCCCTATCAAAATTCTAAGCCGAAAATCCTTCAAACGTGTGATTTAGGAGTGATTGATCGAGTATTTTGCATTCCCATTGTGATCTTCAGGTAATAGAGGTATATTGATTTTGATTTTTATTTCTTTTGATCATATGAGTCATTAGAAATCAGATCTAGACCATTGGAGGGTCAATTGATGTCGAAATAATGTTTGTTTTAATAATGCAAATCATGAGTGGTTTAATAAAGGAGTTATTTGCATTATAATGGTTTGAAAATGAAGGATTTTGATGTATGAAAGTCATGTAATTGGTTTGGAGTCGTTTGGATCTGGTTTAGGGTGTAATCGATCGAACTTGTGCAGAATCGGGGCTAGTTGCGGCGCAACCAGTTTCCAGAAACATAAGTTGCGGCGCAACTGAAGGTTTGAACTGCGGCGCAACATGTAGGTTGCGGCGCAACTGTAATACAGAAAGATAAGTTGCGGCGCAACGTGGTATGTTGCGGCGCAACAGTGTCAGTTTCGAAATAAGTTTAACTTTTGAACCTCCAATGCGTAGTCGTTGTCGTGGGTCTTGTTTGTAGGTGTGGAGGTCCAAGATATGACTTTAATAATGTGAGTATTAGCGTGTCTAATGGTCGTTTACTATATATAGGTAGACAAGACTATTTGCTTTGTACGGTAACGTAGTTGCCTATTGTCGTGCGCTTCTTTGAGGTAAGATACACTACTTTTGACACGCTGAGGGTTCAACAAACGATGGTTTCATAATTATAACTTCCCAATTGGTAACTTATGTTGTTTATGGGTGTATGGGTTACACGGGAGGTAATATGGGTTATGTAGTTGACCTTTGAGACCTGAAATGCAGTCCCTCATGATATGTATTGTAGTGCATGTTATGATATGACGTAAGATGTAGTGCTATGTATGAAGTATAATGTAGTGTTATGATATGCAGTAACTTGTGATGTTATGAGATGCAGTATATGTTTTTATTGATTGATGTTGTGCATGTTTGTATGGCTTGCTCATCTAGTTCACTAGACTTGTTAAGTTGCCATGTCACGTGCACGTTTAAGGGCCCAAAACGTAAAAGCAGTTAACACGTAGTAAATGTTTAGGTAATGTAGTCACCTAAACTAAATGATGCAGTTTCGAGCTCGTAAAACTTTGATGCAGGAAAGTGTTAAGCTTAACCCGTACTTTCCCTAGCCCGGCTAAGTGCGTTGACGTAGGTTGCTTGGGTGGCTCCTTGCAACATGGTCATTGAGATGCAGTTGAGAAATACGAGGGGTCTGACCCGCCCTCATTTGTCTTGTACATACGAATTACTCGGGGATTGGCTTGCCATTCCTTAACGACGTTTGATGTGCAACTGAATGATTGTCATCTAGTCGGGTGTAACTTATGTTGCACATTGACGCAGTTAAAATGTAGTAAAGCAGTTAAAACGTAGTAAAGCAGTTAATGTAGAAAGCAGTTATGTGATTATATGTAATGAAGTAAAGCAGGATAGGCACATTTAGGGTGGTTCATCCTAATATGAAGTATTGTATGTTTGATGTGTGTTGTGCCTTAATGAAGTATTTAAATCCACAATGTTTGAAATGGACAATTGTTTATAACTTGAGTGTTATCTTACTTAGCTAATTTGTTAGCTAACACTTGTCTTTTGAAATGTGTTGCTCCCTCAGGTTTAGCGTAGCTGAGGTAGTTGATGAAGAAGAACGAGGAATGGGTAGATAGCTTGATGAAGTCCTTAGCTACCCATAGATGCCGAACTTTTATAGATATTTGTTTATGTTTGTCTTTAATGGAGTTGGATTATTATGTAGTCGGTTGTTTTGTGTTGGGCAACCGACGGGTTTCTATTAAACTTGTTTTGATGATGCGATTAGTAACACCATTGAATAAGTAAACCAAACAGATTTTAATTGGTTTGGACTTTTAATGTTTCTTCCGCTTTATTTTGACGCCGTTAGGCGAAAATTTTTGAAAACCCGTATTTTTAAATGAAGGGTGTTACAACATGACTCTTGAATACTTGAGATTCCTACTCCGCTCCATGAGATTCCATAACACTAGTTACCTGAGAAATACATGCTAAAACGTCAACATAAAGTTGGTGAGTCATAGGTTTATCATATCAACATAGTTTATGGATCACAAGGTTTTCATATACATATTACATAATATATAGTACTATAGCACTGAGCTCCCAATACCGAAGCTTAACGATGTTACATTCACCCCATGCGTAGTACTTTCATTCCCAAGTACTATGGATCAAATATCATGCACCCGTTTGATCATGCCGATCAAGTTAGCGCTACTAACCCGGGTGGGGGTGTCAAACCCAATAGATCTATTCACAAATATTCGCGCTTAAGTCCATAACTGACGGTATTGAAATAGGGGATTTAGTGGAATGAATAAACAACTCAGGCAATATATAGTAACAAAGTACTTGTGTCCAACTGTAAAACAAATAAATAAAAAATGTGCATGTATTCTCACCCCAAATATGAAATACTTAAAAGGGGCTATGAACTCACCTTAGCTTGATAACGAGAAAATAGTGATTTCAAGATGAATATCCGGATTATGTGCACCCTAAATAAATCATGCGATATTTATTAATCAAGAGATCACTTTAATTCCATTCATTTTTTAATCTATATTGCTTGTCTAACTTATAATCAACACCATTTCCAAGTTTTGTACAGATTTATAACAAGACTAAAAATATGTATTTCAGTAAGTCTATAAGACTTGCATATCTAAGGTGATCGATAAATTTCACTTACTTAGTCCATCATGTAAGTATGTAGTTACCTTATATTCAACCCATTCATGTTTTATAATTTCTTTTAGATTTAATCGTTTACTAGTCCAGTGTCCTAATTTACAAATGGTGGCATCATTAGTACTAAATATTTCTAAGCACAACAAGCAGTTTCATATATATGTATATTCGTGGAGGACTAGGAGTTTAGTTTTCTTAGGCGGCGCTAGTTCCCTACTTCGTAGGTTGAGCAGGAATCTTTTACTCTCTTGGAATTTCTTAGTCATTTTCCTTTTTGTTTATATGTTTTGTTTGTCTTTCGGTGTTAAGGTTTTTTGCTAGGTTGCATGTTTGCCACCCTCCCCTACTCTCAAGGTGGTCGGCCCCAACAGACCCAGGTATGTCTTGCTAAGCATTTTCGTTGTGAGTCAGGTATGGTACTTCTAAACCCTTTACTCTTCCCGACTTTTACCGCTTTTGTGGCCGGAGGTCCTTATGGAAGCAGTCTCTCTACCTTTGGGTAGAGGCAAGACTGTCTACAGTTTCACCTCCCCCATACCCCGCACAGGGATTGGGTACTGTTGTTGTTGTTGTTGTTGGTTGTCACTAGGAATTCATCAAATGTACTTATAACTAATGGTGGGGGAATTGGGCTCATGTTGGTGACCTTCAGTTGTTAGTCCCCAAGTACATTATAAAGTAAAATATAATAATTTTATGTCTTTTAAAATCATAGTGTCAGGTACCTAACTAAATCATGTATCTCAAGTCAATATCCATAAAAGTATTTAGTCCAACATGTTCTGTATATCATGGTGCCATGCCATCACGTGGTCCTCTTTTATATTTTTGGTCCACTTCTTACTGATATTTATTCATCAAAGTTGTTTCATGCTCATAAGTACCACCACTATATATATTTTCATGTAGTATAATGTATTTAATTTCCATGTTCACTTTACACTTCCATGAATCCTATATCTCCTGATGATTTTAGCAAATGACAAGACAATAGGTGAACATGACTTAGGAACAACTAAAGCTCTTAATGGACAGAGTTCATGGAACTTACAACAACGAGAGAAGAGAAGTGTTAGAAAGCTGAAACGAGCTCCTGGCTGGGGATGATTGAAAACGCGTGCTGCTGAATAAAGGGAACGGTTTCGAGTTTAAAGACACATTTCGAAACATAGGAAATCTGAATGAGAAGGAAACATGGGTACTTACGAGAGTTAACTGTGCGATTAAGAATAGGACCCGAAACCGTAACAAAGATCAACAGAAGACAACCCCGACTGACTGAGGACCCGTGAGCGTTGTGGTGGTGTTGGGTGATGAACTAGTAATAAGTACCAGGTTGTTCCCTTTGCTCCAAAACAGTAAGAAGCAACAAATTCTGAAGGAGTTTTTAAGTGTTGTATGAGTAGAGATGTTGTGCAGTTGAGAAGTGGATACATGGTGGTATTTATAGAAGGTTGAGGATGGTTTGGAGAGGTGATGGAGGAGGCCAAAAACTGGTCACATTGGTGATCAAGTAGGGTGGCTTTAGGGTGGCTCCAGGGTGGAAGAATTCCTGTAGAGAACTTGCCTAAACTAAGAGGTTTGTGTTCCTAAAATTGAAAGTAAGTTTTGGATTTTGTTAAATGTAGACATGGTGCCTCCTTGTAACCGATCAGCTTAAAAGAAACAATGGGGAAATGGGCTGCTTGATCTAATAACGTGTATATATGGGTTGAAAAGAATATTTTTGCTTAAGAATGTGATCAAGGTCTTATGGTTACCACAACAAGGGAAGTATTTTGTGAGAATATTGCCTGACAATAGGAGGATATTGCTTGATATACACAATCAAATAGATTTTTGTTCCCATCAGTTGGTTGTCGTGTAGTAGCTCTACTAACTTTGGTTTCCTTTGAGTTATTTATAGTAAATGGAATGAACTTCTAACTTGAGTTACATTTATTATAGTATTGATGTTATACATTCGATCATGTACTATCCATGATTTTGGATTCAATTGTCTGCCAATTGACTTAAGGTTTGAGTAAAAGTACAAAGGGTCATAATTTTATTCATTTGGATTTGACACTATATATTCAAAGTGATATGATAGTCAATCAATCTACATATTGATCTAAAAGATAGTTTCCAAGATATTGACCTAACATTTGGTATTTTCTTTTAGTGATTTAGTAAAATAAAATCTTATCATACCATACTTAACCGATTAGAATATAATCTAGAGTAGATGTTGACTAAAAAAAATTTGACGATTGCTACAGTATCTACCCGTTAAAGGAACTTTCGGGAGGTTGTGGCCTTAGGTGGAACTCGTTTTACTTCTTAAGGTGAATCCTATGGGGAAGATCACTTATCCTCTATGGATACTTAAGCTAACAAGCTTACATCTATCATCTGGATTTCACCAAAATCTTATGGCCTAAGCCTGCTCATTCTTTAGTCTGATTACTCTAACATTGCTTACTAGTCCTTTAATATTGCTTAATCATACAAGTCCAATAAGTAATCTAACTCATCGTCCCTTTTGTCCATCGTCCAAATGAGATGCATTTAAAATCATGGTCTTGTTCTAAGTCTTCTAAAGTTATACCCTCCTGGTAATCCTATTTCAAATTCTTTATCAACTCTAGCTATTCCTGTAGCATTTCTTGTATCCTTATTCAATATTTTTCTACCCCAATAATATATGATGTCCACCTTCCTGGCAGAACTAAATCTATTTTGTACAAACAGTTAACTAAGTTTATTGTACATTATCTTAATAATTTATAATTTACTCCCAGCAAGTACTATAAGCTACTTAAGGCCTAAGGTTATCAATTAAAAGCAAATGTTTATGTATATAAAAGTAATCATTTTACTATTTAGGACGGAAAAGAAATGTACCCATCTCAAAGTTAGGGCTGTGAGAGGGGCATCTTCAGTGGTCATTACGAATGCTCTTCCCCGAGCTGGGACAGAGTTCTCATTTTCTAACTTTGGGCAGCTATTCTTAAAGTGTCCTATTTTTCCGCATTCATAGCATGACCCAAGGGTCATATTCTTTGCCACCACACTTCCTCCGGCGCCTTGTGCAGGAGGACGACCTCTATAATCTCGTGCCAAGTGCCCTGTTTTCTTGCATCTAGCACAAACTACGACGCATGGATGATGTCGATTGCACTTATTACAATAAGGGTGGTTTCCCGTATATCCCTTCTTCTCATTAAGCCCAACGTCATACGACCTGATCGTATCTTGTCTCTTATTAGGGAAGTGCCCAAAATTCCTTTCATTATTTCTAGCACTCCCTTCCCATTTCCTTTTTGTGTCGACATTCCTCACTTCACTCGGCTTCATTGTCGTTCCCTGGCGGATAATTTGATCCATGAGATCATGAGCCATCCGAACAGTACTTTGTATGTTACCTGGCTTCGATGAGGTCACCATCCCTTGAACTGGTTGTGGAAGTCCCCAGATGTATCGCTCGATCCTTTTATACTCCGGAGTGACCATGGTGGGACATAAGAGTGCCAACTCATTGAAACGATTTGTATACTCTGGCATGTTGGTACCTTTTACCTTCAAATGCCAAAACTCCACTTCTAACTTCTGGATTTCTGTTCGGAGGCAATACTCCTCAGTCATCATCCGCTTCATATCCTCCCAAGGTGTTTCATAAGCAGCATCTATTCCAATCGTTTGAGCGTATGTGTTCCACCAGGTAAGGGCTCCGTCTAGTAGGGTACCCGTAGCATATTTCACTCTGTCACCATTTGCGCAGTTACTGATGCGAAACACCGATTCCATCTTTTCAAACCACCTGAGTAGGCCCACTGCACCTTCAGTCCCATGAAAACTTTGTGGCTGGCAGTATTGAAAATCCTTGAAAGTGCAACTTTGTAACACGTGGTTGATTCTTCCGGCAGTGCCCCCGGTTCCATTTAGGCTTCCCGATCCGGTTTTCCTAGTGGCTACCGCGGCTGCCAAGGCCTCGGCTACGCGTTCTGCTATTAATTGTTCAATTCTTGCGGTGCTCATGGGTGCCATTTTTCTTCAAAAGGCAATTGAATAGGTGAGAAAATTTTACAATTCTATGTCTATAATTATTCCTTTATTAGTAATCGGTGACTTTTATTTCACCTTACTAACATGGCTATTTATGTACTTTCTAAGTTTCCTTAGTACTAAGCTGCTCCAAAGCTACGTTTTTATATAAGGTTGTAATAACAATATCATAAACAAGTTTGCAGGTTATACACTTAAAATGTGATATATTACACATTAATAAATATTACAATATGTTACACCATATTACTAAAATTTATATGTACATAAGTATATAAATAGTCTTAGTCCAATACTATTCTGATCAGGTGACATGTGAAATCTCTATCTCAGAATTTAAGAGTAATCTTGATGTATACATAACATGTATGTTTATAGTGCTAGTTGTAAATTTCTCCCTACTGTGTAAATATATACTTTGGTCATGGAAGTAATCCCAACAAGTTCCATGTGCAAAGTTAGTTTTCCCCCAAAATTCAAATAATGGGAGCGACTCATTTGTTCTTCAATCATGTGTCAAATTATCAAAGCATATGTAATGTAGTCATATTTTATGACTATTAAATTATTGCTAAATCATATGCTGGTGAATTTTATGTTCAGGTGAGAAAACTAAAATTATACTTATGACAATTTTAGTTTGTAATAGTTTGCTTATTCTGGTGTGTCATTACATCACATTACATGTATAGAATTTGATTATTGTATACACATATTCACTAGTTTTATATCAGTTTTTATATGGACTTTCATGACTCTTTATGAATGTAATTAATTGCTTTTATTAAGGATGATTTTGTTTGTAATAGTTTGGACGGTCTAACCATAACAACAAAAATATTTAGTAACTTAAAGTCCTGATCAAAACATGTTTGGTGTATTACTTACGAAAACATGTATATTATTGCTTCATATTTTTTATATATATATATATATATATAAATTCGTAGCCCAAATTAAAAGCAAGAATAAAAATAGCTATATACATACTACTAGTCTTTATTATGCCCAAATGAATTTGTTAATTTTTAGTTTGTGTTTTTGTACAAGTGAAGGTATTAATAATACCCAATTTAGTTTAAGCATAACTTTTTTTTTTCAATTTGAATATATTCATTTTTAAGGTTATTGTATTTTTGGTAGCTTAATTAGTATCTACTCGTTAAAGACGACATCTTAATTTTTATCAAGCGTTTTTCTTATAGGACATCTACATAGAGTCATTTTATTAGGAAGTTCCGTTATAGTCTAGGCCTACTAATGCAATCTAACGAATTAATTCTTAGACCCCACTAGTGCAACCTAGTTCTCTATAACAACCTGTCTCTGATACCAATCTGTCACACCCCGCCAAATCATTTTGGCGAGTTATGACTACGAGTAATCAAAACACGAATTGTACATAGAACGACCACTAAACGTGTCGTTTATAATTTATTAATACCAATGTCTCAAGACATAACCTTACAATAAAGTAGCTAGGAATTACATAAGAATTCTTATTTATTATATAGTGCATGACTCTTGAATACTTGAGATTCCTATTCCGCTCCATGAGATTCCATAACACTAGTTACCTGAGAAATACATGCTAAAACGTCAACATAAAGTTGGTGAGTCATAGGTTTATCATATCAACATAGTTTATGGATCACAAGGTTTTCATATACATATTACATAATATATAGTACTATAGCACTGAGCTCCCAATACCGAAGCTTAACGATGTTACATTCACCCATGCGTAGTACTTTCATTCCCAAGTACTATGGATCAAATATCATGCACCCGTTTGATCATGCCGATCAAGTTAGCGCTACTAACCCGGGTGGAGGTGTCAAACCCAATAGATCTATTCACAAATATTCGCGCTTAAGTCCATAACTGACGGTATTGAAATAGGGGATTTAGTGGAATGAATAAACAACTCAGGCAATATATAGTAACAAAGTACTTTTGTCCAACTGTAAAACAAATAAAAAAAATGTGCATGTATTCTCACCCTAAATATGAAATATTTAAAAGGGGCTATGAACTCACCTTAGCTTGATAACGAGAAAATAGTGATTTCAAGATGAATATCCGGATTATGTGCACCCTAAATAAATCATGCGATATTTATTAATCAAGAGATCAATTTGAATATATTCATTTTTAAGGTTATTGTATTTTTGGTAGCTTAATTAGTATCTACTCGTTAAAGACGACATCTTAATTTTTATCAAGCGTTTTTCTTATAGGACATCTACATAGAGTCATTTTATTAGGAAGTTCCGTTATAGTCTAGGCTACTAATGCAATCTAACGAATTAATTCTTAGACCCCACTAGTGCAACCTAGTTCTCTATAACAACCTGTCTCTGATACCAATCTGTCACACCCCGCCAAATCATTTTGGCGAGTTATGACTACGAGTAATCAAAACACGAATTGTACATAGAACGACCACTAAACGTGTCGTTTATAATTTATTAATACCAATGTCTCAAGACATAACCTTACAATAAAGTAGCTAGGAATTACATAAGAATTCTTATTTATTATATAGTGCATGACTCTTGAATACTTGAGATTCCTATTCCGCTCCATGAGATTCCATAACACTAGTTACCTGAGAAATACATGCTAAAACGTCAACATAAAGTTGGTGAGTCATAGGTTTATCATATCAACATAGTTTATGGATCACAAGGTTTTCATATACATATTACATAATATATAGTACTATAGCACTGAGCTCCCAATACCGAAGCTTAACGATGTTACATTCAACCCATGCGTAGTACTTTCATTCCCAAGTACTATGGATCAAATATCATGCACCCGTTTGATCATGCCGATCAAGTTAGCGCTACTAACCCGGGTGGAGGTGTCAAACCCAATAGATCTATTCACAAATATTCGCGCTTAAGTCCATAACTGACGGTATTGAAATAGGGGATTTAGTGGAATGAATAAACAACTCAGGCAATATATAGTAACAAAGTACTTGTGTCCAACTGTAAAACAAATAAATAAAAAATGTGCATGTATTCTCACCCCAAATATGAAATACTTAAAAGGGGCTATGAACTCACCTTAGCTTGATAACGAGAAAATAGTGATTTCAAGATGAATATCCGGATTATGTGCACCCTAAATAAATCATGCGATATTTATTAATCAAGAGATCACTTTAATTCCATTCATTTTTTAATCTATATTGCTTGTCTAACTTATAATCAACACCATTTCCAAGTTTTGTACAGATTTATAACAAGACTAAAAATATGTATTTCAGTAAGTCTATAAGACTTGCATATCTAAGGTCATCGATATATTTCACTTACTTAGTCCATCATGTAAGTATGTAGTTACCTTATATTCAACCCATTCATGTTTTATAATTTCTTTTAGATTTAATCGTTTACTAGTCCAGTGTCCTAATTTACAAATGGTGGCATCATTAGTACTAAATATTTCTAAGCACAACAAGCAGTTTCATATATATGTATATGTGTCACTAGGAATTCATCAAATGTACTTATAACTAATGGTGGAGGAATTGGGCTCATGTTGGTGACCTTCAGTTGTTAGTCCCCAAGTACATTATAAAGTAAAATATAATACTTTTATGTCTGTAAACTATGCTAAATCGTGAATAAGGTAAATATGTGTGTAAGAGAGAATGAGAGAAAGTAAGGAAATGAGAAAATATATTATAGGCTTACATTACAAAGGATGTGTGGAGGGGTTTATATAGGCAACTATATTTCACTAAACCCCCTCCCTAATTACATTGAAGTCCTTATCTAATTACTACAAAATCCTTCCATACTTAATACATTTAATCAAAAGGACTATTCTATTACATTTCTACAAAACACGCACTAACAGTTAATTAATGCTAACAATCTCCCCCTTTAGTGCGGTTTTGTGAAGGATCACCGTCTTGTTCTTTTTCTCTTTTTCTGCCTTCGGTTTCTTTTCTTCGTTGAAGATTCAGGCTTGTCTTGTTGAACTGATTGTGATTTGAAAGCTCGCTTCTTGTATTCGTTGTATTTATCCTTCCAGTACTTCTTGGGAATGAAATGGAATTTCGGATCAGATGGTCGATTGGGTGGTTCAATGATGTTATCGGAAAAGTTGACAGGAGGAATGTTGTGAGGCCCAAGTTCATTGTTTGGTGAATATCTTACCCAAGTACCTTCAGGAATGTGAATCACACCAGGACGTTCTTTTGGCAAACGGGCTTTCAAAATCTGTCTGGTCCTTTCTCTGTGAATAATCTTTGCTCTGATCTTCTTGATAACCTTCAACAATCTTTTCTTTTCTTTATCAGACTCTTCGAACTCATGGAGACTTTCAAATACATTCAGGCATTGCATTAACGTACCATATGAATATTTGGAGAGTTCGTCGAGTCTGATGAATATCTTATGCCCCTGATCACTAACAAACACAAATCCTTGAGGATTATCAAACAACGCTCCAGTGTTGAAGTTATCAAGATCTACTCCTCTGATGTTCTGATTTGGCACGGTGAGATTGATTTTCTTTCTTTTCTTCTCGATGCCCAGCTGGAAGTCCTTTTGAGTTTGACTCAGAATAAGACTATCCATGTATCTCTTTATAGCATAATAGGCCTCTTGATTCTCTGGATCTGGTTGTATGAGTTTGCTGGCAAAGTGATGAAGAAGGAATATGAGATCATCAGCAGAAAGAAGGTTGAATCGTGCTTCATTGATGATGTACTTTCGATTATCTTCCCTTCTAACTACAAACCACATCAACCCCGGTCTACGTGCAAAGCCCACGTCTCACCATTCTTTGAAATGAATGCTAATAACTTCAATTATCTTTAACTTAAACTGATCTTTCCAAGCTTTAAGAATCTTTTGACTTCGAGCATCCCTTAGATCTTTCAAATACTTTGCTCTTTGATGCTCGAGATCATATGCACGTCTCGCCCTTATTTCATCGATATCAATCTTCATCAGATCTTGTTGCTTCGAGAAGATCTCATAAGCTTTTTCTTCAAGGAATTTGGTGGATTTGAAGAGGTGCGATGGTAGTTTGAGATAATCAATCTTCTTTACAACATTCTTTCTGAAACCACCATCATTGATTTGATCTCTAGGAAGTCTGGTGATTTGTTGGAGGTGAGGGTATTCGAGGTGATGGATTAGGTTATCGAAGTTTAACCGGTTAAGAGCGGGAATGGGTTGCGGAACTCTTGGAAAGGTATCAAAACCAGGATAATCATCATCATCATCAGTTGATCCATTATCATCTCTTGGATCATTCTCAGGGAAATCCAAGTTGTCAAAATCTTCTCCAATGATCGATGGATCACGAGGTAAGCCTTGTGACTGAGCATCGTCTCGCATATCTGAGCCTAGAATAACATCTGTAGCAGCACTGGCTCGAATCACAGACTCATCAAAATGAACTTCTTCAGTGTGCTCAACATTATCAACATCATGCTCTACAGCTTCAGCATCTTGTGGAGGATCTCTCGATTGAGCATCATCTCTTACATCTGTGTCACCAATAACTTCTGTAGCAGCACTTGCTCTAACATTTGCCTCATTCTCATCCATGTTCTCCCCCTCATGTTGATCCTGATCATCAGGATCATCACGCCTTTGTTGAACCACTGCAGCTTGACGACAAGTAGCTTCTAATTCAGCAATTCTTTTCTGAGCTGCTTCTAGTTAAGCATCGGCCAGGAATTTATCTTGTGCTGCTTGCTGTTGTAAGAGATTAATTTGATGTTGATGAGTAAAGCGGGCTTGAAGAGATGTGAGAATTGCTTTGTCATACGAATCGGTTTGGCCTTTAAGAGAAATGAGAGTAGCAAGCAATTCATCATACAATAGATCAAGGCGAGCAAGATTTGTAGGTGACATAGGAACTGGAGCTTTGTTAGAATTATTTTCAGATGAGGAGGAAGAAGATGAAGATGAATGAGAAGGCGACGGTGATTTATGAGGGATGATTGGTGGAGGTTGAGTTTGAGTTTTTCTGGTGCGAAGGAGTCCTGCAGCATCAAGAGCCATGATGGTTTCACGCTCTTCTTGATTATATTTAAGTACAATGCGTTCAGTATTAGCAGGAGGACTTTCACTGGATGAAGAGTTAGGAGTAGATGGTTGAACAGGAGCTTTGCCTTTGTCGGTTTGAGTACGGAGCTCTGCGGTTGGTGGAGGTTGAATAGAAGAAGAAGGTAAGACCGACGTGGATGTCGTTATCGCAACTGTAGGCTCCGTTTGGTTTACAGTGCGGCCTGAAGGTTGAGGACCAACAGGGCTTCCTAATGATTGATGAAGCGTGGCTTCTACATTAGTTGTTGCGTAACGAATTGGCTTTGCACGAATGCACAGCACAATGTTACGGTTGGTTGGACTTCCGGGATCTTCTAGATTGCCCGTTGAACTGGGAGATGGGCTAGGAGGAAGCCAGGCTAACCTAACTTCCTTAAAGCTTCTCTCCTCAGCGCCTGTATTCAGTGCTTGCTCGATGATGGCACAGACAGGTCTTCCATTCGGTCCTGGAAATGGTTCACGAACCATTTCTCTGAATGTTCTGGCAACATCCAAGGGACGTGCGTGCACCGTATCAAGTGTCCTAAGGGGCGATCTAGACTCAATAGTGTGATGAAATGAAAGTGGGAGAGAGGCAAGAGTCTCCGCGGCTTCAATATCGGCTTCCTCCGAATGAGGAATCTATAGTGTACGTGGTTGGTGCTCGTGCAAAAATGAAACTGAATCCTGTAGAGAGGATCCAGAGTGGCGAGGAGGTGATACTTGCGAGGTTGGGGAGTCCTCGTCTTCTATCCTAGGAGTTGCATCCCTGCGAGTATTGGTTTCATCTGTCGGAGGGCGATCGTTTTCTTTTTGCCCTATACCTAGCCCGGACCGCTCATCCTCTCCATTTTGTTTTTCAACCCCTCCCTCAAGACCACCTTGTATCTCCGGAATGTCAAAAATATCATCATGATGCTCTTGTTGAACATCTTCTGGAGCTTCCTCTGGAATTGGTTATAGAGGAGCTTTCACACGAATTCGCTTTATTTTTCTTTTAGGTTGCTTTTCAATGTTCGGTGAAGATGAAGAAGATGGAGAAATAAGATTGTCGGAAGAAGTGGAAGATGAAGTGAGAGGTGAAGGAACTGTGAAAGATTGTTCAGGCGGAGGTGACGGTTCATCACGGAGAAGTGTTTTGGATTTCGATTTTGAACTTTTGATTTTGATTTTGATTTGTGATGAGATTTGTGTTTCTTTCGAGGTGGAGCGGAAGACGAAGAAGGTTGATTTGAATAGAAGAAGAAGGTAAGACCGACGTGGATGTCGTTATCGCAACTGTAGGCTCCGTTTGGTTTACAGTGCGGCCTGAAGGTTGAGGACCAACAGGGCTTCCTAATGATTGATGAAGCGTGGCTTCTACATTAGTTGTTGCGTAACGAATTGGCTTTGCACGAATGCACAGCACAATGTTACGGTTGGTTGGACTTCCGGGATCTTCTAGATTGCCCGTTGAACTGGGAGATGGGCTAGGAGGAAGCCAGGCTAACCTAACTTCCTTAAAGCTTCTCTCCTCAGCGCCTGTATTCAGTGCTTGCTCGATGATGGCACAGACAGGTCTTCCATTCGGTCCTGGAAATGGTTCACGAACCATTTCTCTGAATGTTCTGGCAACATCCAAGGGACGTGCGTGCACCGTATCAAGTGTCCTAAGGGGCGATCTAGACTCAATAGTGTGATGAAATGAAAGTGGGAGAGAGGCAAGAGTCTCCGCGGCTTCAATATCGGCTTCCTCCGAATGAGGAATCTATAGTGTACGTGGTTGGTGCTCGTGCAAAAATGAAACTGAATCCTGTAGAGAGGATCCAGAGTGGCGAGGAGGTGATACTTGCGAGGTTGGGGAGTCCTCGTCTTCTATCCTAGGAGTTGCATCCCTGCGAGTATTGGTTTCATCTGTCGGAGGGCGATCGTTTTCTTTTTGCCCTATACCTAGCCCGGACCGCTCATCCTCTCCATTTTGTTTTTCAACCCCTCCCTCAAGACCACCTTGTATCTCCGGAATGTCAAAAATATCATCATGATGCTCTTGTTGAACATCTTCTGGAGCTTCCTCTGGAATTGGTTTTAGAGGAGCCTTCACACGAATTCGCTTTATTTTTCTTTTAGGTTGCTTTTCAATGTTCGGTGAAGATGAAGAAGATGGAGAAATAAGATTGTCGGAAGAAGTGGAAGATGAAGTGAGAGGTGAAGGAACTGTGAAAGATTGTTCAGGCGGAGGTGACGGTTCATCACGGAGAAGTGTTTTGGATTTCGATTTTGAACTTTTATTTTGATTTTGATTTGTGATGAGATTTGTGTTTCTTTCGAGGTGGAGCGGAAGACGAAGAAGGTTGATTTGAAGACGAGCTTGGTGCCTCTTCTCCAGCTAAGACCTATGACCATCACTAGGCGGCCTATGAGGGGGAGCGGTAGGCGGCTGTCGGCGTTGAGCTGCCATACCCCCGTCTAAAAACACTCTGTAATTCATGAGGTCACTATCCCCATGGGGCACCAAGCGAAGGAGAGAATCAGGAATTGGTCGAAAGGGAATGTTTTCCAGTCCAGAGTTCCCATAAACAGTTGCATAGCGAGGAATTTGAATTCTGTGGGAGCCGGGGAATCGCTGAATGTTGTCATGGGTGTTAAGAGTACCCTGAAGTATGATAGTCAGGAAGCGGATGAAGGGAATGTACTTCTTTGTGACGTTAAACTTTCCTCTGACATTTAATCGAAGATGATCCCATGCAATTGCTGCAAAGTCTATATGTACATCATAAGCGATTGCATATAAGTAAGTCAGAGTGTGAGAAGTTATGCCATCTTGGCCTTTCTTTGAAGGAGACAAACAATAATTGATGATTGAGCACAAGGTGAACCACAGTCTGTGAAGATTCTTCTTTTTGAAGTCTTGTAAGGTATTGAGAGGACCATGATAACCAAGATCGCGTACTCGTTGAAGCATTTCTCTAATTGGTGGTGGTTCTACAAATGCGGTGGCACCCTCGCGAGAAGTAGCCGTAGGAAAACCAATTGCTCTTCAGAAATCATCAAGAGTGAATCTGAAAGCTTGAGTTGTGCCATCAGTGGTGAGAAGCTCAAATTGGAAAAACGGTGTGCTCGTTCTTCCTCTTGGGGTTATATATTCAATGGTGCGCCAAAGTTTATACAAGAGCTCTTCTTCAATGCCATGTGCCGTTATTGTGAACACATGAAACAGTGGGTGGTATGTAAGCATGACCGGTATAATGCCATGATGACAGACAAACGGTATTGTCAGCTGAAAGTTGTTTGGCATGTTGTCTGTCGCACCATTTTCAAGGAAATTCATTCTGCGGTTAACAAGAAGACGGATAGAAAACATTGTTTCCAAGGTTAATTTATTCAAAGAAGTTTAATCATACACCGTTTTTCACAGAAGATGCGAAGGCAGTGCAACAAGGCGTTCGATACCTTGCTTCTTAGGGAAAACCGTTGTATGGTCATGAAAAAATAGTTTTCAGGAAAAAAGGTAAGAATAAAAGGGATCTAACAATCATTATCCAAAGGACTACAAAGGTAGTACATCAAGGCATTCAATACCTTGCATCCTAAGGAAATGGACAGTTAGAAATAAGCAATCTTAGCATGAAAAGGAGTTCTAAATATCGTGCAAAGTGTTTCTTGTAAGACTACACGAACAGTACATCAAGACGTTCAATGTTGTGTATCGTACTGAAATTACTTGCAAGAATTTGGAAGAACAAAAATAATCATAAGAGGAACAAATGTATGTGCAACCTGACAATTTGATGAACACAATGATGTTCTCAAAGAGATGACTGAGTTAAGCACAAAAATGATCTAAGAAAATATTTATCATAATCAAACCGAATAAACGTGATTTGAAAGTTCAAGAAATTTTGATAGATAAAAATTTCTAAGTGTTGGGAAAACCGGTATTAGTAAAGAATTATTGGAAAATGAGTAGTAATACCGGTTTTCAAAATAAAGATTGAATTTGAGTAGTAATACCGGTTTTCATAAAGGAAAAAGAGTTTTGGAAAACCGGTATTAGTGAAGAAAATTTGGCATGGTGCCTTTTAAAGAAATTTAAAGAACTAATACCGGTTTTCAAATGCCGCACTACACCAAAACAGGGCTTTTAGGACGCCCAAAAACGTCCTATAATGTTACTTTATAGGACCTTTCTCTTAATAGGACCAACGGTAAAAGCGTTTCATGTAAGGGGGTCGTAAAAAGTCCTGAGCGTCCTAACATCTCAAATAAGATTATAAAACCAATATAATGGTCACATAATAAGTCTATGAACAACTCAATTAGGGTCCTAATAAAAACATGTTGGGACACTTTTACAATGTTCTAACATGTGCTTACCTACTTTTAATCTTTTAGTACACATATAAGTGTCCTTAAAAACTAGATAATATGACCCTTGGTATGTAACATTATATATACTTTAGTACCAAGAAAAGAGTCCTAATATCTCAATTAAGATGATGAAACCAATTTTATGGTCGCATAATATGTCTACAAACAACCCAAATAGCGTCCTAATAAAAACATATTAGGACACTTTTACAATGTTCTAACATGTGCTTACCTACTTTTAATCTTTTAGTACACATATAAGTGTCCTTAAAAACTAGATAATATGACCCTTGGTATGTAACATTATATATACTTTAGTACCAAGAAAAGAGTCCTAATATCTCAATTAAGATTATGAAACCAATTTTATGGTCGCATAATGTGTTTATGAACAACACAATTAACGTCCTAATAAAAACATATTAGGACACTTTTACAATGTTCTAACATGTTTAATAGGACATCCAAATAATGGTTTTCTATTAAACAATAAACACACCACCAACATATATAAAATACTAATATATAGTTATTATGTATATAACTCAAGAAATAAAATTTTATTATATTTCAAATAAGCATGTTCATTACAAACACATTAAACATAAAAAAGTTATAACATTATTCAACATAAAGTCTTATAAAATCTAACAAAAGAAATTAAAAGCAATGAAAGAAACAAGAAGCTAGCACAAAATCCCATGTTATAATGCATCCTCAATCCTCACCGACCACCTACAAATAAACCATTCTTGTATAAGCATTAAGGTACATGTTACGAAAATTATTAATAACACAAGTTTAACAAATACATACCGAGATGAAAGGACAGGGCCATGCGATAGTTGCACCAATACAATCTTCAATTGTGGAAAATAATCCATATGGTCTCACCAACATTTCATCTCTTTTTATCGGTACTTGAGCATTTACCTCACACCATCCCTTTCCAATCTCCCACTAGCTCATTCGGGTCCAAGCTCTTCACCCATCCTTTTGCTACAATCTCCGTTGGGTTTAGAATGCTTTTAAGGAAAACCTCATCTCCAACCTATATTTTAGTTTTCAACAATCAAACTCTAGTTATAATAGTCCAAATCATTTCACACAAAAAGTGAGTAACAACAATAAACTGTTACACTAGCATGCACATGGTTATTAATGAGTAACAAAAAATTGAGTGACCAATCTATTATCATCAGTCATAAGTCATCACTGGCTACTATACATGGTTATTAATTAAGATTTAAGATAGTGTAATAGTGTTTGATTATCCAAATTCAAAATGTGCTTATATATTAATGTAGATATCATCGATATCCTACTAGTTTCTAGTGTTCAACACGGGGTGTGAGATTCCATGTTCGGCTTCTGAGAGCCATTGGGATCAACTTTGTAAAATATCTCTGTCTATCAAATAGATGAACAATGTTCTCAAGCTAACATGAAGTTGCATACACTGGTAACCTAAAAAGAGCCGACATAATTATTATAATTAAATAAACCAAATCGTTTGTCAACCAAAGGCACCTAAAGAAGTGCCATAAATCTTTATAAGTCGGCTTCTAGTGTTCATATTAAGGGAACCTCTTTCATGTTAAACATCTATCACATAACAGTCAGGATGTATGGTAAGCGTTGGCCAGACGCTTTCATGATTACTTCAGACTAATGGATCATAATCATTATCTTTCTCTTCTTAATTATATTCTTTATTAGCTTAACAGTCTATCTTTTTTAGCAAGTATTTCTAAAATACTTGACTTGCATCTAATCTTAATCCATTTCTATATCAATAATATTGAGTGATGAAACAAATTGGAAAAACAAAATATCCAATAACACTGGACAGAAGACAACCTTAAATTTAGGAAACTAGGAGAAGCTGGACAAAAGATTCAGGTATTTTTGATAACCAATATATAAAAAATTATATCATACAAGTATACAACTACCATAAACACCATTATTAATAATAAGACCCTAAATACAGCAAACACATTTCAATTTAACAACAGATAAAAAGCTCAAATAACATTCGAACACAATTTTATTTCATCCACATCACGCCATCCTCGTCTCTCAAATAATGCACATGTGTTCATTCATCTTCAGATGGTAATGCTTTCCAGCTTACTATAGCTGGTTTAATCTGGATTTCTGTGGTTCACATATCGAAAAATAATGGTCTAACCTAAACACTAGTCAACTTTGCCCGTAAGATAGTAAGATACAAGCCTAAGGCAATGATCATGGTGATCACCAATGTGATACTAGCTGGATGTTTAGGGTCAGATACTCAATGTGATACTAGTTTGCAACAAAGCTAACTAGTGATGAAAATTGCTAAATTACTTATACACATTATGAATCTATTACTTTGTTGAATATTCAGAATTCCAAGGGATAACTAACATCAAAAGATAATGTTACAACTTTATGATATAGAAGCACATCCATATAGTAATAGATTGAACCACATAATCACTTTCAAAAAGCAAAACCACATAATCACTTTCAAAAAGCACTCACTTACACTCTTGTTTGTGCTAAAAACATTGAACTAAAATCATTTCAGCCTCATTGACCTGGTACTATAGTAAACAACTGAAAAGTAAGTTATTGGAAGGCCCTATTTTGCTTGAGATAGTTGCATGATCAACAAGACAACAACCAAAGACGAGATTTACATTCAATTACATGGAATGATATTCCAGCAACAAGGGATTTTAACTTTGACAGAAAACTAAGGCTCTAAATTGTACAAACCACGTATATGGAGTTCTGGTACATCTTATCAGGGTATTTAAATGTTGTTTTGAAACCGATTATCCAAGTATTGCACCCTGAACAGCCTATTGCAGTGTTTAAGAAACCTAATCTTCTGGGATTGACATTCCTTAATTGGCTCACACTCCTAACTGGGTCGGCCCTAGGCCAAGAAAATAGAGTCGGGTCAGCCAAGTATGAAATTGGATCGAACAAGGCTTCTAGCCGAGCAAGCCCCAGCCAGGTCGACTATACTTCTATACGGGTTGACCTCAGGTCCTACCCCAAGCATATCCAGGTCACCTCGGGGAGGGTTGTTACCTCTAAATAGCCTCGTCACAATACATTTTACCCATTCAATACAACCAAATAAAACATACAAAACAGATGAATCATATTATAATACATATCTGTCACTAAGCTTGTCATTTCATGCTTAAACATTAATTATCACAACATCTTTTTCGCAGTTTTTAAGTACAGATGGCAAAACAGGTGGGTCAGAAAAGTTGGGTAGTGAGTCAAAAATGTTTTTTTTCCGGCAGTTTTTAAGTACATGTCGAATTGGTACAGGCCAGGTTGAGTTGTGGCTAGCAAACAATTCATTGTCCTTTTTTCCTAAACTTCCGAGTAACTTTCAGAAAATTCGACCCATTAGGCTTGCTTCCTATGTATCTATTAAAAGAATAACCTTTAGACCGTCACAGTTAACATATGGCCCAAATCAACCCATTTCATAATCATTCAAGTAAATAAGCTGAAACTACCAGCTCTATATGACACTGTAATCTTAAACACGCACGCAAATGCAAGGCGAGATTTTGAGTCCAAGTAAATGTTTATTTATGTTATAGAATGAATGATGAATGAACAATTAGTAAAGAAAGAGTTAGATGTTTACCATCACTTTTAGTCTCAAAACCACGAATAATGCAAACACAAGACTGATTTAGGTGAAAAAGTTCCTAAGCGTGGTGACTGGAAGACTGTCAAGAAGTTGAACAAGTAAAACTAGCAGGACAAGCAAATGACGAGCAAAATATTTCCACAACCATTTTATATATTAAGCATAAACTACTATCTAGGTAAGAACAATCCTGTAAAGTTAATTCAATGAACATTCATCCAGTATTACTATTATGCTAGGGGTTTATGTCTACCGTATCAATTGTAATTTATCAATTCATGTAAAAGGCAGAACATTAATGAAAAGAAACATACCCGTAAACGTGGAGGTCCATTGGTTGCAACAGGGCAATGTGATGTGAAAGGCGGAACACTGGAACCATCCATTGACTCATTCATCTTTGCTTGGGCTCGTAACTGGACCACTGTACTAGTAAGTTCTTCACATTGAGCCTTCAATTGGATGTTTTCTCTATGACATGCGGAACGACTTGGTATTACCCCCCAGACATCAGAAGCACGAACACCCAAACCATACATGACCGCATCACCGTTGCGATCTTTACCCATGACTTTAGAAAACACATCATCTGGTCCAGGCTTATCGTTGGAACCCTCGGGAAGATTAAATTTAATTTGTTTCATTTGTGCCTGTATTAATCATAGTAATATAAATTCCTCAAAACTTTTCAAATAAAATAAGAAAAATATACATGAATTAATCATGATAGTAATTTAGCACATTCAAGAATAAGATATATATTTTAACATCATCAAGAATATATAGAAAAGATATATATATAAGTATAAATAAGCATATATTACTTACAATTGCATTTGAACCTTCTGCATTTTTGGTAGTTCCACCTTTGGAGAAACATGACTCAAACATTTCCAACCGACTTGGATCTCGTCCCAAAGATGCCTGTTCGATTAAAAAGAAGATGAGTATTAACAATGGATATCGACATGCTACATTAACAATTGCATTATCTCATACGATTACCTTTAGCTCTTCACGAACTCGGGCATAACTTTTTTTTCCAGTTACTTGCACCATCTTCTTTTCTTGCCGATTGTCCTTGTTTTTTTTACTTAACATCTTCAATAGCAAAGTGAAATATCAGAATGCTGGTGATAAAGTATGTTATGTATGAGTTCAGGCCTAATTATCAAACATTAACGACATCTACATTTGTATTCTTAAAGACCATCAACAAGACATCAACATATTCAAAAGTTGCAGATATATTTAGTTTTCGCTATCACCTATCAAAATACAACAATTTAGCCTGAAAAATGAGCTGCTGGAGAGTTACTAACCAGTTAACCACTGGGGTCGTTAATCCACAACACCATACATAACAGCCACAGGCTCAACTCTCCCGGGGTAGCCTAAACTGAATCTCTCTCCGATTTTTTTTGGTATGACTACTAATGCATGACAAGCATCCAACTTCTATTTTGTACTATTCTTGACCCAAGTGATCTGAAGTAAAATACTATTCTTTTTTCTTGGTAAGAGCAACAAACTTTATTCAAATTAGATAGATTTGGAACATATAATCTAGTCCCACTACTATTGTCTAATAATAATAACAAAATCTTCATTGAGGAATTTCATCAAGTAAAGATTTTTTACCTTGTCCCATTGCAAACCCAGAAAAGAAATTGACATCCATACATACCACTTGTGTGTCATTTCATTAAAATTATACTTTCATGAATATCATTGATCTCAATTCTAATACTAAAACAGTAATATATCTCAAAATAGCAAGAAAAACAGTAATATTGATATGGCTTATTCGCTCACAATTAACACATTTACTATTTAGAAAAACAATAGGCAGATTAAAAGGGATTTTTCAGTCAACCCAGCCAAGCCAGGTCTGTTCTGAGCCTAGCTAAAAAGAACTGTTACCTAACTCACCCAACCACCTATAATAAAATAAGATACATTGCGGTATGTGCCAAAAGATTTCCTGCCAGGGTAGCTCACCTTGTGCATAAAAGAATGTTCTCAGGATTTAAATCACAATGGATAATAGCATCATCCTTCATCAGAGCTAATCCACATAAAATCTGCTTTGAAAATAGCTGCAAGATGCTCAATGATAATCCCCGGAACTGATTTAGCTTTATAAGCTCATACCTGTTTTAAATCACAAAAACTCGTGCCTAAATAAACAAAAATAGTTAATAAAAGATGCTCTGCACAACAAACTGAAACTTACAAAATTGTATCGAGCAGTTCAAAAGAAATGCACAGATGCCGTTGATATACAAAGTAATCATAAATACGAACAATGTGATGCTTATCCTCGGGATCAAACTTTTTGTTTAACTGAAAAGTACAAAAATATTAGGTGGCACTCTTTTCAGATTAAGGGGTGTTTGGATGTGCATCTTGAAAATATTGTATGATGCACTATTTGAATGTGTTTCTGTTGTTCAATACACTATTTGGAAACTTCTGATTTTTAAGAGATTAACAGCTATAATGACTTTGTGAAAAAAGAAAAGAGAGTTGTTTTATTAGGTTAAAAGGGTAAGCTAATCATAGGTCTACCCTTAGATAATCATTTTTGTAACTGCTGTTATGGAACTAATTTTTTAAAAGTGATTATTTGACCCCAACATGATCAGATCATAGAAAGCTGAAACATTTTATCCAAACATTTTCAAATAATAGGTTCCAAAACGCAAATTCATACACCCCCTAAAGCTATATCATTCTAAATTCAAAACCCCCATAAGAAAACACTTACCGTTGTCAGAATGGACACTTCGCCCAATGCCTGCTGATAGTAAGCAGGTTGATTTTTTATGACCTTCACAGCAACGAAACGATCAAGTTCTGCAACCCAGCATTTAGCAACCTGCCCAAATGTCCCCTGCCCAAGTATGTCTTTTACAATATATCTAAAATCATCACAACAAAATAGCACATGTGACACCAAACATTTGACCAATAGAGCCAAACACAACCAACAACGATACAACAATACAGTGTCAACCTTCTATGAGTTTCTGAATTAACCAGAGCCTGGTTCAAAGTCAGAATAAGGTCTGAATTTGCATTATCATGACCATCATTAAGTACTCCAGCAGATGGGCTTGTCAAAAACCGCTTTGGGTTTAACTCCTCTAAATATTTGAACTGAGGATTGCATATTCTGTAAGTTTCCACTAAATCCTTGGTTAACCGTGATACCAACTGCAATATACAATTGTTGTGTGTCATTACTGTTCTGAACATATTAAAACATACTTTTTAATAAGCAAATCGTTATGCAAATGAGCACAGACACTAACCACCATATATCTACTATCACATAAACGCATAACAACAATAGCAATTCACATACATAATCACAGTGATCAACCTAGCCCACGGGCACCCTAGCCACTCTATCTTGCTATGTTGTAGGTTGGAAATGACAATTGCATAAGACACATATTAATAAAGGCCCATGCTGCTAAATTAAGTTCCACAACACCCCTAAAGACACATAAATGTGTTAATTGTGATCTCAATTCTAATACTAAAACAGTAATATTGATCTCAAAATAGTTACGTAGTCTTTTTTATAGGTTACTACAATTTATGCAAGTAAGTCCAGGCTTATGTTTCTAAGTACACTTTGTGTTGCATAATCCACTTGGTGACAATCCATGGCAGTAATGAATTCTGTACAATTTGGTTATTAATACCCAAACTAACCGAAGACTTGAAATACAGCGATACAGAGGACATATTATGTATGCAAAAATCAGAATAGCAACCCTATGACTTAACTGATTCCATGCATAAGGACTCGGTATTCATGAATTAACAACCGGGGTCTAACAATAACGATAACCGGGAGGCTCTGAATACCCAGAATCCATTAGATTCTGTTTACACACGCCCAGTGGTCTCCGAATGCACTCTGTCATTGGCTTAAAATGTAAACAGACCTACTTAAGTTGAGTCGATGAGTCCTCATTTTCAATGCCCTCGGTATCCTGTGATGCTAAGGCAGATAACTATCTTAGTAAAGCATTTGTGTCCATAATTTCACCCTAGAATGATATGAAGTAAGCTTATTTCACTTCCTATTTGTAACTATCTTGCAACATTAAAGTGAGGTCCATGGGTAAGTTATATCCTACAGTAACATAAGTCGTGACATGTCTCATCTCTGTACTCATATGTGTTAAGACTGTTTCAAACTCGAATGCCCAATATTTACTTCAGTTAGCATAACAATAACTTTGGTCTATTTAATATACGCCTAACGATGCCCGTATTTTATATTCTTCCAAAACCCATTTGGATTTTATATCTAGCAAGTACCACTCTAGAAGATATTCAGATATCCAATAATATATAAAACATACATAACCCATAAGTGGTTTATTAGGCGTAACTAATTTAAGTACCCAAAAAACCTCACTAATTTTTTTTAATATTCAACGAAACAAGTACCATTTCTTGGCAATAAACCCACCCATAACCCATAATTCTAACTTCATAATCAAAAATTTATACAAACGAAATAGCGGCATCCAACCAGATTGGTACAGGCTAGGCATACAATGACTCAATGAAATCACAAAATAGAGACCATCCAATCTTTTAGTAATTGGATACGAGGTCTGACATTATGATCATTCTACAGTTATATGTTTTAGGATAGGGAGCGAAACTCTGGTCATTCTATAGCTGTCACTTTCTTGACTACCGTTTTAGTTTTAGAATAAGGTGTTTATCCAAACAATGATTTAGTAGAAGCCATAACTTTTGGTTCACAACTTTTACTGATTTTTAATAACCTACGGTTTTGACTCAACGAAAACTAACAAAGAAGAACATAATGACATAAAAAACCCATACATGAAACTATCTGCCAATAGCTATTGAGAAACCCAAACCTAACCGCCCATTTCACACTATCGATTTTTAACACAACAAATCCAACATATAAATAACTCAAAGAACGTCAAACAAATCAACAAAATCACAAATTCGTAACCTCACATTATATATCAAAACACATAAAGCCATGAAAACTACACATTATATATCAAAACCCCTGAACAACAATAAATTCTAGAAATCCTAAAACAATAATAATAGTTAAATAATAATAATAGTGATGATAATAATCAACAAATAATAATAGTAATAATCAAATTCTAGAAATCATAAAACAATAATAATAGTGATGATAATGATAATGATAATAATAATAGTTCCATTACCTGAATATAAATGGGACTATTCAGTTCGAGATGTAAATATAAATGGAAAACCCGCAATCGGTGTTCTGATAATGATAGCAAAATTGGTATTTCACAAATGATATGTGAAAGTTGATTTCGGCGGTGGTGAGGGACGGGTGGTGGTGGCGAGCGGCGGTAACGGCGGTGGTGACGGCGGAGATTGGTGGTGGTGGCGAGCGGCGGTAACGGCGGTGGTGACGGCGGAGATTGGTGGTGGTGGCGAGCGGCGGTAACGCGGTGGTGACGGCGGAGATTGGTGGTGGTGGCGAGCGGCGGTAACGGCGGTGGTGACGGCGGAGATTGGTGGTGGTGGCGAGCGGCGGTAACGGCGGTGGTGACGGCGGAGATTGGTGGTGGTGGCGAGCGGCGGTAACGCGGTGGTGACGGCGGAGATTGGTGGTGGTGGCGAGCGGCGGTAACGGCGGTGGTGACGGCGGAGATTGGTGGTGGTGGCGAGCGGCGGTAACGGCGGTGGTGACGGCGGAGATGGTGGTGGTGGCGAGCGGCGGTAACGGCGGTGGTGACGGCGGAGATTGGTGGTGGTGGCGAGCGGCGGTAACGGCGGTGGTGACGGCGGAGATTGGTGGTGGTGGCGAGCGGCGGTAACGGCGGTGGTGACGGCGGAGATTGGTGGTGGTGGCGAGCGGCGGTAACGGCGGTGGTGACGGCGGAGATTGGTGGTGGTGGCGAGCGGCGGTAACGCGGTGGTGACGGCGGAGATTGGTGGTGGTGGCGAGCGGCGGTAACGGCGGTGGTGACGGCGGAGATTGGTGGTGGTGGCGAGCGGCGGTAACGGCGGTGGTGACGGCGGAGATTGGTGGTGGTGGCGAGCGGCGGTAACGGCGGTGGTGACGGCGGAGATTGGTGGTGGTGGCGAGCGGCGGTAACGGCGGTGGTGACGGCGGAGATGGTGGTGGTGGCGAGCGGCGGTAACGGCGGTGGTGACGGCGGAGATTGGTGGTGGTGGCGAGCGGCGGTAACGGCGGTGGTGACGGCGGAGATTGGTGGTGGTGGCGAGCGGCGGTAACGGCGGTGGTGACGGCGGAGATTGGTGGTGGTGGCGAGCGGCGGTAACGGCGGTGGTGACGGCGGAGATTGGTGGTGGTGGCGAGCGGCGGTAACGGCGGTGGTGACGGCGGAGATTGGTGGTGGTGGCGAGCGGCGGTAACGCGGTGGTGACGGCGGAGATTGGTGGTGGTGGCGAGCGGCGGTAACGGCGGTGGTGACGGCGGAGATTGGTGGTGGTGGCGAGCGGCGGTAACGGCGGTGGTGACGGCGGAGATTGGTGGTGGTGGCGAGCGGCGGTAACGCGGTGGTGACGGCGGAGATTGGTGGTGGTGGCGAGCGGCGGTAACGGCGGTGGTGACGGCGGAGATTGGTGGTGGTGGCGAGCGGCGGTAACGGCGGTGGTGACGGCGGAGATTGGTGGTGGTGGCGAGCGGCGGTAACGCGGTGGTGACGGCGGAGATTGGTGGTGGTGGCGAGCGGCGGTAACGGCGGTGGTGACGGCGGAGATTGGTGGTGGTGGCGAGCGGCGGTAACGGCGGTGGTGACGGCGGAGATTGGTGGTGGTGGCGAGCGGCGGTAACGGCGGTGGTGACGGCGGAGATGGTGGTGGTGGCGAGCGGCGGTAACGGCGGTGGTGACGGCGGAGATTGGTGGTGGTGGCGAGCGGCGGTAACGGCGGTGGTGACGGCGGAGATGGTGGTGGTGGCGAGCGGCGGTAACGGCGGTGGTGACGGCGGAGATTGGTGGTGGTGGCGAGCGGCGGTAACGGCGGTGGTGACGGCGGAGATTGGTGGTGGTGGCGAGCGGCGGTAACGGCGGTGGTGACGGCGGAGATGGTGGTGGTGGCGAGCGGCGGTAACGGCGGTGGTGACGGGGGTGGTGGTGGCGAGCGGCGGTAACGGCGGTGGTGACGGCGGAGATTGGTGGTGGTGGCGGTGGCGCCGATGAGTAGTGGAAGTTATTGATGTAATATGACTATGATGTTTGGTACATCATGCATTAGAAAGTGTACATTGTTGAAACTTAAAATCAATAATAAACAAACAACAACAAACAAATCAACAAAATCACAAATTCGTAACCTCACATTATATATCAAAACACATAAAGCCATGAAAACTACACATTATATATCAAAACCCCTGAACAACAATAAATTCTAGAAATCCTAAAACAACAACAAATAATAATAGTAATAATAATAATAGTGATGATAATAATCAACAAATAATAATAGTAATAATCAAATTCTAGAAATCATAAAACAATAATAATAGTGATGATAATGATAATGATAATAATAATAGTTCCATTACCTGAATATAAATGGGACTATTCAGTTCGAGATGTAAATATAAATGGAAAACCCGCAATCGGTGTTCTGATAATGATAGCAAAATTGGTATTTCACAAATGATATGTGAAAGTTGATTTCCATGAATATAGAATTGGTGTCGTGAATTTGGAAGCGCCAAATTTTCATCAATTATTTCGGCGGGCTTTGAAATCAGTATAGAATTGGTGTGATGGTGTCGTGAATGAAAGTGGCGAGTCTTATAATTTCCCCAAACTGATCTTATATTTCTTTTATTTATTATATTTAATTTATATTTTTTATTATATTTAATTTATATTTTTTATACTATTTATATTTATATCATTATCATTATTATTATTATTTGTATAACCTTAATTAATTTTGTACTCTATTGTATTTATTTATGAAACAGACTCTTTCCTTTTTAACTTCCTTAATAAACTTAATAATTAATTTTGTACTCTATTGTATTTATTTATGAAACAGACTCTTTCCTTTTTTAATTAACAATAAAAAGATACTCGCGGGTTGCGGCGGTGATGGAAGTAGCGGCGGCGGTGATGTAATGGTGGCGGCGATGGTGACGGTGACGGGTGGTGGTGGCGAGCGGCGGTAACGGCGGTGGTGACGGCGGAGATTGGTGGTGGTGGCGGTGGCGCCGATGAGTAGTGGAAGTTATTGATGTAATATGACTATGATGTTTGGTACATCATGCATTAGAAAGTGTACATTGTTGAAACTTAAAATCAATAATAAACAAACAACAACAAAATATCAAAAATGAAATTAAAGTGATATATAAAAAACCGTATGTTTTTTGTTGAGAATTACTAAACTTGATTTGTGTGTTAAATATAGGAAGGAGCGGAATGATATGAATGTGAATGATTAATAAAAACTTAGGTTGTATATATAATAATTTATTGAGAGAGTTTTAAAGATATTATATATCTTTAAACTTTAAGTAGATTTGTTTTGATAGAAAAAGATTTATGAGAAAGTTTTAAATATAATTATCTTTTTAATAAGAAAATAAAAAATAAATAAATCTAAAAAAAAATGAGAGAGTTTTAGGCCTAAAAAAAACTTTAGGATGCCAGATGTACCCCCAACCTCCTCTTTTAGTTATAGGATAGATAACCGTCAATTACCTATTTTTTACTTAATACATACAGACATTATTTATACATTCGGCACTTAATGACAAAAAAAAAAACGGGCCTTAATCCCATTACTTTGATGTGAATAATCTAATACTAATACTCTATTATATTGTTTTACTAGTTAATCAACACATGTATTATAATTTCTATTATTTTTTTTAACAGATTATAATTTCTATTATTTATATATTATAACTCGGTTTTGAGATACTAAATTGACTAAAACATAAATTTATAGTAAAGAAAGAAAGAAATCTGCTCAGTGCCGCCTTCCGTGAATTTTGAGCCTCAATATCTCAATGATGTATGAGGGAGGTTAAGATATAGACAGACCTTACCTCTACCTAAATAAATAGGCTGCTTTCATTTTTCACCTAAATTTATACTCGTGGTACCTATTGTATTATAAATATTTATTGGGCTATTTATCTTTAAAAATATTTGTCGTACTAAGTAAATATGATACACTACTAGAAAAACAGCTATTTATGACCCGCAATGCGCGTCATAAATGGCTCAGATGACGCGCAAATGCGCGTCAAGGAAGGACGAGGTCATAAATTTTCATGACCCGCATTTGGGCGTCATCCGTCTATGACGCGCACTTATGACGCGCACTTATGACACGCATTTATGACCCTTTTTTATGACGTGCGTTTTTGCGTGTCATAACCTATTTTTTTTTTTTTAAAAAATAATTTCTTTTTAATAAGAAAATAAAAAATAAATAAATCTAAAAAAAAATGAGAGAGTTTTAGGCCTAAAAAAAACTTTAGGATGCCAGATGTACCCCCAACCTCCTCTTTTAGTTATAGGATAGATAACCGTCAATTACCTATTTTTTACTTAATACATACAGACATTATTTATACATTCGGCACTTAATGACAAAAAAAAAAACGGGCCTTAATCCCATTACTTTGATGTGAATAATCTAATACTAATACTCTATTATATTGTTTTACTAGTTAATCAACACATGTATTATAATTATTTATTGGGCTATTTATCTTTAAAAATATTTGTCGTACTAAGTAAATATGATACACTACTAGAAAAACAGCTATTTATGACCCGCAATGCGCGTCATAAATGGCTCAGATGACGCGCAAATGCGCGTCAAGGAAGGACGAGGTCATAAATTTTCATGACCCGCATTTGGGCGTCATCCGTCTATGACGCGCACTTATGACACGCATTTATGACCCTTTTTTATGACGTGCGTTTTTGCGTGTCATAACCTATTTTTTTTTTTTTAAATAATTTTTTTCAGTTCCTAATTTTCTATTAAATGAGAATTAAAAACCTGATAATACAAAATTAAAAACACAAATATCAAAAATAAATTAAAGTGATATATAAAAAACCGTATGTTTTTTGTTGAGAATTACTAAACTTGATTTGTGTGTTAAATATAGGAAGGAGCGGAATGATATGAATGTGAATGATTAATAAAAACTTAGGTTGTATATATAATAATTTATTGAGAGAGTTTTAAAGATATTATATATCTTTAAACTTTAAGTAGATTTGTTTTGATAGAAAAAGATTTATGAGAAAGTTTTAAATATAATTATCTTTTTAATAAGAAAATAAAAAATAAATAAATCTAAAAAAAAATGAGAGAGTTTTAGGCCTAAAAAAAACTTTAGGATGCCAGATGTACCCCCAACCTCCTCTTTTAGTTATAGGATAGATAACCGTCAATTACCTATTTTTTACTTAATACATACAGACATTATTTATACATTCGGCACTTAATGACAAAAAAAAAAACGGGCCTTAATCCCATTACTTTGATGTGAATAATCTAATACTAATACTCTATTATATTGTTTTACTAGTTAATCAACACATGTATTATAATTTCTATTATTTTTTTTAACAGATTATAATTTCTATTATTTATATATTATAACTCATTATAATTTCTATTATTTTTTTTAACAGATTATAATTTCTATTATTTATTTTATAACAGATTATAATTTCTATTATTTTTTTTAACAGATTATAATTTCTATTATTTATATATTATAACTCGGTTTTGAGATACTAAATTGACTAAAACATAAATTTATAGTAAAGAAAGAAAGAAACTGCTCAGTGCCGCCTTCCGTGAATTTTGAGCCTCAATATCTCAATGATGTATGAGGGAGGTTAAGATATAGACAGACCTTACCTCTACCTAAATAAATAGGCTGCTTTCATTTTTCACCTAAATTTATACTCGTGGTACCTATTGTATTATAAATATTTATTGGGCTATTTATCTTTAAAAATATTTGTCGTACTAAGTAAATATGATACACTACTAGAAAAACAGCTATTTATGACCCGCAATGCGCGTCATAAATGGCTCAGATGACGCGCAAATGCGCGTCAAGGAAGGACGAGGTCATAAATTTTCATGACCCGCATTTGGGCGTCATCCGTCTATGACGCGCACTTATGACGCGCACTTATGACACGCATTTATGACCCTTTTTTATGACGTGCGTTTTTGCGTGTCATAACCTATTTTTTTTTTTTTAAATAATTTTTTTCAGTTCCTAATTTTCTATTAAATGAGAATTAAAAACCTGATAATACAAAATTAAAAACACAAATATCAAAATAACGCATTTCATATATATATATACATCAAAACACAATAGTACTTGTTAATTCAAGTACTAATTCACAATAAGTCACAAGTTAATTAACGACAAAAATTACATATCGGTAGTAATTCACAAGTTAGTTTGACAGCTTCCACATCGACCACTGAGTATACAACAAGACTACCCGAGTCATCCGTGCAGCTCTCCTGAAGCAGTAGCAACTGACAGGTTTCTTTCGACCTCTAGACCACCTGACAAACTCAAATTCACAAGTACCGATGAGCCTGCAACAACCTCAGCTGGTTAAGAAGTTGTTTGTATCTTTCTCAGCCTTAGAGCTACAAAACACAAGTACACAAACAAAACAACATTTTAGTCGGTGCTAGCATACTTCTCAGCGGCAAAGTAAAACTGCAGAATATCATATGACTTTTTAGACCAAGCAAAAGTGAGATATAGACAACAAGGATTGAGCTACTGTTAACAATTGCTTAATGAGAAAAATAAATTCTTACAATACACCAAATATTGAGCATTTTTTAAATATAAATTACCTGCTTGATGCATGTGATGGAGAATCTGATCCATTCTCCCATTTCCAGAAAGTTCTAATGGGAGACTGCAACTGATCAGCTTGCTTCTCTGATATCTCTTCAGTAGCAGTGTGTGGAAGCAATGAATGAAATGTTGATTCAGGAACTTCATTTAGAGGTTGTGAATCTTTTGATATCTCTGCGTCCCGGATTTCAGTTGGAGTCTGAGGTATAGCATGTAATGTAGTATTTGTACTCATATTGAACACACTTTTACAAAAATCTAAGATATGAATTAAACTAGTGTTTGCAGTTTGGGTCAATGCAATCGACCCGTGCAGACCGGCACTAAGATTACCCGTTTCAACGAGTTACCCAACCCGCCTTACCCGTCCATTTCGACACTTCTAGCAAACTGATCAGAACCTTTATAGATAAGTAGATAACCATACGTTGCATTGTAAATGCCATTAAATTTGATAAATCAATAATGCTTCAAGTTCAAAGAATAAGTAACAAAACATATACCCTGGTGTTGGTGCTGGTATTGATGTTAATGGTGCTTTTTCCTGCGCCTTAACTTGGCCAGAGTCGTATTGCAATGTCGCCTCTACCATAGATTCTGCCATTAAAGCCCTCTTTTCCCATTGAATAACTGAAGTCATAGCTTGCTCATACTTTTCCTGCATAGAACAAATACCAAACTGTGAGGTGTAACGGTAAATTGATGTCAAAACATCTATACTAATTCAATAAAATACTCATTGCATAGTATGCAACTTCAATTATTCTTCAAGCTTCATCTAAAATGCAAATATAATCAATCAATATGAACATTTAACTTAAAATGCAAATATACGCTGTTTTAACCAATTTTGAGACATGTCTCACAAGACATTATTCTTTTACAAGAACATCATTAAGTTTAAGATTTAACAAGAGCCAAAGCACTCATATCGATATCACTACGCATTTAACTAAAACTAAGAACCTAAGCTATAATTATTCACACTTGAATTATACGTAAAAACTAAGAACCTAAGCTATAATTAATTAAACTTACACATGAATTATACGTAAAAACTAAGAACCTAAGCTATAATTAATCAAACACCGGTTTTATATGCGTGATATATAAAAAGTACCTATTCTCATCTGAATCTGGAAGGAACGGTTAGTCCAGCAAACAAACTCAAAATCAATACTAATATCAACTCAACCATCACCTGCATATATTTTTATATACACAAATAAATTCACAAAAAACCCTGGCATACATATATATACATATATAGTAATATATAAGTCAGAGAGATAAAAATGGAAATTACCTCATAAGGAGGTCCAGTAAACTCATCTTCAGTGATCTTAAGCAACGCCCTATCTGATTACATAAAAATAAAACAATTAATTAGAAGGTTAGGTTTTTAATTAATTAAAAATGAAACTGAAATCAGAGAGTTAGAAGGGCGATTACGCCGACAGCGAAGCTCATACTCGTCTTCATTAGATCGATCGCCGGCGATTAACGATATTGGATTTTCCGATCTATTCTTTTTAAAATTTATTTTATAAAAATTGATTGGATGCTTTATTTAGTAAGAAGAAGAGATAACGAAAGAGGTGAAGAGAATGAGAAGCAGAAAGATGGGGCGGTCGAATGAGAAGCAAAAAGGGGAATGAGAGAAAGGGGTAAAAGAAAGATAGGGTTAGTTGGTGAATTTTATTTATTTGGGAAGTGAAAAGAGGGATATACAATTCTTTTGATTTTGGGGAAAAATTTGGGCGGGATATAATGAAAAGTTAAAAGGTCAAGGGAGGGAAAAAAAATTGGAAACTTAAATTTTAACAGATTATGACCCATATGTTATGACGCTTCTAAAAACGCGTCATCCATTTACTCGTAATGACCCTTATTTTATGACTTCTCACTTTGCGCGTCATCTATTAGCGTGGGTCATAAAAAGCGGGTCAAGGATAGCCCTGTTTCTAGTAGTGATATCATAGACAAAATAAAAACCTTTCAAAAGAAATTGTAGATATGCCACATTATAATTTTTTCTAAAAATAGTTAATGAAGACAATATAAACATAAAGATTAATCAGATGGAATCATATTATATTGTCTTTTACTAAATTGTATTATATTAAGAGTGGTGATAAATCATAATATATTAAATTTTTATTTTTATACTTATTAAATCAAGATAATGTTATTAGTTTTAAACCAATGGTGTTATTTAAAAATAATACCATTTTAAATATTATTATTAAATATTTGGATCAACACTCGTAATGGGACCCAAAACAGTGGTAGGATAAGACTGTCTATACCATCATGGTAGAATAAGACTGTCTACATCTTAATCTACCGAAGTATTGGGAATCTACTACCACTACATGAAATTTAAGAAGCTGGGATTACTTGTTAACATTACATACATAAATTGACACAAACTTAAGATATAATGAATACGAGAAACCATCGTGGAAGCAACCTCTCTACACTATCGCGATAGGGATAAGACTTTATTTGGTAAACACGTGGGGTTTTACTTAAACAATACATGTCATTTTATATCCATATTTATCTTATTTTTTGGAATCCATATCTCGTTGTCTAGGGTACGTGCAAGACTTCACCATTATACGGTGAAGTTTCCCTAATGTCGTATATCGACTGAATATAATATTAATTTAGTTATCCATCATATACAATATAGCAAAATTCATTATAAATTCCAATTGAATTATAAAAAATAACATATTAAGTGATATAACAAATTAACAATAACTACATCATCAGTTAGTTACCAAAAGAGAGAAATTTAATCATGAGTCGTTACAAGTATTCGAAAAGAAAAGAAAAAAACGCTAAGGCTTGACATCGACCGATCCCTAAGAATCAAACTCAAAACCTTGGATAAAATCAAATATAGCTAATACAGACCTCCATTTAAACTAGATTTATTAACGATTGAAATACTAATATATATGTACTTCCCATTATAGCTCAGTGGTTGAGCACTAGCTTTATATGTTGGAGGTTTCGAGTTTGAGATGGGAGGGACATTTGAAGGAATTTCACAATAAAGTCCTCCAGTGCAGAGGGGTAATGTTTTATCCCAATTAAATGTCATGCCTTTCGGCGGTTTGTGTAACACCCCAAGCCGAGGCTCGAAATATCACGGAAATCATATAGCGCAAGGTGGAATTACAATAGAACAAGAACTAAATGCAATTAAGGACTCAGTGAATCCATTACAAAACGAAACAAGTACCACAATACATAAGGAGCAAATAACCATCAAAGTTACAAAATAACATCCAGATGATGGCAAATCGATCCTAAGCATAATGCAAAAGAGAAGGTCGATGAATCCTTGATTCATAAAGTCCGAGGCCCGGGTTAACAGCAAGCAAGCAACTAAACTCCACGTCCGGGGAGAACCTGATTACCTGAAAAGTGTACTAAGCATAGTCAACACAAGGTTGGTGAGTTCGTAGTAATGGTCCATAAAGAACCAGCGTCAATAATCACAATATACGAGTAGAGGCTAGGCATGACTTACAACGAGCCTCTAAGTAACACAATAACGTCCAACAACAAGATTACACAAGACCAGTAAATGTGTAATATGAACGCACAAATGAAGTACGTGACAATGCGAGTGCCGAATGCATAAATAAGCCAACATGCCTATCCTATGCGTGAACTCAGGTCACCCATGCAACGATACCCGTCTGTCATCACAATGAACACGACTGTATCTCAAAATCATCGAGATATATATGTCTATATACTCGGGGTCAAGATCTACATCCATCAGATGGGTGTATACATCTATACACCAGGATGTCGGCAATCCTCTGCCGAGGGATTATGAACAATGTATGCATGCTTACCATCAATCGTATATGCATCAATCACAATCGTCTGCCATGAACTAACAATCAATATTCGTCAATCATAAACCAATAATCACAATACGATGAACATGAACCAACAATCGATAGTCGACAACCATGAGCCCACAATCAATATCAACACCAATTCTATACGTACATACACTTAAGAGGATTCTACTTTCTTCAAGTCCCAGATGCTTATATATAGGGTCACCCGCAGCCTTCCCACCACATCTAAAACCCAATGAAGGCATAACTGACTTCCATGTATGTACGTCTATCCTAATATTAATGAAATACTTAACAAACATAAACCAAGTCACTCAAACGAAATGAACCGTCACATAATTCCAACAACTAGAACAATCAATCAATCAATCAACGAATGCAAGCAAACACGCAAGTTTACACTTTTCAGCCCGAATCTCAAGCGAGTAGGGAGATACGAAACTCACCTTGTCCGGCAAAGAAGCTAGTATAAGATTACAAACGAGTAATAGGATCCACATGTCCACAACCTATAATTATACATCATAATACCATAATGTCAACTCTACAATCATAAACAAGTTGGTTTAGCACAATTAAGTCAAGTCACAAACCCTAAACACCTTTACAACTTTAACGAAGTAGGAACAAGACGCATTCGACTCGACCTTTTTAGAAATGAGATAAGATCCATACAAAAGAGTGTTACTACTAGAAACTAGACTCTCTTACGATTCCAACGATAGGTCATAAGACTTAATTGGAGTCACGGATCAAAAGTTATTAACGTTTGAAAATTGACGCGCATACTTTCACAGCAACCATCCACTGCGTCGCAGTGAGCCAGAACCATGCTCATTGCGCCGCAGTGGCTAAGTCGAACCAAGACCAGAACATAGGCACTGCGCCGCAGTGAGCAATGGTAGAGCTCACTGCGCCGCAGTGGCCACTCCCTGCAGACAGCACCTGCAGTTTATGCAGGAAAAACGAACCAAAACCCTTAAAACTCGACCCAAACCCATCCAAAACGATTTGTAGGAACTCGTAACTTGTTTTGAAGCATAACTAAACATCATTAACCATAAATACACATAACCCAATCCACGATTTCGACCAAAACATCATAATCACCACCAAATCATTCAAACCCTAAATTTAACCCTAATTTGACCTAAAACGAGATTTAAGCCGATTTAGGACTTGTAAATGTTCAAGAGGACTAGAAATGCATAAACAAACATAAATAGAAGGGAATGGGATGAATTTGACTTACCAAAGCTTCTCCTCGAGCTAGAACCCGAATTTAGGTCAAAATGGATGAAAGCTTGAACTATGAACTTCAAGGTTATGATGTAATGACGATTATGAGACGACAACGATGATGATTCGTGTACTATGGCAGTTCCAAAGCACTAATTTGATGCAAGAAAAATGAAGAACAATATATGGTTCTTTTGCTTGAGAGAAATAGAGAAAGATAGATAGATAGAAATGAGAGGAGGAGGAAAGGATAGGGGGGGAAGCATGGGTCTTATGGGCTGATGGGTCGCGGGTATGGGTCGACCCGTTTCACTTCTCAAGCCACAATACAATTAGTTATACATTTAAACATCGACTACACATACTAACGACCCGACTAACATACCACGAAGTCATATAATCACAAAATGAACCCAATTATTTCATTCAACAAGATTGTTAGTCAAATTACACATAAAGTCAACGGGTCAAAATTCACGGATGTTACATTATTCCCCGTTGAAAGAATTTCGTCCCGAAATTCGACAAAACACTAATTATTAAATAAATGCGGGTACTTAGACTTCATATGATCTTCTCTCTCCCAAGTGAACTCGGCTCCACGTCTAGCGTTCCATCTTACCTTCACAATGGTGTAGCGCTTCTTCTTGAGTTTCTTTTCTTGACGGTCCAAGATCTCTACCGGCTCTTCAACAAAGTTCAAATTCGAATCAATCCTAATTTCGTCCATAGGCACATGATGTGTAGGGTCCGCCAAACACTTGCGTAGGTTGCAAATATGAAACACATCATGCACACCGCTAAGCTCTTGTGGTAATTCTAATCGGTAGGCAACCTTTCCAACCCGTTCAAGAATCTTGAAAGGACCAATATACCTTGGTGCAAGTTTTCCCCGCTTCACAAAACGTACAACCCCTTTCCAAGGTGACACCTTCAAAAGCACATAATCACCGATTTCAAACTCCAACGGTCTCCGCCTCACATCGGCATACTTCTTTTGACGTTCACGAGCCAATTGTAACCTTTCCTTAATTTGAGATATTACCTTAGTCGTTTCAATCACAATTTCTGGCCCGATAAGTTGACTCTCTCCAATTTCCGCCCAAGCTAGAGGAGAACGACATATCCTACCATACAATGCTTTAAAGGGCGCCATTTGAATGGTAGCATGATAACTATTGTTGTATGAAAACTCAACTAGCGGCAAATGGTCTTCCCAACTTCCACCGAAATCAATTGCACAAGCCCTCAACATGTCTTCAAGTGTTTGAATGGTTCTCTCGGTTTGCCCATCCGTTTGAGGGTGAAACGCCGTGCTCATGTCAAGTCGAGTACCCATGGCTTTTTGAAAGGCTTCCCAAAAGTTTGATTTGAAACGGGCATCTCTATCAGAGATGATAGAAATCGGCACTCCATGCTTAGATATTACTTCCTTGATGTACAAACGAGCCAAAGTGTCAAATTTATCGGTTTCACGAATGGCTAAAAAGTGAGCCAACTTCGTTAACCGATCTACTATCACCCAAATCGTGTCACGACCGCTTCTCGTCTTCAGTAGTTTAGTAATGAAGTCCATTGAAATATGTTCCCACTTCCATTCGGGCATCACCGGTTGTACCAACAATCCGGGTGGCTTATTGTGATCGGCCTTGACTTGTAAGCAAGTAAGACACTCACTCACATACTTAGCCACATCACGCTTCATGCCCGGCCACCAATACAAGTTTTTCAAATCAAAGTACATCTTATCCGACCCGGGATGGACCGAATAAGGCGATAGATGAGCTTCATTCATAATAAGTGTTCTTAAGTCACCGAAAATAGGAACCCAAAGTCTTTCAACCAAGTATAGCCCGTTATCATTCTTTCGGTCGAATTGTTGTTCCATGCCATCTAGGCTCTCGTCTCCAAAGTTTTCCGGTAAGGTGGCTTGAATTTGGGCTTCAATGATCCGGTCACGAATATTTGGCCCCACCGTGAGGCTCATAGCTCTAGCCCGTCTTGGCTTCACTCTATCCTTTCTACTCAAAGCATCGGCTACTACATTTGCCTTGCCCGGATGATAACGGATGTCACAGTCATAATCACTAAATAGCTCAAGCCAACGCCTTTGCCTCATATTCAATTCACTTTGGTTAAAGATGTGTTGAAGACTTTTGTGATCGGTATAAATCACATATTTGGTGCCGTAGAGATAATGTCTCCAACACTTCAAAGCAAACACAACCGCTCCCAATTCCAAATCATGTGTCGGGTAGTTCTTCTCATGTACCTTCAATTGACGGGAGGCATAAGCAATGACTTTACCCCTTTGCATAAGAACGCAACCCAACCCTTGCCCCGAGGCGTCACAATAAACAACAAAATCTTCAATTCCATCCGGTAGCGTCAAAATAGGAGCATCACATAGCATATCTTTAAGAGTTTGGAAGGCATTTTCTTGTCTTTCGCCCCATTCAAAGTTTTTCTCCTTTTGAGTCAAGAGAGTGAGTGGTTGTGCAATACAGGAGAAATTTTCAATAAATCTTCTATAATAACCCGCCAATCCAAGAAATTGGCGGATCTCGGATGGCGTTTCGGGTCTTCTCCAATTCTTGACCGCTTCAATTTTGCTTGGGTCCACGTGAATACCATCCTTGCTCACTACATGACCAAGGAAGTGGACCTCTTCCAACCAAAACTCACACTTGGAGAATTTAGCATACAATTTCTCCTTCCTTAGTAATTCAAGCACCTCACACAAGTGCTCAACATGCTCCTCCTTCGTCTTCGAGTATACGAGTATGTCATCAATGAACACAATGACAGACTTGTCTAAGTATGGTTGACACACCCGGTTCATCAAGTCCATGAACACCGCCGGTGCATTAGTCAACCCAAAGGGCATTACGGTGAATTCAAAGTGACCATACCTTGTGCGAAAGGCCGTCTTGGGGATATCATCTTCATGTACTCGGAGTTGATGATAACCCGAGCGAAGGTCGATTTTAGAGAAGTGCTTAGCACCTTGAAGTTGATCGAACAAGTCATCGATTCTAGGGAGAGGATATCGGTTCTTCACAGTGAGCTTGTTTAATTCCCGGTAATCAATACACATCCTGAAGGACCCGTCTTTCTTTTTGACGAAGAGAACAGGAGCACCCCAAGGAGATTGACTAGGGCGAATGAAACCCTTCTCTTGGAGCTCTTGAGTTGAGTTTGTAATTCTTGCATTTCGGTTAAGGCTAGTCTATACGGAGCTTTTGCTACGGGCGCGGCTTCGGGAATCAGATTAATACGAAAATCAAGTTCACGAGTTGGAGGTAATCCCGGTAAGTCATCCGGAAAAACATCGGGAAATTCACAAACAATAGGAACGGTCTTCAATTCTACCTTTGTGATGGTAGCACTAAAGACTTTAGGATTAGAGGAATCGGAGATTTCGCCTTGAACCCTAAGAATTCTACCGTTAGTCAAAGGTATCTTAACAACTCTCTCGCCACAATCAATCGTCGCATTTACCACCGCTAACCAATCCATACCCACTATAATGTCAAAACTACCAATGTCAAGAGGCATGAGGTCAATGAAGAAATCGACATCTTCTAAAGTCAAGACACAGTCGCGAAGTATTTGACTAAGTCTAGTTAGTGACCCGTTTACCATTTCCATGTCAAGCACGTAGTTTAGGGCACAAGGATGCACATCAATCAAAGGAACAAAATTAGAGGACACGAGGCTATAATCGGCCCCGGAATCAAATAGAACGGTTGCATAGTGACCATTAAGGAGAAAAGTACCTGCTACTACGTTGGGATCGTTGCGGGCTTCATTTGCATTGGCCGCAAAGGCTCGGCCGCGTGGTTGCACTTGATGGCCTTGTTGTCCCCGGTTTTGGTTAGGCCCGACCATTTGTAGTTGGTTGGGGTGGACGGCTACTTGCACTTGTTGTCCCACCCATCGAGGACAAGTATTACGGTAGTGGTCACGACTACCACATTCAAAACACTCCCATATTCGTTGATTACCTTGAGGAGGGACGGCCCGAACGGGTGCCACATTCATTGGGCCCATTCTAGGAGCCCTACATTCTCTGGAGAGGTGCCCCACTTGGTTACAATTAAAGCATGCTCTGCATGGGGCATTGGCGGGGTGATGTTGGTTGCATCTCCCACAGAAAGGATGGGGTCCAGTATAAGCTTTCCTGGCCGGTTCCACCGCCGCCATCACCCTACCCCTAATAGCACTTCTGGGGTCAAACCTTCCCATTTTCTTTACCCCACTCGACTCTCCCACTTCTTTCCTCTTGCTTGTTGAGGATTTGCTTAAAACACCGCTTCTCAACAAATCTTCAGTCACACTCCCAGCTCGGTTAACCGCATCGGCCAAAGAAGTAGGCATGTTAGAATTCACATAAGATCGGACTTGAGGATTTAAGCCCAATACAAACTTCTGGATGACCTGAGACTCGGAGCCCACCAAGTGAGGAATGAGGGTAGACAACTCTTGAAATCGTCTAACATAGCTCTTGTAATCGGCTCCCTCCATATTAAGATTAGCAAACTCAATGGTCAAATTTTGTAATTCATAGGGAGGACAAAACTTTGCCTTCACTTTTTCCTTGAAATCGGCCCATTCCAAGTTATAAATCCGCCCTAAGGTTATCTCTTGATTCCACCAACTCAAGGCGTCATGTCTAAACATGCCGGATGCATAAGAAATCCGGTCGTCGTAGGTGCAATGACTTCGTTCAATCACTGCCTCAATCTCTTCAAACCACCTTATACACTCAGTGGGACAACCTCTTCCATTAAACTTCGGTGCCCCACAGCTTTTGAAATCCTTAAATATGCACCCCTGTCGATATCCCCCATATTGATTATACATGGGCACGCGGTTATCAACCCCCACTGGTCCCTCTTCTTCGTTTTCCACGGCCTGAGGTTGAGCATTTTCATTATTTACATTTTCTGGGGCTTCATTGTTTTGAGGCCCATTATTTTGCCCAAGATTTGCCGTGACTTGAGCAATAATGGTTGGCATGATATTGGCGATCGTTTGAGCGATCACCTCAGCCATATTTGGTTCCGGAACTTCACCACGACCCCTTCCTTGGCCTCTACCACGACCTCTACCACGGCCCCTACCACGACCTCTACCTCTTGTACCTCCGGTTGGGCTTCCGGTTGAGGTTCTTCCTCTTCAGCCCTATAGTTCGTTCCGGCTCTCCTTGGTCTTACCATTTCTATAAAACAAGTGACACGTTGACCCAAGAGTTAGTCTCAAATGCTCACATGTTAGTCACACAAGTAGTCAATGCTCTCATACCGATACCACATACTCATTTCATATCATTAAGCTAAGGCAAGAGTGCTAGAATCCTATGAAATTGTTACTTAGCATGTCATCATGTCAATTTCATTACAATTGTTCATTATTTATTCAAGTAATCATGCTCAAAACATCACGCAATCAATTAACTAACACGAATGATTCCAAGTATAATCCGAATTCGATATGCTCTTTAGTTATTGACCGGGTATGTATACAGGGTGTACCAATGGCTAACCCTCCACCTAATCAACTTCCATTAAGCATATCAGTTCCTTATTATACTTTAAGCCACACGTGCGCAATCCACGATGTCATGAACTTGCTATAATGTTGGGTAACCATAAAAGAGTTGATCGGGTTCTTTTAGGGTTGCCACAATATTATACTAAGTTAATGGCATCACTTCATTTTGCCCTAAATCATCACATTAGCTCCAACCAATAACAACAACAAATCATAATAACTACATTCATCACATTGAATTCAAGCTATCACACAAGTGGTCTTAACTACGAACTCACACGGGGATTCACATAATTCACATTGCACACGAATTTCCTAAACCATGCATGCTATATGAAGAGTTTTAACTTAAGCCGTAGTCTAGGTCAAACCGCCTAATTCTCTACGACCACGCATGGGCCACCATTCTGTAACACCCCAAGCCGAGGCTCGAAATATCACGGAAATCATATAGCGCAAGGTGGAATTACAATAGAACAAGAACTAAATGCAATTAAGGACTCAGTGAATCCATTACAAAACGAATCAAGTACCACAAAACATAAGGAGCAAATAACCATCAAAGTTACAAAATAACATCCAGATGATGGCAAATCGATCCTAAGCATAATGCAAAAGAGAAGGTCGATGAATCCTTGATTCATAAAGTCCGAGGCCCGGGTTAACAGCAAGCAAGCAACTAAACTCCACGTCCGGGGAGAACCTGATTACCTGAAAAGTGTACTAAGCATAGTCAACACAAGGTTGGTGAGTTCGTAGTAATGGTCCATAAAGAACCAACGTCAATAATCACAATATACGAGTAGAGGCTAGGCATGACTTACAGCGAGCCTCTAAGTAACACAATAACGTCCAACAACAAGATTACACAAGACCAGTAAATGTGTAATATGAACGCACAAATGAAGTACGTGACAATGCGAGTGCCGAATGCATAAATAAGCCAACATGCCTATCCTATGCGTGAACTCAGGTCACCCATGCAACGATACCCGTCTGTCATCACAATGAACACGGCTGTATCTCAAAATCATCGAGATATATATGTCTATATACTCGGGGTCAAGATCTACATCCATCAGATGGGTGTATACATCTATACACCAGGATGTCGGCAATCCCCTGCCGAGGGATTATGAACAATGTATGCATGCTTACCATCAATCGTATATGCATCAATCACAATCGTCTGCCATGAACTAACAATCAATATTCGTCAATCATAAACCAATAATCACAATACGATGAACATGAACCAACAATCGATAGTCGACAACCATGAGACCATAATCAATATCAACACCAATTCTATACGTACATACACTTAAGAGGATTCTACTTTCTTCACGTCCCAGATGCTTATATATAGGGTCACCCGCAGCCTTCCCACCACATCTAAAACCCAATGAAGGCATAACCGACTTCCATGTATGTACGTCTATCCTAATATTAATGAAATACTTAACAAACATAAACCAAGTCACTCAAAGAAATGAACCGTCACATAATTCCAACAACTAGAACAATCAATCAATCAATCAACGAATGCAAGCAAACACGCAAGTTTACACTTTTCAGCCCGAATCTCAAGCGAGTAGGGAGATACGAAACTCACCTTGTCCGGCAAATAAGCTAGTATAAGATTACAAACGAGTAATAGGATCCACACGTCCACAACCTATAATTATACATCATAATACCGTAATGTCAACTCTACAATCATAAACAAGTTGGTTTAGCACAATTAAGTCAAGTCACAAACCCTAAACACCTTTACAACTTTAACGAGTAGGAACAAGACGCATTCGACTCGACCTTTTTAGAAATGAGATAAGATCCATACAAAAGAGTGTTATTACTAGAAACTAGACTCTCTTACGATTCCAACGATAGGTCATAAGACTTAATTGGAGTCACGGATCAAAAGTTATTAACGTTTGAAAATTGACGCGCATACTTTCACAGCAACCATCCACTGCGTCGCAGTGAGCCAGAACCATGCTCACTGCGCCGCAGTGGCTAAGTCGAACCAAGACCAGAACATAGGCACTGCGCCGCAGTGAGCAAGGGTAGAGCTCACTGCGCCGCAGTGGCCACTCCCTGCAGACAGCACCTGCAGTTTATGCAGGAAAAACGAACCAAAACCCTTAAAACTCGACCCAAACCCATCCAAAACGATTTGTAGGAACTCGTAACTTGTTTTGAAGCATAACTAAACATCATTAACCATAAATACACATAACCCAATCCACGATTTCGACCAAAACATCAGAATCACCACCAAATCATTCAAACCCTAAATTTAACCCTAATTTGACCTAAAACGAGATTTAAGCCGATTTAGGACTTGTAAATGTTCAAGAGGACTAGAAATGCATAAACAAACATAAATAGAAGGGAATGGGATGAATTTGACTTACCAAAGCTTCTCCTTGAGCTAGAACCCGAATTTAGGTCAAAATGGATGAAAGCTTGAACTATGAACTTCAAGGTTATGATGTAATGACGATTATGAGACGACAACGATGATGATTCGTGTACTATGGCAGTTCCAAAGCACTAATTTGATGCAAGAAAAATGAAGAACAATATATGGTTCTTTTGCTTGAGAGAAATAGAGAAAGATAGATAGATAGAAATGAGAGGAGGAGGAAAGGATAAGGGGGGGGAAGCATGGGTCTTATGGGCTGATGGGTCGCGGGTATGGGTCGACCCGTTTCACTTCTCAAGCCACAATACAATTAGTTATACATTTAAACATCGACTACACATACTAACGACCCGACTAACATACCACGAAGTCATATAATCACAAAATGAACCCAATTATTTCATTCAACAAAATTGTTAGTCAAATTACACATAAAGTCAACGGGTCAAAATTCACGGATGTTACAGTTGTACTAATCCTGAGCAAATATCCACACCTTTCAAAAAAATACTATATATATATATATATATATATATATCTTTTTTCCATAGTGAAATAATATATAAAAAACTTATAGAAAATAATATTATTTAGAATTTTTTTTTTAAAATAATTTTTATAATATTAATTTAGTTAAAGATAACTTTGCGTGTGAATGTGTGTGACGAGACATAAAGATCCGTTAGGTTTGGAAATCCGACCAGTTGCCATACCTAAATCAAACCATTCTATCTCTAAAAATTCAATTCCAGAATTTCATTACTTCCTTTCGATTCAATTCCAGAATTTCATTTGCGCGGGACGAGACACCTGATTCGCGCCCTTTTGGGAACCTTTTCATCTTAATTTCATCTTTACAAAAGATCTACCTCCACAATAGAGAGAGAAATTTTGCGCCCCTAACCACCACTTCTGCCTCACCACCACCATTGAGGTTTTTATCTTTGCTATTTTTGTTTTATTTTTGTTGCTAAAACTGCTTTAATGACAATTATGATGCTTTGGTTGAATTAGAAATTTGATCTTCACTACTTGCAATCACAGCTATATGTGATAAATTAGTTGTAATGTGATAAATTACTTGTAATTTGATCTTCTAAATTACAGCTATAAAACATTGTAATTTCATTACTTAATATATATAACATATTAAGTAATTTAAACCCTAAATTAGTTTTGCTGCATTGAGGTATGTGATGAATAGGTTAAGTTTTGCTTCTTATTTGGTTATCGTAGTACATTGTATATATATTTGTGCTTATTTTGTGGCTTGAATCAGATTATCTGTTTGGGATTGAGATAAACTCTGTGTTGGGGTGTTAAATCGATCTTGTTCTTATTAAGTAGTTAATGTGCTTTAACTGATATTTAATAGATATTGTGATACGAGACTATGTATAACAGCTATAAGATTAAAATTTAGATTTGGCAGGTGTTCTTATTAAAATTTATGATGGGCTAGATAGATAGAATTGTTTATCAAAAGGGAGTGAGATAGATTGTTAAATATGCCATTATGTGTGATTGTTTTTTTGTTCTTTTAAAATGGTGGCTCTTTATGTGCTTCAACCAGGCTCTTTTGGGCTAAATTATGTTTCTTCATAAAAATTTGTTTTAAATTGATAATCCCAGTTACAAGTTCATTTTTTTTTGACACGAGCATATCGTTATTTGATGTTTTAATTGGGCTTATTCAATGTTTTTCTTTTATAGACACGAGCATATGGTATCTTTCGTTATTTGATGTTTTGATTGGGCTTATTCAATGTTTTTTTAATCGGTAGAAAAGTCTCTTGCCAGTTGCCACATAAAAATGAGTTTTACCAAAAATTACTGCAAAGTTCAACTGATTTGTGAAACTTCATTTTTGGGGGGATTGAAATCGGCACTTGGTTGAGTATTAAAATGTTGTTTTTGTCTTTTTGAAGTTATTGAATGTGCCTCAACGGGAATTTACGGGGATTGTTCTTATATGATAAACTTTTGCCGCAGCTATAAGATTACAGTATATAAGTGATTGCTGTTAAATTTGGCTAGAAGTATCCACTGT